>JAVIAB010000125.1:1624336-2239336 GCA_032433765.1 Megaustenia siamemsis | reverse complement strand
AAACACAAATAAAACTATGCCGGTTAATGTCTTACCCGGTTCTCTCAGTAGCTCTCTTGAGTTTAGCAACATCCCTCTTAATTGAAGATCCCAGAGTCATACCAGGGTTCAGATTTACGACCGTTATCGAAATCTTCATCGTGCTCTTACTTACTTTAGGACATTAGGTATCTGTCAACTAATAGCTGCTAGTTCTAGCCAATAATCTTTAGGTATCAATAATCTGTCAACCCCATGGCCACGTAAAGGAAAAAAAAAACAAAATGACGTAGTACACACAACGTTTTTCAACAATAATATACCCACTACTCTTGATTAACAGAAAAGACCTAAGCCCGGCGCATGAATACCGTAGCACCGGCGTAGAATTCTTAAAGTGTAACGTTCATTCAACTTGGCACAGCGATCTACAGTAAAATGCAGAACATGATCAGCCTGCAACTCATCATGTGACGCGATTGATCGAACCACAAACTCTATTCCATCATCTTGGAACTAGATAAATCAAGTCAAACATTGAAGGTATCAGGTTGAATTGGACCATATGTTACAACAAGATAGTGAACCATACTGGTGACAGGCAATAGAATCAGTATATTCAATGCGATGAGATTGTTGGCGACAGACGGTTGTGTCTTGTTATTTCAGCTCTGTCAGTGTTCAACAGGACAGTGACATTACCATATTTGACTAACACACGTTTCAAGCAAACCGGAAGTTATTGTAAGATCTGGCTGTATAATTAAGGGGAGACAGTCTGTCATGAGGGGTAGCATTCGTTTTGTGGGAGGCTCTTCGAACGGGTTAACCCTTGGAATTTAACACTGGAGCTGAGACATGAAAAGTGCTCGTTAGTTCGTTGGTGATTTGAGGTCAAGCGTCAAGGACGTTAGTGTTGGTAGTATACTCGATACTCGTGTGCACACGTAAATACGTCTGTTAACCCATAGAATAACATTGGTCGGTGCGAATAGTATTTGAACACTGGGAGTCAATGTTTGGAAAAGTAAATATGAGATACATGGACGTATGTAAAGCTATTTACCATTAGTGCGGCGGGGGGGGGGGGGGGTCTAGGGGTGAGACATGGGCCACTGTATAGGAAGGTCCCGGTTTCGATCCCCACCACAGGCGGTGGATATTTTAAAATATAAAAACGAACCCGTCGTATCTTCGTAGCTTTACCTTCCCCCAGTCTCTGGGAAGTGAGATGCCATGTTGGACAACGGCAACAAAAAAACACAAAAAACATAACTGGAAGTCCCGTGTGCACTAGCGTGCGATAAAGAACCGTTGAGAGTCTAAAGTCGAAAAGAGTAGGACAAAAAATGGCCGCTGTTCGTGCAAAAAATTGTTAAGTAAATCTACCCTTCCATGTCGAAGACAGATGTGTGGGACCGAAAGGCGCATATATGGCGGCGATGTAACTAACAACACATCTCATACACGTCCACCTAACGGATGAATGCTAAGAAGAAGATATACCTTTGTTGATTGTTTTAAATAAGTAAATACAGTATCTGTGTCTGACTAAGGTCTAGTAGCTTGGGAATAATAGAACAAAGAAGTATGTGTTAGCACTTGGAAAAATTGACAGACAAACAACAATAGAAAAAAACGAAGAACAATATATGGTCCGAAGTGGGATCGAACTCGTACTCAGTGGCACCGCGCCTTGCCACGAGAAGCCGAACGCTTGGCACACTGCCACGCAGCCAACTAAAAAATTGGCTATTGCAGCAGTGTCTTACACGATGACGTTCTCAATGACTATAGCATAGGGTAACGATCACAGACCGGAAATAAATTGTATATCTGTACTTTCCTATTAATGCAAGTATCTCCCAGTAGGGCTGAATACTTGTGTTGTAGACAAACATTTATTGGACGAAACAGCACGAATAGTAGTTCCCAGTGGTTATATACTGGGTCCCTATTATCGCCTCGGAAGTTCCCCATATAATAATATTTATGTATTATTATTTGTACCTAGTAGCTTGAGTGCACTGGCCACTCTGAAAACTGTTTCATCGGTACTCCTGGCAGGTTCTTGTTGAGATACAGTATAAGGAAGAGGGAGGAACTCCTTCACGTCTTGTAGCAAATAGGGGAATGTCTTGTTGGTGACCGTTTATACAACTTGTAGCAAATAGGGGAATGTCTTGTTGGTGACCGTTTATACAACTTGTAGCAAATAGGGGAATGTCTTGTTGGTGACCGTTTATACAACTTGTAGCAAATAGGGGAATGTCTTGTTGGTGACCGTTTATACAACTTGTAGCAAATAGGGGAATGTCTTGTTGGTGACCGTTTATACAACTTGTGGCAAATAGGGGAATGTCTTGTTGGTGACCGTTTATACAACTTGTGGCAAATAGGGGAATGTCTTGTTGGTGACCGTTTATACAACTTGTAGCAAATAGGGGAATGTCTTGTTGGTGACCGTTTATACAACTTGTGGCAAATAGGGGAATGTCTTGTTGGTGACCGTTTATACAACTTGTAGCAAATAGGGGAATGTCTTGTTGGTGACCGTTTATACAACTTGTAGCAAATAGGGGAATGTCTTGTTGGTGACCGTTTATACAACTTGTGGCAAATAGGGGAATGTCTTGTTGGTGACCGTTTATACAACTTGTGGCAAATCTTTGGGTAGTACGGTCAGCACTGCGCTTCTTGTGACGAGGTCAGGAGAAAGGTCCTTCGGTCAACTCAGTGGGCACTTCAACCTAATGGCTGAGGTCAATGCAAATGTAATATAATGAACTTACATGATATTTTAGTTTAGTCGACGGCTCATCCACATTGTAGATAGGACACATCCATAAGTGCTCACAAGTCTTCCTCATTATGTCCCTCAATGTGTGCTGATCGATTACTTTAGTTCTGTGTTGATTTATCTTTCGCCTGTGTATTCCTGCATAGCGCTCCTTTCTAGATGCCCTCCTCAGCAAGTCCGGCAGTGTCCTACGACTGACGACTACAGTTTCTGTGTTGGTTGATAAGTCTTCTTACACGTGCACTAAGTTTCTCGCTTCCGGTGATTGTGATGAGAATAATGATAGTTATAAGTATTCGGATGTGTACAATGGTCATCTTAATGATCATAGTGAGAAGATTGGAGTGGTGATTGTGATTGTACTGATAAAGATGGCATCAAGAATTATAATTGTGCAATGTTATGCAATTGTCGTGCAATTATGTTGATTTATTGCGAGGGCAGTGGTATGTCTAATGAAAATTAATTAAAATCACACCGATAATGATGAGGACGGTGATAATTATAATTAACATTATGAGGCCAATTATATAGTTGAAGATGATAACAGTTATCAAGGCTGTCATGTGTTTGGGGGAGATGGGGTAGCGGGTATGAAGTATGACGATTGTGATAAATACAAACATCTTCATCATGTGCCATACCGGTTGGCGTAAGCGATCATGCCCCACAATTTGCGATCCTTAATGCATCGTATCAGTTCTGTTATTGACTGTTTTCTGTGCCATGACACCAAACTATCCAAGTTAAAAGAACAATAAAACACGCCAGTACCGAATATGCTAGCACAAACAACATAAGAGCTGTTGTATGAATGCTTCAGTAAGCTACTACGATTTGCAGCAACACACAACAAATAGCGGATAATGTGTGAGCTCGTTTGTTGCAGCAGTTTTAGGTCTGCCCCAATGTCTGCTCGTTTAAATCTAGCGACAAGCTGTTTTATTTGAAGCGTCATGAAAATCTGGTGCCGCATATCATTGGTTACACGCTGTGACAGCAATGTATCGATTGGTAGGGTGCTTCTAATTAGCACCGGCAATACAGATTTCATTAAATCACTTTACTGGGTCTTGTGAATGACGCTACCACATCGATTCCACTTGTTTGTTTGAACTTCGACTCGCGCAGCCTCTCCCCCCCCCCCCCCATAAAAAAAACAAACTCGTAATGCCCATTTTGACTGATTTGAGTGACATTGGACAATATGCTGATGATCTCACTGTAGAGTTAGAGATAGGGTAAACGGACGACATCATCGTTATGGGTGAGGTTTGCCACAGCAACTTGACAGAATGTACAGCAATGTTAGAGGTAGATGACGATTGAGACCCAGTGCATGCATGTTGACACATAGACGGCGCTTAGCGCGACACGCCCATTAGAAATGTTCTATGAATATTATCACACAATCTCATCTTTCTAGTGGCCACCCATTGTTTAAAGGGATAGTTCATCTCATGGATATTTTTCTCCACTGATTATCAAAGCTATACCTCTTCGTCATTCGCCCATAAAAGGGCGTTTGTACGCCGTATTGCTGTTTGCAACAAAAAAACTGTTATATTTCCTCCTCTCGACCCAACAATCGGACTTTATCATGGGCTTTTTGAGTACCAAGGTTCCCTTGCCTCTAGATCGTTACTATAACTTGTTAGTCTGTCGCTAGAGCTACCATGAAAATGTGACCCTTCTGGATGGTTCTGGCTTCACAGATCCTGCGCAAACCATCAGCTATGAGTCCCTGACAGCTTCCAGATCTGTTGCAATGCTGGCACCTTGCCTTCTAGCACAAAATTAGTTTTTTTGTGTGTGCTTTCTCGTTAGTTCTTTATTGATCATCGTTATATATTATTAGTGTTGGGCTCAGATGTAGTTTGTAATGCTATACCTTTTTGAAGTGTTGCTAAATTGAGAAATAAGATTGCCGATTGTATTGAGCAATGTATGATCTGTAGAAAATACCCTTATCCTGTATTGTCATGTCTCTGCACGCATTTCGTCATAAGTTGTGAAAAGTCGAAACTTTATTTTCTAATCCACGCTCATTGTTGCGACTTTATAATTTTGAGTAATTTTAGAAGTTCAATCTCTTTGTAAAACTGTCACATTTATGAATAGTTTGCTTGTTCTTAGATCAGGATTTCTGAGCAGACCGTGTCATCTCTGAGTTGAGAGCTACACCTATGTTTTGTCATTTGTTTCTTGTTTCTTTGGTCAAACATCGACACAGTCGTCGGTACAGCTTGTGACGTCTTTTAGTAAACAATAAAGTTTCTTCACTTCAGCGGGCCCGTAACCAGCCTGCTTAAGAGTGCCCTCGGTCTGGCTGTTTCCTCCAGGTAGTCCTTGACCTGCCTCTCTTTCGCCGTCAGCCCCAAGTCTGCGGCATGACAGTTTCTGTGATCATTTCTGGCTGGATTTCCTAAGAACACGTGATCTATCTAACAGCTCCATAAAAAAAAAAAAAAAAAGTAAAGTACCCCGTCACGCCAAGTGGCGTATAGGGAATATGGTGTTAGTGACCATAAATTTTACAGACCCTCGGCACATGATTTTTGGGGTAATGTGGTCGGTATTACGCCCGTGCCGCTTTCCTTTCTCAGAAAAAATCCTGTACCTATTGAAGGCTGGGTGAACCGAAAGCCGTCGGTTGGGATCGAACACTATCTCTTGTCCTTTGTAGTCCAATTCACCAACCACTGAGCTATTGCGTCTCCCAGCAGCTCCATTATCTGCCTGTAATTACTATGTACATCTACTGTTGACTGCACCTCTACTGTTGACTGCACCTTTACTGTTGACTGCACCTCTACTGTTGACTGCACCTCTACTGTTGACTGCACATCCACTGTTGACTGCACATCTACTGTTGACTGCACCTCTTCTGTTAAACGTGATTGCTGAATATATTGAACACAATTATTACGTAACGATATAGTTCTTTTCAGGCTGATATTGAGCATCATATGTAACCTTACAGAAGCTCGATATTGAGCATCATATGTAACCTTACAGAAGCTCGATATTGAGCATCATATGTAACCTTACAGAAGCTCGATATTGAGCATCATATGTAACCTTAGAGAAGCTCGATATTGAGCATCATATGTAACCTTAGAGAAGCTCGATATTGAGCATCATATGTAACCTTACAGAAGCTCGATATTGAGCATCATATGTAACCTTACAGAAGCTCGATATTGAGCATCATATGTAACCTAACAGAAGCTCGATATTGAGCACCATATGTAACCTTACAGAAGCTCGATATTGAGCATCATATGTAACCTTACAGAATCTCGATATTGAGCATCATATGTAACCTTACAGAATCTCGATATTGAGCATCATATGTAACCTTACAGAAGCTCGATATTGAGCATCATATGTAACCTTACAGAAGCTCGATATTGAGCATCATATGTAACCTTACAGAAGCTCGATATTGAGCATCATATGTAACCTTACAGAATCTCGATATTGAGCATCATATGTAACTTTACAGAATCTCGATATTGAGCATCATATGTAACCTTACAGAAGCTCGATGTTGAGCATCATATGTAACCTTACAGAAGCTCGATATTGAGCATCATATGTAACCTTACAGAAGCTCGATATTGAGCATCATATGTAACCTTACAGAAGCTCGATATTGAGCATCATATGTAACCTTACAGAAGCTCGATATTGAGCATCATATGTAACCTTACAGAAGCTCGATATTGAGCATCATATGTAACCTTACAGAAGCTCGATATTGAGCATCATATGTAACCTTACAGAAGCTCGATATTGAGCATCATATGTAACCTTACAGAAGCTCGATATTGAGCATCATATGTAACCTTACAGAAGCTCGATATTGAGCATCATATGTAACCTTACAGAAGCTCGATATTGAGCATCATATGTAACCTTACAGAAGCTCGATATTGAGCATCATATGTAACCTTACAGAAGCTCGATATTGAGCATCATATGTAACCTTACAGAAGCTCGATATTGAGCATCATATGTAACCTTACAGAAGCTCGATATTGAGCATCATATGTAACCTTACAGAAGCTCGATATTGAGCATCATATGTAACCTTACAGAAGCTCGATATTGAGCATCATATGTAACCTTACAGAAGCTCGATATTGAGCATCATATGTAACCTTACAGAAGCTCGATATTGAGCATCATATGTAACCTTACAGAAGCTCGATATTGAGCATCATATGTAACCTTACAGAAGCACGTCAAATGTCCTTCATTTGGTTTTTGTGTTGTACAAGGTAGCCCTTAGAACTAGTTAGTTACTCAAATATATTTAGAACGTAAATATTTACGGTAGCTAAAAATTATACTTGTGTGTATGTGCGTGCGTGCGCGTTGATTATTTCTTTTTTCTTTTGTATTGAGTTGAATGTACTTGACTGATGACATCTTCCTTCAGAAATGATTCCACGCCTCTTAGGTTAGAACTAAACTGCCACTTTGAGATGAAAGAACGATGAGTTGTGTGCTGCAAAATCCTGGTTTTATGTTTTGACCGGTGTCGGATTTGTAATATTTAGGACCGTGATTTAAGTCTTTTTAAAATATTAATGTTCATTCCAACCACGTTTATGTATTTTGTAATGTATTGGTAAGAGCGGCCAATAATACGATGCCATCATCATGTTCCAAATCTTCCAGTACTAAAACATTGTTCCTAGTATTCACATAGAAGTATATTTATAGGAGTATGTTATAGAAGATAGAATATGGTATAGAAGGATAGAGTATGTTATAGAAGGATAGAGTACGTTATAGAAGGATAGAGTATGTTATAGAAGGATAGAGTATGGTATAGAAGGATAGAGTATGTTATAGAAGGATAGAGTATGGTATAGAAGGATAGAGTATGGTATAGAAGGATAGAGTATGGTATAGAAGGATAGAGTATGTTATAGAAGGATAGAGTATGGTATAGAAGGATAGAGTATGTTATAGAAGGATAGAGTATGGTATAGAAGGATAGAGTATGGTAAAGAAGGATATAAAAGTATCAAAGTGAACTGCGGATCTCCGAGTGTATGGTTGGGTCTCCGATTAGACCAGCCGTATGATAAAGTAGATGGCACGTTGGTGTCTCAAAGTAAGCAGCAGGATTGCCAAGAAGAACGCGGGATCACCTAGTAGACGACGTGGCCAGGCAGCAGTGTCGGAGTCAGAAGCGTAATTGATAGTTCAACCGCGGGCGGTTCTGCTGGTAGACCGCAGATCCTCTTCATTCATTGGGTACACGAGTCTGCACATATAAGTGTACCTTTTCTTCCAACATGACTTTGAGTATGATATTGTCTAATCATGTGTCACACAATTCGAATTGTAGTAGGCTGATCTTTTTCTTTCTTCATTTTCTGCTGATTCAGAACTTTTCTGTTTGAAATTCTCTGGTCGATCTCAAAAGTAAACATGTATACTGTCGTGTCTAATAAGCACTAGTGTGTGGTAGCCACCCAGTTCAATGTCACCACATATGCGCTCTGTTTTTATATGGCCACGTTTGTTGCAGGCTCTCTCAACGTGGAGATAATATCAAGAAACCAGAATTAATACATTAGGAGGAACCATTCATTTTACATGTGAAAACTCCAGGATCATTTGAGTAAACTACTAAGCATTCACTTTCATAGAATACTGAAAATATATAATGTGTGTAAATAATAAATATGTAATATTTTGATATATCGTCAGAAGCAATAATATTAAGAATCATAATGATAAACAACATTATCGTCATCATCAAATACCATACCTATAGGCGTAGGTGATCGTGTCTCTTCACAACTTTCAACCTCTACAGTTGTTTATTCATTCTTTTGTTGGCTCTCTACCAAACCACCCCATTAAACAGTCCGATTGATAACCTTTCTTATCAATAATATAGTTCAGTATGCTTAATTAATACGATGTCTTTGTGTTTGACGTGTATCAGATATTTTATTATAAAGTTCTCTTATGCAGCTTCTCGACGTTATGTGCTCATTGTTATATCAGGGCGATATTAATTATTCTTTCAGTAGTTAGCCGACTATTATGATGTCGGTTGTTTATTTTTTAATTAGAGGGAAGGTGGACAGTGTAGCTTTCCTTCTGTCGATACATATGCTGAGCTATATATTCATGTATGTAGCTTTCCTTCTGTCGATACATATGCTGAGCTATATATTCATGTATAACTTATGAACCACTGTCTCACGATGGTTGTCTTCTTCAGTTATTGTTTTGTACCTGAACTCAGGTGTGTGTTGAAGTTAGTAGAAGCATATTGCATGCATGTTACGTCATATGGGATACTGTAGATTAGCGTTTCTTCCAACTGCTTTGAGTGAAATTTTGAGGGCGCAACTTTTTAAACTGATTTTGAGTGCGCAACTTTTTAAACTGATTTTGAGTGCGCAACTTTTTAAACTGATTTTGAGTGCGCAACTTTTTAAACTGATTTTGAGTGCGCAACTTTTTAAACTGATTTTGAGTGCGCAACTTTCCAAACTTAAGCACCTTATATTCTTTTTTTTTTTTTTACTTGTATTTTAAATTAATAACAAACATGTGAACATAAATAATAAAATAAACGACATCATGTCCAGTATAAATATTTTAAAAATAAATTAACACTGTGATTAAAATTTTAGCAATTTCTTTTTTAACAAAATGTTAATTTTGTTTTAAAGAAAAATTGAATTTCCTTAAAACAGAAACACGTAACATTTTTAACGGCTTACTCAACTGCCAGTTTTAAGTGAAATAAAAAATGATAGCTCCTAGATCTTGTTAATGCAGCGGCTGTTAAGAGCCGGAGCTGCAATGGCAAATGGGATTTAAAATGGGCCATCAAGAAAAAAAATAACAGAACCTAGGGACATATGAAGACATATATTCTTGTAGGCATATGTTCAAATTCATGTCATGTTTGATTGCTTTCATTGTTTCCTATGGAGAAGCGGGTCGAATCCCTGTGGGGTAAAGAGTTTTCAATCGAGGGTGAAATAACATCACAGACTTGCACATCTTGTGACGGCTGCTAAGGACTAGTGCTATTTATTCTCCCGTGCTGTGTTTCTCTTATCTCACCTTCTCGACAGACCCCGGTAATGAGATCATATGTCTTTTATTGTTTAGTAAGAGGTCAAGGCAAATAAATGCATACGAATGCAAAGCTGCAGTAAAGCTGATTGTAAAGGAGAAATGAAACAAAAAAATTAATGGCATGGTTAAAGCTTTACGTAATAAATGGATGACAGAAATCGAACGACGTTTCGGCTCAATAGGCTTTCAGTAGGAGCAAACAAACAACACACACACTCAGATAGACTTTTATTGTTTACTAAGTTTCTATTTCCCCATAAAACTATATACTTATCTGTTATTGGTTATGGAAGGCCTCGGCATCACTTATCTGTTATTGGTTATTGGTTATGGAAGGCCTCGGCATCACTTATCTGTGTTACCTGCAAGCACATTATTATATGCACACAGTCTCCGAAATCACCGTTATGATTTTTTGTTTCTTCTTTTCTTTGTTCGCCTGAAGTATTTTGTCTGTATTTGAAAAATGTCCTTTTTTGTTTAAGTTTTACTTTTTTGGTTTTGTTTTGTTTTTGTACTTCTTGCATAGGCCCATATAGTTATGTCTGTAGTGTTGTATCTATGCACCAGTGCGTATTCTTGTGCACTATATTCAATACAGTGATGAATCAACAGTGTGGGCATCTGCTCACTCGCGCATGTGACTGGTGTCAATCCTTTAATTGGTGTACTTGTGACTACGGAGTCGATTGTGTCCTGTTCTGAAGTTTATGATAATAACTTGCTGGGGTGATATCAAGTTTGTCACTTTTATCATTAGCCACAAGAGGAGAGTGCCCAGAGAAAGCACCACCTCTAAGATCTGGCAGACAATACGGTTTAAAAGATCCACGAAGGAGGATCATGATAGTTCTAACAATGTACCTAATGGAGGTAGAATTGAAGCTGATTTGGACAGAAAAGACTCGTTAATCTAGTAAGACTGCTGTCCTAGGTGAAATAGCGTTGTCTAAGAGCAGCTGCTGCCTTGCAGGAAGTTTAAGGTGAACCAAAGACTTGGGAAGAAGTCACATCCAAACTGAAGACATTTTATAACATCGTGTGGTACCATTATGTTTATTATGTTGTAGTCATGTCATTATTTGACAAGTTGTCACACTAGTATTACGTGCCCTAATTTCGATAAATATGTTGATATCATGTCGTCAATGAATACCAGCCTGGCTTACTATACTCTAGGGCATATGCTCAGGGCAAGAATGTAGAGTTTGTTTTAGACTAAGTTCTAGTCAGTTCATTGGGAAATGGATAAATGAACGAACTGGACAATTATTTATATGGGCATTCGATATTTCTACGGAAGTATAGGGATAAGATAATTTAACTTCGACATGTTAATATTAACTGTTGAAATGAACTGAACAAGACAAGCTTAATCAGGAGGACATTGATAATACGAAAACGAACAATATTGTTGCCAAAAAAGTAATGATGATAGTGTCACGAAAATTTATTAAGATAGGATGGACAAAAGTTAGGATAATATTGAGAATGTTATTAAAATAATATCTATAACAACATTAGAATAATTATGTCGACAAAGGTATTTCAAATGTCGAAAAAATTGTGTCTAAATAATAGCAAGTCATAACAATAGATACAGCGACAGAAGTCTTCGAAATAATATGGACAGACTATATTAGATATATAATTGTGGATGAACACCTATAAAAGTTGATCACTACTTTAAAACTGTATTAAAGAGGCCGATTGAAACAAAGAGAGGTGAGATTGAAAGGAGGGGGAAACAAAGGGCATGTACCGAGTTGTTAAAGTGGCGTAATCGTGATCGTGAAAGAAATTCTCCACATCTAGTTATACGGCATGTGTGATCTGCGTTCGACTGCGGCCACCAGCTGGGCTGCTAATCGAGTGTTTCACCGAAGTGGAGGCCGTTTTTGGGCAGCGATTCTTGGAGAACACACACCTATTTGTCATTTGTGTTCCCTGCTCACTCTCATCTACTAACATCCATCATTAATGTCGAGTAATAACCGACGATGTTTGTTTTAACTTCATTACATGAGGGTACAACAGGTCACTGCATCCGACAGGCTTCCATTATTTTTGAACAGCGGGAAAAGTTCCTTGTAAATACCCAACAAGGTCGCAGAAAGGGATACTTGGAAATCGGATAACAGGATTTGTGGGAAACATGCAAATAACCGCGGACTGATGAAACCAGTCAAGGCTATTCGGGAATGAGATTTGTGCGCACTTGTTTGCCATTTTGGTTGAAAATAACTTTAGGGACGTAGAAACTCGGGGGTAGTTGTGTAATCTCCTCGCTGCATCTCCGTAAATTAAAGATGAGACGATTGGTTTTCGTGATGTCTTATTTCGTGAGATCTGAGTGATAAAGTATATTTGGATGGGTTACTGGGTGTTTCATGTCAGAGATGGTTAGATTAAAAGGTGTGAGAAGAATGTAATGAGGAAGTGCCTTATCAACCATCTATTTAATACTGCAGGTCTTCTTGTATTTTCATTGCCATTATCATCTTCATATATTTTCTTCCTTTTCTTTGTACATCTCGTTAGAGAGTATTTTTTAATTTTGTTCTTTTCTTAGGCTAGTATTTCCTCCTCTAACAGTTACAAATAATAATGCATATAAATAGTCATCATCAATGTCGTCTCTGCATCGAAGACTGGCTACCATGGAGCGCCATTCCGCTGTCTCCTTTTGAAAGTGCAGGTTGTCATAGGCTGACTTTTCCTTCTTTTGATGTTACTTGCCCATGTTTGTCTTGGTCTGCCTGTTTTGCCTTGTATATTCCATTCCAAGATTACTTTTAGCAGGCTGCTGTGAAGTAATGCATACACGTAAATATTACTTTGGAAGTCAGGAATCATGGAATGAGATTCATAATAAACTAACATTTCAGTTGGGAAACGCAATTGGATTCAGTCACTAGAGGCTAAAGAAGAAGCTCAGTGTGAAAGAAGGTAGTTGTGGCATTCTTATGTGTGAGAGTTTGTTGTGTGTGTGTGTGTGTGTGTGTGTGTGTGTGTGCGTGTGTGCGCGTGCGTGCGCTCAAGCGTATGCGCTAGCGTGCGTGTATTTTAATAAATGTAACAAAATAGCAATGAAACAAGTGCAACGTTTCAAATACTTGGGCACAGTAATAACATCAGATGGAAGATGCACCACAGAAATAAAAAGCAGAATAGCTCAGGCCAAAATAGCATTTCAGAAATTGAAAAATATCTTATGCAACAAATCTGTGTCGATAGAAGTGAGAAAGAGAGTTCATCGGTGCTATATAGAACCAATTCTGACCTATGGAAGCAAATCATGGACAGTAGACAAACAAATGAAAAGACGATTAGAGGCCACAGAGATGGGATTTCTCAGAAGAATGTTTAAAGTTCCCTGGACAGCCAAAAAGACCAATGAGGAAGTTCTCAAAGAGGCCAACACAAAAAGGGAGCTCTTAAAAAACAGCACAAAGAAGCAATCAACATTTTTCGGGCACATCATGAGAAGAGCAAAGTTGGAATACTTGGTTACAACTGGCAAAATAAAAGGAAAGAGAGATCGCGGACGACAAAGAGAGAAAATACTGGATAGCTTGATGTCATGGCATGGAAAACAGTCAACAACAGAACTGATACGATGCACTGTGGATAGAAGATTGTGGAGGGACATGATCGCCTACGCCAACCGGTATGGCACATGATGATGATGAACAAAATAGTAATCATTTATATATATAGGCATAGTTTTCTTGAAGCTACTAATTTTCAAATTGCCAAAAACACATTTCTGAGGATCGGACTATTTTGTTTTGGCAGAATTCTACTAACATGTTCCATAGATGTGAGTTTTTTAAAATATATTGTGAGAAGGGAAAAAAAGGGGTGGGGGGGGGGGATAGCGTAAAGAAATATGTTGTGCAATGCACATTTGTCTAATATAATATCTAATTTGCAGCTGTCTAAAAGTCTGGCCGCAATGGCAAAGTGCATCGTCTTGTTGGATGTTTGTGCTGGCAATAAACCTTGATTGCCATCCATTCAAGAATAATTCCACAGCAATGACAATTAAGCCACACCTCAGCTGAACTTTTGAGAAAAGCCAATCAGCCAATTATGCGCTGTTTGGCGAGAGCTTGTTCAATGTTTACTTCCAGGAAAGCCAATTTCTTGTTTGAACCTTCTTATGGTTTCTCTGATTCCAGCAGTTGTGGCTGTTGGCTTTGCCACTGAAGAAATGCGTTCTCTCAATTTTATTATCGTCCTTTACCAAAAAATAATAATAATAATAACAAAGCTAACGTTAAATGAGACTTTAAATAAAATAACAAAGCTAACGTTCAATGAGACTTTAAATAAAATAACAAAGCTAACGTTAAATGAGACTTTAAATAAAATAACAAAGCTAACGTTAAATGAGACTTTAAATAAAATAACAAAGCTAAAGTAAAATGAGACTTTAAATAAAATAACAAAGCTAACGTTAAATGAGACTTTAAATAAAATAACAAAGCTAACGTTAAATGAGACTTTAAATAAAATAACAAAGCTAAAGTAAAATGAGACTTTAAATAAAATAACAAAGCTAACGTTAAATGAGACTTTAAATAAAATAACAAAGCTAACGTTAAATGAGACTTTAAATAAAATAACAAAGCTAACGTTAAATGAGACTTTAAATAAAATAACAAAGCTAATGTTAAATGAGACTTTAAATAAAATAACAAAGCTAACGTTAAATGAGACTTTAAATAAAATAACAAAGCTAACGTTAAATGAGACTTTAAATAAAATAACAAAGCTAACGTTAAATGAGACTTTAAATAAAATAACAAAGCTAACGTTAAATGAGACTTTAAATAAAATAACAAAGCTAACGTTAAATGAGACTTTAAATAAAATAACAAAGCTAACGTTCAATGAGACTTTAAATAAAATAACAAAGCTAACGTTCAATGAGACTTCATTTAAAACGTTATGTTCGTTATCTTTAAATCTGTGACGAAAAAAATATTTTTGTATGTACTTTTCTTTCAATTGTAATTTGTATGTATTTTAATTAAACCTATTCGCTCTTGTTATTATATAAGATATGCCACCTACTGTAGTATGACTGTTTGTGAAACCTGACTGCAAGTAATTATTATTTACATCGCGTTAGTTAGTGTCAAAATATATTATGCACGACTGGAAATGGAATAAGAAACGAGTATTAGGTGTATGTATATTTGTGTAGGATCTTGTGAGATCAGGAAGAGGAAGAATAAGAAGAACGAGAGAGAGAGAGAGAGAGAGAGAGAGAGAGAGAGAGAGAGAGAGAGAGAGAGAGAGAGAGCGAGATATGAGTGCTGGAAAGTACAATCCTAAAGTTCTATCGGAACAAGTGAGTTTTTCCTTTCAGATGAAGTTACCAATCGTAAAGTGACGAAATATTGCAAAAGAAAGATGATGAGAAGCAAGTTTCAATGTAAAAGAAATAGAACGGACACAAATAAATATGAAATCACACACTGGAATCTTGAAGAACATCTTGGCAAACTGAAAGATCAAGAGAACAATTGGACGAGGAAAGCAGAGGTGGAGGGTGAAATGTGAATATAAAGAAAAAGGAAAGTGCACAGTTGCGTCTCGTGGCGTTTAAGGGATATGGTATTTCTTGTAAAGACTTTCGGCACAGTTTTGGGTAATATGGCCAGCATTACGTCAGCCCTGGTTTCTTACCCAGAGCAACGCAGTGCCCATTTACAGTTACACGAATCTAACATCAGGACCAAGATCAAGCTCTTGTTCTCAGTAGACCAGCCCACTAAGCACGGCTGTAAAGTGGCGTGTTTATATTGCATCACAAATATCTAATTTTGAAGTAATTTTGTTGTTGAGGATTTAGAGGGAGAAGTTTATTGGTAGGAGCAATGAGAAAATAGAGAAAAAGGTATGGTTAAAGCTTCATGTAACAAATAGACAACACAAACTAGAACGACGTTTCAGCTCAATAGGCCTTCAACTGGAACAAACATACAACACACAAGTACAAATATGTATTGACAATATTTTTAAAATACGAAAAAAAAATCAAAACATTTCGAACTAGAAGGTGAAATATAACATCCTCCCTGTATACTCTCATGTGGCAAGAACGGAAGACAAATAACGTTCATTACAGCATCACGAGGTTCGATTACCTAGTGAATAATGATAGTCCATGGCTATGGTAGTTCAATATTTAAAAAAAAAAAAAATTAATGAACCCCGTCACGCTAAGTGGCGTATAAGGAATGTAGTGTTAGTGACCATAATTTTTACGGATCATCGGCACATGATTTTTGAGGTAATGTGGACGGTATTACGCCCGTGTCGCTTTACTTTCCCAGAAAAAAATTCGGTACCCAATTAAGGCTGGGTGAACAAGGAAGCCGTTGGTCAGGATCGAACCCGTCCTCTTGTTGTTTGTAATTCAGTTCACTAACTACTGAGCTATCGCGGCTCCCGTATGGTAGATCACTAGTTAATGCTTTTTATTTACTATAGTGTCGCGTATTTACACATTTCCAAAATATATATCACATATCCCATCCCGTGTGCGCGTATGTTTGTGTGCGCGCGAGTACGTGTGTGTGTCGGCGCTGTACGTTCAAGTTGATTAGGAGTTATAGCTTAAACTTTAATAACTTTTGTGGCGGAATCTTTACATGTAATACACACATGCACGCACACTCACACACACACGTATATATCATCATCATCATCATCGATGCCGTCTCCGCAACGAAGGTTGGCTACCATGGAGCGCCATTCTGCTCTGTCTCTTGTTTTTTTGGTGCAGGTTGTCATAGGCTGATTTGTCCATCTTTTAATGTTACTCGTCCATGTTAGTCTTGGTAGGCCTCTGCCTCTTCTACATTGTATTTTACCCTCCAGGATTACTTTTAGTAGGCTTTGTGTCTTTTAACATGGCCCAAAATTTGCATTTGTCTTGTTTGAATTGTGTTTAGTAGTTCTCTTTTAATTGTTAGTTGTTTTAAAACTTCATCGTTTGTTTTCTTTTTTTTTTTCCCATCCAATTCTACCTATTCTTCTATATATCCACATTTCAAAGGCTTCAATTCTCTGTTCTGTTTTCTTGTCCATTGTCCATGTTTCTGCACCATATAGGAATATTGAGAAGATGTAACATTTTGCTATTCTTAGTTTTAGCCCTGGTGTGATTTGTTTTGATGTTAGTATGTTCTTCATGACATTACAATTACTTTTTGCCATTCCTATTCTTTTGTTTATTTCATTTGTACATTTTCCATCACTGGTTATGGTATGTCCAAGGTAGTTGTAGTTCAGAACTGTCTTCAGGTCTATTCCTTCAATTTTGATTTCCAAAGAGAGAAAATACAGGATAGCTTGGTGTCATGGCATGGAAAACAGTCAACAACAGAACAGATACGGTGAACTGTAGATAGAAGATTGTGGAAGGACATGATCGCCTACGCCAACCGGTATGGCACATGATGATGATAATGTTGTTATTTGTTTTCATCACTTTGCCTTGTCACGTGGACGAACCATTTTATCTGTTGTTTCTTTATATATTCTATGGCGGTGGCTATTCCTATTATGTTACCAGATGTTTATTTTATCAAAATTTAATTAGTACCTGGGATTTTAAAATAAAGCAATATTACAACTGAACAGTGTTGTGCTAAAAATTATATGAATAAATGGTAATACGATGTATTATCTCGATGTAATAACAATTTGTCTTTTACACGTGTGTCACTATATTGTAAATGTAAAGTAAAGTTTATAAGCAACATCAGAATGTAGAAGTCACAGCTGTTCACTATGGTTTTATTTTCGCGGCAGTCATACTTGTTTGTCTGCCATATGTACAGCGTGTAAACACCATTCATTATGTCAGGTTGCGATGATAGACTATAGCAACATGACATGTTTTTGTGGTTAGCGTTAGATCAGACATGATTTATTGCGGCAGTGGGTTCAGTACACAGCAAAACATGCTTCTCGGAAATAGCTCTTTTCTGATGTTTTCAAGGTTTGAGTTATTGAGTTATTTGCTGGTCGTCATCATTACACTCCGAACATGTCCATAGATGCTCAAATTCCCTCCTCAATTATTGAGTTATTTGCTGGTCGTCATCATTACACTCTGAACATGTCCATAGGTGCTCAGATTCCCTCCTCAGTTATTGAGTTATATTCCCTCCTCAGTTATTGAGTTATTTGCTGGTCATCATCATTACACTCCGAACATGTCCATAGGTGCTCAAATTCCCTCCTCAGTTATTGAGTTATTTGCTGGTCATCATCATTACACTCCGAGCATGTCCATAGGTGCTCAGATCCCGTCCTCAGTTATTGAGTTATTTGCTGGTCATCATCATTGCACTATAAACATGTCTATAGGTGCTCAGATTCCCTCCTCAGCAAGTCCCGTCCAGCGACTGTAGTATCCTGTTCTGTGTTTCCAAGGTTTCTTCTTGGTTAACATTGTCTAATAATGGCGGGTATGGTTCTGGGTGTGTGTGCGTGCCCATGCATGCTTGGTAAATGTATTCTATAAGACGATGACTAGGTAGCACATTTTTATTTATTTTTTAAAATTTTAGTTGATATAGAAAGTAATTCACTTATAATTGATAACTGTAACGAACTCTTTTTATGGTGAATATAAATGGCGTTTAGGAGAAAAAAATCAGAGGTCATGACCATATAAAAAAAATAGTAATTATCTTAGAGAAGAAATAACTGTAGTAAATAAGGATTTAAAATAATAGAGAAATATTGTAGCAGTAAATGAGAACGGTAAACGCCGAGACTGAAACTGAGCACATATGCAACAATTCAAACTGAATATCAGTCAAATAATGTCTGTTATATATACGGATATAAGGATGTTTGCAGGGCTTCCTTGAGGGCATTTTTTTTATCAGTGAAAGAACGTAGGAAAATACGGCTGCAGATCGTAGCGCATGGAGAGCAAAAATAAAAAATGACACAGCAACTTTCGAGACAGTGATGATATCAAATTCAGAAGACAAAAGGCGCAAGAAAAAAGAGACAAGGCCAGGTACCTCAAATACACCGTGCTCGTTCTGTGGATGGATCTGTCTGTCCAGGATTGGCAAATTCAGCCACGAAAGAAGATGTTCAGTAAAGCAGCACCCAGTATGAGACACTAATGCTTTACCAAACTACTGACTTATCATGATTGCTTGCTACCAACCGTCTGTCAAGACATTAATGCTTTACCAAACTACTGACTTATGATTGCTTACTACCAACAGTCTGTCAAGACACTAATGCTTTACCAAACTACTGGCTTATCATGATTGCTTGCTACCAACCGTCTGTCAAGACACTAATGCTTTACCAAACTACTGGCTTATCATGATTGCTTGCTACCAACCGTCTGTCAAGACACTAATGCTTTACCAAACTACTGGCTTATCATGATTGCTTGCTACCAACCGTCTGTCAAGACACTAATGCTTTACCAAACTACTGAATTATCATGATTGTTTGCTACCAACCGTCTGTCAAGACACTAATGCTTTACCAAACTACTGGCTTATCATGATTGCTTGCTACCAACCGTCTGTCAAGACACTAATGCTTTACCAAACTACTGGCTTATCATGATTGCTTGCTACCAACCGTCTGTCAAGACACTAATGCTTTACCAAACTACTGGCTTATCATGATTGCTTGCTACCAACCGTCTGTCAAGACACTAATGCTTTACCAAACTACTGACTTATGATTGCTTACTACCAACCGTCTGTCAAGACGCCGAAGGCCATACCATACAATTACAATGTCCATTAACAATTTTGATGGTTGTATAAAAAAAAGCAATATTACAACTGAACAATGTTGTGCTACCGTTGTCAAACATGGACGTTTGCAAAATGGAAAAAAGAAATATCAAATCTACTGAAACATGATATCTTTTAAGAATATTTAACGTGATGATGAAAGAATTAGAAATATATACATTAGATAAAAAGAGTATGAACAAGAACAATCCTGAGGTATATCTAGCGACAACAATCCTGAGGTGTATCTAGCGACAACAATCCTGAGGTATATATAGCGACAACAATCCTGAGGTATATCTAGCGACAACAGTCCTGAGCTACATCTAGCAACAACTGTCCTGAGCTACATCTAGCGACAACAGTCCTGAGCTACATCTAGCGACAACAGTCCTGAGCTACATCTAGCGACAACAGTCCTGATCTACATGTAGCGACAACAGTCCTGAGCTACATCTAGCGACAACAGTCCTGAGCTACATCTAGCGAAAACAGTCATCTGAGTTACATCTAGCGACAACAGTCCTGAGCTACATCTAGCGACAACAGTCCTGAGCTACATCTAGCGACAACAGTCCTGAGCTACATCTAGCGACAACAGTCCTGAGCTACATCTAGCGACAACAGTCCTGAGCTACATCTAGCGACAACAGTCCTGAACTACATCCCTAGAAGTGTGTTTTCAATGAAGTCCAAGTTTAATAAATGCCGATTTTGGTAGAGTCTGGTAGACTGTCCTACTAAAATTTGTATTTCTGACATGTTTTCCCGATGAATTTAACGTAGATAAATCCTGCTGCGAAGGAAGGGAGCAATAACGCTTACGTGAGTGTTTAGTCTTGTCGTGCTGAATACAGCATAAGGTGCTCACAATTCATGACTCTTCATTTCCGACCGTCATCAGTGTCAGGCTTTGCTCAGGACTCGCATTGTATCTCGCCACACGTTCAGTTCTTGCGAGCCTCTTAACCTGGGCAACACAACTGATACCTGCTGTTGCCGACTCTCGCCATAGTAACTTTCTCTCAGCCTCTTAATGTTTTCCGCTTGTTTTCCACCTGTTCTGTGATTTTCTTGTTATATTTTTTATCATCACATGGCCGGTATATGCACATCATCGTATCTTCACTATAGATGGTATTGTTTTAATGCATTTCTTTTACTTCTGCACTAGTTTGGAATTAACTCCGTGCTACGCAATGCATTTTCCCCGAGGCATTTGTTTTCGATGCGCCCAATTTACTTTCAATTTATTGAGTTCTTTTCCAGCTCTGGCATGCATAAGTAAAGATAGATAATGAATTTTATTTGAAAATCGTTATCTTTGTTTCTGTTCTTATGAATTTGAATTACTGAAACAGAAAATTTGCCGGAACTCTCATCCCACTCCATAAAACGAGAAAATCGTAATGTATCATGAAGCTATGATGTTTGAAGTTATGTGCACTGTCGTTGTGACCATAGCATGAGAATATTATTAGCAGACAGTTTTAAATCACTTACCACATATATATGTTAGGGAGCGCTGACGTCATGGACGTCTACCGGAGTACGTTTTCGGACAGTTCTGGCTGACAAAAGCCGTCGTATGTATGTCTATGTATGTGTGTGTGTGTGTGTGTATACATATATATGGATATATATCATCATCATCATCATCAAGTACCGGGCCTACTGGCTTAGGTGATCATGTCTCTCCACAACTTTCCATCTCGGCAGCTATTTATCATTTCTGTTGTTGACCGTCTGCCAAGCCATTCTCTTAAGCTGTCTGTTATTTTTTCTCTTTGCTTCCCTCTATCTCTTCGTCCCTCAATTTTCCCAGTTGTTCTCTTCTCATTACATGGCCAAAAATGATGATTGTCTCTTCTTAATATTGGAAATTAGCTCTCTTTTTGCTTTGACCTTTCTCAGAACATCTTCATTACTCTTCTTAGCTGTCCATGGTACTCTCAACATTCTTCTGTAAAACCACATTTCTACAGACTCCAGTGATTTTCTTGCCTGTTGTCCTATTGTCCATGATTCGCATCCATATGTTAAGACTGGCTCTACATAACATTTAAGAACTCTTTTTTTCTTGTTTCTATTGTCAAAAATGGATTGCATAGTATCTTCCTCATTTTTTGGAAAGCTGCTTTTGCCTGAGCCATTCTGCATCTCACCGCTTTTATGTATATGTATATATATATATATATATATATATATATATATATATATATATATATATATATATATTCGAGACAGTGCTGATGTCAAATTCAGAAGACAAAAGGAGCAAGAGAAAGAAGACAAGGCCAGGTACCGCGGGTACACTTTGCTCAACCTGTGGATAGGTCTGTCTGTCCATGATTGGCAAATTCAGCCACGAGCAAAGATGTTTAGTAAAGCAGCACCCAGTATGAGACACTAATGCTTTACCAAACTACTGACTTATCATGATTGATTGCTACCAACCATCTGTCAAGACACTAATGCTTTACCAAACTACTGACTTATCATGATTGATTGCTACCAACCGTCTGTCAAGACACTAATGCTTTACCAAACTACTGACTTATCATGATTGTTTGCTACCAACCGTCTGTCAAGACACTAATGCTTTACCAAACTACTGACTTATCATGATTGTTTGCTACCAACCGTCTGTCAAGACACTAATGCTTTACCAAACTACTGACTTATCATGATTGTTTGCTACCAACCGTCTGTCAAGACGCCAAAGGCCATATATATATATATATATATATATATATATATATATATATATATATGTGTATATATATATATATATATATATATATATATATATATGTGTATATATATATATATATGTGTATATATATATATATATATATATATATATGTATATATATATATATATATATATATATATATATATATATATATATATATATATATATATATATATATAGAGAGAGAGAGAGAGAGAGAGAGAGAGAGAAAGAAAGAAAATAAAATAGAAAAATCTGGAAATTTGTGATAGGCAGATATAAATTGTCAAAGATAATTGAGAATAAGAGAGAGAGGGAGAGAGATGTGTGTGAGAGAGTGATCGCAAGAGAATGCTATAGACTGGGACTAAGGAGGTGGCAGACAGTAATACAGAGACAGATGAGTTGGAAAGAGATAGACGGAGAAAACAGTGAAAGATTGATAGGCTAAGGTACCGAAGCGCTCTCAAGCTTGTGGGTATATGTGCTTATACACATAAACGAGAATCGATAAATACAAGAAACAAGAAGACTGTGATAGGTGGAAGTAATCTATCTATAAGAACATCACATGAACAACGCAACAACGCAATTAAAGTGCACTTACTACACAGACTGGACATACGACAGTGTCGGTTAATGCAATTAGAAGTACTTCACATTTGTCGGGGTGGGCCAGACAAAACAAACAGTACGAGAATGAAGTCAACTCACATCACGCAATATATTGTATTGTGATCTGTTCAGTTTTCTCCTAGCTTTAGTACGCTCGTAGCGTTATGTAGAATATTTCTTTATTTCTTCAAAAGCAGTTGTTACTGGGAACTGTGAGTTTCTAACTTAAATTCCCCGATACCCCAGGTGTATTTCCCAAGTACAGAATTTTCAAGCGGTAAATATTTAATCTTGGAAGTTCAGTAGGATTTATTACTTGGAACGGTAATAGGCACAAATATGTCCCTGAGATCCACTTCAGATGATGAATTCTCTCGTGCCTGTGCTCATAAGTCCGACCGGATCCCTCGTTCCGGGACTTCTCTTGCGTTGGATAAATATATTTCCACCGCCTCTCAGGAGATCCAGCGTCTGCGTACTGGTAGGCGAGATAGCTCTAATCTCACTCGCGCCGAATCCAGGGAATTTTCTAGTTTCAGCCTACGGGATGACATTGTCACCAAGCCTGCAGACAAGAGTGGCGTTGTTGTGGTCTGGTACAAAGATCTGTGTATCCAGGAAGATCATTTTCAGCCGTCTATCATCACATTCTATAGATTTTGCCCTAGTGACACCCCTGTCACTAACAGCATGTTGGTTCCCTCTATGACAATGGAACTCATTGACCACCAACCTCTCCCTTTCAGTGGCTCCAACCTTTTTTTTTCGGACTCTACCTTAGGTAAGGTAATCTTCCTTCTATATATTCTACATGGATACGCTTACCTGGTTCCCCATGTAGATCGATTATCTCAGCTTTTTCTTGCCCGACTAAACTTATTTCTGACTATCTTGGCAACATTTGCCAGTACATTGCTAAGGGTTTTCTCTCATATGTTAAGAAATGAATCACACCCATAACATATTCTCTACCTTCTCCTCCTTACCTTTCAGAATATACAGTCTTTTACATTGTGGATGTCTCTTTCCTCTGTACCTCGATCCCCTACAATGATGACCTTCTTGCTCTTCAGTTTCTTTCTGGATCAAAGAAGCCACCGCTGATATTCCACTTCCGTCTTTCTGTGCCTGGCGGGATTTATTCTAGCCCCGAATTCTTGCATTCAGCGGTCTTTGACCAAACTAATAGGGTTGCCATGAGCACCAGAAGGGCCCTAGTTAAACGTGTCTTTTCATGGGGTACCCGGAACACGACATCCACTCTCCTTGCCAGGGTCGCCGTACCATGTATTACCATTTTATCTATGGTGGAATTGTAGGTTTGCTCTTTCGGAGCAAGATGTTGCCATCTTTTTACGAATTTAAAATCTCTTTTTGGTCCTCTATTTAAATTACTTAATTTTCTCTTTCCTTATTACCTTCTTGCACACATTTTCATTCTACATCAATCCAGACTTCTGTTTTTTTTTTTTTACAAAGCCACCGATGCCAATTGTTACCTCCCAATCCCTGTAGTGCTTTGATGCAGTTTTCTCACTTCAAACGCCTCCAGTTTGCTCTGGAGAATCAATTCACAACTTGTCTTGGCTATCCCAACCCGGGAGGGATTCACAACTATCCCAACCCGGGAGGGATTCACAACTATCCCAACCCGGGAGGGATTCACAACTATCCCAACCCGGGAGGGATTCACAACTATCCCAACCCGGGAGGGATTCACAACTATCCCAACCCGGGAGGGATTCACAACTATCCCAACCCGGGAGGGATTCACAACTATCCCAACCCGGGAGAGATTCACAACTATCCCAACCCGGGAGGGATTCACAACTATCCCAACCCGGGAGGGATTCACAACTGTCCCAACCCGGGAGGGATTCACTCCTTTCATTCTTTTTTTTATCACAACCGTCACCCCTTTCCCTTTTTTAAAATGATCTACCCGAGAAGGATTCCTGTCTTATATTTGTTTCTGCTACTACCATACGAATATTTTCCTGCTTCTAATCACCACTCGGTAGAAATCGCTTTTCTCAATCTTTTCCTCACATTATTAGTAGCCATTACTCATTTCCTTTCCTTACTTTCTCCTTGTCCAATGTTGTAACATCTCCGCGTTCCATTCTTAATTCAATTTTTAGAATCGATGAGAGTGTTGTGTCACCTGTTTAGTTATGTTTGGCGACCCATAGACCCTTTGATTATTTCCGTTTCCGTGTCGATTTCGTTTGGGATGATCTCTCTACAGGAATGGTGATATCAATCTAAGCTAACTCATCCATATGTTACTACGGATGTCTTGTGCTTTTTTATGTCCAGTTCTACCTAAGAGTGTTTTTAGCCGAAACGTTTAGTTATATTTTGTCCCTATTCCGTGAAGCTTTTACATGTTATGTCTTTCTTCCCCCCTCCCCCAGCTACCCCAGGATTTATTTGCAGCCGCGGCATACAGACTGCATTTTTTTTTACGGTGAATAGTTATGTGAAATAGCGGGCACATGTTTCATCGTCCATATCGGATCAAATGAAGCACTCACTTTCACTGTCATATAATTGAAGACCACTGGGACTATTCTAACCTTATTCAGCGATCAAACCGAATTGTTTCAAGCAAAAACTAATGCCATATACACCAGCTCACAGTGAGCTGGACACTCTCTTGTAGAGATACCGTGTACTGGGCATTTAGATGGACAATTGTAGTAGATGCTTGTTGAGACATAGACATTGAACATGTGGTATAGGCACTCCTGTATAATAAAATACACCTACATAATAACATACACCTATATAATAACACGTTCTATAATATCGCACACCTATATGATGACACACCTATATAATAATACACACCTATATAACAGCACACACCTATATGACACATACCTATTTCATAATACACATACATATATAATAATACATACCTATAATAACATACACCCATATAATAACACACTCTATAACAACACACACCTATATAGGAGAATGTGAACAGACCCCCTCTCCCCAAGATTTGCTAAGCGTATGTAAAATGTAGTGATAGTGACCATATTTTTCTGTGACCATCAGCTCATTTTTGGGTAACGTGGTCGGTAAAACCCCAGGCCGCCTTTTCTTATCAGAAACAGAATGATATGATTGTGATAGTTATATTGGAGGAAGATGTCGAATGTAGACGGGCGCGTTATGAAGTTATAAGAGGAAAGTAGTTTACAGGTATTGGGAAATATAAGGCATCTGAATCCTTCCGGCGCCCCTAGACGCCGCAAAGGGCCCACAGTGTTTTCCGCATCCACCTCTATTCTTGGCGTGATGTTTGATCTTATCTAATGAACCTGTTCCTGCCAACCATTGTAAGGCACGCCAAACAAGTGTCACCACATTGCTATAATTGACGTGTTCTTTTATATTGTCTCGGCCTGGCGTGATACCGGCCACGTCACCCACAAATATGCTGTTGGTCTATGAACAGATATGGTCAGTAACGCAATATTCCCCATTCGCCTAGCAGGACGTGGAGGGGATCTTCTTACTTAGTGTTTCTCTCGTTGACTGACTACGCTTCAAGGACTGTGCTGTGTGCCAAAATTGCCGTGGGAGACAATAAAACGCTAGGATGTGGCCAAACAATAATCTCTCTTATTTTTCCTCCAAGTCAATAACACATTGAGGAAATCAATTTCATCCATTCCTCAATGTTGATGTCATTATTGATCAGAGCTTTAATCTCAACCTCATTTTGCTGATTCTAAAAATACACTTTGCGACATACAAATTCACGAGCATTTCTTTATTTATTTCAAATTTTTAACTCTTCGCCAGTCTTTATAACAATGCATGTTTAAAATAAATTATGGCCCATGGCCTACTCTGACATCCCTTCGTGAAATTAAATATTTAGGTTGAAATTCCTTTCATGCAAGATCAATAACTCTGAAAATGTTAACAATGCCAGGAAGTAAGTTTTTACGATGCGCATGACCCAAATCACACAGGATTTCCCACAAAGCCTTGTCTGTTACTCCGACTGAGAACTTAAAACGCCAGTTTTCTGATTTTCTGTCACTCATGGACGTCTTACTTGCTGTCTGTCTTTCCAGATTTATCTTTGATTCATGCCGAGACAATGTCAAGCAAGAACGCAGCGGAATCCGTGTGATATTCCCTTGCAGTTTAAGCTGGTTGTGTGTATTTGAGTGTAATTGATGGAGATTCATGAAACCCTTCTTTAGGAAGCTCTGTCCTGTTTATGCAGTGACGCTGTGCTCCTAGTTTGTTTGTAATGAAAGGTAGTAGGAGCGAAGTGGACATTTTAGTCATACTATCTATCTATTTAGTGAAAATATACAGCGAACCGTTTGAAAGGAATATGCTTAGCGTTGTACAATGTTTAATGCTCAGGGAAGTGGGATATAATGCCCACAGAGACAAAGAAAATCACATTCATTTCATCATCAACATCATGTACCCTGCCGGTTGGCGTAGGCGATCATGTCCCTCCACAATCTTCTATCTACAGTGCATCGTATCAGTTCTGTTGTTGACTGTTTTCCATGCCATGACACCAAGCTATCCAGTATTTTCTCTCTTTGTCGTCCGCGATCTCTCTTTCCTTTTATTTTGCCAGTTATAACCAAGTATTCCAACTTTCCTCTTCTCATGATGTGCCCGAAAAACTTTATTGCTTCTTTCTGATGTTTTTTAAGAGCTCCCTTTTTGTGTTGGCCTCTTTGAGAACTTCCTCATTGGTCTTTTTATCTGTCCAGGGAACTTTCAACATTCTTCTGAGAAATCCCATCTCTGTGGCCTCTAACCGTCTTTTCATTTGTTTGTCTACTGTCCATGATTCGCTTCCATAGGTCAGAATTGGTTCTATATAGCACCGGTGAACTCTTTCTCATTTTTATTGACATAGATTTGTTGCATAAGATATTTTTCGTTTAGGCTTTGCTATTGCAGGATTGCGCGTCTTCTCAGTGGGCACATCTTTTACTTCGGTCGGGAGGTTTCATCAGACAAAATCAACAACACAAGAACGATAAGGTCAAAGTACAGAATAATATTTACCTTGATTTAAATGTCATGATGCACAGAAACTACTTTACTTTCAAACTGAGTAAACCATACAGTGATGTAGTATAACTCGGTCAGCACTATTTACGATAACAACCTATCTGAGACTTCATAAACATATGTTGGATTTGAGCTGAAACAACACGCTCCTGTTGTGTTGTTATAATGCTCTCAAAGCTAGACAAGGTGATGACAACAACAAAGAATACTGATTTTCGTCATAAAATGTACTAATGCCCTAGTACTATCTCTATCAGTGTCGTAACTGTGACGTAAGGCTTCCTTTGAGATATCTGACACATGAGTAATCACACAAACCATTGAAACTGAAACTAGTGGCACAGTGAGAGAGAACAACTGCAATTGAACGACTAGAAGTGTGACTAAAAGTTTAGATAGTTGTCTCGCTATATTTTGATACAGAATACACGTCATGTACATCGTCAATATGTTTATTGAGATATCATTATTTCATTCACTGTTTTACTACTTTATTTATTTCAATGTTTTACTACTTTTTTTTATTAGCTAATTTTAACTCTACTTTTCCCGCTAACAAAAACAGCTAAAGTAGTAATTTCTTACTTGTTATTATGTCAATTTTTGTTTCATGTTAATAATACATATTATTAAACTTATGACATATAAACGTCCGTTAAAACAAATATTTGCTTGATCAAAAATTAGCTTCCGGTACTTCCGCTGTGTGACTGTGCTGGCAACACGATGCAATTTTCGATGGGAGTCAAATTTAAAATATAAGTGAATCTCAATGCCCGTAGTAAAAGAAATTCAAGCGTTCTTGTGCTATTTCGAACGGATGTATTTGTGATTTATTCTTTAGACAAAATAAATCAGGAAACAACCAACAATAAGGAAAAATAAAATAATAACATAGAGGTAGAAAACTCCAACTTCAACGAGCTACTATTCGCAGATGACCAATGCTTAATATATGAGGACGAAAACCTGCTACAACAGCATATAACATCTCTAGATAAAAGTTGCACAAACTACGGTATGAAAATTAACACACCAAAAACAGAGGCTATGAGAATAAGCAAATTAAGACACCCATTAAACATTAAGATCAAAGATAAATAAATAAAACAAGTAGAAGAATTCAAGTATTTGGGCACAATGTTCACAGAAGATGGAAAACTGGACAGAGAAATTGACACAAGAATGTAAAAAGCAAATGGTGTTACATACCATCTTTCACAATTGCTAAGACATCCAAACATTTATATGCCAGCTAAACAACAAATGATAAATAGCATTTTCATACCAACTTTGTGCTATGAAAGTCAAACATGGACCCTTTCTAAATCACAATTAAGAAAGATCAATACATGTGTGATGCGATGCTTGAGAAAAGTAACAAACAGCACAAGAAGAGATAGAATACCAAATGAAACCATAAGAAAAATGGTAGGAACAAAACCCTGCCAAAAATATATAGATAACAACTTAAATGGTTTGGCCACCTGGTCAGAATGAATCCTTATCAATCACCATCAAGTGCGTTCTTCTCGAGAAAGCATGGAAAAAGACCAAGAGGAAGACCCAGAAGAAGATGGATAGATGCAGTGACAGAGACATGTAACAACAAAGTAAAATCACTAATTCAGACAATTCGAGCAGCTCAAGAACGACAAATGATATAAACCACGACACCTTTTAGGTATCAGTGAAAGAGAAAAGAAGAAAGAAGAACAATTAGCGCCTCACTATTTTCCCTTTCCCTGCGTGTTCTAGTTAACTGCACGTCTAGTCACACCCTGGATGTAATATACAATGTCGCTGTCCACTCCACACATGCTTATTTGTAACTTCTGTTCATCGTTTCTTGATGCCTACTCACGGCTCCTTATTTCATCTAGCACGTCTGAGGGCGAAGTGTAAAACAACAGGGACCCTGATCAAGGAGCTTCTATTCGCTGATGACGCAACACCTGCTGCTCAAGATGAAATTATCCTGCAGTCAATGATTGACAATCGAACTCTATCATATGATTTATTCTCCCTGTCAATAAGTATCCAGAAAACTGCCGTGCTTCAGCAGAGTGTAAGCCATACTCACAACCATAACATGAAACAACATAAACCTCGAATCAGTGGGAAAGTTCACCTACCTCGGTTCTATGGTCACAGCCACCATCTCACCTGATGAAGAGATAAATACCCGAGTTGGAAAGTTAGCGTCAACATTTGGTAAACGTGAACATAGAGCATGGATCAACACCAAATTAACATTCAGGACTAGGATTCTAATTGACACAAAATTGTGTACTTAGTACACTTTTATATGTATCAGAAACTTTCATGTGCTTTGCCTTCGCAAGGTAATGAACATCAAATGGCAGGACAAAATAACCTGCTCTAACGTCCTGCAACGAGCTAAATTACATCAATCATGGCAGCACGAGTCGGAGGTAAGGTGACTGGGTCATTTAAGAAGAATGGCCAACAATTGTATTCCCAAACAAGTATTGTATGGAGAACTTTTAGAGGAAGTAGGCATGCTAGTGTTATTTGTAGTCAGCCTTACATTTGAATACGCGCTATGAATATTCAGTAAACAAATGAGATCATTTTGAAGCAGCTGATGATGATGCCATAGAAAGTTATGCAGATCCGCGATAGATTTTGGACGAGACTACATGGCCTGACAGAATGTTAATGTCCGTGGTTATTTGACACAATTCATTGACATTCTGTTTTCATTATATTAAGAAACAATTTTTATTTTTGCTCAGAATTTCGTCTGATTATATGGTATGATAAGTCTTGTCGTTGACACTTTTTTGGCTTCTACAGAACTATGACAGTGGAACTAGTCGGAACTATACACTACTTTTTTGTTTCGCTTCTACAGTGGAACTACTTTTTTGTTTTCTACAGTGTTGTTTCGCTTCTACAGTGGAACTACTTTTTTGTTTCGCTTCTACAGTGGAACTACTTTTTTTGTTTCGCTTCTACAGTGGAACTACTTTTTTGTTTCGCTTCTACAGTGGAACTACTTTTTTGTTTCGCTTCTTGTTTTGTTTCTACAGTGGAACTACTTTTTTTGTTTCGCTTCTACAGTGGGACTACTTTTTTTGTTTCGCTTCTACAGTGAACTACTTTTTTTGTTTCGCTTCTACAGTGGAACTACTTGTTTCTACAGTGGTTTTGTTTCGCTACAGTGGACTACTTTTTTTGTTTCGCTCTACTTTTTTTTGATTCGCTTCTACAGTGGAACTACTTTTTTTGTTTCGCTTCTACAGTGGAACTACTTTTTTGTTTCGCTTCTACAGTGGACTACTACAGTGAACTACTTTTTTTTTCGCTTCTACAGTGGAACTACTTTTTTTGTTTTGTTTCTACAGTGGAACTACTTTTTTTTGTTTCGCTTCTACAGTGGAACTACTACAGTACTTTTTTGTTTCGCTTCTACAGTGGAACTACTTTTTTTGTTTCGCTTCTACAGTGGAACTACTTCTTTTTTTTGTTTCGCTTCTACAGTGGAACTAACAGTACTATTTTTTGTTTCGCTTCAGTACAGCTTCTACAGGAACTACATTTTTTGTTTCGCTTCTACAGTGGAATTACATTTTTTGTTTCGCTTCTACAGTGGAATTACTACGTGGTCGGACAGTCTGTTGTTGATCTATCCTTTGATGCCTCTCACACGTTTATCACATTCGCCCTCATACTCTGTCAGTTGGCTGTCTTAGCCTTTGAACATTACAGAAAAATATCATAATAATATTCATCATCATCATCGACTGCCGTCTCCGCAACGAAGGTTGGCTACCATGTGAATAATATTACCCTGCCTTTTTATTGAATCTAACAATTTCACTTGTTGAATGTTGAATATTGATCGCCTCCCTTCAGCTTATTTTAAAGCCGATTTTCTTCATTGAACATCCATTTTTAGATGCCTTCTATATCTCTCTATATTTCTAGCGCGAGTACCTACATCATGTCTTCTATCTGTTTGTTAAGGGTCATGTTAGGTGAATATACCATTGGACAATTTATATTGACAACTTGATTGTGATTTCGGTTGTATGTTTTAATCTTCGATTTAATGCTGAATGAATGAGGGCATCTTTGCTCACGCCTTTCTTGATCATTGTAGTTAGTTGTTACATTGGGACATCTCCTTTTATTGTATCCCTTAAGTGCATCTTTTCAATAGTTGTTGCTTCGTTGGTATATGTTCCCTTCAGGTAAAAGAGGGGTTTCATGGTGGAGGGAGAGAAGGGATGGGAGAGAGAAAGAGAGCAATAGATGGAGGGAGAGAAAGCAATAGGAGGGAGAGAGAGCAAGAGAAGGAGGGAGAGAAAGAGGAGGGAAAGAGTAAGAGAAGGGAGAGAGAGAGTAAGAGAAGGATGGAGAGATAGCAAGAGGAGGAGGGAGAGAGAGTAAGAGAAGGAGGGAGATATAGCAAGAGGAGGAGGGAGAGAGAGCACCAGAGGAGGAGGGAGAGAAAGCAAGAGAATGGGGGTGAGAGCAAGAGAAAGAAGGAGAAAGGAATGGAAAGAGTGGAGTGAATGGAGATGTTGGATACATGTTGGCTTAAGAGAGAAGAATGACTTTACCTGTCTTACACTTGATTGTGTTTGTACACAATATATATGATTGTACTTGATTTTCGTATTCATGAAACGTATTCAAGCTCTCTCTCTCACACTCTCTCTCTCTCTCTCTCTCTCTCTCTCTCTCATGCATTAATGTACACCACATATGTACTCGCGTACACATCGATATTCGTGCACCGTTTATTCAACTCTAGTCAGTCCTCCAATTTTCTCCTATGACGTTCCCATAATTCACTTTCAATTGCGTACAATTATTTCTCTCTATCATTTTTTAATTGCCATCGTAGTATTCACTTTCATCTTCTAACATTTAACGTTATTTTCTGTCATACATTTCTTTAGTGAAGCGTATTTTCCCTTTTGAAAAATTCAACTGAAGGAGTTTCACTGAACTGTTAACCATAGGAAGAAATAACAAAAAATAAAAGCCCATTTGAGGAATCAGGTAATTCGTGGAATCTTGGATATTGTATATAAATTCTCTCTCTCTCTCTCTCTCTCTCTCTCTCCACCCCCACACCCACCCCAACCTCTCTTCTCCACTTCTTATCATGTACATAATCACGGCTATTATGGGATGTGCTGTCCCAGGGTTGGAGAAACATCATATACTAGTTATGTCAACAGCGCTAAGGTTATAACCGTCTCAATAACTATCATTTCATGAGAAAACGTACACACAGTGACCGCTCGACGAGCCTCCTCGTATTTAGCAAGATCACATTTTTCCATTGCTTTTCTTTTCAATTTACATTTGTATCCTCAGTTCTTCCGCTTCTTGAAACCTCGCCGCCTACATTCTATTATTATTCGTAACTTACATGATACTTGTCATCATCATCATCATCATCAAGTATCATACTTGCTGGCGTAGTTGATTATGTCTCTTCACAACTTTCGATCTCGACAGTTATTTATCATTTCTGTTGTTGACCCTCTGCCAAGCCATTCTCTTAAGCTGTGTGGCATCTTTTCTCTTTGCTTCCCTCTTATCTCTTCGTCCCTCAATTTTCCCAGTTGTCACAATATATTTCAGCTGTTCCCGTCTCATGACATGACCAAATAATGATGACTGTTTCTTCCTAATATTGTAAATTAGCCCCCTCTTTGCTTTGGACTCTTTCAGAACGTTTTCATTTCTCTTCTTAGCTGTCCATGGTATTCTCAACATTCTTCTGTAAAACCACACTTCCACAGTCTGCAGTGATATCTTGTCTGTTGTCCTATTGCCCATGATTCACAATTCATGTGTGAATCATGATACTAATATTAGTTGTAATTATATTAAGTATTACTCTTCAAGATTGGTAGGTCATACTGACCACATATCTTTGAACTATATATATATATATATATATATATATATATATATATATATATATATATATATATATATATATATATACACACTTCCGGTGTCATGGCGGCCACGTGCAGTTGTTTTTGTATTTCGGCTCTTGCCGATATAGTCAAATAATTTGCGCGACAGTCGAGTTATGAAATTATGTGTTGCTATTCCCCGTTTGGTGTATGTTTTATTTCGGATGTGTGGATAAAATGTGATTACTGATATTTAAGTGGAATATGATTTATTCTTCTTTGTGTCGTGTGTTCGCGGTTCAATAGTCAAGCACATGGTTCGACAAAAAATGGCGCCGCCGCGGGTATGTTCAACCCGAATATAAAAAGTCTGTGTCGGATGAATCGAAAATGATCAACGGCCCAGAAGGCGAAAACAGCAAAGTGTGTGGTACACATGAGGCATATTCAGAACACGAAAGACGAATATGGCAGACCACCGTGAAAGAGATTGGAGCCTCATCACGTAACACTCCAAAGAAAGCCATGGAGAGAAATTCTAACAAACAAATATCAACAGGGCTGAAACTAAGAATGGCAAAATGTTACATCTTCTCAATATTCCTGTATGGTGCAGAAACATGGACATTAGACAAGAAAACAGAACAGAGAATTGAAGCCTTTGAAATGTGGATTTATAGAAGAATAGGTAGAATTGGATGGAAAGAAGGTAACAAACGATGAAGTATTAAAACAACTGAAAATAAAAAGAGAACTACTAAATACAATTAAGACAAGACAAATGAAATGTTTGGGGCATGTTAAAAGACACAAAAACCTACTGAAATTAATATTGGATGGGAAAATACTAGGTAAAAGAGGCAGAGGCTGACCAAGACTAACATGGACGAGTAACATCAAAAGATGTACAAGTCAATCTATGACAGCCTGCACCATCAAAGCAAGAGACAGAGTAGAATGGCGATCCATGGTAGCCAACCTTCGTTGCGGAGAGGGCACTCAATGATGATGATGATGATATATATTGGTTCATGACAAACCGCAGCGTCTATTTGAAATTTACAGTTTGAATCTGTTTCGTCAAAGTATGACCATTAGGTGAAGTGACCTCAACTAAAATGTCGTCTTGCATTTCTGACAGTAATACACTTTTAAGATGGCACCAATTGTCACAACATTATTCTACGATTGCTACAAGATTGAGTTAGAGGCAGGACTGATTTGAGAAGCTAGATTCACTTGTATGAATGAGGTCTCACGTCTAATTGGAGACGTGATATGTTTGTATTTATATTTGATATAAGCACGGATATATACAATGTGCTATGCTGGGTCGCGAGTAGAGCTGCAGAAAACATTGTGTAATAAACACAAAAAGTGGTAAAGCAGCTAAACAGATACAGAGACGAGACAAACTATGATGTGTCGGTAAAACACCTTCTTCAGGTACTGAATACAAACTATTCTCAAATGAACGGAGAAAGCCAAACAGAAACACAGGTTTTCCTGCCATTTTTCAGATCTGTTATTATTTGGATTTCTGTGTTTATTTGAGAATGGTTTGTACCGGTTGAAGGTTTTTACCGAAACGTAGTTTATCTCGTCTTTCTATTAGTCTAGCTGATTTATACCATTTCTGTTTATTTATTTTACATTCTATCAATATTTGACTTCTTTTTATCGTTCAACCCTAAGTGGGCGTTCATGATGACTATTCTGACTATCGAACTAATTATTTGTATTTGGCCTAAGATGTAACTTTGTTTTTGTCCAACTGGAGAATCGTGTTGCTCTTGTTTGATGGGAAGAACGCCTCTGTGGTTGAGTGGTTAGTCTGCTCGTTTTCTGATCAGAAGGGTTCAGGTTCAATTCTCAGAAGTGACTGACTTTTTTCGGATTGATAAGGGTTCGAGATTCACCCAACCTCTGAAAAATGGGTACCATATAACTTTCTTGGACGTTATGACGACCTGGCTTGATACCGACCACCCTAACATGTGGAGTGGAGTTGGTCAATTATGGTCACTAACACCATATTCCCATAGGCCTAGCAAGGTAGGGTGGGAACCTTGATCTTTTTGTTGTCACTTACTTGTTTGCAGATTTTGCTTGTCATTATCAGATTGTGTAGCTATAGTCCGTTCATTAATTGATCAACACGTTTGCTTTTGATTTGAAAACTACCATTTAGATGGCTGTGACTTCTTGCATGCAACCGTAGAATATCAGTAACGCAAAACATATTGCTGTTCTTTATTCCACAGATACAACCGACTTTGCACATCGGCGTATTCCTTTGATTTGTTAGCACCGTTGCAAATAAGTTGATTCAAATTTTAGATTTTACAGTAAACATGTTAATTTCCAGTTCAGTTCTTTTCAGAGGCGTATCTACCTAATATCCGGCTTGTTGCAGGAGCTACCGAGTTAAGTGCTCTGTGCACACCGTGAGCTGTGTGTTTCATCCGTTTTGATCATGTTCCGATATTCCAATTGCTTACGATGAATGCTGATATCGTATGACAGGGAACAGTTGGCCGTGTTCACTTTCTGTGCGGTTTCGCCTTATGTCTTTTGGCGTGTGCTGAGACTGCTATGATGGGGACTACAGCTACCTTTCTTTGCTTGGGAGATGAGTTAGTAATTCGGATGATTCCACTGGCACGGGTGGTTGAGCAATTATGGATTTTATTTCGTTTGCAATGATACCGGGGCCTTCCATAACCATAACCATCTACCTAATATTTTTATAGATCAAGTAATTGTGTGTGTCGCTCGTTATTTTTGTCAGTTCACAAAACTATTCAATTGTATGTAAATTCTACATGCTGGTTTGACTATAAATAAAGCTCACAGACCCAGTGTAAACATGAATCCGTCAAGGGTGTCTTCTTTCATAACTGATTTTTCTTGTGCCGATGGATTGGATCATGTAGAGAACAATACCGACATCAGTGAACTCTCGGTAGGCAGTTGAGGATCTCATGCGTGTCGCCTCTCACACAAACAGCAGCATGTTGAATAGAATCTCAGAAGAGACAGGGGCAACCGGTATGAAGATCATTATACCAAAGACAGAGTTGATGAAAATTAACTACAAACTACAGATGGCGATCCTTCTCAAAGAAATAAACATTAAGAGAGAGAGGGAAGTTCATATATTTAGGCTGCGTACTTAGAATAGTCGGTGAAACTGATGCAGACATTACAAGTAGAATGAACAAACGCAGACATGCCTACAACAATCTTCGACCTCTTTGGAAGTCCGATACATTTTCTCTGCGGAACAAAACTAGGATCTTTAAAATAAATAAATAGGCAGTCCTACACTGTCGTTCGGAAACACAGAATAAAGAAACTAATAGCATATTAATAGCAATAGACTACAGCCTTTCATCGTATACCTCCGACAGCTTCTTAATAATGGATGGCACCTTTGAGAAAAATATTGCCCTGATACCAATAGGAGCGGATATCAAGAAAAGGAAATGGGATGGATTGTCTAGACATCGCGAAAACCAGCAAGCAATATTGCATGAAGACTGTCAGCGAACTGGAATCCACAAGGAACTAGGAAAACAATTTATTGGAAGCAGATTTGGAGAAGAAACATGAAGACAAGAAGCAAAAGCTGCAAGACAAAAGAGAGCTCATTTGAATGAAAATAGCACAGAATCGAGCAGAAGAAGAAAGCGATAAAAGAAATAAATAGGCGATACTAGCAAGTTAGTGCCACAGAAACGAATGGAGTGTTACAAAAAATAATACTGAGAGCGCTGTAGCCCTTGTTTCATCCTAGTTAATGAAGCAACGATTTGTTCCATCGCCTCACCACAGTTCGTCTGAAGTACATTTACTTACTCGCTAGACAAATGCTTGAGTACACAAATGCTTGAGTACACAAATGCTTGAGTACACAAATGCTTGAGTACACAAATGCTTGAGTACACAAATGCTTGAGTACACAAATGCTTGTGGGAGTTGAAGTTGAATTTAGTGTCTCCTCTTTTCATAAAACAATCAAGCATTTAGTCTCTGAGGACATCTTCAGACTTGGACTTGAACGACTTTTGAATAGAAGTATTTGTATAGAAGTATTTGTATAGAAGTATTTGTATAGAAGTATTTGTATAGAAGTATTTGTATAGAAGTATTTGTATAGAAGTATTTGTATAGAAGTATTTGTATAGAAGTATTTGTATAGAAGTATTTGTATAGAAGTATTTGTATAGAAGTATTTGAATAGAAGTATTTGTATAGAAGTATTTGTATAGAAGTATTTGTATAGAAGTATTTGTATAGAAGTATTTGAATAGAAGTATTTGTATAGAAGTATTTGAATAGAAGTATTTGTATAGAAGTATTTGTATAGAAGTATTTGTATAGAAGTATTTGTATAGAAGTATTTGTATAGAAGTATTTGAATAGAAGTATTTGTATAGAAGTATTTGTATAGAAGTATTTGTATAGAAGTATTTGAATAGAAGTATTTGTATAGAAGTATTTGAATAGAAGTATTTGTATAGAAGTATTTGTATAGAAGTATTTGTATAGAAGTATTTGTATAGTAGTATTTGTATAGAAGTATTTGTATAGAAGTATTTGAATAGAAGTATTTGTATAGAAGTATTTGTATAGAAGTATTTGTATAGAAGTATTTGTATAGAAGTATTTGTATAGAAGAGCATGGCGATGAGTTTCTCTACCGATAGTTGTCGCGCTAGTTATTACCGTAGTTAGTTCCCCCTTGTTGAGTACATCTGTAGCTAAACATTAGCGTTGATTTTATTTGTGCTGAAACCATGGTGGCTGAATGGTTAGTGTGTTTGCTACGAAAGGGTTTGGGTTCAGTTCCCAAAGTGGCGAATTTTTGTTCTCACCAACTCAGCCTCTGAAAATGAGTACCAGGGATTTTTTTAATGAGAAAGTAGGGCGACCAGTCATGATGCTGACTATATCAAATGTTGGCACTTTTACGATATGTCACATGCGCCTGCCTTAAAGTACGTAGGGAGGTCATAAAGTAATGCACACCAATTTTTTTCTCGGCTAATAATAAAGATAGGAATATGAAATTTTGCACACTTGGAATATGACATGTTCCAATTATGTGCACCAAATTGCACAGCATTCTGAAAATATTACGCAATCTATGAATCGTTAAAATGGAGCTTGTCAACAATGTCCGTTACAAACAGCGAATTGTCATAGAATTTCTGGTTGCGGAGAAAGAAACTTTAGCAAACATTCATAAACGACTGTGTGCAGTGTACAAATGTTCTGCAGTCGATAGGAGCACAGTTAGTCGCTGGGTTCAGAGAATTAAAGCTGCAGAAAGTGTACGAGTGGAGCTGCATGATTTACCGCGTTCTGGACGTGTTGCCTCGGCTACCAGCACAGACATGTTAAACTGGGCTGATGCCATTATTCGTAAGGATAGGCGTATCACTAGTCAGCAATTGGCATTACAGCTTACAGTCAGCAAGGGAAGTGCAATCGCAATTTTTAAAACTCTCGGATATTCAAAGATTTGCGCTCGACGGGTTCCTCGGTGCCTAACAATGATCACAGAGTTCAAAGGAAAACATTCTGTTCTGAATTGTTGGAGCGTTTCGGTGTTGAAGGAGAATGTTTTTGTCAAAAATTGTTACCGGTGACGAAACGTGGGCACATTATTATGAGCCTGAAACAAAATGCAGTCAAAGGAATGGCATCATCCGCAGACATCAAAAAGAAAAAAATTCAAAACATCTCCATCAGCCGGAAAGGTGATGATCACTGTCTTCTGGGACATTGATGGTGTGATTCTTGTTGATGTAATGGCAAGAGGTGAGACAATCAACTCGACAGCTTACATCAATACACTGACAAAACTCAAAAATCGGTTCCACAGAGTTCGGCCTAATAAGCCATCTGCAGATTTGTTGCGTCAACATGACAATGCACGCCCTCACACAAGTCTGGTAACACGGGAAGCAATCAACAAATTTGGTTGGACTGTACTGCCCCATCCTCCTTACAGCCCTGATCTGGCTCATTCAGATTTCCATCTGTTTGGACCACTCAAAAAATTCCTGCGTGGGAAACACTTTGACAATGATGAGGATGTGATCCGTGCAGTTAAAAAATGGCTACGCGAGCAGAACAAAACTTGGTACAAACGAGGCATTCATGACCTAGTTTCGCGTTGGCGTAAGGCAATATGCTTGGACGGAGATTATGTTGAAAAATAGGTAGTGTCAAGGGATGTTCAGCTACAATCTGTGAAAATTTCACACATTTTGCCCGAATAGTTTCCGAGAAAAAAAGTGGTGTGCATTACTTTTTGACCTCCCTTCAGTATAAAAGGAAACGTTACTGTGACTGATTTGTGCCAGTGACGCATTCATTACGCGCTTGTATTTGTATAGCGGGAGAAAGCTGTTACTTTAGTCTCGTGTGTCTTAACTACGCATCATGTTCAGAGTATCTATCATATGTAGACCTGTGATGAGCAGAAGTTCACTTTTCTTTAGGCATCTGTAAAGAGAGAGAGAGAGAGAGGAATAGATAGGTAGGTAGGAAGATGGAGATAAGGGAAGAATTGAAAGAGGTAAAAAGAGAGATTGTAGTATATGTGGCGATCATTCTCGATTGTTATGTTGAGCAATACCCATTTTCCAAACCCATTATCTCTGTAAAGTGAACAGTTTTACTGTGGTAATGGGTCATGATTTCAAGGCTCAGCACGTGTTTTCAATTCTAAGTCGTTTGTACCTACCCACAACGAAGACACTCTCACACACACAGTGGAAGCTCGTACGCTGCTTGCTAAACAAATGTGCTTGAATCGCGATTTTTTCTCAAATTCTAATCTCTCTTCCCCCCCCCCCCCCCCAAAAAAAAAATGAAATAAAATAAGTCAATCTTTCTCACAGGTATATTAAGTCCTGACACTGTGTAGCATGTTTATGGTTGCTTATACCGAGGACACAGAAATAGACCTTTATTTGTTCTTGTTATTATTTGTTATGATGTTATGGCGGATATATTTGTTATTTATCAATCACGTCTGAACGAAACATTTTTACTTCGTTTCAATTAGTCGGCTCATCATTTTCAATCTAAAACCAGACACCTTCAAAGTGCTCAGACCGGCCCCCGCCTCCCCGGTGCACCACTGTCGCTAATTACTTGCGAATTCACTCCAAATGTGCAAACTGAGATGCGCAAACTCTGTAGCACCGGCGAACACGTTGAACATTGAGGGCGTAATAGGGCTGTGTAGATTTCTAAACAATTTGTGTCCAAACAGCTGCCATATGTGAACTACACTTGTCGACTTTTAACTGCCAATGGTTGTTTATTGTGCGTAGATTGCCTACACATGACCTTTTTCTTTGCATTTATCCGGCAAGGCTTGGATAGATCCTATCTCGCTGCCCAGAAAGCGGGGAAGGGTAAAAGCCAAGAAAAACCCACGGATTCGAATAGAAAAGTTCCTATCGCCTGTGACGGCTTCGAACTCAGTCCTTCCTGCCCAGAGGTCGATGGGTTTTACTTTTAGACCAGAGGTGTGCAACCTAAGGCCGGCGGGCCAAAATCGGCCCGCTAAGCTATTTTGATCGGACCTTGTGATTAGTTTGAAAATTACTATACACTCTATTCCCTGTGCTGAAAAAAATAAATGAAAAGTTAACACATAATTGCACAAACTTTAATCGGTATAAGCTTTCTATTCATAATTTATTATAGCATTTTCTCTTCCCCCCCCCCCCCCCTTTTTCTGGGTAGAAAATTCAACCTTTTTTTCTATCTTACTTCTCTCCTGTTTATTCCATTCTCTTTTCTGTCTTCCATTGTCCATTACTAATAAGCTTTTTACAATACAATCGCTTGTGTCAAAAACCAGGTCATTTATATAATGGCTTTATTAGGTGATGCTATCTGGCCTTTGACGTCTTCCTAGTTTTCAAATATTATCCTCATAAGTTAAAAAAGGTTGCCCACCTTTAGGTAATGCAGTCCTCACTGTATTGTCAGTAATTAACACTCAGAGCGCCGTCTGTGATTTCGTTATCGCCCTGTGTGGCTGACATGATCTGCTACTGATCACCACTTTGTTATTCATCACTAGACTTACCGGTGGTTTGGCTTCTGGTGATGTCGACAATTTTCTATTCTTGATAGAGCTGCTATTGACACATAATCCTGTTAGCTCGGGGTTAACCATCTATCCGTCGATGCCATTCGTCGAGAGTGGCTGGTCTTCTAATAATACCCAGAACTAGCTTCTTAAGAATAACATCAAATTACAATAATAATATCCCCTGAATTAGCACTGTGCGTAATAGTTGTCATTACGTGCTACAGGCAGAGAGAGAGAGAGAGAGAGGGGAAAGAGAGTCCAAGTAGTTGGTAAAGAATGGGAGATAATACGTGTAGTTATCATTGTGAAAATTTGTGAGACGAATGTTTCAGCCAGTTTAACACCTCTGATTTCCACTGCAACAGCGTGGAGTTAATATTTGCAAAGTAGGTTGTACATTAAAGTTGTGCGTAATCAGTGTTCTATGAGAATATGACGTGTCTTATCTATATATATATATATATATACATATAATATTTGCGTGTTCCGTTTTGCTGTGAGGTCCGCTTACAATTTTGATTAATTTTTTTTACTACTTTAAATTGGTTTAATTTAGACTTTGGATTACTGTTAATATTTATATACTTTTATGTATTACTGACTGCTTATATTTGTTTTACACGTTGGCTGACTCTTAATAATGATTTAAAAAAAAAGCTTTTGGCTGACTCTTAATTTTTATGTACATCTCATGTTTGGTAATTTTGATTATTGTTTAATTTTGATATTGTTTGAGTTGTACACTTTATTTATTCTTCAGTTAACCAAATCACGGTGTTAAATGTTTATAATCATCATCACCGAGTTCCGTCTCGGCATCAAAGGTTGGCTACCATCGAGTCGTCCTTCCGCTCAGTCTCTTGCTTTGATGGTGCTGGTTGTCGTAGGCTGACTTGTCCATCTTTTGATGTTACTCGTCCATGTTAGTCGTGGTCTGCCTCTGTCTCTTGCTTTGATGGTGCTGGTTGTCGTAGGCTGACTTGTCCATCTTTTGATGTTACTCGTCCATGTTAGTCGTGGTCTGCCTCTGTCTCTTGCTTTGATGGTGCTGGTTGTCGTAGGCTGACTTGTCCATCTTTTGATGTTACTCGTCCATGTTAGTCGTGGTCTGCTTCTGCACCTTGTATTTTCCCTTCCAAGATTACTTTTAGTAGGTTGCTGTGTCTTTGAACATGCCCCAAAAATCTCATTTGTCTTGTTCGAATTGTATTTAGAAGTTCTCTTTTCATTTTTAGTTGTTTAAGACTTCATCGTTTGTTTTCTTTTTTTTTTTTTTTTTTTTTCCAATTCTACCTATTTTTCTATATATCCACATTTCAAAGGCTTCAATTTTCTGTTCTGTTTTCTCGTCTAATGTCCATGTTTCTGTACCTTACAATGTTTATAATAAGTAAAAAGTAAAGAACCCCGTCACGCCAAGTGGCGTATAGGGAATGTGGTGTTAGTGACCATAATTTGTATAGACCTTCGGCACATGATTTTTTGGGTAATGTGGTCGGTATTAGGCCCGTGACGCTTTACTTTCCAAGAAATAATCTGGTACCCATATAAGGCTGGGTGAACCCGGAAGCCGTCGGTTGGAATCGAACCCTACCTCTTGTCCTTTGCAGTCCAGTTCACTAACCACTGAGCTATCGCGCGGCTCCCTTACAATGTTTATAATGCTGACTCGTGAATTGATCTATAATGTTGATAATGCTGACTCTTGAATTGATCTATAATGTTGATAATGCTGACTCTTGAATTGATCTATAATGTTGATAATGTTGACTCTTGAATTGATCTATAATGTTGATAAACTCTTGTTGTTTCATTGTGATCAATGATTAGTATTGTTAAAATGTTGTCTTAAACTGACATTGTTTTACGTATCATATGTAAGTCAAGTACCCCCGTCACGCCAAGTGGCGTATATGGAAAATATGGTGTTAGTGACCCTATATTTTACAGATCTTCAGCACATGATTTTTGGGGTAATGTGGTCAGTATTACGCCCGTGCTGCTTTACTTTCCCAGAAAAAAATCCGGTACCCATTTAAGGCTGTGTGAACCCGGAAGCCGTCGGTTGGGATCGAACCCTACCCCTTGTCCGTGGTAGTCCAGTTCACTAACCACTGAGCTATCGCGGCTCCCTACGTATCATATGTGCATCTTCATAATATTGATATGTTGATAACAGTTGACAATTAATCCTGTATGAATTTTGATTGCTCATGCTGTTTGGCTTATAATTTAGGTTGACTTTGACATTCAAATTGGTCGATTAAATTTTTTTTAAATTTACGTTATACGAGTTACACATATACGCATACACACTCCTTCGCACACAAATACATACTCCACACACGCTCGCGCGCGTACACGCCACACAACACACACACACACCGTTGATTTTCAGAAACTTAGTTTTTTTACAAATACTTTGTTATGTATTAGCGTAAAAACTAAGTTTACAATATTTAACTGAAAAGCATTATCTGCCTTCACTTATACATGCGGAGGAATTTAAATATCTAGGAAGTCTGGTAACAAACGACAAGTAATAGTAATAGACACAAGAGGCAACAAAGCTTGTCAAATTATCAGTGGCAATTATCCTTCCTCACTGCACTCCAACAATAAAATAACAAACGAAACAAAACAAGTACTTTACAGCACAATCTTCATCACAGTGTTGTGCTATTGATGTCAGGCATGGATCCTGAACAAAAGAACAAAAGGAACAAGTAACCAGAGCTGAAATGGAATGTACTAGACGCATGACAGGAAATTGCATATGAGATAGGATCAGAAATGAAGAACTGGGGGAGAATGCTAGGAATACTTCCCACCATTATATATAGATATATTGCCAGATGATGTTGCTGTAGCGTGAAATATGCGATCAGTAAATGGTTAGAATAACCAGCACACATGCTTTGGAAGAAAACATTTGTGACGTTTTGACAATGCTACACAGTTTAAAAAAAAAATCAAGCTGTTTTGAGCGCTTCGCATTATGTGTTGGTGCAACTATTTTAAACATCGGCCAATTGGCGGCTAATTTGGACATCATTACGTCAGTACTGTCTTTCCTTTTAAGAAATTCTTCACATTCTAGGCTGAGAGAACGTAGGTCAATAGAACAGTTCAATGTTTTACCGCGGCTTCTATACACATACAACTTTGACTGCATTAAGAATCTGATATTTGATATTTCTTCCCATTCTGCTAATTCTTTCTCTTGTGGTATTACTCCTCATCTATGAAATTCTTGCGCACTTTGCCTGCTAGTATGACTTTCACAATCCCTCTTTGTGAGAATCAGGAGACGGGAGTGAACTTTTACACAAATTATGTGAGAGAACTCTCTAAAGCAGTCGATGATGGGTTATCCTCCTTTTGCAACTCAACTTTGGATCTGAATGCAAGGACATCGTCCCTCCTTGAGAACACTTCAAAGAGCTCACGAGAGGGGGCTAATTCGTTTCTGGGCAGAGCACTATCTGCATATTATTCACCCAGATAAAGTAGTATGCAATTGAAAAGGTCACCCCCCCCCCCCCCCATCTTTGTTTTGGCCCTGAGAACAACAAAAAAGTCATCTCTCACATTTAGCACGTATTACATGTTACTATGTGTTCAATTTGTATAAACTTCATCAATCTATACTTAATAAAGAAAACGACCAATTGTAGGTCATCTTTACATTTTTACAGACATGAAGATAAAGACATTTGTCCCTACTGACTTATTGACCCATCAACGCGCTGCGAAAACTGATCAACTTCTAAAGATTTAACTTTATAGCTTGTTTCATAACTCGTGCCCGACTTTTAAAATCGATAGCTTTTTAACCGCTTGTTGTAAGTTGTTCAAAATTTGCATGTAAAGTTATAATGATTAGAACCCAACATGGAATTAATTTCATTTAAAAAAAACATTTGGTTATTATTGTTGCTTATTTGATTTATATAAATTTATAACGACCCATTGATGTAGTCAAAACATAATGTTTACAGTATTTTAAGTTAAAAATAGCGAGTAAAAATCCATACACGGTAAAATTGACGTGTTTGCACGCTTTCGCCGTGGTTTTTTTGACACAATTAGACACTTGAGAAATTGTGTGTTCCATTTCCGTTCATTCATAGGTGTAGACGTGGAACGCTAACATTTATCATGAGTCTTAAAATGAAATTCTGCAGTTTACAAAACATCGCAATAAAAATGTATGACTATTTTTGCAAAGAGGCTAAACGAGGAAGATTATTTCATTCTTTAGAAAACCCTGAGAATAGGACAAGACACATTTTGGATTTATCTAAACGGTCATTTAATCGCTGGATTCAAGCACGTGATCGTCAATGTTCAAAATATACAAAATCACAAGGAAGAGCCAAAAAGGTTGGATAATTTCGACAGTGAACTTATTAGAAGTGAAATTCGCAAAATGTTGGGTATGAATGAAACTGTTACAATAAGAAAATTAAAAGTATCGCTGAAAAAGAACAACAGTATTGAAATATCAAAGTCTACATTATGGAGGAATGTGAGAGCTGCAGGCTTTACATTCAGAAAGTATTCCAATGGACGAAACATCATCTGTGAGAAGCCACATATAGTAGTCATGAGAAGCAAGTACTTACGTGAAGTAAAAGAGGTGCGCAAGCAAGGTTATGATATTGTGTACTTGGATGAAACATTGATCAATGCTCACCACACTAACCAAGGGAATGGCAGTCATCAGATGGAAAGATAAGAGATTAATACCTAGCAGCAAAGGACAGCGCTTGATAATTGCTCATGCAGGTAGTCGACAACATGGACTAATACCGAATGCAGAGCTAATTTTTCTTTCAAAATCCATAGACAATCGGGATTATCACTCTGAGATGAATGGTCACATATTTAGACATTGGATTGAAAAATCTGTTCTCCCATCACTAGATCGACCATCTTGCCTAATAATGGACAACGCAGCGTACCACAACATTGTTGCACTTGAAGATAAAGTCCCGACGTCATCCAGTACAAAGATGCTATTAAGACATGGCTCACAAAGGAGCACATACAATTTAATAACATGTACTTAAAACCTGAATTACTATCTCTAGTAAAGCAAAAACAAAGGACAAAGATTTTTCAAATAGATAAGATTATCCAAGAGCACGGTCATATAAGTTTGAGGCTGCCACCTTACCATGCTCATTTAAATCCAATAGAACTAATCTGGGCAAAATTAAAAGGACAAGTGGCAGATGAAAATACAACATTCAAAATATGCGATGTAAAGACTCTTGCTAATCTCGCATTATTTTATATAGACAAAGATTATTGGGCTAAATGTGAAGACTACGTCTTAAAACAGGAAGAGGAATATTGGAAAAATGATGGTTTGTGGAATGTTCAACCCCAAACAGTTATTATTTTTTAGACTCGTCTGATTCAGAATGAAAGTATATAGCCCCCACAATGTTGGCCCCTATATTACCTTAAATTAGTTCAACAAACGGTCCTTTTCAGGACCACACAACTATGAAAATTGGACATACAGGTATACCTTGATATTATCGTCCGTCCTCGAACTGAGAAGACAATAATTCTCCTGTTATTTCCCCATTACGGCCACGCCTTTACCTAGTGAAAAATAATCATAGACCAGCAACTACGGTAATTTCTATTATTTAGGGCTTCACAATTTACAATTGTGACAAACATCAAAGAAATTCGCCGCTTTAAGAAAACTGCAGCTGCAAGATATTTGTTAAATATACATTTAAAGGGTCTTTTGCATTCTAATAACATTTGGAAAATTTCAACAGTTTTTAACAAACGGTTACTGAGCAATAGCGTTTTGAAGTTTGGCAAGTGATTAGAAACGAGCTATAGTAATGAAGTCCCTTCTGCATCGTTGGCAGCCATCAACTCTTTCAGTACGGAAGGTTTTTATCAATGGAACGGAACAGATTTTAGAGACACCATTTTTCATGGTTTTCAATATCAATCATCATATATTTATCTAACACTTAACATATGATATATGCATTTGTAGATAATTAAACATGGTATTAGATTTTACCAATACCAAGATGATACAAGAGATGTTCAAGAAGAAGATTTGATGACGGTTCACACTAATCAAACTGAGAGTGACACACTCTGCGTCGAAACGTACGGAAAGAGTTAAGAAGAGATTTGTCGAAACTCGAACATTGAGGATATCTTTTAGTGTTGCTAGAATGTAAATATAGAACATTGAGGATATCTTTTAGTGTTGCTAGAATGTAAATATAGAACATTGAGGATATCTTTTAGTGTTGCTAGAATGTAAATATAGAACTTGAGGATATCTTTTAGTGTTGCTAGAATTTAAATATAGAACATTGAGGATATCTTTTAGTGTTGCTAGAATGTAAATATAGAACATTGAGGATATCTTTTAGTGTTGCTAGAATTTAAATATAGAACAGTGAGGATATCTTTTAGTGTTGCTAGAATGTAAATATAGAACATTGAGGATATATTTTAGTGTTGCTAGAATGTAAATATAGAACATTGAGGATATCTTTTAGTGTTGCTAGAATGTAAATATAGAACATTGAGGATATCTTTTAGTGTTGCTAGAATGTAAATATAGAACATTGAGGATATCTTTTAGTGTTGCTAGAATGTAAATATAGAACATTGAGGATATCTTTTAGTGTTGCTAGAATGTAAATATAGAACATTGAGGATATCTTTTAGTGTTGCTAGAATGTAAATATAGAACATTGAGGATATCTTTTAGTGTTGCTAGAATGTAAATATAGAACATTGAGGATATCTTTTAGTGTTGCTAGAATGTAAATATAGAACATTGAGGATATCTTTTAGTGTTGCTAGAATTTAAATATAGAACATTGAGGATATCTTTTAGTGTTGCTAGAATGTAAATATAGAACATTGAGGATATCTTTTAGTGTTGCTAGAATTTAAATATAGAACATTGAGGATATCTTTTAGTGTTGCTAGAATGTAAATATAGAACATTGAGGATATCTTTTAGTGTTGCTAGAATTTAAATATAGAACATTGAGGATATCTTTTAGTGTTGCTAAATTTAAATATAGAACATATGTGGACACTCTCAGTCGTTGAACATAGAAACATGGCATTTGCTAAGCATATGCTTCCATGGCGTTCATACGCAAACATTTTTATTCGAAATTAGAACTCTACGTGGATGAAAATGGGTAACCGTCATCGTTATATTTTAGTGAATTTAAAACAGCGGTAAAAATTAAATTGATTTATCATTTATTTGGGACTGCATTCCTCCTATGGCGTAAGCACACACTAAGAAAATGTTAAAGATTTAACTTTCCTTTCTCCTCTCTCTCCCCCCCCCCCCCCCAATTATAATAATAATTTGGATCCCTAAGTATATGAAAACGATAGCAGTGGTTGCCGTATAGTAGCGAATGTGAAAATGAAATTAAATGAAATTGCTATATCATTTATTCAACAAAATAACGAATTTGTTTCTTTTTAACTGGCACTCTTAACAGAATGAACATTGGAACCGTGTGGTGAATTATTTTGAGGAATTAAAAAAAAACAAATAGCACTGAAATGTCATTTATTGTATAGTGTGTTCATTCTATGACGTAGACGACCACTCAGAAAATGTTTGATAAGTTCCAGAGCTAAAGGAACGAAAATGTGTACCCTGTGTTTCTGTATTTGGTATATAGAAGACGCACAGAGGTTAACATCTAACTGAAATCGCTGAACACACAAAAATATGCTATTTGAAGACAATAATAAATTAGTTGTTATTCTTTCTTCTATCTTCTTCTTCTATCCTTCCTCTATTGCCGTTGGCGTCGAGGGGAGATACAATCTGCGATTCTTTGCTCTTCTGTTGGCCTCTTCTGGTGTTATCCCTCCTAGTGACTCTATCACCCCTTTATCCATCTCTTTCTCGGTCTTCCTCTTAATCTGACGTTTTCGTAGCGTTTGTTTATGGCTCTTTGAGTCATTGTTAGTTCTTTTTGTCTTGTTATGTGGCCGAACCAATTTATCTGTTGTTTCTTTATGTATTCGATGGCTGGTTCAATTTCGAGTTTCTTCCTCAGGTCGGTGTTTCTTACTCTGTCCCTTAAGCTGTTTCCTGTCATTCTTCTGACACATTTCATTTCGGTGGTCGTTATCTTTCTTATTGTTCTAGAGTCCAGCGTCCAATTCTGGCACTGATAGCACAGAGTTGGTAGAAAAATTGATTTGTATATTGCCCTTTTTGCTTCCGTAGTTATTGCTTTGTTTTTTCAATAGTGTTGATACATAGCCTATAACTAGGCATGCTTTGTTACACCTTATTTATTATAAATAAACAAATTACACAGAGACAATGGTTTTTTTTTTCATAGGACTTGGGAAAAAATCCACAAGCAAACAACAGAAGAGACGGAGAACTATGGGCAGGCGGAACTAGGATCGAACCCGCGTTCTAGAATCAGCACCTTGTCACAAATGACTTACATTTCACCACACTGTCAGGTAAGCAATTAAAAATATATTATTAGACAGGGCTTCCGTACACGCGTCATCAAATCGTGGCTAGAGCGCAAGGTCACGGCAACAATTCGGGAATAAATTGATAGACGCAATTGTGTATTTGGGTTTCCTTTGTCAACAAGTACAGCCACACACAGAAGTAGGTTGAAATGCTTGCGTTATTGGCACAGCGAGAGACGAAACAGTATGAGTAGTAGGTGTTGTCCACTTATATCCACAATCCTCATATAACGACAATTGTAAAAATCCTCGAATTGTTTCTTCTTTATCCTATATTTTAACAACGTTCATTTATCACGTTATTGCTGACATATGCAAATCGCTTATAACGCATTTTGTGAAATTTGCCTAGCCTAAAGAAACTTAACTGTGTATAGTTTTCTTGTCCATCTTACATTTGTAGTAGCAGTGTTAGCATGTAGTAAGGTAAGGTACACGATAGTGAATGAGAGAGGTATGGTTTGGCCAAAGAAAAGATACATTGCAAGTTGTAGATGCTGTTGTGTCATATTAGATAGTTGCAAAAGATCACGACAAGTGGGGAGCAGTTTGATAGGAAGAAATAACAAAGAAAGTCATGTTGCTTGGTTGGGAAAAAAAAATAAATAAAGCAACAAAGATGTGAGAGGTCAGACAGAATGTCTCCATGCAAAGTGTGCGGCAAGTAAGATGAGCTGATGTGTAAACATTCTCAAGTGTAGTTATAATAATATTCGTTGTGTCACTAGGACGTCCATTGTGTATGTTTTGTTTTTTTTAAGTAATAGGAAGCTCTTTATACAGAGCTTCGCAGCAGGAGGGCGTCTGATCATCAGAAAAAGACCCGCCGAGGAAGTGTTTCGATCCTTTAGCTTCTTACTCTCCATTAGAGATGGGCCCGACTGGGACATGCCTCCCAGAAGTCGACCTCCTGCTGCATTGAGCTCGAAGGTTTACTCTATATTCCTCATAAAATAACTATACTTATTCTGCGCAACACTTCTGATCAAATCTACGGTCTACACCCGATGACGCACGACTGGGACATGCCTCCCAGAAGTCGACCTCCTGCTGCATTGAGCTCGAAGGTTTGCTCTATATTCCTCATAAAATAACTATACTTATTGTGGTCAACACTTGTGATCAAATCTACGGTCCACACGCGATGACGCACGACTGGGACATGCCTCCCAGAAGTCGACCTCCTGCTGCATTGAGCTCGAAGGTTTGCTCTATATTCCTCATAAAATAACTATACTTATTGTGGTCAACACTTGTGATCAAATCTACGGTCCACACCCGATGACGCACGACTGGGACATGCCTCCCAGAAGTCGACCTCCTGCTGCATTGAGCGCGAAGGTTTGCTCTATATTCCCCATAAAATAACTATACTTATTGTGCCCAACACTTGTGATCAAATCTACGGTCCACACCCGATGACGCACGACTGGGACATGCCTCCCAGAAGTCGACCTCCTGCTGCATTGAGCTCGAAGGTTTACTCTATATTCCCCATAAAATAACTATACTTATTGTGCCCAACACTTGTGATCAAATCTACGGTCTACACCCGATGACGCACGACTGGGACATGCCTCCCAGAAGTCGACCTCCTGCTGCATTGAGCTCGAAGGTTTACTCTATATTCCTCATAAAATAACTATACTTATTGTGCCCAACACTTGTGATCAAATCTACGGTCTACACCCGATGACGCACGACTGGGACATGCCTCCCAGAAGTCGACCTCCTGCTGCATTGAGCTCGAAGGTTTACTCTATATTCCTCATAAAATAACTATACTTATTGTGCCCAACACTTGTGATCAAATCTACGGTCCACACCCGATGACGCACGACTGGGACATGCCTCCCAGAAGTCGACCTCCTGCTGCATTGAGCTCGAAGGTTTACTCTATATTCCTCATAAAATAACTATACTTATTGTGCCCAACACTTGTGATCAAATCTACGGTCCACACCCGATGACGCACGACTGGGACATGCCTCCCAGAAGTCGACCTCCTGCTGCATTGAGCGCGAAGGTTTACTCTATATTCCCCATAAAATAACTATACTTATTGTGCCCAACACTTGTGATCAAATCTACGGTCTACACCCGATGACGCACGACTGTCTTAGCTTTGACCTAGCACATTGATATCCTCTTCGTGGTGGCAGCAGCCTCAAATGATCATTTACGGTCACACACAACACACATAATTAAACACATTTCCATTCACATTTCCTTTCTTCCTCTGAACATATTTAATATGAGCTGTTCATAAAATATGTTCTGTTCATCAGAATATCCACTTATAAAATATCGCAATTATGTTATTGATCATTGTCTCTCTACATGAATCATGCAAAGCAGTATTATGAAATTCAAGAATTATGTGGAATTTCGGCTACTCCAAATGCATTGCATCTCGTTAAGTTTTGATTGGCCCCAACAGTTTTTTTTTCTGTAAAAATTCAAGCCAAAAATAACACGAAAGTTGGCAAGAATAGAATCCAAATTGATAGATTCATTCAATGTTCGAATTATGCGGCCAAAGTGAACGAGAGAAAAGACGTTAATAATAATTATTCTTCACAAGCAAAGTGGATTTGAATCAGACATTCTCTCGCTGCTTTGTGTCACGAAGATGGACATATATTTTGTTTCAGTTCTTCAGCTCTTCCATACGGAAGAGCACTGCGCCCTGCCTACACATATTCCCAGCCCAAACCTCGATCTTATAGTTATGTTGTCCATTGTTACTACCCTTTAATCTATTTATGATCATCTTTAATGTATTTTTATTTTGCGGTTGCTTGGACCTTTGCTGCATTTTTAACATTATCATAATCATCAAGTACCGGGCCTACTGGCGTAGGTGATCATGTCTCTCCACAACTTTCGATCTCGGCAGCTATTTATCATTTCTGTTGTTGACCTTCTGCCAAGCCATTCTCTTAAGCTGTCTGTTATTTTTTTCTCGTTGCTTCCCTCTATCTCTTCGTCCCTCAATTTTTCCAGTTGTTACAATATATTCCAGTTGTTCTCTTCTCATTACATGGCCAAAAAAATGATGATTGTCTCTTCCTAATATTGGAAATTAGCTCTCTTTTTGATTTGACCTCTCTCAGAACATCTTTATTACTCCTCTTAGCTGTCCATGGTACTCTCAACATTCTTCTATAAAACAACATTTGTACAGACTCAGTGATTTTCTTGTCTGTTGTCCTATTATCCATGATTCGCATTCATATGTTAAGCCTGGCTCTACATAACATTTAAGAACTCTTTTTCTTGTTTCTATTGTCAAAAATGGATTGCATAGTATCTTCCTCATTTTTTGGAAAGCTGCTTTTGCCTGAGCCATTCTGCATCTCACCTCTTTTGTACATCTTCCGTCTGAGATTAACAAAGTTCCCAAATATTTAAATTCAAACTTGTATAAGATTTATGTCTATTGGCTTTCCATTCAATTTCACTAAACGGACTCTGTCAGATATTGGGTAAAAGCCTTTCACTGTTCTTGCCCTTTCTGCATCCAAGATGATACCTACTCCTCTTTGGTGTTCAGTACCTCCAGAATATATTATTTTATGTTTATCAGAATATATCTCCCCTGATCCGGTGTATTTCATTTCGCAAAGTCCCAGTAATTGTAAACCCTTTCTTTTCATTTCTTGTATGATGTTTTCTAGTTTACCCTTCTGCATGAGTGTTCTCACATTCCAAGTACCTATCTTTAGAGTTTGTGTTATCTTTATTTAACTTACAGTAGCTTGATGACGATCGGGTATCACCTGTAGCACATGATGTCCCCTACCGAACCAGGGTTTTCCATTGGAATCCCCCTTAACGTTGTTGTCGTTATTTCTATTGTTGTGGCGATTCATGATTGTACAAAGAAGTTACGACGGTGGTTTTCTGTTGCCTTCCGTCGGTTTGTTTACGGTTGGCTCCGCTAACCTTTGACTAAAAAGTCTCACCCACAAGGCAGTGGGGTTGTTTTACTTCTGGGTACCCTCCCTTAGCCTTTTACTCTCCCGAGCTTACCTTCAAGGTAGCAAGGCAGCCAGAGGTTGTACTGTTTACTGCATACAGTAGCAGGTAAAATTACCTCACCTGACCATAACATACATAAACATACCTCGGCCAAATTAAAAACATAAAATAAATACAAATAAAATAAAACAAAACAAAACAAAACATAAAATAACGTGCTTTAATTGAATATTGACCCGGCTGGCTCAGAAGATTAAAAAAAAAAAAAAGATGCCATGAGATAGTCCTGTGTGCTGGACAGAGCAAATACCCCAGCTGCATCATTGTAAATTGTGACACAAACAACAAACGGCCTTTTAGGGGGAATAATGCAAAATAGGAAGAAATAAATGCGAACCTGTGCAATACATGTGATCAACGTTCAATGGAAAATGAATGGTAAAACATGTTATCCTACGCAAACTTCTCGCTCAAGCACTCCGACGAGCACATGCTGAACAAATGTTAGCCAATTTTAACATGTTTATTTGCGTGCGTGTGCATTTTGTTTTCCACAAAACGTGTGTGTGTGTGTGTGTGTGTGTTCTTTTATTTATTTTTTATCGTTGGTAAAGGAAGTTAAGAACAAATTGAGACAAACGACAATGTCCTAGGAGATTAAATCACGGGATGACATAAATAGAGAGGACAGTGGAAAGTGTTGACAAGCTGACGTGATGACGTCAAGAACATAAGTGAGAGCCCTGGCGGCCTAGAGTTGTTGAGATTCACAAACGTAAAGTTGTTGAGATTTAAAATGTTGATTTGTTTAGTTTCTTAATGTAGAGTCATAACAATAGATGCTCCACATTCCATGAATACAGATTTCTGGGAATAAATGAGCACTGCGTTGTTGAGTTTTATGAATGCAGAGATTAATGAAGTTATTGACGTTGATAAAGTCACAGTTGTTGAGATGGATAACGTTTAATTTGTTGAGATTAATGAAGTTAGAGATCGGTGAAGTTAACGTTCTTGAGATTAATGAAGTTAGAGGTTGATAAAGTTAAATTTCTTGAGATTAATGAAGTTGAGAGTTGTTAAGATTAATGATGTTAGAGTTGTTGAGATTAATGACGTTAGAGGTTGATGAAGTTAGAGTTTTAGAGATTAATGAAGTTAGAGGTGTTGAGATTAATGAAGTTGAGAGTTGTTAAGATTAATGAAGTTAGAGTTGTTGAGATTAATGAAGTTGAGAGTTGTTAAGATTAATGAAGTTACAGTTGTTGAGATTAATGAAGTTAGAGTGTTGAGATTAATGAATTTGGAATTGTTGAGATTAATGAAGATAGAGTTGTTGAGGTTGATGATATTACAGTTGTTGAGGTTGATGCAGTCAGTCCCATAAAGATATGACATAAATATTATAACGGTATGTCAGTGACAATGACATTATGTGTGTTTTGTATTTATTTATTTTTACACAAAGAAACGTCACTAGTTTCGTGACTTGGATCTAAAGGTTCCTTTCCTCGCTTTCACACAAATAGTATTTGTTATTATTATTTTTAGAGCCGCTGGTGGATTGAACCGGCCCTTTTCTATCAGAACGATGGGGATTCAATTCCCGGAAGGTCATTTAGTTGTTTCCTTTCGGAAGTAAGTAAAAACTATTGAATTCGATATCGCGTGGCGACTGAAGTATAGATGGAATGTCCCCCACACCCCCCATCCCATGCACAGAGAGAGAGAGAGAGAGAGAGAGAGAGAGAGAGAGAGAGAGAAACCCTCAAGCAGACTCCACAAATTAAACACCATAAAAATAGTTGTTATTGTTTAGCATCTTTGTATTAAAAAGCAACCCAGAGCCATTAATGGTCATTAGCTGAGAGATGAGAAATAGAAGGGACAAAGCGCAATAGCTGAAGCGTCCATCTGTGTGCGCTTGTATAGACAGATTATTGATTGGCCGAGTAACAGGGCAGACCTTAGGACACATCACAGGAGATTCAGAAACGTTGCCTTCTTTTTAGTGTACATCAGAGGTGACAACCTACGGCCCGCTGGCCAGAAACGGCCACAACCGGCCCGCCAAGTTATTTTCACCAGCCCTTGTGCTGGATTTGAAAATTACTATACACTCCATTTCCTGAGATTAAAAAAAAAATTAATTAAAAAGTAGCACAAAAGCAAGAAATTGATTAACTGGCACACATTTAGAAAGCATACAACGAATCACTGTTAGTCGCCACCAACGTTCAGGCACAACCCTCTCATTAAACTCCTAATTTTTATATTTATAATTTGTTGTTGAATTTTCTCTCTCTCTCCCCCCTCCCGCCCCTTTTTTCTGTCTCACCCCTCTTCCTTTCATTCCACTGTCTTTTCTGTCTTGCACTCTCCATCACTAACAAGATTTTTACATTACAATCGCTTGTGAATGCAATTTGGATAATGTATATAATGACTATGATAGAATATGTAGAATTGGATGGAAGGAAAAGAAAAACGACGAAGTCTTAAAACAACTAAAAATGAAAAGAGAACTACAAAACATAATTCAAACAAGACAAATGCGATTTTTGGGCCATGTTAATAGACACAACAGCCTACTAAAAGTAATCCTGGATGGGAAAATACAAGGCAAAAGAGGCAGAGGCAGACCAAGACTAACATGGGCGAGTAACATCAAAAGATGGACAAATCAGCCTATGACAACCTGCACCACCAAAGCAAGAGAGAGAGCAGAATGGCGCTCCATGGTAGCTAACCTTCGTTGTGGAGACGGCACTCGATGATGATGATGATGATGATATAATGACTTCCTTAGGTCTTGGTATCTGGCCCTCGGCGCCTTCATATTGTTCAGATCTAGGGATGCTCACCCCTGGTGTACATGAAAGTTGTGCGTAAATATGAAGTCTGTTTCTCCCTGTTTACGTCACCTTCTGCATCTATCACTGCAATATTTGTTGTCTACAGTGCCACGCTTATATTAATGTCCTTAGATGTAATAATTGATCGTCTTCTTCTTTAGCCTATTCATAACCACCAAATATGAACACACTAAGTTCTTGAAATCATAAAAAGAAAATAAATGTTTTTCTACTTCTTCTCTTTTCTCTCTCTCTCTCTCTCTCTGTCCCCACCACCTCTTCTTTCTCTCTCCGATCCCCTTTCTGCTCATCCTTGTTGGATTGATCAAATGATTACAAAATGAAGTCGAGAAAGCTTTTGGATGATAATAATAATGTTCGACACAACATAATTTTCTTCATAACTTGTGATTTTAAAGAGAGGTATGGACAAGAAAAAAGTAGTATTAAACGTGGGTTTTATTTTTCTCTCTAAGAAAAGAATACAATTTTTGCACAAAAATATGTGCATTTATTCTGTATTTTTATATATGTATATTTTTTTTAGAGATGCAATTATGGAAGTTTAAGAGCCCGAAATGTGTGCAAAAACTGAAGTCTGATGTGACATTTCAGAAAATTATATCAGACGTTAGTCGTGATATAACAAATCATGTTCTCTAAATTCCACTTGGCCCTCTTGAGTTATTACTATTTTTTTTTTTAATCGTTAATCTTAGCGTCATGTTTTGTTTTTTCTCTCCATAATTTCATTGTATTTGTGAGAGTTTAAATGCAAAACTGATGAACTTTTTGTGTAACAATGGACGTGTATTTTTGTTGCATTGCAGGACTCGCGAATTCTGTCTTTGATTAGTTTGTTTATTTACATAGTGTAAATATAAGGGTACAAGAGAATCTCAAAGCTACCCTTAAATAGAACCAGAGGGTAAAAGAAGAAGTAGCCAATCTAGAGAAACATAAAAAGGACACTGAGGCGAGAGGCAACAACAGTGATTTAATCTCCGTCGTCGAGCTTGAGTAACTGGCCCAGAAAAGAGTCGTGGGGCTAGATACAACGTGGGTCCTGTGCAAGGTTTGATGCTTGACAGCAAAGATCGTCGGACACAGAGATTCTAGATGTCTGGCCAGATTCTTTTGGGTTGGAAGGACGATGAATGGATGGTTGTATGGATAGGCGAATTGTATGAGATAGATGGGTGAATGGATCGGTGGACTGATGGTATGAGATAGATGGATGAATGGATCGGTGGACTGATGGTATGAGATAGATGGGTGAATGGATCGGTGGACTGATGGTATGAGATAGATGGGTGAATGGATCGGTGGACTGATGGTATGAGATAGATGGGTGGATGGATCGGTGGACTGATGGTATAAGATAGATGGGTGAATGGATCGGTGGACTGATGGTATGAGATAGATGGGTGAATGGATCGGTGGACTGATGGTATGAGATAGATGGGTGAATGAATCGGTGGACTGATGGTATGAGATAGATGGGTGAATGGATCGGTGGACTGATGGTATGATATAGATGGGTGAATGGATCGGTGGACTGATGGTATGAGATAGATGGGTGAATGGATCGGTGGACTGATGGTATGAGATAGATGGGTGAATGGATCGGTGGACTGATGATATGAGATAGATGGGTGAATGGATCGGTGGACTGATGGTATGAGATAGATGGGTGAATGGATCGGTGGACTGATGGTATGAGATGATGGGTGGATGGATCGGTGGACTGATGGTATGAGATAGATGGGTGAATGGATCGGTGGACTGATGGTATGAGATAGATGGGTGGATGGATCGGTGGATGGATCGGTGGAATGATGGTATGAGATAGATGGGAGAATGGATCGGTGTACTAATGGTATGAGATGATGGGTGGATGGATCGGTGGACTGATGGTATGAGATAGATGGGTGAATGGATCGGTGGACTGATGGTATGAGATAGATGGGTGGATGGATCGGTGGATGGATCGGTGGAATGATGGTATGAGATAGATGGGAGAATGGATCGGTGTACTAATGGTATGAGATAGATGTGTGGATGGATCGGTGGAATGATGGTATGAGATTGTCTTTACCTGTTTTATAAACCTGTCCGCTGTACCAAGTACTCTCAATATTATTGGTATCCACCTGTACTCCTCCTTCCTTCCCTTATACTGGTTGGGTATTAGATTTGCATGTACTTGTGTAAAGTAGGTACATAGGGTAAGGAAGTGAGACGGTACGAGAGTTGTGCTGGTCTGACTGTCGCTGACTCCAGGCGGAGATGATGGCTTGTGTTTTTGGGATCACACAAACACTCATAGCATATCATACATTAGATGCCTCCTAGGCCATACATATGCGATACTCATGCATGAAAATGGGGAGAGAAATCGAGACTATCAAGACTAGATTTGTTTGTATAAAAAAAAAGTAAAAAGCCCCGTCGTGGCCAAGTGGCGTACAGAGAATATGATATTAGTGACTATAATTTTTTACACACCTTCTGCACATGATTTTTGGGGTAATCTGGTCGGTATTACTCCCGTGCCGCTTTACTTTCTCAGACAAAAAATCCGGTACCCGTTACCCGTTATCCGGTAACTCTTGTCCTTTGTAATCCAGTTCACTAACCACTGAGCTATCGCGGCTTCCGATTTGTCTGTTTACTCGATATAAAGAACTTTACATCTTTTTACCATAAACATTATACAAAATACTCTTGATTTCTTTTTGGTTTTCTTTATTAAAGAAAAATCCTTTACTAGCAGATGCCTCTGTTTATTGTATCAAGAGGTTTTAGGTATTAATTGTTTAGTTTAATTTAGTTTAGTTTAGTTTAGTCAACAGGCACATTCTTATTGCACATTTGACAAGTCGTTCTCAGATGTCAACGGAAGTATCTCCCTCAACGTGTAACGACTGAAGACAACCGGTGTTGTTTCGGCTGACCAGTTTTCTTTGCATTTCAGAGCATCGCTCCTGCCTGGTGAACAAGCTGGGTACGTGCCGAATAACATACCCTGGTTGCGTATCTATTAGAAGAGTTCGCGAAAATCAAGGCCTGCACCTCTGCCTCAACGAACGGTAAAGGGTTTTCTTATCTAAAGCTGTCCAGTGTGATCACAACGGGAAAGGACGTATTGCCTATGATAGCACTTGCACCCATTCTTCGCCGGGTTATTTTGTCCTAGATTGAACCCCCTACTCGACAATACTCAAAGACCTCACCATCCATGATTGTACTCTTGGTTTAACCGACGACCTCTTCTTGGTACTCGTCAATTCACAATACTGCGGGTGAGGTAGGTCTGCATTGACTCGAACGTGGGCACGTGCTCGGCTGAGTCTTATGCTGACAATTTAAAACAGAAGAACATGCAGAAAAAAGACATATGGTAACAGTTTGACGTAGGTGAGTAACAAAACTAAAGTCCACGTTTCGGCCAAGTAGGCCTTCAGCTGGAACAACAAACAACACAAATATGTATATATAAGGATATATAGACAAATCTAACTACATGGCGATAATATGCTAGATACTCAAGGAAGGAAATAAATAAAAAAGGTCACTTCCCTGCGGCCCAGAGCTTGGTCAGCTTCTGACTGAACTGAAATAAGTGGGCGAGCAGACCAACTATATATCTGACCAGGCAGTCAGTTGAGAGATAAAACGGAAGGGTTATAAAAATATGGGGAGGCGGGTACAAAATACGTATCATCAGCTTTTTCAGCAGCTTTGCATCTCCATGCATCTTGGTGCATCTTGATGCCTTTACTCGTGAGTCTTATTCTGTTTGCCATGATGGACAAATCGAGGAGCTATCACCCTATCACCAGTTTACGTTTTTGTGTGCCCAAGGATGCTGTTTATTATCTCATTATGTTTCCTTTCCAGCCGTTTCATTTGAATATTGCCGTCAGTCAGGGTCTCCAGTGTATACTCAGACAAAGACAGGACCAGTCCCTTTGGCATAAGATGACGCTGCTCAATTACTGCTGCTGGCGCGATCCTTATCACAGGCAGGCCCAGTCTGACCACATGGTCTACCTCATTAATCATCGAGTGCCGTCTCCGCATCGAAGCTTGGCTACCATGGAGCACCACTCCGCTCTGTCTCTTGCTTTGGTAGTGCAGATTGTCATAGGCTGACATGTCCACCCTTTATTGTTACTCCTCCTTGTTAGTCTTGGTTTGCATGTGCCTGTTTTACCTTGTATTTTCCCTTCCTAGATTACTTTTAGTAGGCTGCTGTGTCTTTTAACATGCCCCCAAAATCTCATTCGTTTTATTTGAATTGTCTTTTGTGGATATCTTTTCATATTTAGTTGTTTTACGACTTCATCATCTTTTATTTTTTTTCTTTCCATCCAGTTCTTCCTATTCTTCTATAAATTCACATTTCAAAGGCTTCAATTTTCTCTTCAGTTTTCATGTCTGACGTTCATGCTTCTGCACCATACAGGAATGTTGAAAAGATATAACATTTTGCTATTCTTAGTTTGAGCCCTGGTGTTATTTTTTTTGATGTTGGTATAGTTTTTATGGCATTAAAATTACTATTCACCATTCCTATTCTTTTGTTTATTTCAGTGTTACGTTTTCCATCACTGGCGTATAGTATGTCCAAGGAAAGTGTAGATTTGAACTTTCTCCATGCCTATTCCTTCAACTTTGATTTAAAGCTGTTATATCTAGTAGTATTGTTGATGAATTAGACTTTTATTTGTTTCTTTTTAGTTTGACTTTTATTTTAATCATTACAGATTTGTGATCTGAGTTAATATCTGCTCCTGGATAGGTTTTGCTTGTTATGGAACCTATCTTTTATCATGATGTAGTCTATTTGATTCCTCTTCTCATCTCCAGGCTTTCCATGTGTATAGTTTCATTTTCTCTTGCTCAAAGTAGGTATTACATATTTTTAGCCTGTTTTCTACACAAAATTGTATTAATCTTTCTCCTCTGTCATTTCTTTTTCTGAACCATAATTTCCTCTAAAGGTCTTATATCTACCTAAACCACTTTAGCTTTCGTATCACCCATTACTATCAAGATGTCCGAAGATTTTACTTGCTTCATAACTGTATTTAGATCTTCATAGTATTCCTCTATTTGTTCATCTGTGTAGTCTTTGAGTAGGTTCGTATGTCTGTATTATTGTTATGTCGAATGGTTTTGGTTTCATTTTGAGTAGTATTGCCCTATCATTGTATGTTCAGTGGGCACTTATATATTTGTGTAGCTCTATTGTTATTAGTATTCCTACACCTATTTGATGTTCTGTTGTGTTGCCTGAATATATAAATGTATGTTTTTCGTCTTGTATGTACCCACATTCTTTCCATCTTGTCTCTGATATCTTTTAACTTGTCTATGTTTAGCCGTTCTGCTTCTCAAATAAGATTCTCTAGTTTTCTTTTCAGATAAGAGTGCAAACATTCCATGAACAGATTCGTAGATATTTCTTCTGATATCAGTTAGAATGTCTGTCCATGACTTTCTTGGGATGAGGCTCCAATCTCTTCCACGGTGCTCAGCCATATCTGACCTGGTCTGCTTGCTCCTTAGAAGCACGGCTCTGATCAAACCACACTCCTTGATATTTTATTTGAACGCATAAGTTCTATCAACAGCCATCTCTCAACAGCCATCTGTCAACAGCCATCTCTCAACAACCATCTCTCAACAACCATTTCTCAACAGCCATCTCTCAAGAACCATCTCTCAACAACCATTTCTCAACAGCCATCTCTCAATAGCCATCTCTCAACAACGATGCACATTGGGCGTTCATTTGTTGACTGTGACGTTATTCAAGAAAACCATATAACCGTAACCGTTACGTCAGGTTGACAAGCGCTCCCGCCTCCTTACAACACATGCCATCCGATCAAGTTCTGTCTGAAGTTCTCCCGCAACACTCTGTCCCAGTGCCGGCAATGTACCAAAACATCCTTAGCGTCAGATTTATTATGTTCAACCACTTCAGATTTACTGGCTTGTGACCCCTATTGTGTAGGCCTTGAACAACACTGGCGATAAAGGTAACCCCCTGTGAAATCGTCTTTGGTTCCGCGTACCGCGTTTAATGTGTACACTTAGTAATGTATTGTGGACGGGAGCGAGACAACGGTCAGTTTAGCTGCAGGTTAATGATACACGGGTGAGAAACATAAGATATATGCTCATAATACAGGAATACAGTTTGCTTTACAGTTAGTTATTCGCGCTCTTGATTTGAATTAGCAAGAGAAGACGAAAATTAAAAGGTAGAAAATCTGATTAACGATAAAAACAAACTGAGAGGAGGACAGACGTTACAGGAACAAAGTTGAGAACGACTGTGAACATTGTTTGAAGATGAAGTGCGATGTTGACCTGATAGTCATCACCATGTTAGGTCTGTGTATCAAAGGTTGGCGACCATGAATCGTCATGTTTCTCTATGGAAGCACATGATCGTCCTTTGAGGTGTTGCCAAGGTGGTGCACGCTCTCTTCTGCCCATCTGTTGTCAGTTCACTTGAGTACTTAATACTTATAGTTTACTCAGTACTCTAAAGTCGTTTACCTCCCCCCCCCCCCCAATTTACATAAACAGACTTCAGTAAGTTATCGTCTCTTCTCGTTGAATCTATTTCTCTTGTCCAAATCGAATTTATTAAATGGTTCTTTCTTCATTTTCAGCTTTTCAGAACTTCATTATTTTTTTTAACCTGACCTCACCATCAAATTGTTCCTTAAAAGGAATTATTTCAAGCTTCAGTTTTCTTTTCTGGTTTCTTATTTAGTGTTTATTTTTCTGCACCATACAGGTGTGTTGAGTAACTAAAGCACTTTATTATTCTCGATTGTAGTCCTGATGTTATTTGATTTGATGTGAGTATATGTTTTGTGATGTAAAATGCATATATTGCCACTTCTATTCATTTGTTTCTTTCAGACTCCCATTTTCATCACTCGTTATAATATGGCCATGATAGTTATATTCTCGAAATTTCTCTTTATTATTTTCGTCTATCATGATATCGACTTCTGTGTTTTGTGTATTATCATTGTTTACTATCATAGTTTTAGTCTTCTTAATGTTATATATAATCCATACCATCTGCTTTTCTTGCTTAATTCTTTAAACAGTTATTGTATTCCTCTAGACTTTCTGCTTGTTAAATGGCGCCATCGGCAAATCTTAGGCTGTGAATTATATTTCCTACGGTATTTACATGTGACATTTCCAAAATGTCTTTTAAGATCTTCTCAGTCTATAAAATGAACACATACAAGGCTAGAATGCAGCCCTATCTGGTTGCTCTCTTTGTTTATACCAATAGCTGTAGAGGTTTCTCTCAACTCTGCTGTAGTATGTTTCCAGTATAAGTTACATATAAATTGTATGCCTATATCATCAAGATGTAAACATCTCTCAGACTTTAAATAAGCTATTTATGTTGTACTCTGTCAAAAACAGAGTTATAATCAACGAAACAGACACACATTATATAAAAAAAAATACTTATCTGTACTTTTCTATTAACACCCTCCAGCAAAATATTGCTTCTCTTGTTACCCGGGTTTTCATTTTTCAGGCATATGCAAACTAGCAGGGGGCGCAGTGTACACACATGACGTATGACATCGCTGGCTGTTGGTCGATCCGCTGAATCAGTGACATCCATTTTAGTTGTCGGCAGTGTATCGTGTGACCAGGAAGGAAAATATTACAGAAATAATGGTTGATGCGCTTTAAGATATCGCATGTAAAAATGTATTATATATCTCTATACAGGTACGTATTTATGATATGTATAAAATGTGTAACAATGTTAACACCTGTTGTGTTAGCTCACACATTTCGTAACATCATTAGCATTCTGCTTTTTCTTTGCATTTGATGACACACTATTTTTACTGGCATTGCCAAAGTAGCGTGTCGATGATACAATATCGCAGTTATCTTTCTGAAACTCTTTCATCATTTACCATACCGATTGACGTAGGTGATCATGTCCTTCCACAATTCCCTATCCATAGTACTTCGTATTAACTCTGTTGTTGACTGTTTTCTGTTCTGGGACGCTAAGTTATCCGGTATCTTCTCTATTTGTCGCCTGCGATCTCTTATTCCCTGTATTTTGCCAGCTGCAACCAAGTAGTCCAACTTTTCTCGTCTCATGATGTGCCAGAGAAATGTTGAATGTTTATTTGAAGCTCTATACAATACATACTTCACATGTACTATAGATCATCATTGCTTTATCCACAGTTAATTCATTGATTAGAACGTTACAATCTATGACTCCTTTTTTTTTACGAGCGAGCGCTCTACGTGAAATGTGCAAAACACAGTATACTGTAAAGTGCACATTGTTGTTTCTTAATTTAACGTAGGTATTCTTTTACTGTGCTTATATGTAAACTGTATTCTCATATTTCACGAGTAAAAAAAAAGTAAAGTACCCCCCGTCACGCCAAGTGGCGTATAGGGAAATATGGTGTTAGTGACCCTATATTTTACAGACCTTCAGCACATGATTTTTGGGGTAATGTGGTCGGTATTACGCCCGTGCTGATTTTACTTTCCCAGAAAAAATCCGGTACCCATTTTAAGGCTGGGTGAACCCGGAGCCGTCGGTTGGGATCGAACCCTACCCCTTGTCCGTAGTAGTCCAGTTCACTAACCACTGAGCTATCGCGGCTCCTACTAATTTTTAGGGAATTAGTAAAACCCAGGTGTCCTCGCCAGGATTACGAACCCCGGCTGTTGCCGTGGTAAGCCAACCGCCTATATTTCACGAGTAGCACTCTATAATCAAGTGATTTTGATCAGAGTGAAAGGATATGAACAGTGGACAAAATGGCGCCTCGTGTACATTAAAACTCGCTTTGTCCTCGTTATATCTTCTAGCATAAAAGTCCAATACTAGAGATCGCTTCAGAAATCTAGCATGAGAAAACCCATCAAAGTTGCCATTGTTTTATAAGCCAGTCTTCAGCATGCCTCTCTTGGTCTTTCTCATGTTCTCTTATCATCTTTTGTCCACTGAAGAGCAATTCTCGGTATGCCTAATGCATTCTGAGATCATGGCTTATGCAACGTTATCTTCTCTTTTGGGTCACTGTAGTGACGGGTGTCTGTAATTAGTTCAAGTTTATTTGTGGAAATCTCATTTGAGGCAGTCCAGTGTGTCCCGTTAACAAACTCGTCGGAAGTTTTTCATTCCTCACGACAGTGGCTTACCTTAAACTTACTGATCAACACCAACTGACCATCAGATGCTGATGTATCATTTGTGTTTCTGTTGCTCCTGAGATAAAACGAGATAGAGATAAAGCATCAGCGAAATACCACAACAGTGGGTAGATTGTTCTCGTTTTTATTTAGCTCATCTCTTGTGGCTATTTGTGGAAATTGTTTATTGATTTCTCGTTCCTTTATTACTAATTACAAGCGTAGTTAAATAAATCTATAAGCAGATACCCATGTGATGTGTACGTATATATATACACACATATGTGTGTGTGTTTGTGTGTGTGTGCGTGCGCATGCGCGATCAGGAGTTCGTGCACGTCGGCCTCGATCCGTGTCAGATTTCCTCGAGATTTCTCGAGACGAATATCGCAGTACCTATAGATTCGTACAGTGATGATGATCCTAACAACAAACAAACATACCATTTACTTAAAAAAACATCTGCCTCCTGCGAACAAGATGTGCGAGCTAGAATTAGGTAAGAAAATCAGATTTCAAACCTCTTATCTGTAATTTACTTTTAAAATCTCATTATAAGTCATTCACAAAAAAAAAAAAAAAAAAAGGAAACAAGGCGTTGGAATACTAAAATAATAGACAGCAGCATGGGTGAGATAAACATGATTTATTTGTTTGTTTAGAGTGAACATATTACATGAGAAAGAAATGTCACAGATTACAGTCGTCGATAGATATCAAGCAGAATTTGGTTTATCATTTACCAGCGGTAGTGCCTCATGTCGGCATTGCACGGTTATCTTTCGCTCTCATCATGTTTGTTTCTGTAAATAGAAAATTCGTAATGATAAAAGGAATGTAGAATATCATCTTTAAATACAGGTTAAAACTATGTAATTGAATATATAGAAGACAATAAAGAGATTTATAACTTTGTATGTGAAGATCTGAAAATGAAAAATATCTTATGCAACAAATCGATGTCAATGGAAATGAGAGAGTGAGTTGAGCGGTGCTATATAGAACCAATTCTGACCTATGGAAGCGAATCATGGACAGTAGACAAACAAATGAAAAGACGATTAGAGGCCATAGTAATGGGATTTTTCAGAAGAATGTTGAAAGTTCCCTGGACAGCTAAAAAGACTAAGAGGAAGTTATCAAAGAGGCCAACACAAAAAGGCAGCTCCTAAAAAAACATCAAAAAGAAATAATCAACATTTTTCGAGCACATCATGAGAAGAGGACATTTGGAATACTTGGTTACAACTGGCAAAATAAAAGGAAAGAGAGAAAATATTAGATGGCTTGGTATTATGACATGGAAAGCAGTCAACAATAGAACTGATACGATGCACTGTAGCTAGAAGATTGTGAAAGGACATGATAGCCTACGCCAACCGGCATGGCACATGATGATGATGTGAAGATATACAGGACAATAATGAGGTTTACAACTTTATAAGTAAAGACATTCAAGATAGTAATGAGGTTTAACAAAGTACATGTAATAATTAGATGGAGGATATAGAAACAGCTGCATTTTATGAATGTGAATTTACAGTTAATACTGCATACACAATACTTGTACAAGGTTTTGGAGAAACATGATCGAGTAAGTAATTCGTCGTGACGTTTGAGAATCTAATATTTTTGTATAGATCTTAAACTTGACAAATGTGAGTCGCTGTGGGCTGAGGCGGTGCGTGAACTCTGAGATGCCCTTCTGTTTGTATCCAAGTGTTTCCTCCTATGTAAACTAGTTGTTGTATGTTTCTTGTGTCAACCTTGTGGGCTGAATGTTTTTCTAAATGTGGTCTGCAACATTATCACGTGTTTGGGACTGCCAATTAAATGTCAAGGATACGCCTGATATAGAGAACTAATAACAGACGTTGAAAGAATATCTATTTAGAGCCCTAATGTCTGTAGATAATTTAGGCTTGATGAGGTCACTCGGTTTGGTTATCGAGTTATTTGCAGGTCATGAATATTGCACTCTAAACATGTCCATAGGTGCTCAGATCCTTTCCTCAGCAAGTCCCGCCGTGTCCAGTGACTGACAACTTCAGTTCTGCGTTGATTGACAAGTCTTCGCCATGGTTTATGTCAGGGAATTCTTAAATTGCCAAACGGAGGCTGTGAGAAGAAGAGTATAGTAAGGATTTGGTTTTATTGAATGGTGTTTTACACAGTGGAGCCTGCAATAAGCGTATTATTTGTTAGGTATATGTTGGCAAAATAGAATAGACGAACAATGTTAGAGCCCTTCCCATATATTTTATACCTGCGTCCGCTTCGTTAGCCCGCCTCTGTGATTTCAGTCCAATCTATGTTTGACTAAGCTCCAGACTACAGGGAAATGACTTACATCTATTTTTCTTTTCATATAGTCTCGCATATTGTCACCATGTAGCTATTTTTTGCTGTGTATCTATATATATATATATGTATATTTGTGTTGTTTATTGTTCCAGCTGAAGGCCTACTGAGCCGAAACGCCTTTCTGCTTTTGTTTTGTTCCTCATTTACGTAAAGCTGTAACCATACCACTTTTTTCGTTTAAAAAAAAAATGTGCATTCTTATAATCAGTTTTACAGCATCCTCGCAATGTTATGCCTTTATTAACCCCATCCCCAATGGGCCAACACAGACAACGGTAGGTCAGCATTTGTTGGGTAAGTTTGGTTCTGCAAACCAATCATTGAAAATCAGTTTATTCTTGACTTGGGTTTTTTACATTTTTTTCTTGGCCAGACACGATCCGTTCTATCTCTTCTTTGTTATATAGACATCAAATGTCACCATTTGAAGTGAAAACTACAGGCAGTTGACCGCTGCTATGAATACCGCTTAGGAGGCACCCATAGTCAACTATAAAGATACGACAGCACGCGGGCAGAAAATATAACCGGAAAACCCACAAACTGTCGTGACGTGTTCATCTATTGGAGATGTAGACGGGTGACTTCACTCTACCCACACCTATACCTGCTCGCAAAGCAGAAACCGTCACGTTAGTTGGTGATTTTCTGGGAATTCCCTCTCATCCCGCAAGACTAAGTAAATATATAGTTGGCTATATGAAGCACCGAGCCCTGAGAGGAGAATTTCTCAATAAGCCGGCCCAATAATCTTATTAAGTCAGTGTACCAGCCAGGTAATCAATCAGCCAGGTAACCAATCAGCCATGAGTGTATTTATTCCAGCTTGTAATTTCTATAAACGCTGTGGCGGTACTTCGTTTGTATATAGCATAAGTGATATTAATTTATTTCCTTATACGTTTAATAACATATACAGTTTTCTCTAGGTATTACCAACAAAGGGTCACAAGAGATAAACATTTTTATTATGTTTAGTTCTAGTGTTTTTTAGATGTACAGATGCTGGTAGCTATGTTTGTTAATTTTTTTATATTTGCATATATTGATTGATATGTTACTAGCGGAGTCCTGACAGTGAAGGGAGAAAAGAATAGAGCCACTGTCACCTGCCACGCATGTCGTAAGAGGCGACTACGGAGGTTTGGAATCGTCGCCTGTGTAATCGAATAGGACGTGCTCCGAGCGACCTTGTCTACGGAATTTACCGATGCATTTTGGAAAATGCTGTGACAAGTGGTGGAGCGGATATGGGGGATTCTTGACTGCAGTGAAACTAGTTCCATGGATAGAATAGAATAGATTGATATGAATGAATGAGAGAAAAAAACAATAATTTAGACATGGATTCACGGCATTGGGATCACGGTTGAAGGAAGCTAGTTACACGGTGGGTAGGTGGAGAAAAAGAGGCTAATTACACGGTGGGTAGGTGGAGAAAAAGAGGCTAATTACACGGTGGGTAGATGAAGAAAGGAACTATTTACACGGTGGGTAGATGAAGAAAGGAACTATTTACACGGTGGGTAGATGGAGAAGGGAACTATTTACACGGTGGGTAGATGAAGAAAGGAACTATTTACACGGTGGGTAGATGGAGAATGGAACTATTTACACGGTGGGTAGATGGAGAAGGGAACTAGTTACACGGTGGATAGATGAAGAAGGGAACTAGTTACACGGTGGGTAGATGAAGAAGGGAACTATTTACACGGTGGGTAGATGGAGAAGGGAACTAGTTACACGGTGGGTAGATGAAGAAGGGAACTAGTTACACGGTGGGTAGATGGAGAAGGGAACTAGTTACACGGTGGGTAGATGAAGAAAGGAACTATTTACACGGTGGGTAGATGGAGAATGGAACTATTTACACGGTGGGTAGATGGAGAAGGGAACTATTTACACGGTGGGTAGATGGAGAAGGGAACAAGTTACACGGTGGGTAGATGGAGAAGGGAACTAGTTACACGGTGGGTAGATGGAGAAGGGAACTAGTTACACGGTGGGTAGATGAAGAAGGAAACTAGTTACACGGTGGGTAGATGGAGAAGGGAACTAGTTACACGGTGGGTAGATGAAGAAGGGAACTAGTTACACGGTGGGTAGATGAAGAAGGAAACTAGTTACACGGTGGGTAGATGGAAAAGGGAACTAGTTACACGGTGGGTAGATGGAGAAGGGAACTATTTACACGGTGGGTAGATGGAGAAGGGAACTAGTTACACGGTGGGTAGATGGAGAAGGGAACTATTTACACGGTGGGTAGATGGAGAAGGGAACTAGTTACACGGTGGGTAGATGAAGAAGGGAACTAGTTACGCGGTGGGTAGATGAAGAAGGGAACTAGTTACACGGTGGGTAGATGAAGAAGGGAACTAGTTACACGGTGAGTAGATGGAGAAGGGAACTAGTTACACGGGGTAGATGAAGAAGGGAACTAGTTACACGGTGGGTAGATGGAGAAGGGAACTAGTTACACGGTGGGTAGATGAAGAAGGGAACTAGTTACACGGTGGGTAGAAGGGAACTAGTTACACGGTGGGTAGATGGAGAAGGGAACTAGTTACACGGTGGGTAGACGGTGGGTAGATGAAGAAGGAACTAGTTACACGGTGGGTAGATGAAGAAGGGAACTAGTTACACGGTGGGTAGATGAAGAAGGTAACTAGTTACACGGTGGGTAGATGGAGAAGGGAACTAGTTACACGGTGGGTAGATGGAGAAGGGAACTAGTTACACGGTGGGTAGATGGAGAAGGTAACTAGTTACACGGTGGGTAGATGGAGAAGGGAACTATTTACGCGGTGGGTAGATGGAGAAGGGAACTATTTACACGGTGGGTAGATGGAGAAGGGAACTATTTACGCGGTGGGTAGATGGAGAAGGGAACTATTTACACGGTGGGTAGATGGAGAAGGGAACTATTTACACGGTGGGTAGATGGAGAAGGGAACTATTTACACGGTGGGTAGATGGAGAAGGGAACTATTTACACGGTGGGTAGATGGAGAAGGGAACTATTTACGCGGTGGGTAGATGGAGAAGGTAGCTACTATAACGAGCCAAACTCCCATCCATCATGGCAACAATTAGGAGTCGTAGACTAAGTTGTCTAGGTCTTGTAAAAGAATCGCAAACAAATATTGTATGGCGAACTTAAGGGCGAACAATTACCAAAGGGCATACCGGTGCTGAGATATAAGGATGTTTGCAGGGCTTCCTTGTGGGAATTCTCTATCAGTGAAAGAAACTGGGAAAATGTGGCTGCAGATCGTAGCACATGGAGAACAAAAAAAAAATGTCACACCAACTTTCGAGGCAGTGCTGGTATCAAATTCAGAAGACAAAAGGCGCAGGAGAAAGGAGGTGAGGCCAAGGGCAACAAATACATCTTGTTCGTCCTGCGGATGGGTCTGTCTGTCCAATTTTGGCAGATTCAGCCAGGAGAGGAAATGTTCAGCAAAGCTGCATCCAGCATAAGACACTCATATTTTTACCAAACTACTGACTTATCATGATTGCTTGGCACCAACCGCCTGTCAAGACACCAAAGGGTATATATATATATATAGTGGATGTGCTGCCCAAAAAGGAAGTTTAAGAATCATTGTAAAGCATCGCAGTGCGAGAAGTTTGCAATTCGATTTCAGGGGTGTGGGGTAGAAAACAGGTCTGAGGAAATGTTGACAAGCGAATTGGGAAAGAGCGTGTGTGACTTGGCATCAGTGACTTCATGACTGAGTTGTTGTCAGGCTCTGGATCTCATTTCTCGAACTCACAGGGAGCAAGTAAACTGTTGATGAAATAAGAAATTACGTTGAAGTGAATACAAAAATTTGAGTGAAGTTGAGAGAAGAAATCTCAATATTATCCCAAACAGAATGACGTGACTCATCAAATAAAGCACCGATTGAACCTCAGGACAGCTGTCAATATTTGGCCCAAAAATGTGGTCGACTAATTGCGCAAGAAATTATGCATTTTAGGTAGAAATACAAAAAATAATCCTTTTTGGTAATATTCATTTCGCTTCTGGTGTATCCACTTAAACTGAACAATTTAAATCTTCCAACTCCCAGGGAAACACCACAGGTGCGAGAAGAGCCTGTGTCCGCTACTAAAGCCTGCGTCAAGAAAATAAAACCGGAAACCCGCCCAACTATCGTGACATTTTCTGCTATAGGAGTTATAGACAGTTGACTCTACCACAATCAGCCCTGCGCGCAACCCTGAAAAATTACGCCAGTTGGTAGTTTTCCCGGAATTTTCTCGCAGCCCGCAGGCCTTAGTAAATCTATAGTTGGCTGTGCATCCGCTGGTCAGCTCAATAAACAAATCAGTTTCAATTTTTTTTAAATCGAAGGAGATGACGAATAAATGTTTCTTTACCTAATATTCTTATCATAAGTATAATATAGCAATGTGTTCTTGTCTCAACGTATAGCTTACTGCAGACTTAGTAGCTGCAGCGAATATCAGAGAGTAAGAGACACACGCGTCTTTAGCTTGCTTTCATACCGATTGTAACACTTGACAAAAACAGCTTCATTTACTTTGACTATTCTTCTCTCTTGGAGCTAGAAAGGTAGAAGAATATTCTTCTCTCTGTGTTCGCTCTGAGAAGGTCATTATTTTTAGTTAATTCACACACACACCCATCTTTTATTACAATTCGTATACATAATTTGCCTCCTATTTTCAATTCCTACTCACTTGACCACATACCACATTGATTTTCGAATCCAGCAAGTGATGGTGTAGTAGGATCTTGGCCAGCTCTGGTTTTCTGACCCTAACACCAGCATCGGTCGTTGGCTGCTATTGGATCATGCGCCGTGTATTTCTGCTATTTTCGTGATCCAATATGGTGACCATAAATTCCAGATTAATTTGCCATTGAAAGTTGATGGATTATATATTTTTTTTTAAATTCGTCTGGTCCTGCAGCAATGCGCTGCGGTTCCTAAACACTTTAGTCCTGATTCTTCTCAACATTTCCTTGTTAGCGCCCCCATGTGAAGCATGTGAATAACTACTATTTTCTGCCCGATGACTGACTGATCTGAGGCTGTAATAGACGATCCGAGCGAGAGTATCATTTTTCCCACGAGCTTTATTACTAGTACAAATGCAACTATTTCTGCGTTATTACTGTTGCCATTTATAGCTGCATCTCTCAGCAGGTTCCTGCCTGTGCTTGCCAATGGTTCCTCCAGAGATCGTGATGGAAACTCACAATATGAGCTCAGATATTGTGAATAAATGTCGGCACGTTCCTATTAATAATTCTGTTAGAAGCCCTTTCGTTCATGATGGCAATAGATTGTCTCCGACTTGATGATCCGTAGACTTGCCATTAGATGTTCATATATCATGTTTAAATATGTTACTCAGAGATAAAACAGTTAAAAAAACAATAATTACAATTATCAGACGATGATCATAGCAAGGAGTATTTTGTTCACAATTTATTGTACTTGTATCTCATGTAGTGGCTGTGTATGGAAAATGTTTATTGATTTATTTCTCCTTTATATTCCCAGTAATTACAGTTGTAATTTACGTTTATGTCTCGTTTTAATGTAGAAACCATTAAGAATCTCTTGATAATTTATTTCGTTTTCTTGCATTTTGGAAAACAAAAATACAAATTTTGAAAGCTTATGGACATTTTTCGGAAATGTTAAACACAATTTGTTTTCTTTCACATTTGTTTGGTTTACTTTCCTTTGAGACCTGACGCAGCTAAATGACGCAGCTAAATGACGCAGCTAAATGACGCAGCTAGTGGGGATAATTAGATCCGACGTGCGCATTTTTTTTTACAAAGATATATACTCGACTGTAGCAATAACTAAGTCGTGTTCGAATATAAGAGTACATATGTAAAGTTTCATTTGACTGCTACATACTTTATATAATGTCGTTGAACTTATTTCTTTCTATGAAGACATCTTCTTGTATATTTTATTTGCACATAATTTTTTGTTGCAGTTTTCGCATTTCCTAATGAGTTTGTCGGCATCGTGCCATTTGAGCAAGGTTACCTTTAATTAACATCATCATATTCTACAAATGAATTCACTTTGTGGTGCCTATTTTTTTATAAATCGCTCATTAAGCTCTGCCAGCGGCACAATTAAAGAAAATTATGTTCGTTTCGTTGATTGATTATCTCATTTATAATATTCGAATTAATTATTGTACACAGCTGTTCGTTTTAATCTGAAAGTGGCATTTTAGTTCTAATCATAAAACTGTTGCTACATGTATGAATGAAGATGTCATGAGGAAACTACATTCCTCTCTCATTAATGATATTGATGTTTTATTGAAGTGGCTCACATTAGTGACAATGAACAAAAGTATGAGTATTCTAGAAGAGTTCATTGTTATGCTATTGATGTTTTATTGAAGTGGCTCACATTAGTGACAATGAACAAAAGTATGAGTATTCTAGAAGAGTTCATTGTTATGCTATTGATGTTTTATTGAAGTGGCTCACATTAGTGACAATGAACAAAAGTATGAGTATTCTAGAAGAGTTCATTGTTATGCTATTGTTGTTTTAGTTCATTAATGTTTACGAGAACAACTATTTCCAAATTGGACTAATTTGACCCATTCTGGTGTAGAATAATATTTTAACTACAAATATTGTAACAATTTATGTTAAAGTGTCTCTTATGATCATTTTTAATGTAATATAGAGAAGCGAATCATGGACAATAAACAAACAAATGAAAAGACAATTAGAGGCCACAGAGATGGGATTTCACAGAAGAATGTTGAAAGTTCCCCGGACAGCTAAAAAGACCAACAAGAAAATTCTGAAAGAGGCCAACACAAAAACGGAGGTCATAAAAAACATCAGAAAGAAACAATCAACATTTTTCGGGCACATCATGAGAAGACGAAAGTTGGAATACCTGAATGCAATTGGCAAAATACAGGGAAAGAGATCGCAAATGAGTCAACAATAGTCAACAACAGAATTGATACGATGCGCTGTGGATAGAGAATTGTGGAAGGACATGATTGCCTACGCCAACCGGTAAGACACATGATGATGATGATAGCAGAGTTATACTTCAATCATTTACCAAGACTACTAAAATATCATCAACAAACAGGGGTGGGTGTGTGTGTGCGTGCGTGCGTGCGCGCGCGCGCGTGAAGCCATCATTAAGTGAATCAATGTGTACTGACAAGATTACATGTATGGAGTGCACGAAGCCATCATTAAGTGAATCAATATGTACTTACAAGCTTACATGTATGGAGTGCACGAAGCTATCATTAAGAATCAATATGTACTTACAAGCTTACATGTATGGAGTGTGTGAATCTGACAAGCTTACATGTATGGAGTGCATGAAGCCATCATTAAGTGAATCAATGTGTACTGACAAGATTACATGTATGGAGTGCATGAAGCCATCATTAAGTGAATGTGTACTGACAAGCTTACATTTATGGAGTGCATGAAGCCATCATTAAGTGAATCAATGTGTACTGACAAGATTACATAACGTTTATCAACATGAGTATTATGATTAGATATCTGCAAACATCTTGTGAAAGCTTGAAAGAGGAGAACAAGTGAAAACAGAAATGAAAGGTTAGGGACACATACACAGAATCGTTAGGAATAAAATAATTCAATCAGAGTATTTTAAGTGTCAACAAATTATAGGCAAGAAAGAACGTGAGCATCATAGGGTATACGATGATTGCTATTTGTTAAAAAATATTTCATATTATTAATGGCGTGTTTATCGTTTTTGTAATAAATTAACGACAATAAATATGATTGTAATAATACGTTAAAGTATTTTTGAATATATGTTTTCTTAAAATTAAGTGAACATCTACTTTTGCTAATAGTTTTTGCTATTTTCTCTACTTCTCTCCTTTAATATATAAGGGCCATTTCTCAGAATGCATGAACCGCATGGATTAATTTATATGATTGCTAATTGCTGATACGGTCGTGTAAAGTAATCCGTATTTGTGGATTGTACCCGCATTTCTCCCTTCTAAATTAAGTTTAGCTTGAAATTTTCCAGAAATTTGCAATATTTGTATTTTATCCTAGTCTGTTGGACATTGAATTTGTTGCGTATATATTGTTATTGATATTGTTTCTTTGTCTAAGGTTCTTATTGAGTTTAGTCTTAAATCTAGGGGCTATTTAGATCGGATTGCCGTCATCGCAGTCGGGGCGTTCCCATGTCCGCGTTGCCGCCTGTTGCAACCATCTAACCGTTGCTGTCCTGCATTGATAGACCATATTGCGTCTTGCCATTGTCAATGATTTTCCTGCTGTCCTGCATTGATAGACCATATTGCGTCTTGCCATTGTCAATGATTTTCCTGCTGTCCTGCATTGATAGACCATATTGCGTCTTGCCATTGTCAATGATTTTCCTGCTGTCCTGCATTGATAGACCATATTGCGTCTTGCCATTGTCAATGATTTTCCTGCTGTCCTGCATTGATAGACCATATTGCGTCTTGCCATTGTCAATGATTTTCCTGCTGTCCTGCATTGATAGACCATATTGCGTCTTGCCATTGTCAATGATTTTCCTGCTGTCCTGCATTGATAGACCATATTGCGTCTTGCCATTGTCAATGATTTTCCTGCTGTCCTGCATTGATAGACCATATTGCGTCTTGCCATTGTCAATGATTTTCCTGCTGTCCTGCATTGATAGACCATATTGCGTCTTGATAGACCATATTGCGTCTTGCCATTGTCAATGATTTTCCTGCTGTCCTGCATTGATAGACCATATTGCGTCTTGCCATTGTCAATGATTTTCCTGCTGTCCTGCATTGATAGACCATATTGCGTCTTGCCATTGTCAATGATTTTCCTGCTGTCCTGCATTGATAGACCATACATTGTCAATGATCCTGCGACCATATTGCTTGCCATTGTCAATGATTTTCCTGCTGTCCTGCATTGATAGACCATATTGCGTCTTGCCATTGTCAATGATTTTCCTGCTGTCCTGCATTGATAGACCATATTGCGTCTTGCCATTGTCAATGATTTTCCTGCTGTCCTGCATTGATAGACCATATTGCGTCTTGCCATTGTCAATGATTTTCCTGCTGTCCTGCATTGATAGACCATATTGCGTCTTGCCATTGTCAATGATTTTCCTGCTGTCCTGCATTGATAGACCATATTGTGTCTTGCCATTGTCAATGATTTTCCTGCTGTCCTGCATTGATTGACCATATTGCGTCTTGCCATTGTCAATGATTTTTCTTCACACGTCCTAATTTAAGGTTGGCTTCTCAACTTCATTCAGCAAGGAAACTGATGACCGCTGTTGCTGTATCTCGCCTTATTGTTCCGCTTGGTCTGCCTCTTTTTCTTGTGTCCTCTGTTTCTCATTTGCAGTCTCTTGTCTCCTCTCAAGACATTAGTCGACCGACGTAACTCCACTTTCTTGTTTTGATTATAGATGGTATTGTTAGATGCATGGCCTCTGCGCTAGTCTTGAATTCATTGCATGGAATACGAAATATTTCCCCGTGGCATTTGTTTTCGGAAGCATGCTATTTATTTTCTATTTCTGAAGTTATTGTCCAGCTCTCGCTCGCATAAGTAAGAGTGAATAATACATTACATTTGAAAATCCCGAGCTTTGTTTTTATGCTTCATAATTTTGTTTTCCATATTTTATCAAGGTTTATGAAAGTAATTACTGCCTTTGCTATTATGTTTGTAATGCATTTCTTTATGTTTATGTCTTGACCTATGCATCTTTCGATATATGCCGAATGACGACTTCTTTCACTGTCTTTTTTTTACAGGTATATTTTTTCTTCTATGGATATTTGATTTTTCATCGCTCATGTCTTTTCTTAGTTGATCTCAAGTCCTATTCTGCTGATCATTGAGGATGGGGCATTTTAAAGTTTTTATTTCTTCATTTTAAAGCTGTTATTTCTTCATTTTAAAGTTGTTATTTCTTCATTTTGAAGTTGTTATTTCTTCATTTTAAAGTTGTTATTTCTTCATTTTAAAGTTGTTATTTCTTCATTTTGAAGTTGTTATTTCTTCATTTTGAAGTTGTTATTTCTTCATTTTGAAGTTGTTATTTCTTCATTTTGAAGTTGTTATTTCTTCATTTTAAAGTTGTTATTTCTTCATTTTAAAGTTGTTATTTCTTCATTTTAAAGTTGTTATTTCTTCATTTTGAAGTTGTTATTTCTTCATTTTAAAGTTGTTATTTCTTCATTTTAAAGTTGTTATTTCTTCATTTTAAAGTTGTTATTTCTTCATTTTGAAGTTGTTATTTCTTCATTTTGAAGTTGTTATTTCTTCATTTTGAAGTTGTTATTTCTTCATTATAAAGTTGTTATTTCTTCATTTTAAAGTTGTTATTTCTTCATTTTGAAGTTGTTATTTCTTCATTTTAAAGTTGTTATTTCTTCATTTTAAAGTTGTTATTTCTTCATTTTAAAGTTGTTATTTCTTCATTTTAAAGTTGTTATTTCTTCATTTTAAAGCTGTTATTTCTTCATTTTAAAGCTGTTATTTCTTCATTTTAAAGCTGTTATTTCTTCATTTTAAAGTTGTTATTTCTTCATTTTAAAGTTGTTATTTCTTCATTTTAAAGTTGTTATTTCTTCATTTTAAAGTTGTTATTTCTTCATTTTAAAGTTGTTATTTCTTCATTTTAAAGTTGTTATTTCTTCATTTTAAAGTTGTTATTTCTTCATTTTAAAGCTGTTATTTCTTCATTTTAAAGCTGTTATTTCTTCATTTTAAAGCTGTTATTTCTTCATTTTAAAGCTGTTATTTCTTCATTTTAAAGCTGTTATTTCTTCATTTTAAAGCTGTTATTTCTTCATTTTAAAGCTGTTATTTCTTCATTTTAAAGTTGTTATTTCTTCATTTTAAAGTTGTTATTTCTTCATTTTAAAGTTGTTATTTCTTCATTTTAAAGTTGTTATTTCTTCATTTTAAAGTTGTTATTTCTTCATTTTAAAGTTGTTATTTCTTCATTTTAAAGTTGTTATTTCTTCATTTTAAAGTTGTTATTTCTTCATTTTAAAGTTGTTATTTCTTCATTTTAAAGTTGTTATTTCTTCATTTTAAAGTTGTTATTTCTTCATTTTAAAGCTGTTATTTCTTCATTTTAAAGCTGTTATTTCTTCATTTTAAAGCTGTTATTTCTTCATTTTAAAGTTGTTATTTCTTCATTTTAAAGTTGTTATTTCTTCATTTTAAAGTTGTTATTTCTTCATTTTAAAGTTGTTATTTCTTCATTTTAAAGTTGTTATTTCTTCATTTTAAAGTTGTTATTTCTTCATTTTAAAGTTGTTATTTCTTCATTTTAAAGTTGTTATTTCTTCATTTTAAAATTGTTATTTCTTCATTTTAAAGTTGTTATTTCTTCATTGTAAAGCTGTTATCATTAAGAGCTTCGTCGTCAGGAAAATGAAACTCCTTCAATTGGGATCCACGTACCCGTGCACCGTCTTTGTTACCTGTACAACGTTTTCTCATCATAATGAAGGCGATGGCAATTTCAAATAACAAAGAAGATAACATATGCCCTTGTCATATTCAGTTTGTTATCTGGAACCATTCATTCAGTCTTGCCTCGATGCGAACGGCACAAGAGAAGCCGTCCTACAGATCGTTAATAATGTTGATGCTATTTTTGTGTTATTTCATATTGTCTCCGGATATTTTGTGTGCTCTGTCGGAAGCCTTTAAAAAAAAAATCAATAAGGTTTAGAACAAATTGTTTCTGCTTTTCAGTATCTTCCTCTAATATTTTTAGGGTGAAAATGTAGGTTGTCTCAATCGCTACCAAACGCGAGTATTGCTCAATAATTGTAACATCAATAGATAGATTGTAGCGAAATGTGAACAGGAGTGAGGTGAGTTCGTTCTCTAAGAAATGAAAAGAAATTTGAATAAGGTGAGGGGGGGGGGGTTTGTGGTGAGAGAGACGGGCAAGCGGACCTTGGAAGGGGGAGGGGGGCATTTAATATTGGCTTATCTCTGTCATTAGGGAGAGGATGCCTACGATTGTTGTTCATGACTGTTGGCGTACAACACGCGCGAGTTCACGCAGGACAGGTGTGTTGGTATAGTCTGAGGAGCAGCTGTTTTGTGGTAAAACCCGTTACAGAAATGTGTTCGGCAGCGAGTTAGACCCAATGTATGGTCATTACATCTTTCTATCTTTTCGATAGCACGTGAAAAACGCATTGTTATTGAAACAGAAATCTCGACTCTCATAAACAAATGGTGAAGTTTAATCATCAATATGGGCTTTGATGCCAACAATGACAGAGTTCATGTAATAATCTATTACATCTAATAATCTCCTCAACAGTGCACACCTGTTTCACTTCACAAATTCAGTGAAGCTGTGTAATCGTTTTTCCCGTTTGACCTTTCAATATATTTCAGCCAGGTCATAAAATGATATATGGACTTGCATTTTGTGCAGCTTGTCTGATTTCATTATATTTAATCGGCTTATCTTTTTCTGCCTCTCTTGTCATCTCTAATTCTCTGCTTCTATCTTAATTCATTCTGAAAGGTTTTACAGGTTTCTTGTGCTCATTATCTAGTTAATCTGTGCTGTCATGTGCTTTGATATGCTTCATGTTTATATCGTCGGCAGTAGGCAATCTCTTGCATGCCAGCAGCGACACGTTTCAATGTTCATTCAAAGGGCGTTTACGGAACAGTAGCTCTCCTGCAAATTATGAATACTTTTGACATTTGCTCCACATGATCCAGATTTTAAAAATGTAATTTTATGAACATCTAGCACAACACCAGCAAGCTGTAAAATAAAAATGATTGAGGACACGTATCATCTCGATACTAACTTGTGCGTGTCAATAATGGAAAATCTCGCAAACAGCAGGTATTCATTTCAATTGATTCATTCAAAACAACATGCTGCAGAAAAATCCTTAAGATAACTTGGATAATGAAAAAGAACAATGATGACACACTAAAATATTTAAACATGAAAAAGATTGACTTATAAACACCATTCTACAGAGAAAATTAAAATAATATAGAAACGTCCAAAGACACAGCAGTTGGAAAGCACAATAATAGAAGGCATGGTTCCCGGGCGAGGCATTAGGGGCAGACCCAGAAGAAGGTGGTTTCAAGACATCAAGGAGACCTTGAACATGATAACAGAAGAAATGGGAGACCTGACAGAGACACATTTTTGTCAGACTTGCTGTAGTGAATGCAACGTTCTGTGGAAGATGTGGCTAGAGAGAGAGAGAGAGAGAGAGAGAGAGAGAGAGAGAGAGAGAGGGAGGGAGAGGGAGGGGGAGGGAGGGAGGGAGAGGGGAGAGAGGTAGGGAGAGGGGAGAGAGAGGGAGGGAGAGGGGAGAGAGATGGAGAGAGAGAGGGAGGGGAGAGAGAGAGTAAGAGAGTGTAAGGGAGTGTAAGAGAGAGAGAGAGTGATGTTCCATCTGGGGACCTCTGTTAAAGTAGCAACTTCAAATTTAGAAAAGTACTCGGTACGAGTTCAGTCTCGAACAATATGGCTTTTTCACTCCCTTCTCATTTCAGATGGGCGAGATATAGTGCTTAGACCTGTCAGAGACGGATATTAAAAACGTCGTTTCTGTCCCCATTGTTATTTTCGTCACGACATGTAACCTATGAAAAGTATATATATATATATCATGTTATTACCCATATTGTTTCGTAAATGAGTATTGCCTAAGGCCGCTTTACTTTCCATAGAGAAAAATAACTCTGGTATGCATTTGAAAGGGCGGGATGAGTTCTGCGGGTGTGACGTTTCGGTAGCAGGACACAACTGAGTGGGAGAGAAGCACGTTAAATGTGGCACTAGCACATTCTCGTGATTAACAATGGCATTGACCCTTCACCTCTTTAAAATCAAAATGAGCTAGCTCCCATCTTCATCATCCTGTAAACCTGGCGGCTGTTAGAGCACTGCTGTGAACATCTTGTGTTTGTCAATCGCCTACATTTTAAAACGCTAATGAATGTTATCATTATTGAAATTAATATAAACCGTCACGCAGGGTTACCTGTCTTCTAGCCGAGGACGGCGCCTGTGTTTCAAGTGAACTGTCAGTGTGAAGGTTTAACGTGATCTAGCTGTGATGCCGCACATCAGTGAATGCGTCGTCTATCAGCAGTTGCTTTTTTACTTTCAATTTATTCTGTCCATCTTCTGTGATGGTTTAACCCTTCTTCGGCTTCACATATTTTACCATCAGCTGTTGACCCTTCTAAGGCCGTTGTGGCGTTTGGCATGACTCAAATTATATTGAGTTCTTGAGTTATTCCCGAGTCATCATCAATGCACTCCGAACAAGTCCCATATGTGCTCAGATCCCCTCCTCAGCACGTCTCGCAGTGTCCAGCGACTGACGACTCCAGTTCTGTGTTGGTTGATAAGTCTTTTTACACTCCTTCGGATGAAAGAGATGGGGGTTAAGATGGGCACAGCCAGAAACGAGAAACTTAGTGGCCGTGTAAGAAGACTAATCAACCAACACAGAACTGGAGTCGTCAGTCGCTGGACACTGAGGGAATTGCTGAGGAGGGGATCTGAGCACCTATTTACATGTTCAGAGTGCAATGATGATGACTCGGGAATAACTCTTCTTACACACCCACTAAGTTTCTCGTTTCTGGCTGTGCCCACCTTAACTCCCATGACATTCTAACCAATTTATATGATTCCTCTTACTGGCAAGTTATATGATTCCTCTTACTGACAATTTATATGATTCCTCTTACTGGCAAGTTATATGATTCCTCTACTGGCAATTTATATGATTCCTCTTACTGACAATTTATATGATTCCTCTTACTGGCAATTTATATGATTCCTCTTACTGGCAATTTATATGATTCCTCTTACTGGCAATTTATATGATTCCTCTTACTGGCAATTTATATGATTCCTCTTACTGGCAATTTATATGATTCCTCTTACTGGCAATTTATATGATTCCTCTTACTGGCAATTTATATGATTCCTCTTACTGGCAATTTATATGATTCCTCTTACTGGCAATTTTCACCATTCACAATTACTGTAAAATACTTGCATTGAATTTATTATCATTGTTTTGTTTGTTAAAAAACATATTTGAAGGGTTCTTCTTTAGCATCAAATCCTAATTAAAGTAGTTTTCTCACCATCTACTTGAACTTTTATATATACACAGTTCTTTTTCTATACAATTCAAAGTAGCCACCCGTGTTTTTAATATCAATAGGGAAATTTGGATCAAATTTGATAATCTTAATCTTTTGTCCATTTATTTATTATTCATTTTTTTAAGCATAAACTCAGATATATTTTTCAGTAACAGAAATAAGTGTCAGTAATAATGATATTTATAGAGGCTACATTATCACGTCATGAAGAAAGAGATTGATTACGCGTGAATTGAAATGGGAAGTCACTTTTGGTTATCTCAGTTGAGGCGACTTTTCTGCCTCGTTGAAATAATCACTGTCAGTTACCCGAATGGTGTCATAGTTGCCATGGAGACGGTTGTTAAATTAGATTACCTAACATTCTTAAGCTATCCCGTCATATTTACTCCATTAAGAATCAACAATGAGTCCTATATTAGCTTTAATTGTGAGCAACATTTATACGTTTAGCAGTAGTTTTGTAATACCGGCGGTCTGTCAAGTCACAGGCCGAGTTGGCAATGTTCCCAAGCGTTTGGCTTTTCGTGGCAAGGCGCTGTGCCAAGGAGTGTGGGTTCGATCCTGCTTCGGATCGTATATTGTTCTTTGTTTTTTTTCTGTTGTTGATTATTTGTCATTTTTTTCCGAGTGCTGTAAACATACCTCTTCCTCTAAATTGATTCGCTGATTATCATCTTGGAAGTTTCCCTCTATAATAATATTCATTTATTATTATTTGTCTCACAGCTATTTATAGGTTTACTATTAATACTAAAAGATGACTATGGCCAAGTTGACCTGTCTAGAATGCAACTACTAGAGGACTTTCTTTACTCTCAAAGAACGGACTGTTGTGATTATTTTGTGTTTGTTGTCAAGATTGCTGTTAAAACTGAGTGTTTATATGACCATTTCTTAGCTTCTTTGAAAGATTGATACTGAAACATATTTTTTGGGTCAAATTTGTCCTTAGTATTTTATAGTGTAAATAATTAAAGTGTTTGTCGAGTATGTTTCTTAGTACCTTGCTGTGTAAATAAAACTTTTACCGAGTTTGTGTTATGTTTGTTACTATCTAAATAATAAACATATTTCCCACGTCTATTGTGGAGATTGCCTATCAAAACAGTTAGAATGAGAACCATATCTAGATTGAGTAGACCTCTCATTCTTGTGACTTTTCTGTCTCTGACCATGTAAGAGTTGCATTTAATGTTTTCTAGATTTACCATGACGCTTACTTTGCAACTTACACCAGACCACCGTGTTTCTGGTGGATGGAGAGCTAGTGTTTGCTTATTTCATTATTATTTGTCCATCTATAACTGCGAGTAAGACGTGTACAGTTTATCACTTAATCATTTTTAACTCTAGTGCACGTAGTTACAAAAATAGCATTTTCTCCTTACTTTTATGTAGTAAAGAGTTGAAGTTTGTCCTATTGTATCAGGTAATAACATTATAAATTGATTCAAGTTCTCAGCCATATGGACACTGCATCATATTGCATTGCCATCTCTTTTTGTGCACTTCCGGCCAAGGTTTCCTGTTTTCCACCTTTCTATATTTTCGCGTGTTGTCTATTTCAAATAAGTCCTCAGACATCTCATTTGTGTTTGTTCCACTGTGTCTGTAAGGGGTTGCATGGTTAATCTCCATCACGTATTATTTGTTTATTTACCACGTGTTCCTTTACTGCTTTGATGATCTTCATCATGTACTAAAAATACGACACAATTGAAGCTGTTGATCCCTAACCTTGTTTTCACGGCGTCCTGTCTAACTCTGTTTTATTCATATTCTATCAATAGTAGTCACCCATCATTGCAACACAAACCATGTCATTACGTTATGTTAATATTTTCATCACCGCATACCTGACGAGTTCATTGGTGCTCCGATTGTCCCCTCACATATCGAGAATCTCTGTAATAGAACCTCGTGCACGAACCCAGTAACACGGCCTGGGTTCCATCGATGTCGGTGATTTTTGCTGACAATTAATTTGCCAGGGCGACTCAACTTTTTGGCCTGCTCTTTTCGATCTTTAACTGCCAAGGGTTCTTTCACGTGGGCGAGTTCACACGGGACCTCCTGGTTCTTTTGTGTCGTTATCCGAGAGAATTAGACATCGGATCTCACTACCAAGAGACTAGAAGTGGGTATATCCACGACGAAATCACGGATTCAGTGTTCTTTTTAATTTAAAACAAATATTCCCGCTGATGGAAGTGAACCCGAGACTTTCTGTCCAGAGACAGACGTTTTACTTCTAGACCACCTAGCCCCTATATATGTCATTAATATTACAGTAAGCAATACGCTCCTTGCCACATCCTTCAATTGCTATCTTGTAGGCATAAATGTAAGCCTCATCTATGTGGGGCATCGTTGTATTTAATTAGTGATACTCCTCGACACAGACTGGTTTCTTATTGGCTTTAGGTTTTGGCACATTTTACCTATTTTTTGTTTAAAAAAATATTTTTATTTCCATGTTTTATTTTAGGCGAATTCATTTCGTTCTCCATTGATTGTAATGAGCAAGGCTACCGTAATAACTTAGGAACTATTTTCCGCCCAACTCTATTATAACTTCCTCTATCTCATTCTATGAGGGAATGTCAGTGAGTTCACAATTTGAGAGCGTTGTGCACATTTTTGGACGAGCTCATCTACACCTGCCTTTGCAATGTAAGTCATACCATGTAATCTATTCACATCGAAGATTGGCTGCAATTGATCTCTCTTATCGTGTCTCTTGTGTCTTGTTTGTACTTTCTTATCAACTGATGTTAGTTAATCTCTTAGTTCTAGTTTGTCATATATAATTTCGATGTCTGTATCTATCTTTTTGAAACATTCAGACCAGTTGATATTAGTTCCTCTCTTGATATCTCTCATACCGCTGTCGTCATGCTGCTCGCCGGTCTATATTTTGGCTACAAATACAGTATTCGTGTACTTAGCACACTATTATATGGATCTGAAGTCTGGACAACATACTCAAATCACCAAAAAGTACTGTCTTCCACATGCGATGTCTCCGCAGAATAATGCACATCAAATGGCAGGAAAAAGTAACCAACTTAACTGTCCTGCAACGTGCTAAGACCCCAACAATCATGTCGATGTTCAGATGTCGAAGACTAAGATGGCTGGGGCACGTCCAGCGAATGGAAGAAAAACGCATCCCCAGGCAAATATTATCTTGGTTATGGAAGGCCCCGGTATCACTGCAAACGAATTAAAATCCATAATTGCTCAACCGCCCGTGCCAGTGGAATCATCCGAATCTCATCTCCCAAACAAAGAAAGGTGACTGTAGTCCCCATCATAGCTGTCTCAGCACACGCCAAAAGACATAATGCGAAACCGCACAGAAAGTGAACACAGCCAACTGTTCCCTGTCATACGATATCATCATTCTTCGAAAGCAATTGGAATATCGAAACATGATCAAAACGGATGAGACACACAGCTCACGGTGTGCACAGAGCACTTAACTCAGTAGCTCCTGCAACAAGCCGGACTTGGAATATGAGGAAACTCAAAGAAGGAACACTTTTCATGCATAGCCTTCAATTGCTCCCGCCGCCTATCCATCATATACCGGAAGTTCACGTCCTCTTGAAAATGATGATCGTTATATTTTTAAAAAAATACTATATGGTACACGGTAAAAGACAAATCGGCAGACCTAAACTACGATATAGAGATATCTGTAAATCATCTCTGAATGACTTCTCCATATGTGAAAATGACTGGGAACATCTGGCAACTAATCGTACATCATGGAGAGTATGTATAAGGAATGGTATAACATCATTTGAGATTGTGCTAAGGCAACACCCAGAAGAGAAAAGACTAATGAAAAAGGATGGAAAACCCTGTAGATCAGTCGGCCTGACTTGTTCATTCTGTGGCCGTGTGTGTTTGTCAAACATTAGTAGAATTAGCCACGAGAGAAGCTGTTGGACAAAACAAAAACCTCAAAAAGCAACAAAAAAAAATATACAATAGCCTCCACTAGACCGTCTGACAAGACAAAAAGGCCATATATACAGTAAAAAAAAATTAAAGTAAAGTACCTCCGTTACGCCAAGTGGCATATGAAACAGGGAAGCAATAAGGACATGAAAAGACGGGTAATTCGGTAAAGGTCAAGGGGAGACAAAGGGTTGAGAAGAAAATAGAGGTAAGGGAGAAACTCATGGTCCACATGATGGGTGGAAAGCCTGAACAAGTCATGAGGCACAAGGACTTTAAGCAATGTGAGAACGAGGAGAGATGTAAAATGAGTTGCGATTGGCAGGAAAAGAAGAGCTGAGAAAGAAAATAGGTGGGCAGAATCATTCAATGTAAAGCGATTGTTCAATGCGGGCGACTGTGCGTGTTGTACAGCCGATACCGAGAACAGAAAGTTGAGTTCGGAAAATTTCGAGTACAGTAGTTAGTTGGTCTGTGGCTGTCCAGCTAGTGAAACGTAAATTCCCAGAGCAGTGTTAGAATAAGGAGTGTACTGTGACATTATGATAAAGGTGGCCGTGGTAGGTCATGAAGAGACATTATTTAGACGTAGTAGTTCTACCATTGAAGAGACTTGTTATTGAGAGTGTTCTCACTAATGTCGACTTAGGATAAGTCATGAAGAGACATTATCAAGAAGCTAGTAGCTTTCACCAATTGGAGAGACTTGTGTTATTGTGAGTGTTCTCACTAATGTAGGCTTAATATAAGTCATGAAGCGACATTGTTACGAAGCTAGTGGTTTTGACCATGTGGAGAGACTTGTGTTATTATGAGAGTTCTCACAAATGTTAGGCTTTATGTCGATCATGAGAGACATGATTAATGTAGTGAACAGCTACAGCCAATTGCAGGCAATTGTTAGGTTGTGAGCAACCGCGCCAAATTAAGCTTCCAGGGGACTGTAGAATGCTAGTGCCACCATTCTGATATTGTAGTGTTAGAAAGAGAGATAGGAGACAGATGAGAGTCAACCACCATGCGTGTGGCTGTTGAACTTGTGAACTGTATGGGAGCTAGTCCTTGTGTACAATAAACGTTAAATGTGTGAGTTTTCACTGGTGTTGGTGCCTGATTTGTTAATGTTAGCTGTGTTGTCTAGTCCTAGCGAGGAACGGACGCTGGGGTGTCAGTAACCAACGGGCATAACAGCGCGGAGTACAACAGAACGATCAACAACAGGCAGAAGTGACATCCACGGGCAGCTAGTCAATCGAGGCGACAGTCTGGGCAGCAACTGGCCATACCAGGCAGGGGTAACTTGAAGGGTCCGCGTACCAAAGCAGTTCGGCACATCCATGTCAGTGCAAGTTGCTGGCAGCCAAGGTGGCTTATTGAGGCAACTCGAGGGCTCAGATCTAACTGAGCTTTCTGTCGACATAGTATCAGTTTCAAGTGAGTGAGGGCTCAGATTTCACTGAGCTTTCTGTCGACATAGTATCAGTTTCAAGTGAGTGAGGGCACATATTTCACTGAGCTTTCTGTCGACATAGTATCAGTTTCAAGTGAGTGAGGGCTCAGATTTCACTGAGCTTTCTGTCGACATAGTATCAGTTTCAAGTGAGTGAGGGCTCAGATTTCACTGAGCTTTCTGTCGACATAGTATCAGTTTCAAGTGAGTGAGGGCTCAGATTTCACTGAGCTTTCTGTCGACATAGTATCAGCTTCAAGTTGAGTGAGGGCTCAGATCTCAATGAGCTTTCTGTCGATATAGTATCAGTTTCAAGTGAGTGAGGGCTCAGATTTCACTGAGCTTTCTGTCGACATAGTATCAGTTTCAAGTGAGTGAGGGCTCAGATCTAACTGAGCTTTCTGTCGACATAGTATCAGTTTCAAGTGAGTGAGGGCTCAGATTTCACTGAGCTTTCTGTCGACATAGTATCAGTTTCAAGTGAGTGAGGGCTCAGATTTCACTGAGCTTTCTGTCGACATAGTATCAGCTTCAAGTTGAGTGAGGGCTCAGATCTCAATGAGCTTTCTGTCGATATAGTATCAGTTTCAAGTGAGTGAGGGCTCAGATCTCAATGAGCTTTCTGTCGATATAGCCTCAGCTTCAAGTCGAGTTGAAGACTCAGATTGCAAAGAGCTTTCTGTGACGTGTTCCAGCTTCAAGGAGAGGGAAGGCGCAGATCTCAGCGAGTTTCTGCTTACATCTCAACTGTCCGGTGTACAAGGGCTCAGATCCTTACGAACCTTAGCAGCGGTCAACCGACGCCCAGTACAAGACAACGAGTGAAGGGGAGAAAGAGCCCGTTACAATCGGTGTTAGGTTATACAACGTTACACATATATGGAATATGGTGTTAGTGACCATAAATTTTACAGACCCTCGGCACATGATTTGTGGGGTAATGTGGTCGGTATTACGCCCGTGCCGCTTCACTTTCCCAGAAAAAAAATCCGGTACCCATTAAAGGCTGGGTGAATCGGTAGCCGTCGGTTGGGATAGAACACTACCTCTTGTCTTTTGTAGTCAAGTTCACTAACCACTGAGCTATTGCGGCTCCCCATATACACAGTGTTAATGCCTTTTCATTGTTTTGTGCCATCAATGTTACTTTGCCTAACGTTATACATTTTTGTCAGCTTTGATTAAACGCTCAGATATCATGACCACAATAGTGTTCCCTTTCACATTTGACACTAATTAATATTGATGGCATTAAACAAAACAACAACTACAAAAATCAATGGAATTTATCTCATATGTGGGTTCTGGCGTGTTGGCCTGGGTGTCTGTAATCCTTATGAGTAAAGGCCGCATGCTCTGTGTAGTCATGACAAGGCCTTTGAATTTGTGTTTAATGCAAACGACAAAATAATGAGGCCGAAACACTACTTCTCAGTTGTGTTAGACTTGCGTGCCGGTTCGCAGAACAAAGCTACTTCTCGGTTCTGTTCATTCTGGTCCACAGAATAAAGAATCTTCACGGTTACGCTAGACCAGCATGGCAGTCCTAAGAACGAAGCTACTTCTTGTTTATGTTAGACCTGCATGGCAGTCCTGAAAATGAAGGTACTTCTTGTTTATTCTAGTCCTGCATGACAGTCCTGAGAATGAAGCGACTTCTTGTTTATGTTAGAGCTGCATGACAGTCCTGAGAACGAAACTACTTCTTGTTTATGTTAGACCTGCATGACAGTCCTGAGAATGAAGCTACTTCTTGTTTATGCTAGACCTGCTAGCAGTCCTGAGAACGAAGCTACTTCCTGTTTATGTTAGACCTGCATGGCAGTCCTGAGAACGAAGCTACTTCTTGTTTATTCTAGACCTGCATGGCAGTCCTGAGAACGAAACTACTTCTTGTTTATGTTAGACCTGCATGGCAGTCCTGAGAACGAAGCTACTTCCTGTTTATGTTAGACCTGCATGGCAGTCCTGAGAACGAAGCTACTTCTTGTTTATTCTAGACCTGCATGGCAGTCCTGAGAACGAAGCTACTTCTTGTTTATGTTAGACCTGCATGGCAGTCTGCAGAATAAAGCTACTCGTCGTCTACATGTACTTTTAACAGTCGTATAAGATGTGCGCTCTATTGATGTGCGTATCTGACGGCTTGCTCATTGTAGTCCGGGAAGTTGTGAAGTAAACATCTGAGCCAGTATCTGTTTTCGTAGTATTCTCAATTGAAATATGATAGTCTTTTGAATAGAACACACGGAGGCTGATGAATTGATTTGATTAAGTGCTTGATCCCAATTTCCTTCTGTCTCGTAGACGTGAAATCCTCGGTATGCCATTCTTTGTATCACTCCGGACAGCTTTTGGATGAAACTGATGACGTGAAGTTCACAATGTAGCCACCTCTTCAACCGCCTGTCCAACACCAGTCCCTACAGCCCGCAATCAAACACTGTCAACGTATGGCCATCGCCATATTTCTTTTGTGGCCAAAATCTCATTCAATCTCCGCCGGTCGTCTATTGTATCTTCTCTCCTTTATTGCCCTATTTTTCTGCGTAAAAAAAAAAATAAAGATTGCAATTTATTTGCAGGAAATTTAAAAATGAAGATAAAACTGTTTTTCTTTATTTACTTATATTTTTTTTGAAATATTTATTCTTGTTGGCTCAGCTAGACGCATTCTTTCTCTCTCTCTCTCTCTCTCTCTCTCTCTCTCTCTCTGGTTTTGTCATCTATTCTTTCTGTATATTGTTACTATTTGATTTTGTGCATGCCGTGTTTCATACGGTGTGTATATCGAACAGTCTTGATTAAAATAAACCTCACATCCATTTGAGCACAAGTGGGGTAGAAGAAAAGCTTGGTAAATTGCAGGGAGAACCAAGAGAAAATAATCTAATGTATAAGTGCAAGCAGGCACACACGGGCACAGAGATAAAACAGACAAGTTGTCTGCGCACACACGGGCACAGAGATAAAACATGCAGGTTGTCTGGTCACACACGGGCACAGAGATAAACAAGCAGGTTGCCTGGTTACACACGGGCACAGAGAGTAAATAAGCAGGTTGTCTGGTTACACACGGGCGCAGCGTGAAAACAAGCGGGTTGTCTGGTCATTCACGGGCACAGAGAGAAAACAAGCGGGTTGTCTGGTCACACACGGGCACAGAGATAAAACAAGCGGGTTGTCTGGTCAGACACGGACACAGAGATAAAACAAGCGGGTTGTCTGGTCAGACACGGGCACAGAGATAAAACAAGCGGGTTGTCTGGTCAGACACGGGCACAGAGATAAAACAAGCGGGTTGTCTGGTCAGACACGGGTACAGAGAGAAAACAAGCGGGTTGTCTGGTCAGACACGGGCACAGAGGTAAAACAAGCAGGTTGCCTGGTAACACACGGGCACAGAGGTAAAACAAGCAGGTGAAGATGGAACCACCAAGATGGACGCTTGTTTACGTTTGAACAAAGCCCAACGGCCAAGATCTGAATTTGTACAATTTCGTTCATTCTCAACGGCGGCCGTTATAGTTTAGCTTTTACTAACACAATGCCTGGAGTATAAGCTCAGAACACAATCTTGTCGTGCTTTCTCCCTGCATTGAAGGTGGCGACAATGGAGATTCATTTCACTCTGACTCTTGTGGACGCTGTCTTATATGAACCAAATTAGTAAACAACTATGCGTCCACTATCGCAGGTGGAGATCAACACTGTTGATGTTTGTCTGTCATTATTTCCGAGTGCTAACACATACTTCTTTGTTCTATTATTCCCTATTATCGCCTCGGAAGTTCCCTATATAATAATATTTATTTATGATTATTTGTATCCAGGAGATCAACACCTTCTTTGACAAACTATCCAAATAGTAAATTACATGTTTCATCATATATTCGTATATACCTGGTAGAACTTTTAGTTTAAAATACTTGTCATAACTTGACTTGTCAGAATCAGTGAGACTCCCGGAAGTTCGTGATAGTTAGAAGGGTCTTATAGTCTGTTGTTTGATGTGTGATGGTCCAATCACCAACTAATTACTACATGAAGCTTGGGCAGATGGTGCTCGTAAGCCTGGGAGGGCCGACCATCTAAGGGCAGAATCCCACTACAGAAAAGACAATCTGCTGCCTTGCAGGAAGATTGGGGACAATCAAAGGCTAAGGAAAGCAAACCTGAATAAAATGCTGGCTGAAATCGGATGCACTGGGCTACTGGCGCAGAACACAGTGCAACATTTTAACAAGTAATCACTCAGACTGGATCTAACAGACTCTACTTATGATAGAAACTACCGCTGACCGGAAAGGCTTCAAGAAACAGCTGCATATAATACACTGGAATGCGGAGGGCATATACCACAAAAAACAACCTCTAACAATCAGACTAGCAGAGGAGGAGATAGACGTTGCCCGCATCCAGGAAACTCATCTTAATCCTCAGCACAGATTTATGATCAGGGGCTACCAAACATTTAGACAAGACAGGGAAGGTCACAAGGGTGGAATTCTTATACTTATTACAAATTCCATCCCAGCAAAACTGATAGATGTAGTCACAAACGGAGAGGCAGAGATCATTGGTACAGACCTATACATTAACTCTGCTAGTATAAGGATATTTAATATATACTGTCAAAATGACAAATTACTGAAGCTGGAGTCAATGGAAATAACACCATCAAAGTGTCTGGTAGTAGGAGACTTTAACAGCCACTCTGAAAGATGGGGATACAAGGAGTCCAATGTTCGAGGTGAAGAAGTAGAAGAATGGGAAATGGACAACAACGTATTCCTCATAAACTCTAGGGAGGCGGCCTTCCCCCCCCCCCCCCCCCCCTTCTACTCTAGAAGATGAAAAACCACTTCCACTCCCGACCTAGCGTTTGCAACTGGAGACATATCTATCAAAATAACCAGAAAAGTGCTGAACCAACTTGGAGATAGTGACCATAGACCAGTCAAACTTTCAGTGGCTCTTGCTCACAAACAGGAGTTAGGTCTCTATCGAACAAGGTGTCCCACGAGGCGGAGTCTTGTCCCCAACACTCTTTTTAATTTTCATAAATGACATCGTAGTGGACATTCCACCCAGAATACACTCAGAAAATATATGCAGATGATCTGGCGTTATGGGCTCGCGAGGAAAGTATGTCGGTGGCTGGACCCAGGATGCAAGATGCCCTAGGTGAACTTGAAAAATGGACGAACACCTGGTTCTTACCAATCAACGAAAAAAAAAACTACATATACAATTTTCAGCCTTTTAAGAAACACACTCTCTGCAAACTTGAACATAAAAGACCATACACTCCCTATTGACCAAAACCCAACATATCTTGGCGTCACCATGAATCGCAGAATGACGTGGAAAAATCAGAGACAGAGCAAGGAAAAAAGCCAGAAAACGAACAAATATTATGAAGAAATTGGCAGGAACGGACTGGGGGACAGACAGCAACATTTTGAAAAGACTATACGTAGGAAGAGTCAGACCAGTTCTAGAGTATGGAGTCACAGCCTGGGTTATGGCTTCCAAATCACACCTTAGCAAAATTAACACAACACAGAACCAAGCTGCCCGTATCATCACTGGTGCTATGAAATCTACACCTATCAAGACTCTAGAAACAGTAACATTTTTACAACCCTTAGATGACAGACGGGTCACTAAAGTATTGCAACAAGTGGAGAAATATAGAAGGCTCCTTAGATACCCCATGCACCAAAGAATAACTGCTTCCGGAATTGTACGACTAAAGAGGAGCAACTTCGCTGCAATTGCCAATGAAATAACTACTGGAGATCCAGTACTTTCCCAAACAATATCGAAACCCTTGGGCCCATCTGATATGTCTCCTCATGGAAAAATAAAATACCAGAACTTCAGGAAAATATAACAGGAATCATGAAAAAAGGCTCCCAATCAGACACAGAAAGAAAACACGTAGCAGAAAAACACATACACGATACCTACACACAGGACTCTTAGTCCCACATATACACAGATGGCTCTGCTACAAATGCCACCAGAAATGGAGGGGGAGGTGTGTTCTTGACGCTGAATAATCAGGACGAGATCACCAGGTTAATAGCTACTAGAACATTCTCAAACAACTTTAAAGCAGAAACTGAGGCCATCAGAGATGCTGCAACACTGGCTACTCAACACAAAAATAACATGCACAATAAATTGGTGATTCTGACTGATGCACTGTCAGTACTATCAGCTCTAAAAAGTCCCAAGAACAATGAACTAGATGACTTGAGAACAACCCTGGACCAACTATGCAATAACTTCCAGAGAGTAGTCAATCAATGGGTACCATCACACTGTAATATACACGGGAACGAACGCGCAGACAAATTAGCTAAAGAGGGAGGGAGATTACCACAAGGGAACCATCCGCTCAGTTATGATGAAGCCAAATCCATCCTCAAAGGTCAGTTCCATGAAAAATGGAAACGAGAACACCCAAAGCATAACGAGAGTGACGGATACCACCAACTATCAAGGAGAGATCAAGTCATCATACTTCGCCTACGCACTGGCCACAATAGAATGAGAAATCACATGTTCACCAAATTCAAAATAGGTACAACCAGCCTATGCCACTGTACACTGGGCAATATGACTACAAAACATGTTCTACAGGATTGCCCCCAGTACACTATGTGGTCCACACCCACCTCCCTGGAAGAAAAACTATATGGGGCAATCGACTCACTTAAACAGACAGCTGACTTTATGAGAGAGTCTGGAATCCTACTCTGATTGAGTCTTGATCGCAGACAGAGAGAGAGAAAAAAAAAGAGAGAGAGAGAGAAACAAGCAGATTGTCTGGTCACACACGGACACAGAGATAAAACAATCAGGTTGTCTGGTCACACACGGACACAGAGATAAAACAATCAGGTTGTCTGGTCACACACGGAGACAGAGATAAAACAATCAGGTTGTCTGGTCACACACGGACACAGAGATAAAGCAAGCAGGTTGTCTGGTCACACACGGACACAGAGATAAAGCAAGCAGGTTGTCTGGTCACACACGGACACAGAGATAAAACAATCAGGTTGTCTGGTCACACACGGACACAGAGATAAAGCAAGCAGGTTGTCTGGTCACACACGGACACAGAGATAAAACAATCAGGTTGTCTGGTCACACACGGACACAGAGATAAAGCAAGCAGGTTGTCTGGTCACACACGGACACAGAGATAAAACAAGCAGGTTGTCTGGTCACACACGGAGACAGAGATAAAACAAGCAGGTTGTCTGCGCACACAACGACACAAAGAGATAACTCTTGGATTGAGATACACACATTAGAGATAAATCTTGCGCCCATATCGGACAAGGTTGAGAATATAAAACCAGGAGCTTGCAGCAACAAATAATTCAGATTAACTGCTGTATTTCTGGATGGCAATTGCGGTCTAATATAACCTAAGAAACTTTGTCTGAGGTAGAACGGATCGTGCCTTGCCAAGAAATAGGCAAAACCTCCAAGATAACAACAGCAAAAACATTCACATAATTAGGAAGCATAGGAGGACCGATCGACGTTAACGACAAGAAATGAGAATACCAGGAAAGCTGTCGCTGATCTGAACAACATTTGAGGAATTCATCCAGCAGACTACACCATTCAACTAAGACTAAATGTATAAAAGCTACATAGGTAGTTTTTTTTAATATGAGTGCTGTAGAACAGTAGAAAATGGCACAAAGCCTGTGGTGAGGTTTCACAATGTTTTCTCCAGTTAACAACGACAGTAATAATTGCATAACCGGCTCAAGCAGAATTAACTTATGCATTTTGGGAAATGCTGTGACAAGTGGTTGAGCGGATATGGGGAATTCTCGACTGCAATGAAACTGGTCCCATGGATAAAGTAGAATAGTTTTAGAAAGTAATCCAGAAGTTATATTAAGAACTGCTATGCAGCTGACACCACAGGGAAGGTGAAGGAGACGGGCCTAGAATAACCGGGTGAAAAACAATTGAGGCGGATGGATAGTGTGAACCAAACCAGGGGCGTGGTGTGAAGGATTACCACGATCTTCACTATGTAGGGGAACTTTGCTGTTGTCCTTTAAATGTTACAAAACTGCTTTGTCGGTCCAAGGAAAGATGAGAAAAGAAACCAGATACAGATGGCGGTTATTGGTGTCAAACAAAATAAACGCGACATAACTTCTGTGTAAGAATTTGACACCCCCACTCACTCTCTCTCTCTCTCTCTCTCTCTCTCTCTCTCTCTCTCTCTCTCATGCAAGGTTACTTTTTTTTTGTTACAGTGTAGCAGGTTTCTTATTTCAAACGGTTTATATTAACTGTAGTGCATGTACTTTCAATGCAATACCGTGTGGCACTTTTATTTGATTCAGACAGTCTATACTTATGTTGAAGTTGGTATGTCCTATATTCTCAGCCAGCTCCTTTTCCTTTTCAATAAGGATAGGTCCAGAAATCAGGGATTTTCTTCCTCATAGTTTGCTGCAACCATGTAGGCAAAGTGCATTCAAGGCCTACGTAGTCAGTTTTATAATTTTCTTTCTAATTCTTCCCAAAACCACCGCTCGTAAACGCCAACACAATGTTCTTTCTGTCTTTTAGGATTGTCTGAAGTATTATTAAGGAATATCATGTTCCCTGCATATTTCTGCTGTTTATTTTAACTTTCTCTTACAGCGCAACTATCGTTTTTAAAGTAACATACACTTGCGATGCAAGCCATCGCGATAAGAAATGTAATGACTGTGAACTTTAGTGCTCCATCTGTCACTGTCTATTCAGTCCTCGTCCATCTCTTCTACATCTTCATGACGCTCCAATTATAGAAATTCTCCGACTGGGCACAAAAGCACACCTTATTTTCAGTAATCAATCAATTCCTGGTCTTTCAAAGCGGGTTCTGTATGTGTGAGAACAGGAAAAACATCTTCGGTGCCAAACATGAAGAAGCTGCTTCGTGGAGGTCACTTTTTGAGAGATCAGCATTTTATTAAAGTAAAGGTTCAATGCCTTGCCTTGCTGGCCGTATGGGGAATATGGTGTTAGTGACTGCACATTTCTCTATAGTCTCGGCACGTTTTGGGGTAATGTGGTCGGTATCACGCCTGGCCGCCATAACATAGCTCAGTGGTTACTGTACTGGACTACAAAGGTCTTCGATCTTGATCGACGACTTCCGGGTTCACACAAGCTTAAATGGGTACCATATTTTTTCCTGGGAAAGTAAAGCGGCACGGATATAATACCGACCACATTTCCCCGAAAATCGTGCGCCGAAGGTCTATAAAAATTACGATCGCTAACGCCATATTCCCTGTCCGCCACTTGGTGTAACGGGGGTCTTTCCTTTTTTTTTTAACATAAGAAAAGGGACTAAAGTGCACACCAACTTCTAGGTGAATTCATCGACTGATTTATTCCACAGCGCAGAACTGTTTGAACCGTTTCTCGTGTTTGATAATAACATAATTACAATACCTAAATACTTTCCTCATGTTATATAAATATTTGCTAGTTACGTTCAGTGTTTTGTGTTTGCTCTCATTACCTCCACATTACAAACAAATTTGTTGATATAAACCTTTAATGGGTGAAAATTGTTTTGTGTAAAATCAGTATTGTCTAATTCAATTAATATTTGAATTGATAGCGTGACTATCTGAATACAAGTGAAGCACAGTAGTATTAACGCGAATCGATCGTGTTTTGGCTTACGTTATATTAAGTAAATGGTGAGTTTCATTTTATCTTCTTTTTCTACGTTAATTATTGTATTTTATCTCAAAAAAAGAACAACATAAATTACCACTTTGTAATTCTTATAATTCATTTCCCTTTATTTATGCGTCTTGTTTTATGGAGCCATGTATTTGACATTATGTATAATGAGAATATAGAAAGTAACACACGGATTGTGCACAGTTTCAAGCACAAACATTCAGCATGCTTCATCGTGTTTTGTGCGTGCCTTTCAGTGTTGGTCTGAAATATTATAAGAAAAAGGTTAACCATAAAATAGCTCAGGGAAAGACGTTAACATAAAGTAGTTCAGAGGAAGACGTTAACCATAAAGTGGTTCAGAGGAAGACATTAACCATAAAGTGGTTCAGAGGAGGACATTAACCATAAAGTGGTTCAGAGAATGATGAGAAAACCATGTATATGTATTTTACTCAAGTAAATTTAAAGCTGAGCGTTAACTACAGCAAAGAAGTTGAATAAATGCAATAATATGAAAGGCAGAAGTTGAAACAAGCAGTCCTTTCAAGTCTTACAATGAAAACACCCAAAGCCTCTATTTTTGTGTAAATGCTGCTTGAAATGTTCATCAGTCCCTATTATTGTACATTTTCTCTAGTTCTTTCCAGTCTTTATTAATATTCTGGAGGGTTTTCAAGACTTCTTTCCCCCATGTATTCCCACTGCCCATCTTACCTTCCCTAAGACAATTACAATCTCTGTACAGTAGATCCCAGCATTGAGAGTCCTGATGATATCTTTCTATTTCTTCTCACTAATTGCATTTCCTGTATGCGTGTCGTGTTTCAGCCACACTTTAGCCACATACTTCATATCTGTCCATTCTGTTGCTCTCATATTGTATATTTATATATGTACATTCTGTTTTCATATTGTATACTTGCGTTAGAGGAATCTACAATTTTGTTGCTCGCGACTTTCCAGTGAACTGGCAGTTGCACGTATTTGTCACCGACTAAAAGAGATAGTTTTGAGTAGAAGAGAATTGTCACAATAAGTGAAGTGTTAGCCGCAGATATGTGTTTGTGATTCGCTGCTAAATGACGATCCACAAATGTGTGTTTGTGATTCGCTGCTAAATGACGATCTACAAATGTGTGTTTGTGATTCGCTGCTAAATGACGATCTACAAATGTGTGTTTGTGATTCGCTGCTAAATGACGATCCACAAATGTGTGTTTGTGATTCGCTGCTAAATGACGATCTACAAATGTGTGTTTGTGATTCGCTGCTAAATGACGATCTACAAATGTGTGTTTGTGATTCGCTACTAAATAATGACGATCTACAGATGTGTGTTTGTGATTCGCTACTAAATAATGACGATCTACAGATGTGTGTTTGTGATTCGCTACTAAATAATGACGATCTACAGATGTGTGTTTGTGATTCGCTACTAAATAATGATGATCTACAGATGTGTGTTTGTGATTCGCTACTAAATAATGACGATCTACGGATATGTGTTTGTGATATAGAAGACATGAATATGTCTTTAATATGGTTTTCAACATTAGCGGTTGCAAAGGTTGATGCGTTTGATAAAATTCACGTGAACTCGATGCCATAAATGCAAATCATCTTCTTGTTCTTGTTTGTCTTATTTATTCTCCCTTCCTCATTTACGTTGAGACGCTGTGAGAAACAGGTCGCGGTCTGAACTATTTACTTGTGTACATTTCTTATATTTTAGCCAGACTATTCTTTTGTCAGAAATAAAAGGTGTATCCTCTGTAGAATAGTTGGAACTTGTCACTTTTATAAATCATTCAAGGCTTTAAAATTTTGCTTCAAACAAAATTGAAAGCAATTTGACTGCAGAATTCTGAAAGAGTAACTATAAGTCTGATTCATTGTGTTAATAAAATAAACAAGACCACACCCTAGGGTTCATTATGTTTCTGCTGGTTATGTTATTGGTCGGTCACGGAAGTTGTGAAGCATTTTTTGGCCCATGCTGTTAGCAACTTTCTGTAGTTGTGTATGTGAACATTCTGAATAAGAGACTATTAATGAAAGCGTGCTACACAATCAAGTTTGACAATGTCGTTGCCCCCAATTTGCTAGTTCCAATAGTCCTGGTAAAGTAAGCTTTGTCGTGTCACTGTCCGATGAAGATTCACTCGATAATTTTGTTGTGTCTCCGCTAACTTTATTGTCATCTCCTACAAATAGTCAATTAGCAGACACTGTGGAAATTGCCTTCTTTCGCTGACTGTATTCAGCGAGCTTTTCTTATAGTCATGCTCATACAAGTACTCAGACTTTGTTACTTATATCATCGTGTGTCTATCTTCATCAATCAGTTTTGCTGTGTGTTGTCATTGTTTTGTTAAAATGAAAATATATTTGAAGTGTGTATAGATGGTCGCTGTAGCCCTAGCGCTCAAGTTCATGACCTTGCCCAGTCATGATATAATCTACAAAGATTGGGTCGCGTTTTCATTCTTTCCTAGTGCTCCTTGATCTCAGGGTAGGCGAGTCTTGCTGCGTTGATGTATAAAACAGTGGTGCTATGATCAATTTGATTTCAGGTTAGGCGAGTCTTGCTGGGTTGATGTATAAAACAGTGGTTCTGTGTTCAATTTGATCTCAGGGTAGGCGAGTCTTGCTGCGTTGATGTATAAAACAGTGGTGCTATGATCAATTTGATTTCAGGTTAGGCGAGTCTTTCTGGGTTGATGTATAAAACAGTGGTTCTGTGTTCAATTTGATCTCAGGGTAGGCGAGTCTTGCTGCGTTGATGTATAAAACAGTGGTGCTATGATCAATTTGATTTCAGGTTAGGCGAGTCTTTCTGGGTTGATGTATAAAACAGTGGTTCTGTGTTCAATTTGATCTCAGGGTAGGCGAGTCTTGCTGGGTTGATATATAAAACAGTGGTGCTATGATCAATTTGATTTCAGGTTAGGCGAGTCTTGCTGGGTTGATGTATAAACCAGTGGTGCTATGATCAATTTGATCTCAGGGTAGGCGAGTCTTGCTGGGTTGATGTATAAACCAGTGGTTCTGTGTTCAATTTGATCTCAGGGTAGGCGAGTTTTGCTGGGTTGATGTATAAAACAGTGGTTTTGTGTTCAATTTGATCTCAGGGTAGGCAAGTTTTGCTGGGTTGATGTATAAAACAGTGGTGCTATGATCAATTTGATCTCAGGGTAGGCGAGTCTTGCTGGGTTGATGTATAAAACAGTGGTTCTGTGTTCAATTTGATCTAAGGGTAGGCGAGTTTTGCTGGGTTGATGTATAAAACAGTGGTGCTATGATCAATTTGATCTCAGGGTAGGCGAGTCTTGCTGGGTTGATGTATAAACCAGTGGTTCTGTGTTCAATTTGATCTCAGGGTAGGCGAGTTTTGCTGGGTTGATGTATAAAACAGTGGTGCTATGATCAATTTGATCTCAGGGTAGGCGAGTCTTGCTGGGTTGATGTATAAAACAGTGGTTCTATGTTCAATTTGATCTCAGGGTAGGCGAGTCTTGCTGGGTTGATGTATAAAACAGTGGTAATGTGTTCAATTTGATCTCAGGGTAGGCGAGTCTTGCTGGGTTGATGTATAAACAGTGGTTCTGTGTTCAATTTGATCTCAAGGTAGGCGAGTCTTGCTGGGTTGATGTATAAAACAGTGGGGCTATGATCAATTTGATCTCAGGGTAGGCGAGTCTTGCTGGGTTGATGTATAAAACAGTGGTTCTGTGTTCAATTTGTTCTCAGGGTAGGCGAGTCTTGCTGGGTTGATGTATAAAACAGTGGTTCTGTGTTCAATTTGATCTCAGGGTAGGCGAGTCTTGCTGGGTTGATGTATAAAGCAGTGGTGCTGTAATGTTGATCACATTGCATTCACCACAGCTAACCTGAAAGAATATCTGTCTCTAGGCGGATTTACCCACAGAACGTTGAATTCGGCACTGCATGTCTGAAAGAATCTGTCTTTAGCTAGATCTTGCCACAGAACGTTGAATTCGGCACTGCATGTCTGAAAGAATCTGTCTTTAGCTAGATCTTGCCACAGAACGTTGCATTCACCACAGCGAGTCTTAGACAACATCTGTCTCTAGGTGGATTTACCCACAGAACGTTGAATTCGGCACTGCATGTCTGAAAGAATCTGTCTTTAGCTAGATCTTGCCACAGAACGTTGAATTCGGCACTGCATGTCTGAAAGAATCTGTCTTTAGCTAGATCTTGCCACAGAACGTTGCATTCACCACAGCGAGTCTTAGACAACATCTGTCTCTAGGTGGATTTACCCACAGAACGTTGAATTCGGCACTGCATGTCTGAAAGAATCTGTCTTTAGCTAGATCTTGCCACAGAACGTTGAATTCGGCACTGCATGTCTGAAAGAATCTGTCTTTAGCTAGATCTTGCCACAGAACGTTGCATTCACCACTGCATGTCAGAAAGAATATATCCCTCTAGCCAGATCTCTAACTTCTCCTTTTATCATGTTCAAGGTCTCCTTGATGTCTGGAAACCACATTTTTTTGGGTCTGTCCCTTGTCCCAATAAACAGACTCACAAAGTTTCGTTACTCAATGACTCTTTTTATATACAGGAAGGATTTACGTGCATTTCCCGGAATCTGATATACACCATCACCTGCAAATGTTGTCTCATAATTTATCTGGTCAAACAGGTCGACGCTTTGGGAGAGAGAATCTATGAGCACTTGTATAACATTAAATATGATTCTGGCACTCCTCTCTCCTCCCATTTTAGATTGCATAGACAATACATCTGATGACTCCCATGTTACTGGCATCATCTTTTGTTCCTCTGGTACCCATAGCCGTTTCGCGTTAAAAAACCGACTCATAGCCCGCTTTGGTACTCTCCAACCGAGAGGATTCAACTCTTTTCACTCTTTTCATTAATCTCTGGCCTCGTTTCCATGTCTTTCATGTGTCTTATCCCTATTTCTCCCTGCATTATCTTTTTACCTATTTTGCTCTCCTTCCCCCTTGCCACCCATATCCTCTTATTCTTTTACTCTTCTTCCCTTTTTTGTTGTACCCTATAGAACAACAAAGAATTTTAGAAGCATTGATCTCTGCAATATGTGCCATTTTGACACGCAAGGTTTCTGTTTTTGAGATTGTGATTCTGCCCTATGTGCCGTCTTTGGCTTGAAAGGACAATAGATAGGTAGATAAAACAACTCCTTTGATTTTTTTCAAATTTTGCATTGAAATGGTACCATTGGTCTAATTAAGTCCTACCTGCCCTATTGCCTATTTATCTTTTAACCAGACTATATGAAAATCCTGGCCAGTGTTTTCCTCCATTTTGTAGAGCCGTGTAGTTGTGTATTCTAACTGGGAATTATGTGTTGAATGAGTAGAGTTTCTTGGTTCTACCCGATGAAGGCTTTTACAGACATGTTTTCGCTTCTCTTGTCTTTCTGCTAATTTAGCTGCTCAATACCATTTTATGTTTATTCTCTTTGTTCTGATTCTCCTATTCTGGCTCAAGCCATCAGCTATGAGTCGCTGCCCACATTCATCTCTGTTGAAGTCAGTTATAACGGGTTTGTTAAGAGTTACACATTCATATGTAGCCGTAATTATCATTAAATAACAATAATAACATGAATGGTTCACTGCGGCAAGAGTTTCGGACATAATATCAATGAAGTAACCATTAGCTGCCTCATTTCTAAATGTCGATTCTTATTGCCATGAAGTTAAAAACCTTCACACCAACCTCACTTCTGAATGCCGAGTCTCATTGCTGTAAAGTTAAAACACAATTAATACACAAACAGAAACGCGCCCCCCCCCCAATAAAAAAAAAAGTAAAGCATCAATGAGTAGTTCAACCCTAGAAAACAGCGCCCTCATATCTCATTATGAGATCAAGTTCTTTTTGCTGGGGTACAGTATCGGCTGACTAGCTCGTGCTTTGGTCAAAAATGATTGTTCTTGTGCCCTCTATCGTTCTGTATTTTTGTTTGTACGAAAACATTTTGTCAATTAATGTCCCGGTTACCTTCCCATATGTCTAGATTAACGACTTTCGTGCATGGTTCGGCCATTAAAACAGTAGTTGCTCAACTTAACAATAAGTTCTACTTCCCCGCAAGCTTTTTATGGAGCTTCTTGACATATTGTGATGACACCATCTAAACGGCAGCTTGTGATGACACCATCTAAACGGCAGCTTGTAATGACACCATCTAAACGGCAGCTTGTGATGACACCATCTAAACGGCAGCTTGTGATGACACCATCTAAACGGCAGCTTGTGATGACACCATCTAAACGGCAGCTTGTGATGACACCATCTAAACGGCAGCTTGTGATGACACCATCTAAACCGCAGCTTGTGATGACACCATCTAAACGGCAGCTTGTGATGACACCATCAAAACGGCAGCTTGTGATGACACCATCTAAACGGCAGCTTGTGATGACACTATCTAAACGGCAGCTTGTGATGACACTATCTAAACGGCAGCTTGTGTTCCACTTCTTCTTTAAGATATAACTGTCTACTTAAACAAAAACTGTGAATTTACTGTACTGCTTTCAGTTTTCTCTTATTAATTTTGTAATGTAGCCTTCAGGGTGGCTACTCCTACCTCATTATTGACTATTTGTATAGTGTTGCAGTCGATCTCGCCGAGGAGGTTTTCAGGTGAAATCTCTGAAGATTGTAAAATCATTAATGAAATAGAAAACCTCATACAAGGTAAACCAAATATTGATATAGTTATCCATTATACTTCAACACAAAGTAATACCTATTACCACCAAGAAACATCTTATTTAGAGTATATTCATTCCTATTTTGTGCTACAAATAAATAAGCATGTCTTCAAAAACAAGCTTTATACTAAACGTAAAAGAAAGATTGTGTACTCATAGATGAGATGGCTGAGAAAAGCGATTGGAGTGACCAGAAAAGACAGAATCAGAAAAGATGAAAGAGTAGGTATTGAACCAATCTTAAGCACCATGCACAGAAACAACAAATATAATGGTTTGCTTATTTAGAAAGAATACCGTGTGATTCTTCACCATACAAAGCATGAATTACAAGACGATAAGAGCAAGAGGCCGACCCAGAATGAGATGGACAGACAACATCAAAGAAATGCTAAAACAACAATTGACAATGATTGAAGCCCAAAAAGGTCGAGAACCAGATTATGTATCTCCCTCGACACTCGAATGGTACGCGAGTTATTGAAGAAATAAAGAAAAACAGATTGCAATGATCTCTGAAATAATCTTCGTTGACATTTTCCAAAGGTCCAGTAAGTAATTGTTCCCAAAACATTTCATATTTGTAGTACCCATGCTGGGAAACAGTGCTTGATGATCGCTCTTTGTGTCGTCATGAACATTTCTCAACGCTGGACCTGTTTTCTGCACGGTACAATTAATGGATACCTTATTTGCAAAGTTTGGAAGGTGATAACATCAAATCACAACCCTCAACTATATTTTAAATGAAAACTCCGAGATTAATTAAGATACTTCACTCAATGGCCGACTTTCTGCTAAAGGTCAAGGTCAAGTACGAGACTTGAATCGGCGTCTTAGCACGCGAGCTTTCACCCGTATGTGCTCGGTCGATATCCAGAAGTGTTCGGAGACTTCTGGATTGTGTCGCTTCAAGAGTCAAAACTCACGATGCGAGATGACATTTCTCACCTTCCCAGAGCGCTACCCTGGTACCCATTTCTCACCTTCCCAGAGCGCTACCCTGGTACCCATTTCTCACCTTCCCAGAGCGCTACCTGGTACCCATTTCTCACCTTCCCAGAGCGCTACCCTGGTACCCATTTCTCACCTTCCCAGAGCGCTACCCTGGTACCCATTTCTCACCTTCCCAGAGCGCTACCCTGGTATCCATTTCTCACCTTCCCAGAGCGCTACCCTGGTACCCATTTCTCACCTTCCCAGAGCGCTACCCTGGTACCCATTTCTCACCTTCCCAGAGCGCTACCCTGGTATCCATTCCTCACCTTCCCAGAGCGCTACCCTGGTACCCATTTCTCACCTTCCCAGAGCGCTACCCTGGTACCCATTTCTCACCTTCCCAGAGCGCTACCCTGGTACCCATTTCTCACCTTCCCAGAGCGCTACCCTGGTATCCATTTCTCACCTTCCCAGAGCGCTACCCTGGTACCCATTTCTCACCTTCCCAGAGCGCTACCCTGGTATCCATTTCTCACCTTCCCAGAGCGCTACCCTGGTACCCATTTCTCACCTTCCCAGAGCGCTACCCTGGTATCCATTTCTCACCTTCCCAGAGCGCTACCCTGGTACCCATTTCTCACCTTCCCAGAGCGCTACCCTGGTACCCATTTCTCACCTTCCCAGAGCGCTACCCTGGTACCCATTTCTCACCTTCCCAGAGCGCTACCCTGGTACCCATTTCTCACCTTCCCAGAGCGCTACCCTGGTATCCATTTCTGTCAGTGACTGGGTCGACCGTGGGGGTATTTCCCCAACCACGAGTACAACTCACACTGCTTCCAGCGGCAATCAAACACGGTTTGTCCGAACGTCGCTAGCCTAGTCGAGTGGTTTTCCCATCTAAGCTACCGATGTCCCCCTTTCTGCTAACATAGTATTAGCCTTCATCAGTCACAGTTAAGTAGGAAATGTTTTTTCTTTTATTTCTCTCGCCTTGTGTTGTCTTTTTCTATGAATCTGTTTCCTGGTTAAGTAGGAGCTTAACCCCCCCCCCCCCCCCCCCGAGATTTCTGTCTGCAGCTATTTCTTCCCATGTTGCAGGGTTTATGTTCAAAGTCACGTTGACGCACGTCTAGAAATCGAAATTTTGGGCGCCCCGTAGTTTTTCTTTCATCTGCTAGTTGTCCATAAAGTATATCTTTTGGTATGCGGTCATCTTTCATACGGTGTAAGGGACCAGTACAGGGCAACCTACGTCATTGAGTAGCGTGTAGATATTCGGAGATCTGTGCGAGTGTGGACCTTCACGTTTGTCACCTATTCCTTCCAGGTGACGCGCAGCGCATATATGCCAACATAAGCAGAATGACTATTAACCGGTAAATGCTGCTTCCCCTGTTGTGTCGTCATCAAAATGATGAAGCTGGAGCGTCATCTCCAGGGCGCGAGCTTGGACAGGCGAAAACTCCGAGGCAAGTTATTATCCTTGTAACATGCTTCTTCTCTCCATGCAACCGAACGATCCAAAGGTCTGACAGTAGCAGAACAATTTCGTTGCAGATGCGTTGTTTCTTCTATGGATTGTATGTTTATATTTGTGTGCCCTCTCGCGTCACGCTGGCTAAATAAGCGACGAATTGTAGAGTCAACTTTGTAGACAATTATTCTATATATTATGGAGGAGAGAGATAGACAGAAATGTGAAAAATATATAGAACCATACAGAGATGGTTAGTTTGGGCAAACATTTTAGTTATAGTTTGTGAGATAAAGAAGTTTGGTTTTAGAGCCTTTTGTACTTGTAGCCTCTTTAATTGTGTTATGTCTGGTACAAGACTTGATGTAGTCCATCTCTGACTTGATTTAATACGCTGTCTAACGCAGAATAGCTGTCTGGCTTCTCGCATGGGCTTCAATGAATGGTCTCATTAGTTTGTAGTTAAAGGTTTCCAACGTTAGAGTGTTTTAGTAACATATTGTTTTATTAAACAGAACAGTCGAGATGTTGTACATGATAATCATTGTTGAAATGTAATATGAGCTCATTTATCTGTAGATTTACAAACATTGACGTCATGAGTGCGTAGTAATTTTGTGCACAATAAGAGATCATTGGCAGCACTGCCCTTCTAACAGTATAACGAATGTATGAGTAAGTTGAGAGTCGTCAGTCGTGGTCTGTTATACATAGTAACTGGTCGCCATTAAAATAGTGAGTCTATTGGATTTGCTCGCCATGCCCAGGATACATCTGACATTGACATACACAATTTGTCTATGAAAAGCTTTATTAGTCAAGAAATTACACATGATTTATGTTCTAGTGTCAGTTTGTTCGTTTCTTGTGGTTTCTTCCCGTTTAGATTGAATCGAGACCATATCTCGTTGAGATGGACATCTTATCTCCACTGTCGCCATCAGGTTAAATAAAAATCTGTCCAACCAGTACCACTGGTTGTTGTGCAGGGCTATGTTCATTCTTCAACAAACACATACTTTTATTGATTACACAGACCTGACTTTCTTGATCTGAATCATCTCAGTGAAAGAGATATGTTTACAACGCTCGGTAAACAAATCTCAAATAATCAACAGAAAAAAACCATATTGAACAATAGACATGTGCTCGACGTGCGCTCTAGCGCAGGTTTCTCGTTTCAAGGAGCTGTGTTGAGGATTATTGGTTCGATCCTGTTTCGCGCTGTCTGTCTATTGTTCTTTGGTTTTTTTTCTTCTGTTGTTTGTTTGTTAATGTTTTTTTCTTCAGGTCGTTGTAAACATACATCATCCCCTAAAATGCTGATCTATCGCATCGAAAGTCACCTTACGTAATAATATTCTTTTATTATTATCTGTCTCCTTTGTTCTTCAGAGCTTGTGTTTTGTGACTTTCTATGTCGTCGGTACTTGTACTGCATTCCTAGATTGGAAGGTGTAGGACAGAAACAACAGACCAGTGAAGGATAGCGATTTGTGAGCGGTACCGAAGGGAAACGGTTAACTTGCTTGTCAGATAACTAGACAGTTTTCTTCACAGGTTCAATCATGATGATCAAGTAACAAAGTCAAGAGCCCCGTCACGCCAAGTGGCGTATAGGGAATATGGTGTTAGTGACCATACATTTGACAGACCTTCAGCAGATGATTTTTGGGGTAATGTGGTCGGTATTACGCCAGTACCGCTTTACTTTCTCAGAAAAAAAAATCCGGTACCCATTAAAGGCTGGGTGAACCCGGAAGCCGTCGGTTGGGATCGAACCCTACCTCTTGTCCTTTGTAGTCCAGTTCACTAACCACTGAGCTATCGCGGCTCCCTAATCATGATGATGCTACCTATTATTTTATATTTCTTTTTGTTGTGCATATTTTTTGTTTTAATGCGTATTCATTTGTTTTTATTTTTAAAGAGAGAAAATGCTGGATGGCTTTTGGTCATAGCATGAAGGACGGTCAACAACAGAATTGATTCACTGTAGTTAGGAGATTGTGGAAGGACATCATGATGATGATTCACTGTAGTTAGGAGATTGTGGAAGGACATCATGATGATGATTCACTGTAGTTAGGAGATTGTGGAAGGACATCATGATGATGATTCACTGTAGTTAGGAGATTGTGGAAGGACATCATGATGATGATTCACTGTAGTTAGGAGATTGTGGAAGGACATCATGATGATGATTCATTTTTTTTTTCGTTGACTATTTAGTTTCACAGATAGTTTATTGATCTGATGTGTGCATCAGGCTGGTCTTGTTCTTCCCCTCACCCTTTCTCCCCTCCCCCCCGTCCCTCTCCCTCTCTCTCTCTCTCTCTCTCTCGTGTATGAACTATAGCCACGTATATAATTATAGTTACGTATATCATTACTTTATTGTCTCTGTGTACAATAAAGATTTCCTTGCTTATTTGATCTGAGGCACTAACGAAAGCTGATCTGCAGGTAATGTTAAGAACAAATCATTTGTACATCAAATCTGTTGTTGTATTGTGGAAATTATCTGGAAAATTCATCTTCTCTTGATCATTTTACAGTGTATTGTTGAGATTACTTTGTCTTTTAATAAAATTTGCCTTTTTATGTGTGCATGTATTTGTGTATATATATATATACACACATACTGTGTATATAACATAATGTGTATGTTTTTGTGCGTGCGCGCAATATATGTATGTACGTGTGTGTGTTTTTTTTTTTAAACTAAGTATTATTCTGTAAAATGTGTTTTAGAAAATACTAAAGGTTTATCAATTTGTAAGGGAGTTGCGGTAGCTCACTGGTTAGTTAACTGAACAAATATAAAGCTAAGAGTCCTAGGTTTGTTCAACCTTGAATTGATATGGCATGTAGGACGGCTGGGCGTGACACCGACCACGTTTTGCACGAAATGTACTTTTGATCATTGACAAATATGCAATAACACGACATTATTGTATTTCCCATATTCCTTATTCCCAAGTTGGAATACTTGGTTACAAATGGCAAAATCGTGGGAAAAAGAGATCGTTGGCGACAACGAGAGAAGATACTGGATAGTCCAGTGTGGAGGTAAACAGTTGACGACAGATGTACTGTTAAATAGATAATTGTAGTGAGACGTGGTCGCCTACGCCAACAGGTAAGACGTATCATCATCAAGTCCTCATCGGCATGGCACATGATAAGCATTACGGAGCGTGCCCGTCCCTTCTCCCCCATTAAAAAATATCAATTCACGCTGATGTCATCAATAATATATCTCCTCTTTTTATTGTATAAACCTCTCCCCACCGCCCCACACCTTTCTCTCTCTCTCTCTCTCTCTCTCTCTCTCTCTCTCTCTCTCCTCCCCGACAAGGGGATTTCTAATGACGTAAATTAGACATCATATCAAACAAAATAGAATCATTGTCCGATCTGTGGTAGTTGTCACGACTCAAAGCCTCAGGCGGGGGAACTGTTAGACTTCCCTGTTCTCGCTACAGCATTTGCTGGTGAAGATAAGGTTTCCTCCCTCTTTGCTGTTACCTTTCCTAAAAAGACATAGATGTTATTTGTGGTAATTATCGCCCTTGCCATTTGTTGTCTCGTCTCTAGCAGTGTTTGTTATAGACTGACGTCATAATACAATTTATTTTAACTACTAGCAAAGTGCCGTTTTTTTGGTTGCTATTTTCGATTCATTATCTTTATTTGTTCACATAGGTTGTCTTGACTTGAAGACGGCACTCATTATTTCTTGAACATAGTTGTTAGAGTAGCGCACATTGTGCGATATTAAAACATCGTTTAGGGAATGATAGTTGGTAGAGTAGCGCACATTGTGCGATGTTAAAATATGGTTTAGGGAATGATAGTTGTTAGAGTAGCGCACATTGTGCGATATTAAAACATCGTTTAGGGAATGATAGTTGGTAGAGTAGCGCACATTGTGCGATGTTAAAATATGGTTTCTAGGGAATGATAGTTGGTAGAATAGTGCTCATTGCGCGATATTAAGGGAAAGATAGTTGATAGAATAGTGCTCATTGCAAGATATTAGAACATTGTTTAGGGAATGATAGTTGGTAGAATAGTGCTCATTGCGAGATATTAAGGGAATGATAGCTGGTAGAATAGTGCTCATTGCGAGATATTAAGGGAATGATAGTTGGTAGAATAGTGCTCATTGCGAGATATTAAGGGAATGATAGTTGGTAGAATAGTGCTCATTGCGAGATATTAAGGGAATGATAGTTGGTAGAATCGTGCTCATTGCGAGATATTAAGGGAATGATAGTTGGTAGAATAGTGCTTATTGCGAGATATTAAGGGAATGATAGCTAGTAGAATAGTGCTCATTGCGAGATATTAAGGGAATGATAGTTGGTAGAATAGTGCTCATTGCGAGATATTAAGGGAATGATAGTTGGTAGAATAGTGCTCATTGCGAGATATTAAGGGAATGATAGTTGATAGAATAGTGCTCATTGCGAGATATTAAGGGAATGATAGTTGGTAGAATAGTGCTCATTGCGAGATATTAAGGGAATGATAGTTGGTAGAATAGTGCTCATTGCGAGATATTAAGGGAATGATAGTTGGTAGAATAGTGCTCATTGCGAGATATTAAGGGAATGATAGTTGGTAGAATAGTGCTCACTGCGAGATATTAAAGGAATGATAGCTGGTAGAATAGTGCTCATTGCGAGATATTAAGGAATGATAGCTGGTAGAATAGTGCTCATTGCGAGATATTAAGGGAATGATAGCTGGTAGAATAGTGCTCTTTGCGAGATATTAAGGGAATGATAGTTGGTAGAATAGTGCTCATTGCGAGATATTAAGGGAGTGATAGCTGGTAGAATAGTGCTCATTGCGAGATATTAAGGGAATGATAGTTGGTAGAATAGTGCTCATTGCGAGATATTAAGGGAATGATAGCTGGTAAAATAGTGCTCATTGCGGGATATTAAGGGAATGATAGCTGGTAGAATAGTGCTCATTGCGGGATATTAAGGGAATGATAGCTGGTACAATAGTGCTCATTGCGAGATATTAAGGGAATGATAGCTGGTAGAATAGTGCTCATTGCGAGATATTAAGGGAATGATAGCTGGTAGAATAGTGCTCATTGCGAGATATTAAGGGAATGATAGTTGGTAGAATAGTGCTCATTGCGAGATATTAAGGGAATGATAGCTGGTAAAATAGTGCTCATTGCGAGATATTAAGGGAATGATAGTTGGTAGAATAGTGTTCATTGCGAGATATTAAGGGAGTGATAGTTGGTAGAATAGTGTTCATTGCGAGATATTAAGGAAATGATAGCTGGTAGAATAGTGCTCATTGCGAGATATTAAGGGAATGATAGTTGGTAGAATAGTGCTCATTGCGAGATATTAAGGGAATGATAGTTGGTAGAATAGTGCTCATTGCGAGATATTAAGGGAATGATAGCTGGTAGAATAGTACTCATTGCGAGATATTAAGGGAATGATAGTTGGTAGAATAGTGCTCATTGCGAGATATTAAGGGAAAGATAGCTGGTAAAATAGTGCTCATTGCGAGATATTAAGGGAATGATAGTTGGTAGAATAGTTTTCATTGCGAGATATTAAGGGAATGATAGTTGGTAGAATAGTGTTCATTGCGAGATATTAAGGAAATGATAGCTGTTAGAATAGTGCTCATTGCGAGATATTAAGGGAATGATAGTTGGTAGAATAGTGCTCATTGCGAGATATTAAGGGAATGATAGTTGGTAGAATAGTCTTCATTGCGAGATATTAAGGGAATAATAGTTGGTAGAATCGTGCTCATTGCGAGATATTAAGGGAATGATAGTTGGTAGAATAGTGCTCATTGCGGGATATTAAGGGAATGATAGTTGGTAGAATAGTGCTCATTGCGGGATATTAAGGGAATGATAGTTGGTAGAATAGTGCTCATTGCGGGATATTAAGGGAATGATAGCTGGTAGAATAGTGCTCATTGCGAGATATTAAGGGAATGATAGCTGGTAGAGTAATACTTATTGCGGGATATTCGAACATAGATTATAGAGTGCAGGCCATAGCTATCACTAAAGGAAAGTCAGGTCAGAGGAAAGAAAATGATACCCTGGAAACATCATCTAGCGTGATGTTTTCATCATCCGAGCAGTGACGATTGTTGATAGATTTAAGCCTTATGCACTCGTATAGCTGAAAACGTCACACTAGTGGAGATATTCCAGGGTTTTCCTCTGCTGCACCCGGGGACCTCGGTAGCTTAATTTGAAGCACCACACAACTATTTACAGACGTTCAGACAACCTGTGTTCGATTCCCGCTGGAAGCAGTTTGCGAATTGTACTCGTGGTTGGAAAATATACCCCAGCGATTGACCCAACCGCTGGCAAAAATGGATCCCAGGGTAGCAATCTGGGAAGCTAAGGAATGGCGCCTCGCTTGTGACTTACAATGCTTGAGGCAACACTAGACAGGAGTCTCCGAACTCTTTTGGATAGGCGCCGGTGCACATATGGGTAAAAACCCGCGTGATGAGACACCGATTCAAGTCTCGTACCTTTTACCTTTCTGCTACAGCCTGGCCTTCTCTATAGTATAATTGGCAGTGAATATGCTTGCCGTGGTCATCTATGCGATCATTTTATAAATGTCAAAGCAATAGTGTTTAGTTTGGTCACAAAATATGAAATTATATACAAGTTCTGGGATGTGAATCGTGTATGCGGAAACAACAATCAATATTCTTCTCTTTCAAACAAAAAGTGAGATTATATTTATCGACTTTAAAAAAAAGTTTTTTTTTTTTTAAATAACTGTTTCCTGCCGCACCCCGTTAGATCTTTATTTTCATTCTGGCACGGTATTCAGATAATTGTAGTTAAACAATATAAGAACCAGATTGTCACCATCTCACTGTTTTTATGTAAATACATTCTGCTCTTATATGATGAAAAGTTTGACATAAACATTTGTGACAGAAAGTTGCTAGAACATAGAGCTTCTTACTTGTATTGGCGTCTCCGACGCGGGTGTAGCAATGAACGGCAAGTGTAGCGAGTTTAAGGATGAGTAGCTGACACAAACGACACATGCCTCGTCGTGTGCGAGCGCTCGGTAACTGACGGGACACCTAGTTAGACCAGGCCACAACTTATCATTTAACGTGACGTTAAGAGACTACTCGAGGCTGCTCACTAAAGTTCACGTTGATCTCATTTCACCTTAGAGGGCTTCACATACTGGCCCTTGATTCTAACTTACATACAAAGAGTATTTTGTCAACAAAATAACATGATGTCATGGCATACATGCGAACTCTGTTTTAGAGATGTTAAATTGCTAGCAGCATCAGCAATTTTACATTTAATTATTTTAACATTTTGCATTAATATTTAATATATTGATTGTATGTACATTTGCGCATAATTTCTGGTGACATACTTTATTTTGCGTGTTTTGGCTTAGTGAAAGCATCTGCTTGGACGCATGTGGACTTCCCTAATTGTGGCATGTTCTAATTTTACTTCAAACATTTCTTCAAATTGGATTGTTTCTTTTGTTCCATTTCACAAAGAATATGTTACTGTGTAACAACAACTTGTATGGAAACTGAATATCGGTTGCTGAATTGATGACAAGGGATCGTAGTTGTTACGACCTGCTAAGCTGTCCTGATAAAGGTTGGTCGTTAGAATGAGATAAACTTTATTGCTTTTTGTACAAGCGATTTGATAAGTATTTTAATTACATTGCTTTAGTGTTATAATTGATCTTAAATGTATTATTCGCTAATTAACTTACGGATCTGTTATTGGGTTATTTGCGGGTCATCATCATTGTACTCCGAACATGTCCATAGGTGCTCAGATCCCCTCCACAGCAAGTCCCTTAGTGTCCAGCGACTGACGACTCCAGTGTTCTGTGTTGGTTGATAAGTCTTCTTACACGCCCACTAAGTTTCTCGTTTCTGGCTGTGCCCATCTTAACCCTCATCTCTGTCATCCGAAGAAGTGACGTGGATTTGTGTTTGTCGAAGTCCTGTGCTCTGTTTTCATTGTATCAGTTTTCGTAGAACCAATCTGTTTAATAACGCCATGGTGGAACTCTGAGTAACCTGTCAACTAGAAGACTTGTCACATTACTACGAGTGTCCATTTAAAAAATGTGTTTTAACATAAATTCGTATTTTAGTTTTAGCCGTGGCGTAACTACCAGCATCGGCATTCTTCATGGAGTCTCGTGATGTTAAACGCCGAGTCGGGTTTAGGAAGGTTTCAGCGTTGATGTTTGTTGCTTTCATAAAGGCAGATTCTTGTTGAAACGACTATTCTGTTTGTTAGAATATACTTAAGAGTGGACTGTGTGGGTCTGAGAATATACCTAATAGTGCACTGTGGGTCTTTAAATATACCTAATAGTACACTGTGGGTCTTTAAATATACTTAACAGTGCACTGTGATTATGAGAATATACCTAATAGTGCACTGTGGGTCTTTAAATTTACCTAATAGTACACTGTGGGTCTTTAAATATACTTAACAGTGCACTGTGATTCTGAGAATATACTTAATAGTGCACTGTGATTCTGAGAATATACTTAATAGTGCACTGTGGGTCTGGCATACTTTGTATTTGCTATAGTGATTTCATGATCGTAGTCACATCTCTTTGTAGTGCGGACAAGCTGACTATTTTGTGGACCTCTCTATTCAACATCATTTTTAATATCTTGTTAGAGTTGTTTGGCACAATCTGTTCTTTTTATTCCATGTTGATGCTCAGAGCACCGTAGTTATGACACTTTGTGTGTTACTGTGAAAACCTCAGAGCACCGTAGTTATGGCACTTTGTGTGTTACTGTGAAAACCTCAGAGCGCTAGGTATGATACTTTGTGTGTTACTGTGAAAACCTCAGAGCACCGTAGTTATGACACTTTGTGTGTTACTGTGAAAACCTCAGAGCGCTAGGTATGACACTTTGTGTGTTACTGTGAAAACCTCAGAGCGCTAGGTGTGATACTTTGTGTGTTACTGTGAAAACCTCAGAGCGCTAGGTATGATACTTTGTGTGTTACTGTGAAAACCTCAGAGCGCTAGGTATGATACTTTGTGTGTTACTGTGAAAACCTCAGAGCGCTAGGTATGACACTTTGTGTGTTACTGTGAAAACCTCAGAGCGCTAGGTATGACACTTTGTGTGTTACTGTGAAAACCTCAGAGCGCTAGGTATGATACTTTGTGTGTTACTGTGAAAACCTCAGAGCGCTAGGTATGACACTTTGTGTGTTACTGTGAAAACCTCAGAGCGCTAGGTATGATACTTTGTGTGTTACTGTGAAAACCTCAGAGCGCTAGGTATGACACTTTGTGTGTTACTGTGAAAACCTCAGAGCGCTAGGTATGATACTTTGTGTGTTACTGTGAAAACCTCAGAGCACCGTAGTTATGGCACTTTGTGTGTTACTGTGAAAACCTCAGAGCGCTAGGTATGACACTTTGTGTGTTACTGTGAAAACCTCAGAGCGCTAGGTATGATACTTTGTGTGTTACTGTGAAAACCTCAGAGCGCTAGGTATGACACTTTGTGTGTTACTGTGAAAACCTCAGAGCGCTAGGTATGATACTTTGTGTGTTACTGTGAAAACCTCAGAGCGCTAGGTATGACACTTTGTGTGTTACTGTGAAAACCTCAGAGCGCTAGGTATGATACTTTGTGTGTTACTGTGAAAACCTCAGAGCACCGTAGTTATGGCACTTTGTGTGTTACTGTGAAAACCTCAGAGCGCTAGGTATGACACTTTGTGTGTTACTGTGAAAACCTCAGAGCACCGTAGTTATGACACTTTGTGTGTTACTGTGAAAACCTCAGAGCGCTAGGTATGATACTTTGTGTGTTACTGTGAAAACCTCAGAGCACCGTAGTTATGACACTTTGTGTGTTACTGTGAAAACCTCAGAGTACCGTAGTTATGACACTTTGTGTGTTACTGTGAAAACCTCAGAGCGCTAGGTATGACACTTTGTGTGTTACTGTGAAAACCTCAGAGCGCTAGGTATGATACTTTGTGTGTTACTGTGAAAACCTCAGAGCGCTAGGTATGACACTTTGTGTGTTACTGTGAAAACCTCAGAGCGCTAGGTATGATACTTTGTGTGTTACTGTGAAAACCTCAGAGCACCGTAGTTATGGCACTTTGTGTGTTACTGTGAAAACCTCAGAGCGCTAGGTATGACACTTTGTGTGTTACTGTGAAAACCTCAGAGCGCTAGGTATGATACTTTGTGTGTTACTGTGAAAACCTCAGAGCGCTAGGTATGACACTTTGTGTGTTACTGTGAAAACCTCAGAGCGCTAGGTATGATACTTTGTGTGTTACTGTGAAAACCTCAGAGCGCTAGGTATGACACTTTGTGTGTTACTGTGAAAACCTCAGAGCGCTAGGTATGATACTTTGTGTGTTACTGTGAAAACCTCAGAGCACCGTAGTTATGGCACTTTGTGTGTTACTGTGAAAACCTCAGAGCGCTAGGTATGACACTTTGTGTGTTACTGTGAAAACCTCAGAGCACCGTAGTTATGACACTTTGTGTGTTACTGTGAAAACCTCAGAGCGCTAGGTATGATACTTTGTGTGTTACTGTGAAAACCTCAGAGCACCGTAGTTATGACACTTTGTGTGTTACTGTGAAAACCTCAGAGTACCGTAGTTATGACACTTTGTGTGTTACTGTGAAAACCTCAGAGCGCTAGGTATGACACTTTGTGTGTTACTGTGAAAACCTCAGAGCACCGTAGTTATGACACTTTGTGTGTTACTGTGAAAACCTCAGAGTACTGTAGTTATGACACTTTGTGTGTTACTGTGATAACCGCAGTTATAATAACATTGGCTCCGTTTCAACAGAGAGGCGGGAGGGAAGAGAGAGTAGAGAAAGAGAGAGTGCGATATGTTATTTATTGTGTAGACTTAAAGCACATGTCTGTCAAAGCTGTATGTGCCATATAGGTAAGGATGTTTACTCAATCCTAGCCTTCACCGTCTGATTGGAGCACATGTTTAAACAAACAGTGACTTCACTGAAGTCAGCTCAACAGTCACATTTAAATATGCTTTGAATAATTATTACCTTCGCGGGTTAGAGAGTAGAGAGTTAGCTGCTCTCGCGTTACTTGTCCACATCTGTACTTCACGTGTTCAATTCTTCAAAGCGGTTGTTATGAAGTACTACATCCTGTACTTTTACGTGTTCCAATTATCACGAAGAGCGGTTGACCGATAACTCGCCGTGCTTCCAACCAGAACAACGCAGGTTCGAATCCCGGTAGAGTTAATGCTTTTTATTCTGTCGGAGGTGAAATAGACTCGAACACTTCGCGGCGACAGCATTGTACAATCGACCTTTATTCTCCAATCTTATAAGAACCCCCTCCCTCGACAGAGCTGAGAAATGGGAACATGTCGTCAAGAAAGTTCATCTTCTGAAAGCACTCTTTTTAATGTCCACGTCACATGTTCAGATACCCCCAGCACTTGGTCTTCATGTCTGCTCATTGTACACGTCATCATATCTGAATATGACGAGCTCAGATCTCCAAACAGAGAGGTTGAAGATCAATGAACTTCTGCCAGAAATAATTCAAGATTTCCAGGACTATCGCTCAAATGTTACTTTAAGACCAGATCTATCAGCTGTTCAAAGCAGTTGCTGAGATCTGCCAATAGCATATCCAAATCTTCACATCATTGGACCGAAGTCTATATTTTTAATTTGCCATAAAATGTACACGAGCTAGGAGAAATGTCCACTGTTTCATCATATTGTTGCTTGGTCTCTGCCAGAAGTTGACTTCCTATAAAACAGGTAGCCTTGTAAAGATGATTGTAGAATCAGCCTCTTTGTCAATACATTTACATTCAACTGTCAACATAAGAAGCTCAGAGAGCGAGGAAGGGAAATGGGCGTCTCTAAATATATTGGCTTTGTACTTATAATATGGAGCCTCGGTGGCTGAGTGGTTAGTGTGCTCGCCGCGGTGGCTGAGTGGTTAGTGTGCTCGCCGCGGTGGCTGAGTGGTTAGTGTGCTCGCCGCGGTGGCTGAGTGGTTAGTGTGCTCGCCGCGGTGGCTGAGTGGTTAGTGTGCTCGCCGCGGTGGCTGAGTGGTTAGTGTGCTCGCCGCGGTGGCTGAGTGGTTAGTGTGCTCGCCGCGGTGGCTGAGTGGTTAGTGTGCTCGCCTCGGTGGCTGAGTGGTTAGTGTGCTCGCCGCGGTGGCTGAGTGGTTAGTGTGCTCGCCTCGGTGGCTGAGTGGTTTGTGTGCTCGCCGCGGTGGCTGAGTGGTTAGTGTGCTCGCCGCGGTGGCTGAGTGGTTAGTGTGCTCGCCTCGGTGGCTGAGTGGTTAGTGTGCTCGCCGCGGTGGCTGAGTGGTTAGTGTGCTCGCCTCGGTAGCTGAGTGGTTAGTGTGCTCGCCGCGGTGGCTGAGTGGTTAGTGTGCTCGCCTCGGTGGCTGAGTGGTTAGTGTGCTCGCCGCGGTGGCTGAGTGGTTAGTGTGCTCGCCGCGGTGGCTGAGTGGTTAGTGTGCTCGCTTCGGTGGCTGAGTGGTTAGTGTGCTTTCTTCCGGGTCAAGAGGGTCCGGGTTCGATCCCCAAAAGTGAGGAATTATTTTTCGGACCACCCAGGCTCCGGGGTTTACCCAACCTCTAAAAATGGGTGATATTTCTAGGAAGTAAAGACGGATTGACGTCATACCGGTTACATCGCCCCAAAAACTAACGTCATCATAGAATCAAACATATCGCTGACATCATATTCCTTATACGACTTGCACGACGTGGAGGGAACTTTTACTTATAAGGTACCACAAGCTTCACATCCTTCAATAATATAGCACATGTTCGCAGCCATTGCCGCTTTCATTGAGAAAACATATCCTTTGTTATTTTATTCTTGTTACTTAAACTTTTATATTTGCTTTCATATTTGCTATTAACATAACCCACTTTCAATATCATCGACGTGCTTGAATGTATAATTCAATATCAAACCGTTTTTTTTTTCTTATAAACATTCATTCACATTAGAACGATCGCTGTACAGATTAGGCCGTCTTTTCAAATTTATAACACCGTTGCAACAGTTCCCTGATTAATCAATATAAATGGATTTCATCTCTGCCCTGACCGAGAATTTATGGTGTTCACTCCACTCATCATCATCAAGTACCGGACCTGCTGGCGTAGGTGATCATGTCTCTCCACAACTTTCGATCTCAGCAGCTATTTATCATTTCTGTTGTTGACCTTCTGCTAAGCCATTCTCTTAAGCTGTCTGTTATTTTTTCTCTTTGCTTCCCTCTATCTCTTCGTCCCGCAATTTTTCCACTTGTTGCAATATATTCCAATTGTTCTCTTCTCATTACATGGCCAAAAAATGATGATTGTTTCTTCCTAATATTGGAAATTAGCTCTCTTTTTGCTTTGACCTCTCTCAGAACATCTTCATTAATCTTCTTAGCTGTCCATGGTACTCTCAACATTCTTCTGCAAAACCACATTTCTACAGACTCCAGTGATTTTCTTGTCTGTTGTCCTATTGTCCATGATTCGCATCCATATGTTAAGACTGGCTCTACGTAACATTTAAGAACACTTTTTCTTGTTTCTATTGTCAAAAATGGATTGCATTGTATTTTCCTCATTTTTTGGAAAGCTGCTTTTGCCTGAGCCATTCTGCATCTCACCTCTTTTGTACATCTTCCGTCTGAGGTTAACAAAGTTCCCAAATATTTAAATTCATTTACCTGTTTTAATATTGTTCCACTTGTCTTTATTTTGCACTGAGGTGATGTCTTTTTCTTTGTTGTTACCATTACCTCTGTCTTTTTGCTATTAAGGCTGAGTCCTTTATTTTGCTTTCTTTCACTATAATGTCCAACTTTTCTTGTAACTCATTTTCACTCTTAGCGATTAAGACTGTATCATCAGCATACCTTAGATTATTTATATTATGACCTCCATTTGTTATTCCAGGCATTATAGATCTTAAAATAATCTCACTATAAATATTAAACAAATCTGGTGACAGCACACAACCTTGTCTAACACCCTGTTTTATTTGTTGAAATGTTCCCAATTTGTTTCAAGTTCTTATGGCCGCTGTTTGTTGCCAGTACATGTTCTTTATTATTCTTAGATCTTTGCTGTCTACGGTATTATTTCTTGGTGTTTTACTTTGTCAAATGCCTTGGTGTAATCTATGAACATAGGTATAGATCTGTTTTCACCTCTATGGCTCTTTCTACTAAAGATCTTATGATATAAAAGGCATTGCTTATTCCTTTATCTCTAACAAAACCACATTGATTTCGCACCCGATTTCTTTGGTAGGGCTTTGAATATTGATTTGAGCATGTCGTCTGGTATATATCCGCTGTTGTAGATATCATTCAATATTTTTGTTATTATTTCTATTCCAAAATCACCCATGGCTCCAATCTCTTCTTTAGTTGTATTATCTGGTCCAGGAGCTTTGCCTGCTTTCATATTGCGTAAGGCGTCTTCCACTTCTTCTCTGAGTATTTCTGGTCCTTCTCCATTATCCTTAATATTTACTTCCGTTCGTTCATCATTATAAAGATCTTTAATGTATTATGTCCATCGTTCCCTTATGTTTTCTTGATCAATCAACAGTTCTCCTTCCTTTGATCTTAGACATCTAGTTTTTGATTGCGTTTTTCTTCCTGTTAATTCCTCAATTTGTTTATATATAGCTTTAGCATCTCCTTTTTGTTGCATTTCAATCTCTTTGCATCTCTCTTTTAGCCATGCTTCTTTTGCTTCATTGCATTTTACTACAATTTCTTTATTTAATCTCTTATACTCATCTTTATTTTTTTTATTTCTTCTTATTGTATCAATTAACTGCAAAATGTCATCTGTCATCCATTTCTTTCTTGAATTTGTCCTCACTGGTGGTATGAACTCTTTTGATGTTTGTTGCATTGATTCTTTTAGCATTTCCCACTGTTCATCAATGCTTTGTATCTTCTCTATTGCATTGTACCGGTTCTGAATTGTGATTGTATATTTGTCTTGCAGCTTCTTGTCTGTTTTTAGTAAATCTAAATTTAACTTGATGTTAACTGAGGCTCGTTTTGTTCTTTTTAATTTTACTCTAAGCTTTCCCACAACTGGTACATGATCACTATTGCAATCTGCCCCTGGTCTAGTTTTCACACACACCAGACTGTTTCTAAATCTATTGCTTATCATTATGTAATCAATTTGATTACGTGCGTTGTCCCCTGTGCTTTTCTATGTCCACAGACGTCTTGGATGTTGCTTAAACCAGGTGTTTCCTATCATCATGTTGTGTGTTCTTGCACAGTCAATAGGTTTCCCACCTCTTTCATTCCTCTCTCCTAAGCCATAATGACCAACTACTTCCTCAACTCTTTCCTTTCCTACTTTTGCGTTAAAATCCCCTAGAACTATGGTGTTTTCATGTGGTTTGCATTTATGAAGTGTCTCATTTAACTCGTTGTAAAATTTATCAATTGTTTCATCTAGACTGTCTGCTGTTGGTGCATAAACTTGTATAAGATTTATGTCTATTGGCTTTCCATTCAATTTCGCTAAAAGGACTCTGTCAGATATTGGGTAAAAACCTTTCACTGTTCTTGCTCCTTCTGCATCCAAGATGATACCTACTCCTCTTTGGTGTTCAGTACCTCCAGAATAGTTTATTTTATGTTTATCAGAGTATATCTCCCCTGATCCGGTGTATCTCATTTCGCAAAGTCTCAGTAATTGTAAACCCATTCTTTTCATTTCTTGTATGATGTTTTCTAGTTTACCTTCTGCATGAGTGTCCTCACATTCCAAGTACCTATCTTTAGAGTTTGTTTTATCTTTATTTAACTTACAGTAGCTTGATGACGATCGGGTATCACCTGTAGCACATGATGTCCCCTACCGAACCAGGGTTTTCCCATTGGAATCCCCCTTAACGTTGTTGTCGTTATTTCTATTGTTGTGGCGATTCATGATTGTACAAAGAAGTTACGACGCTGGTTTTCTGTTGCCTTCTATCGGTTTGTTTACTGTTGGCTCCGCTAGCCTTTGACTAAAATGTCTCACCCACAAGGCAGTGGGGTTGTTTTACTTCGGGGTACCATACCGTAGTCTTTTACTCTCCCGAGCTTACCTGCAAGGTAGCAGAGCAGCCACAGGTTGTACTGTTTACTGCATACAGTAGCAGGTAAAATTTACCTGACGTGACCAACTTCATTAGAAAGACTTTACTCTATAAAGAGGTTACGTGTAGATTTGCAGAGTTGACAGAGATAAGCCTTCTTTGATAATTGGATCATAATTATCACTCTCTGACATTGAGTTCTCTTGACGCCTGATAATTAAATATGTCAATAATTGTGGGCGGATGCTGTTTCTCCTCATCAGCGTATCAGGACATGCCTTAGAGCTACATTTCGGATCTCATCCCCTCATCTTCTTGTTAGTTGTGTGTGTTCATTTATTTATTTTTTTCGAGAAATTATTGAACGCTCGTTTACTGTGACTTATCCCCGAGTCACGCACATCTACGTAAATGAACGGGGTATGTGACTGCTTGAGCCGGATTGTTTTCATTATACTGGCACTGGTTTTCTGGAAGCAGAAATTGTTCATTTTCCGAATAAGTGATCCCCTTGTGAAACCCGACACTACAATAAAAGGTGTATTTTAATTGCCATAGAGTGCACGCAATTTAAATATTTTCTGGAAAAAAAATCTACAGTATCTCCAGCGAGACTGTAATACCTTCAATATTCGTGAATACACCTACGCACTAATCAAAGCATCCGCCACAAATAACATCGCTGTTCTATCTTTCTCCTTCTCTCCCCAAGAAAATATCTTCCAAAAAACAAAAACAAAAACAATAACAAACACAAATGTATTGCAACAAGTTTTGACAATGGCACTGAGAGCATCGTTGCGTATTTCTTAAAACTGCACACAAACAACCAGGAAGCGCTGATATTAGCTTTTGTTCCTTTATTTGTCTTGGTAACTGGGATTTAGGGGGTAGAGAAAGTGAAAAAGAGAATGAAAGAAAGAAAAAGAGTAAGAGAGAACAGCTAGTATTAGCATTTTAGGCTTGAATACAACAAATATATTTTTGAAGACTATTGTTTCCTATCATAGTACTACAGATGCTGCGGTGTTCAGCAGCTTCAATTAGTTTAGATCGGCTCATGGCATGGATTGGTTGTATTGTGCCCTTAACAGAAAAAAATGTTGCTCACAGGAAGTAGATCACTTAGCCTGTTATAAGGCTTAAGGGAACCATGCCACTGGAGGCTTACACGCCGTCTCTATATGTCTTCTCTATATGCTTCTTATGTCAAACCTGTTTTATTTGTGTATATTCCAGTATAAGATGTTGATATTTAATTCCAAATATTATATTTACCTATTACATATTAGCCTCTAGATCAAGGATTATACATATTATGTCATTTAAAATAATTAGCATATGTTATAATATAAAAGTAACTAGTAAAGTACATTTTAACGTTTTAAACATGACAAAACAATAAGTGACCAGGCAAGTAACTGCTGTGCTATGGTAAAGCTGGAGTGCAAGAAACAACTTGAACACAGTGTGTGGTGAAGGCATTACATAGGAGAGTTGGGAAAATCACCCCACTAGCTACCGACGTTCGGACAACCTGTGTTTGATTCCCGCTGGAAGCAGTTTGTCTATTGTATTCGTGGTTGGAAAAAAAGATACGGTCGACCCAGCCGCTGGCAGAAATTGGTACCAGGTTTCATACACAGGGATGGTGAGGAATGGCGTCACGCACGTGAGTTACGATGCTTGAAGCTACAAAGGGTTTCCGAATACTTCTGGATGTGCGGCCGAGCACATATGGGTAACAACTCGCCACCTAAGACGTTGACTCCAGTCTCGTACCTTTACCTTTATTGTATAGGAGAGAAATAGGAAACTATTGATGTTTCGGCTTCAATGCGGAATTCTTCATGAAACAACAACAAAAACAGACTGACAAGGAAAGTATAGTATAAATACGTTATAGGAAGTAACTAAACTAGTAACAAAATATTAGAAAATATATGAGAAAACTTGGGTTTTTGTTGGAATTCCTGGTTCTCATTGAACAGATGCCGGACAATAAATGAAAAGTAAACCACTAGTCGAGACACAGAAAAAGGGGAGAGTAATGATAGACATACAGCTACACATACGCTCACCACACATGTACACCAAACATGGGCATACACAGACTTGTAAATGGATGTGTACAATACAGACTTTCGCATATGAATCTCGACAATGCACATCACACATCTCTATATACGTATGTATATGTGTATACAACACAGACACCAATTCCTGCAGAACAGATATACATATATGCTTATATACCGTACAAACACACACAAATATGCATAAACACACACACACACACACACATATATATATATATATATATATATATATATATATATATATATATATATATATATATATAGTACAAAAATGAAACACTCGCGTGTATATCAATATAATATATATATATATATATATATATATATATATATATATATATATATATATATATATAAACACATACATAAACGTACCTGTGTGTGTGTATATATATATATATATATATATATACATACACTATCCCTATGTATCCATTTGAAATAGTGTAGCGATAGGATGCAACACCAAAGCAAGGAAAGCAGGAGAGGTGATAATGGATGGAAGTGGGGGGATATAATATGGAAAATGTCACTCGTGAGAGAGAGATATGTTAATCCCACGTGGGGCGAGGCAGCCCAAATCAGCAGTGAGAAGATTCTCCAAACCGAAGCGTCTGTCAGAAGAGAGCTGTATGTGGAGATTATGGTCCTAAGAGCTGAAAGTGGATCGGTACAGGGGTAGTTGCACTACCACTGATATCATAAAGAAATTCACATCTGCGATCATACAACGTCTACCTGTTTCCTCGATGTAAGTCATAATGCAATACTCGCATCGGATTGCAAAACTGACATTGCGAGATGTGCATGTGAAATCTTCCCTAATCCCAAAGGGTCTATTAGTGGAGAGAGTCTGTCAGGAGAACGTGGTGGCAAGTCTTGCATTGACAACGTTCGCAGCAGATCGTTCCCTGATGGTAGTGACCAGAGGAAGGAAGACGAATCGTGACAATTATGTCGCGCAAGTTGCGGTCACGCTTGAAGGCAAGCAGTGGAGGGCCGGGGAAATGTAGTAGAGTCGGGACGGAGACTCGGAAGATAGGAGTGAGTAAGTGTGATCACTGATTAGCGTGGTGGGTGAGAGCGAGTATAGTCTGGAAATGATTGGGATGGGTGAGAGCGAGTATAGTCTGGAAATGATTGGGGTGGGTGAGAGCGAGTATAGTCTGGAAATGATTGGGATGGGTGAGAGCGAGTATAGTCTGGAAATGATTGGGGTGGGTGAGAGCGAGTATAGTCTGGAAATGATTGGGATGGGTGAGAGCGAGTATAGTCTGGAAATGATTGGGGTGGGTGAGAGCGAGTATAGTCTGGAAATGATTGGGGTGGGTGAGAGCGAGTATAGTCTGGAAATGATTGGGGTGGGTGAGAGCGAGTATAGTCTGGAAATGATTGGGGTGGGTGAGAGCGAGTATAGTCTGGAAATGATTGGGGTGGGTGAGAGCGAGTATAGTCTGGAAATGATTGGGGTGGGTGAGAGCGAGTATAGTCTGGAAATGATTGGGGTGGGTGAGAGCGAGTATAGTCTGGAAATGATTGGGATGGGTGAGAGCGAGTATAGTCTGGAAATGATTGGGGTGGGTGAGAGCGAGTATAGTCTGGAAATGATTGGGGTGGGTGAGAGCGAGTATAGTCTGGAAATGATTGGGGTGGGTGAGAGCGAGTATAGTCTGGAAATGATTGGGATGGGTGAGAGCGAGTATAGTCTGGAAATGATTGGGGTGGGTGAGAGCGAGTATAGTCTGGAAATGATTGGGGTGGGTGAGGTCGTCTGGACAGGTGATATGGAGAACACATTGAAGAGCGGGTTGAAGGAGCGATTCTGGTTAGAGACCTTGGCGAGAGGAGTCCAACTTCAGATGGGACCAATGTAGAAAATAATCATCGTCCTGGCAAAGACCACGAAGCCTAAGTGACTGGCAAAGAAAAGGGGGAAATGTAGAAGTCAACGAATGGGAAGAGGTAAAGAGGAGGTAACTATGAAAGTCAGTGGGGTTATAGAAGTCGGAGTTGATGAGGTCAGAGGTGCCCAAGAAAACTGTCACGTCGAGGAAGGAGACGAAAGAAGTGTAAAAATAATAAGTGATGCAGATCGAAGGGTGCAATATCAATGAATAGGGAGATCTGTTCCTCGGGTAGATCGGTGAAAACAATACAATCGTTGATGTACCTACAGCACATCAGGGGAAGAGGATTCTTGGAGGTGTGTCAGATATGTGCTTAATATAGCCCATAAACAGACACGCGTAGCTAGGCCCTATCTTACTACTCATCGCTACTCCACTAACCTAATCATCAAAGTTGTCATCGGGAAAGATGTCATTAATAAATACATATTTCGTGTAACTTGTAACTTATTTCATGCGAAGCTTATTTAATCACCAAAAGAACACTTGAATTGTAATGTTAACATAAATAAAAGTTGTTTTTGTAAATTTCTAAAACTATAGTAAAGTTATGAGTGCATACAGAGAAGCGGAGAGAGACACACACACACACAGAGAGAGAGAGAGTAAAGACAGGAGCAATTGCAGTTACAGGAGGCATTATTTCCAGAACCAGTAAAATAAATTGGAGAAGATAAGCAAACATGATGTAGTAATTCCGTAAATCGTGTAAGAGTCGAGAGGCACTGACTTAAAAATAATTGCCCAATCAGATTTGAGAATGACTTTCCAGCCCAATTTTATTTTTCTCTCCACAACCTAAGGAAGGCAACGACGGTAGCAGTAGACCAAGACGCATTACTACTAGGGTGAGTCGGCAGGATTTCTACAAGTCACGTCCTCCAAGGCGGACACCCATGACGCTGTAAATGCTGAGCTTTCGATTCCCCTATACCACGTCATTTAAATGGATACATTGTAAACCAATGCTTGTTCTCAGCGCACCTTAGGGTCATTCACAGTTGCTTCTGGCTGTATTTTCTGACTTCAGTTATCTCCTTGATCCTTAATATATCTTTTTTCAGGATCCTCACTGGCTCATAGCTATACAATGTACTAAAACAGATGATTCTCATTCATTGAACTATTAATTGATGTATATAAGTTCGTGGCATGTTGCTTTTATTTCATTTTTTGTTGTCATTCATACGGAGTTGCTGTGGAGCAGTAGTTAGTGAATTGAACTTGCACTAGACAAGAGATTAGATTTCATTCCTATCGATTGAATTAAAGCTGACACAGTCTTAAATAGATAAGAAACATTTTTTTATTGAGAAGATTACGACACGTACATAATAGTAACAGCATGATCCAAAGATGTGCTGATTTTTAAAAAAGTATAGACACTAACTCTGTCCTCGAGGCATTACGACATTCTATGTTATCTTTGCTGAACTAAATACATTTACTATTTATTAAAGCTTGTCATGTTGCTTAAGATCATATAATTAGCTTTTATAAATTATGCAATTAAGTAAGAATAACCTAAAGAGTAAAGAACCCCCGTCACGCCAAGTGGCGTGTAGGGAATATGGTGTTAGTGACCATAAAGATCCCCCGTCACGCCAAGTGGCGTATAGGGAATATGGTGTTAGTGACTATAAAGATCCCCCGTCACGCCAAGTGGCGTATAGGGAATATAGTGTTAGTGACTATAAAGATCCCCCGTCACGCCAAGTGGCGTATAGGGAATATGGTGTTAGTGACCATAAAGATCCCCCGTCACGCCAAGTGACGTATAGGGAATATGGTGTTAGTGACCATAAAGATCCCCCGTCACGCCAAGTGACGTATAGGGAATATGGTGTTAGTGACTATAAAGAACCCCGTCACGCCAAGTGACGTATAGGGAATATGGTGTTAGTGACCATAAAGATCCCCCGTCACGCCAAGTGACGTATAGGGAATATGGTGTTAGTGACCATAAAGATCCCCCGTCACGCCAAGTGACGTATAGGGAATATGGTGTTAGTGACCATAAAGATCCCCCGTCACGCCAAGTGACGTATAGGGAATATGGTGTTAGTGACCATAAAGATCCCCCGTCACGCCAAGTGACGTATAGGGAATATGGTGTTAGTGACCATAATTTGTACCGACCTTCAACACATGATTTGTGGGGTAATGTATAACCTAAAGGACACTTAAATAGACTTAACAGCACATGTATTCTATACAACATGAAAGTCAACAAAACAGAAGTCATGAATATCGTAAAAGAGAAACAGAACATTAAAATAAAGATAGACTAAGACAATAAAAACAAGTGGAGGAATTTAATATCCAGGAATTCTAGTGACAAGAAACAATTCACAAGGAGCAGAAATAAAAATATCGGACAGCTATCACCACTATTCTCCAGCAAGGAAATAACTCTTTCAAAACTTCGGCAAAACGGGCACTCTACAGTACAATCTTCATTCCAACGTTGTTCTACCAATGCCAGACCTGGACCACAGATGCGAGAACAGTTAGAAAAATGACTAGGTAACCTAGACAGTGTTCCCCCCACTCGCGTATTTTTAGAACCCCTAACAAGGTCCTGACCAGAGGGTTTAATTACAGCTACACCCGTGTGACTATTTCTTTCCCATTCTGACCACGGTCCACGACACAGGGAAGCCATTTTTCTTTTCTTTAACCAGTTTCCATTATTTTGTTTTGGATGTTTCATTACTAGTTAGCTATGTAGGATTAGTTTTATTTACTTACATATCTGAGTGTGCGTGTTGTTTGTTTGTTCCTGCTGAAGGCCTATTGAGCCGAAACGTCGTTCAAATCTGTGTCGTCTACTAATCACGTAAAGCTTTTACCATACCATTTTTTCTATTTTTTTTTTTTCAATTCTCCCTAAGAAAAATGACCACTACACAAATGAAATGTGTTAAACGAATGAGACAGTAAATATCCTGAGAAAGTAGATAAGAAATAAAGAACTGAGAAAAAAGCTAGGAATAATTCCCTCAACAGAATACATACATACAGAATAGATACAATGGTTTGACCATGTGATAAGACACAATGACCAAAATACAACACAATGAGCCTTTAATAAACGTTACGAGAACACCAAACTCAAGGGTCGAGTATGAAAAAAAGATGAATTGATGGAATATTAGAAACACAAGGAACCGTCTGTCTTACTGCAATATTCGATTCCCATCTTTCATACTGCAATGTTTGGTTCTTCTCGTCTTACTCCAATGTTTGAGTTTGATTCTCCTCTTTCATGCTCCAATATTTGATTCTCGTCTTACTACAATATTTGGTTCTCCTCTTTCATGCTCCAATGTTTGATTCTCGTCTTACTGCAATGTTTGATTCTCCTCTTTCATACTCCAATGTTTGATTATCTTCTTGCTCCAATGTTTTATTCTCCTCTTTCATACTCCAATGTTTGATTATCTTCTTGCTCCAATGTTTTATTCCCCCTCTTTCATACTCCAATGTTTGATTCCCCCTCTTTCATACTCCATTGTTTGATTCTCGTCTTACTGCAATAGTTGGTTCTCCTCTTTCATACTCCAATGTTTGATTCTCGTCTTACTGCAATGTTTGATTCTCCTCTTTCATACTCCAATGTTTGATTATCTTCTTGCTCCAATGTTTGGTTCTCCTCTTTCATACTCCAATGCTTGATTCTCGTCTTATTGCAATGTTTGATTCTCCTCTTTCATGCTTCAAGGTTTGGTTCTCGTCTTACTGGAACATTTTATTCTCCTCTTTCATACTCCAATGTTTGATTCTCCTCTTACTGCAATATTTGAGTTTGATTCTCATCTTTCATACTCCAATGTTTGATTCTCCTCTTACTACAATATTTGAGTTTGATTCTCATCTTTCATACTCCTATGTTTGATTCTCGTCTTACTACAATATTTGGTTCTCCTCTTTCATACTCCAATGTTTGATTCTCGTCTTACTACAATATTTGGTTCTCCTCTTTCATACTCCTATGTTTGATTCTCGTCTTACTACAATATTTGGTTCTCCTCTTTCATACTCCAATGTTTGATTCTCCTCTTACTACAATATTTGAGTTTGATTCTCATCTTTCATACTCCTATGTTTGATTCTCGTCTTACTACAATATTTGGTTCTCCTCTTTCATACTCCAATGTTTGATTCTCGCCTTAGTAGTGATGTCATGTAGCATTCCGCAGAATTGCCAGAGTGGTCGAGAGTGCTCATAAAAGGTGTAATGAACAAGCAGTTACGTTTATGGAACATGATTGTGAAATACACAATTTAGAGTGGACAAGAAAAAAACTGCCTAGAGTGTGTTTAATGCTGTTCATTAATAATTCATTAGACACGAACATTTGTCATTGCTGTGAGTATTTGAAGATTTAACATGTTTATAAAAGTGTTATCCATACAGCGCAGGGTGTATTTCATTCAATATGTTGAGAGCCGGTTTTTAATGTAAGGCCGGGCTTCGATTTTTGGCAATTTATTCCGTTTTAAGAAACTAAGAGCCTAGTCATTTCGGTTCCTTAAGTGGGTCCTGTATTTACAGTGAGAGCTGGAGTTCTAGGGGGTATAAGGACTTGCTTCAGAGTGGAGTTATTTGTGATTCCACTGTACAATCTTCCAATGGAATTCTCATTTATTATTTTATGTGGTGAAATCGAAAAGGGTAAAAGTGGAGAGGATTTTTCGGAAAAAAATATCGTATTCATGTTTCTGTTTGGTGATAGCGTGTACGCTTTAAGGTTATGTCTGTTAGGTCTAATATAATGTAGCCAATCAAATATGGCGGAAATGTGAACCACGCGTAAGTAAAAACCGTAAATCTGTAGTATTTATTAAAGCAAGGCTGCAGTACTTGGTCACAACAAGCCAGGTAAATTATCAAGGTTAAGAATGGCAATCGTGAACACCTCATGGAGTAACCAAGAATCAGATGGCAAGGTGCTGTATAAACTACACGCCAGGCTAGTAAGATGAATACTAAAGTATGTATGGTACTGCAGCACAATCAATATTATTATATTCACAAAGTGTTATTGAATTATTTGCGGGTCATCATCATTGAACACATCTTGGCCAAATAAAAGTGACTCTGCAGCCAAGTGAGGAGTTGCTTATTATTGCATATATTGGTTAAAAAAAAAAAAAGAAAGAAGCGAATTTAACTTTTATTTTTGGATGGCAACTGCGATCTAATATAACCTGGAAGACTTAGACTGATGTTGAATGGATCGTGCCTCGCTATGAAGCAGACAAACACGCATCTAAACAACAAATGAAGTGCTACTTTTTGAATTATCTGATACTATGGAACGAGAGTGACACTGTCTTGCTGTGTGTTTGAACGCTGAGTGTAGATAAGATACAGGACATGTATTTTCTTGGATTCCAAGAGGTGGGACTATATCGTTGGCTTCATGTTGTGGATAGTTAGAGATCAGGCCAGGTAGGCTGCTGCTGCTGCTGCTGCTGCTGCTGCTGCTGCTGCTGTCTTCAGCGAGGGAGTTCCAACAGAAAACTTCTACCATCCAGATCAAGAGGAATGTAACATGCGGGAACGATCTAACCGATTTTTTTTTTTTCTAAAACCACCACGATTCCAGACACAATATCGAGAACGGTGGTCCAACGTTTAGCACAAAGGCATGGAGAATTGCAGAAGCAAACAATATAAATTACACCTTTATATAATAATATACATTAGACCTTTATATAATAGTATAAATTAGACCTTTATAAAATATTATACTTTAGACCTTTATATCATTGTGTATTTGGAGTAGTTATGCGTTCCAATTAATTTCAACCTCTTGCTGTGCGTTTTACAGAGATGAATGGAGGGTTGGTTCATATTATACAGTGAAGAAGTTGAACCTTTGTATTTCTTAAATAGTTTGATTTATTTCATAACATTACGGATTAACAGATTATATGTGAAAAGTATATTTTATTTAGCTGGTATGTTATTGTTATGGAAGGCCCCCGTATCACTGCAAACGAATTAAAATCCATAATAACTCAACCGCCCGTGCCAGTGGAATCATCCGAATTAATAACTCATCTTCAAAACAAAGAAATGTAGCTGCAGTCCACATCACAGTAGTCTCTGCACACGCCAAAAGACATAAGGCGAAATCGCACAGAAAGTGAATACAGCCATCTGTTCCCCGTCATACGCTACCATCATTCATCGTAAGCAATCGAGCTGGAAGGTTGAATACAAAAATAAAAATTGTCATGTCCAATGTTAAATCAGTCCTATTATATGGCTGTGAAACATGGAGAACAACAAAATTGACAATCATGAAGATACAGACTTTCATTAATGGATGCTCACGCAGAATAAAGGGATAGAAATGGCAGGACAAAATCACTAACATAGAATTATGGAAATGTACCAGTCAGATAGCAGTGGATAAAGAGATACAGCAAAGACGATGGCGCTGGATGGGACACACACTGCGGAAGCCAACTGAGAGTATTACACAACAGGCCCTTTTTTGGAATCCCCAGGGGAAAAGACAAAGCGGAAGACCAAGGAATTCTTGGAGAAGACAGATAGAAGCAGAGATGAAGATGATGGGGAAGACCTGGAATGATCTTAAAAGAATGGCAAGAAACAGAACGACTAGGAAAGTGTTTGTTGAAGACCTATGCTCCACAGGGAGCTGAAAGGTAGAAGAAGAATAATCGAGCTGGTATATTAGATATGTTTAATGTCTTTACTATGTGCATTGTTGAGTTTCTGAAAAAATATGCTGGGGATATTTATTTCACGAAAAATTGGTTCTGTCTTTCAGTTAAACCACAACTACTATATATATAGTAGTAGCACATGTCGGAAGAAATAATTGTGATGTGAAGCAGGTTCTGCTTCAAACTGGACTGAAGTCTGAAAGTTTCACAAAATTCGTTCAATTTTGTTTAATAAAAGACGATATTGTGTTTGTCGCCCTTTGGGAGTTACATGATAGATTGAATAGATTAGGTCAACGACCATGAAAGTTGCGACAAGAAATATTACAGCGGAGATTTGTTCAGTAATTTTTCTCAATATCTTTGTTTCCGTCTTTCATACCGCAATATTCGATTCCTATCTTTTATGCTGCAATATTCGATTCCTGTCTGTCTTACCGCAATACTCGATTCCCGTCTTTCATACTCCAATGTTTGATTCCCCCTCTTTCATACTCCAATGTTTGATTCTCCTCTTTCATACTCCAATGTTTGATTCTCCTCTTTCATACTCCAATGTTTGATTCCCCCTCTTTCATACTCCAATGTTTGATTCTCCTCTTTCATACTCCAATGTTTGATTCCCCCTCTTTCATACTCCAATGTTTGATTCCCCATCTTTCATACTCCAATGTTTGATTCCCCCTCTTTCATACTCCAATGTTTGATTCTCGTCTTACTGCTATAGTTGGTTCTCCTCTTTCATACTCCAATGTTTGATTCTCGTCTTACTGCAATGTTTGATTCCCCCTCTTTCATACTCCAATGTTTGATTCTCGTCTTACTGCAATGTTTGATTCTCCTCTTTCATACTCCAATGTTTGATTCCCCCTCTTTCATACTCCAATGTTTGATTCCCCCTCTTTCATACTCCAATGTTTGATTCTCGTCTTACTGCTATAGTTGGTTCTCCTCTTTCATACTCCAATGTTTGATTCTCGTCTTACTACAATATTTGATTCTCGTCTTACTGCAATGTTTGGTTCTCCTCTTTCATACTCCAATGTTTGATTCTCGTCTTACTCCAATGTTTGATTCCCCCTCTTTCATACTCCAATGTTTGATTCTCGTCTTACTCCAATGTTTGATTCCCCCTCTTTCATACTCCAATGTTTGATTCTCGTCTTACTGCAATGTTTGGTTCTCCTCTTTCATACTCCAATGTTTGATTCTCGTCTTACTCCAATGTTTGATTCTCCCTCTTTCTTACTCCAATGTTTGATTCTCGTCTTACTGCAATGTTTGGTTCTCCTCTTTCATACTCCAATGTTTGATTCTCGTCTTACTCCAATGTTTGATTCCCCCTCTTTCATACTCCAATGTTTGATTCTCGTCTTACTCCAATGTTTGATTCCCCCTCTTTCATACTCCAATGTTTGATTCTCGTCTTACTCCAATGTTTGATTCCCCCTCTTTCATACTCCAATGTTTGATTCTCGTCTTACTCCAATGTTTGATTCCCCCTCTTTCATACTCCAATGTTTGATTCCCCCTCTTTCATACTCCAATGTTTGATTCCCCCTCTTTCATACTCCAATGTTTGATTCCCCCTCTTTCATACTCCAATGTTTGATTCCCCTCTTTCATACTCCAATGTTTGATTCCCCCTCTTTCATACTCCAATGTTTGATTCCCCCTCTTTCATACTCCAATGTTTGATTCCCCCTCTTTCATACTCCAATGTTTGATTCCCCCTCTTTCATACTCCATTGTTTGATTCCCCTCTTTCATACTCCATTGTTTGATTCCCCCTCTTTCGTACTCCATTGTTTGATTCCCCCTCTTTCATACTCCATTGTTGATTCCCCCTCTTTCATACTCCATTGTTGATTCCCCCTCTTTCATACTCCATTGTTGATTCCCCCTCTTTCATACTCCATTGTTGATTCCCCCTCTTTCATACTCCATTGTTGATTCCCCCTCTTTCATACTCCATTGTTGATTCCCCCTCTTTCATACTCCATTGTTTGATTCCCCCTCTTTCATACTCCATTGTTTGATTCCCCCTCTTTCATACTCTATTGTTTGATTCCCCCTCTTTCATACTCCATTGTTTGATTCCCCCTCTTTCATACTCCATTGTTGATTCCCCCTCTTTCATACTCCATTGTTTGATTCCCCCTCTTTCATACTCCATTGTTTGATTCCCCCTCTTTCATACTCCATTGTTTGATTCCCCCTCTTTCATACTCCAATGTTTGATTCTCGTCTTACTGCAATATTTGATTCTCCTCTTTCATACTCCAATGTTTGATTCTCGTCTTACTGCAATATTTGATTCTCCTCTTTCATACTCCAATGTTTGATTCTCGTCTTACTGCAATATTTGATTCTCCTCTTTCATACTCCAATGTTTGATTCTCGTCTTACTACAATATTTGATTCTCCTCTTTCATACTCCATTGTTTGATTCCCCCTCTTTCATACTCCAATGTTTGATTCCCCCTCTTTCATACTCCATTGTTTGATTCTCGTCTTACTGCAATAGTTGGTTCTCCTCTTTCATACTCCATTGTTTGATTCCCCCTTTTTCATACTCCAATGTTTGATTCCCCCTCTTTCATACTCCAATGTTTGATTCCCCCTCTTTCATACTCCAATGTTTGATTCCCCCTCTTTCATACTCCATTGTTTGATTCTCGTCTTACTGCAATAGTTGGTTCTCCTCTTTCATACTCCATTGTTTGATTCCCCCTCTTTCTTACTCCAATGTTTGATTCCCCCTCTTTCATACTCCATTGTTTGATTCCCCCTCTTTCATACTCCATTGTTTGATTCCCCCTCTTTCATACTCCATTGTTTGATTCTCGTCTTACTGCAATAGTTGGTTCTCCTCTTTCATACTCCAATGTTTGATTCCCCCTCTTTCATACTCCAATGTTTGATTCCCCCTTTTTCATACTCCATTGTTTGATTCCCCCTCTTTCATACTCCAATGTTTGATTCCCCCTCTTTCATACTCCATTGTTTGATTCTCGTCTTACTGCAATAGTTGATTCTCCTCTTTCATACTCCAATGTTTGATTCCCCCTCTTTCATACTCCAATGTTTGATTCCCCCTCTTTCATACTCCAATGTTTGATTCTCGTCTTACTGCAATAGTTGATTCTCCTCTTTCATACTCCAATGTTTGATTCACCCTCTTTCATACTCCAATGTTTGATTCCCCCTCTTTCATACTCCAATGTTTGATTCCCCCTCTTTCATACTCCAATGTTTGATTCCCCCTCTTTCATACTCCATTGTTTGATTCCCCCTCTTTCATACTCCAATGTTTGATTCCCCCTCTTTCATACTCCATTGTTTGATTCCCCCTCTTTCATACTCCAATGTTTGATTCTCCCTCTTTCATACTCCATTGTTTGATTCCCCCTCTTTCATACTCCATTGTTTGATTCCCCCTCTTTCATACTCCAATGTTTGATTCCCCCTCTTTCATACTCCAATGTTTGATTCCCCCTCTTTCATACTCCAATGTTTGATTCTCGTCTTACTGCAATAGTTGATTCTCCTCTTTCATACTCCAATGTTTGATTCCCCCTCTTTCATACTCCAATGTTTGATTCCCCCTCTTTCATACTCCAATGTTTGATTCCCCCTCTTTCATACTCCAATGTTTGATTCCCCCTTTTTCATACTCCAATGTTTGATTCCCCCTCTTTCATACTCCATTGTTTGATTCCCCCTCTTTCATACTCCATTGTTTGATTCCCCCTCTTTCATACTCCATTGTTGATTCCCCCTCTTTCATACTCCAATGTTTGATTCCCCCTCTTTCATACTCCAATGTTTGATTCCCCCTCTTTCATACTCCAATGTTTGATTCCCCCTCTTTCATACTCCAATGTTTGATTCCCCTCTTTCATACTCCATTGTTTGATTCCCCCTCTTTCATACTCCATTGTTTGATTCCCCCTCTTTCATACTCCAATGTTTGATTCCCCCTCTTTCATACTCCATTGTTGATTCCCCCTCTTTCATACTCCAATGTTTGATTCCCCCTCTTTCATACTCCAATGTTTGATTCCCCCTCTTTCATACTCCAATGTTTGATTCCCCCTCTTTCATACTCCATTGTTTGATTCCCCCTCTTTCATACTCCATTGTTTGATTCCCCCTCTTTCATACTCCATTGTTTGATTCCCCCTCTTTCATACTCCATTGTTGATTCCCCCTCTTTCATACTCCATTGTTGATTCCCCCTCTTTCATACTCCATTGTTTGATTCCCCCTCTTTCATACTCCATTGTTTGATTCCCCCTCTTTCATACTCCATTGTTTGATTCCCCCTCTTTCATACTCCATTGTTTGATTCCCCCTCTTTCATACTCCATTGTTTGATTCCCCCTCTTTCATACTCCATTGTTGATTCCCCCTCTTTCATACTCCATTGTTGATTCCCCCTCTTTCATACTCCATTGTTTGATTCCCCCTCTTTCATACTCCATTGTTGATTCCCCCTCTTTCATACTCCATTGTTTGATTCCCCTCTTTCATACTCCATTGTTTGATTCCCCCTCTTTCATACTCCATTGTTTGATTCCCCCTCTTTCATACTCCATTGTTTGATTCCCCCTCTTTCATACTCCATTGTTTGATTCCCCCTCTTTCATACTCCAATGTTTGATTCCCCCTCTTTCATACTCCAATGTTTGATTCCCCCTCTTTCATACTCCAATGTTTGATTCCCCCTCTTTCATACTCCATTGTTTGATTCCCCCTCTTTCATACTCCAATGTTTGATTCCCCCTCTTTCATACTCCATTGTTTGATTCCCCCTCTTTCATACTCCAATGTTTGATTCCCCCTCTTTCATACTCCAATGTTTGATTCCCCCTCTTTCATACTCCAATGTTTGATTCCCCCTCTTTCATACTCCATTGTTTGATTCCCCCTCTTTCATACTCCAATGTTTGATTCCCCCTCTTTCATACTCCAATGTTTGATTCCCCCTCTTTCATACTCCAATGTTTGATTCCCCCTCTTTCATACTCCATTGTTTGATTCCCCCTCTTTCATACTCCAATGTTTGATTCCCCCTCTTTCATACTCCATTGTTTGATTCCCCCTTTTTCATACTCCATTGTTTGATTCCCCCTCTTTCATACTCCAATGTTTGATTCTCGTCTTACTGCAATATTTGATTCTCCTCTTTCATACTCCAATATTTGATTCTCGTCTTACTGCAATATTTGATTCTCCTCTTTCATACTCCAATGTTTGATTCTCGTCTTACTGCAATATTTGATTCTCCTCTTTCATACTCCAATGTTTGATTCTCGTCTTACTGCAATATTTGATTCTCCTCTTTCATACTCCAATGTTTGATTCTCGTCTTACTGCAATATTTGATTCTCCTCTTTCATACTCCAATGTTTGATTCTCGTCTTACTACAATATTTGATTCTCCTCTTTCATACTCCAATGTTTGATTCTCGTCTTACTACAATATTTGATTCTCCTCTTTCATACTCCAATGTTTGATTCTCGTCTTACTACAATATTTGATTCTCCTCTTTCATACTCCAATGTTTGATTCTCGTCTTACTGCAATGTTTGATTCTCCTCTTTCATACTCCAATGTTTGATTCCCCCTCTTTCATACTCCAATGTTTGATTCCCCCTCTTTCATACTACAATATTTGATTCCCCCTCTTTCATACTCCAATGTTTGATTCCCCCTCTTTCATACTACAATATTTGATTCCCCCTCTTTCATACTCCAATGTTTGATTCCCCCTCTTTCATACTACAATATTTGATTCCCCCTCTTTCATACTCCAATGTTTGATTCCCCCTCTTTCATACTACAATATTTGATTCCCCCTCTTTCATACTCCAATATTTGATTCCCCCTCTTTCATACTCCAATGTTTGATTCCCCCTCTTTCATACTCCAATATTTGATTCCCCCTCTTTCATACTCCAATGTTTGATTCTCGTCTTACTACAATATTTGATTCTCCTCTTTCATACTCCAATGTTTGATTCTCGTCATACTACAATATTTGATTCCCCCTCTTTCATACTCCAATGTTTGATTCCCCCTCTTTCATACTCCAATGTTTGATTCCTCCTCTTTCATACTCCAATGTTTGATTCCTCCTCTTTCATACTCCAATGTTTGATTCCCCCTCTTTCATACTCCAATGTTTGATTCCCCCTCTTTCATACTCCAATGTTTGATTCCCCCTCTTTCATACTCCAATGTTTGATTCCTCCTCTTTCATACTCCAATGTTTGATTCCCCCTCTTTCATACTCCAATGTTTGATTCCTCCTCTTTCATACTCCATTGTTTGATTCCCCCTCTTTCATACTCCAATGTTTGATTCCCCCTCTTTCATACTCCATTGTTTGATTCCCCCTCTTTCATACTCCATTGTTTGATTCCCCCTCTTTCATACTCCATTGTTTGATTCCCCCTCTTTCATACTCCAATGTTTGATTCCCCCTCTTTCATACTCCAATGTTTGATTCCCCTCCAATGTTTGATTCCTCCTCTTTCATACTCCAATGTTTGATTCCCCCTCTTTCATACTCCAATGTTTGATTCCTCCTCTTTCATACTCCAATGTTTGATTCCCCCTCTTTCATACTCCATTGTTTGATTCCCCCTCTTTCATACTCCATTGTTTGATTATCCCTCTTTCATACTCCATTGTTTGATTCCCCCTCTTTCATACTCCATTGTTTGATTCCCCCTCTTTCATACTCCATTGTTTGATTCCCCCTCTTTCATACTCCAATGTTTGATTCCCCCTCTTTCATACTCCATTGTTTGATTCCCCCTCTTTCATACTCCAATGTTTGATTCCCCCTCTTTCATACTCCATTGTTTGATTCCCCCTCTTTCATACTCCATTGTTTGATTCCCCCTCTTTCATACTCCAATGTTTGATTCCCCCTCTTTCATACTCCAATGTTTGATTCCCCCTCTTTCATACTCCATTGTTTGATTCCCCCTCTTTCATACTCCAATGTTTGATTCCCCCTCTTTCATACTCCATTGTTTGATTCCCCCTCTTTCATACTCCAATGTTTGATTCCCCCTCTTTCATACTCCAATGTTTGATTCCCCCTCTTTCATACTCCATTGTTTGATTCTCGTCATACTCCATTGTTTGATTCCCCCTCTTTCATACTCCAATGTTTGATTCCCCCTCTTTCATACTCCATTGTTTGATTCTCGTCATACTCCATTGTTTGATTCCCCCTCTTTCATACTCCATTGTTTGATTCTCGTCATACTCCATTGTTTGATTCCCCCTCTTTCATACTCCAATGTTTGATTCCCCCTCTTTCATACTCCAATGTTTGATTCTCGTCATACTCCATTGTTTGATTCCCCCTCTTTCATACTCCAATGTTTGATTCCCCCTCTTTCATACTCCATTGTTTGATTCTCGTCATACTCCATTGTTTGATTCCCCCTCTTTCATACTCCAATGTTTGATTCCCCCTCTTTCATACTCCAATGTTTGATTCCCCCTCTTTCATACTCCATTGTTTGATTCTCGTCATACTCCAATGTTTGATTCCCCCTCTTTCATACTCCAATATTTGATTCTCCTCTTTCATACTCCAATGTTTGATTCCTCCTCTTTCATACTCCAATGTTTGATTCTCGTCATACTCCAATGTTTGATTCCCCCTCTTTCATACTCCAATATTTGATTCTCCTCTTTCATACTCCAATATTTGATTCTCCTCTTTCATACTCCAATATTTGATTCTCCTCTTTCATACTCCAATGTTTGATTCCTCCTCTTTCATACTCCAATGTTTGATTCTCGTCATACTCCAATGTTTGATTCTCGTCTTACTGCAATGTTTGATTCTCCTCTTTCATACTCCAATGTTTGATTCCTCCTCTTTCATACTCCAATGTTTGATTCTCGTCATACTCCAATGTTTGATTCCCCTCTTTCATACTCCATTGTTTGATTCTCGTCATACTCCAATGTTTGATTCCCCCTCTTTCATACTCCAATATTTGATTCTCCTCTTTCATACTCCAATGTTTGATTCCTCCTCTTTCATACTCCAATGTTTGATTCTCGTCATACTCCAATGTTTGATTCCCCCTCTTTCATACTCCAATATTTGATTCTCCTCTTTCATACTCCAATATTTGATTCTCCTCTTTCATACTCCAATATTTGATTCTCCTCTTTCATACTCCAATATTTGATTCCCCCTCTTTCATACTCCAATATTTGATTCCCCCTCTTTCATACTCCAATATTTGATTCTCCTCTTTCATACTCCAATGTTTGATTCTCCTCTTTCATACTCCAATATTTGATTCTCCTCTTTCATACTCCAATATTTGATTCCTCCTCTTTCATACTCCAATGTTTGATTCTCGTCATACTCCAATGTTTGATTCCCCCTCTTTCATACTCCAATATTTGATTCTCCTCTTTCATACTCCAATGTTTGATTCTCCTCTTTCATACTCCAATATTTGATTCTCCTCTTTCATACTCCAATATTTGATTCTCCTCTTTCATACTCCAATGTTTGATTCTCCTCTTTCATACTCCAATATTTGATTCTCCTCTTTCATACTCCAATGTTTGATTCTCCTCTTTCATACTCCAATGTTTGATTCTCCTCTTTCATACTCCAATGTTTGATTCTCCTCTTTCATACTCCAATATTTGATTCTCCTCTTTCATACTCCAATGTTTGATTCTCCTCTTTCATACTCCAATGTTTGATTCCCCCTCTTTCATACTCCAATGTTTGATTCTCCTCTTTCATACTCCAATGTTTGATTCTCCTCTTTCATACTCCAATGTTTGATTCTCCTCTTTCATACTCCAATGTTTGATTCCCCCTCTTTCATACTCCAATGTTTGATTCTCCTCTTTCATACTCCAATGTTTGATTCCCCTCTTTCATACTCCAATGTTTGATTCTCCTCTTTCATACTCCAATGTTTGATTCTCCTCTTTCATACTCCAATGTTTGATTCTCCTCTTTCATACTCCAATGTTTGATTCCCCCTCTTTCATACTCCAATGTTTGATTCTCCTCTTTCATACTCCAATGTTTGATTCTCGTCTTACTACAATTTTTTTATTTTCGTCTTTCAAGGAGCGACCTTGTCAACGGAGTTGAAGTGGTGGAGCGTGTATGGAAAATTTCTGGCAAATGAAACTGATTTAATGAATAGTAGAGAATAGAATAGAATAGAATAGAATAGAATAGTAGAGAATAGAATAGAATAGAATAGAATAGTATAGAATAGAATAGAATAGTAGAGAATAGTATAGAATAGAATAGAATAGAATAGAATAGAATAGAATAGAATAGAATAGAATAGAATAGAATAGAATAGAATAGAATAGTAGAGAATAGAATAGTATAATATAGAAAAGAAAAGAATAGATTAGAATAGAATAGAATAGAATAGAATAGAATAGAATAGAATAGAATAGAATAGAATAGAATAGAATAGAATCCTTGCTAAGAAATAGTGATATGAATCAGTCTTTCAGAGTGAGCAATTTGTGAGTGTAGCCATTTGTGCTGAATTGGATCAATCTCAATTGTGTTTTCTTTCGGACCCTACTGTATTTGTCCTTTCTGTATGTGTTGAACATCTTATAATAATGTCATGAAAACAGTCATTTTGAATTCTGCTTTCACTATCTGAGATATACTTGCTCGTTATCTCTGTAACAATCTCTTGTTGTAGTTAAAAAAAAAAATCATCCCTCAATCATGATTGACAAGACAACGCAAACCAACCGATCTGCAGTCACATGTCATAGTCCATCATTATTTGACTGCTCATTGCTAGCGGCTATTTTAGGTCCTTTAGCGGGAAACCAGTCTGCTGTTAATGAGTGATGATTGACAATTTGTAGTAAACAATCGTTCTTTAGTCTTGAACACATTTACTTGTTCGTATTTGATATTTTCCTCTTGCGTGTAGAATATACGTAGTGATCGCGTTTATTTACCTTTTTGTTTCCGAAAAGTGTAGTTCAGACGGAGACTTAGATTTAGTTAGAGAGTAAGATTAGTTCATAAAGTAGGATTGTTTCAGATAGTAGGATTAGTTTAGAAGTAGGATTAGTTTCAGAAAGTAGGATTAGTCCAAAATGTAGGATTAGTTCAGAGGGTAGCAATAGTTCAAAAAAGAGGTAAAGTTAATATGGAATATGTGGTTACGGCATGTTTAGTTTAGGTGTATGATTTAATTAAAATAGATTTAGTTTAGATGGATGATGTAATTAAGATAGATTTAGTTTAGATGGATGATGTAATTAAGATAGATTTAGTTTAGATATACGATGCAATTAAGATAGATTTAGTTTAGATGGATGATGTAATTAAGATAGATTTAGTTTAGATGGATGATGTAATTAAGATAGATTTAGTTTAGATGGATGATGTAATTAAGATAGATTTAGTTTAGATGGATGATGTAATTAAGATGGATTTAGTTTAGATGGATGATGTAATTAAGATAGATTTAGTTTAGATGGATGATGTAATTAAGATAGATTTAGTTTAGATGGATGATGTAATTAAGATAGATTTAGTTTAGATGGATGATGTAATTAAGATAGATTTAGTTTAGATGGATGATGTAATTAAGATAGATTTAGTTTAGATGAAAGATGTAATTACAATAGAAGATATAGTTCAGAATGGAGTTATAGTTCTAATAGATATAGCTCTGATAGGAAGTGTGATACATCAAGTAGGTGTTTGATGTTGCCTTTGCAATGATTTGTGTTGATATATGAATGCACTTTATAAAAAGATCAGCTTCAGTCATGTGTTATCGAACCTCGTTTGTTTGCGTGATTCAGAATATTACTTCTAGTTCCCTCCATAAGAAAGAGCACGTTTGGTCAGTGTTGGACATATGTTTCCTGATTGTTCTATCCCTTCTGTCAGCTTCTTCTGAATCGAAGCCTTATCGATTTGGCGGTTCTCAGTAAATACCTCACCGCCCCCACGACTATATTGGCTGTTAAACGACATTTGATAACATTGCATGCATCAGTGACCGGTCGCGAGAAACATCGACAACAGACAGAGAACCGTCTGTGATTATTCCAACGAGAACGTCCTGCAGCAATGGAGGTCAGGCTCTGTTAACATCTATCGTAGACAGCATGGAGCATGTTTCACCTCTGACCTTTAGCCAGGGATAATTACAGCCTCTCAGTGGATCCGTACAGTTGTGATGATGGTCTGGGACTGAGAGGTTTTATTTGCCTGAACAGTCTTGTCACTACGGATGCAGTAGCTTGCTGAAGTAATTATAGGAAATCCTTGTTGGGCACGTTTGTTTTTAGTTTAAATATGTGGACAGTGCGGGCCAGTGTGGTTCCCGTCCAGTTTATTTATTTCTTTTTATTATTAATGTGTTGTTTACTACAAATACATGAATAATGGCAGACAAATAACAAAGCGTTCTGTGCTGGAAAGATTCATCAAACTAACTTTGTTTTATAAACAAATGTGCGGAGAGATTAGAAAGGAACAATGTTGACCTTCAGCATTGTCTAAGTATGTTGGTATTTTCTCCTTGTTTATATATAAGCTTGTTTATGTGTCGTTATTCGTTTATTGTTACTGCTGCAGTTTCTGTTTGTTCCATCAGAAATGATAATAGATCGTGTATTGTTTTACATAGACATTATAAGGCTAGACGTGTTGTCACAAATGTGTGAATCTTCATGGAGTTTGCGACAGCTCTGCCTGTTGTTTTCTTGTGTACCTTGGTAGTCAGGTCTGCTCGAGCTACAGTGGTTTTGTGTGTTTATGTGCGTCCGTGCGGGCGTGAGTGTGTGTTTTGTTTTTTGTTGTGTGTCTGCGTGTATGTGTCGCTAAAATATTTATTTAAAAATAAATGTGTACTAGAGTTTAAGAAACTGTATAATTGTCTTCACATCAGTAGTGTGATAAGGAGTTGTGAAATTATGTAAGTTACGGTTGTCGAATATTTGATATAAATTCGTTCAAACTTTAACTAAAATATATTGGATCCTTCTCAGAAAATTGCTAGCATAAAGAGCATTGCGTGTAGTGTATTCATAGCTCTTAAAATTAGAGGTTTGACGATTCTGAATCTCTAAATGGTTCTCGGATCTCTCTAATCCCTCATATAAGAATTGTCTAACCACGTGGCGCTTAGGGAATATGATTCAAGTGCCCATACTTTTAATAGACCTTCGACACATGATTTGTGGGGTTATGTGGTCGGTATGTGGGGTTATGTGGTCGGTATGTGGGGTTATGTGGTCGGTATTACGCCCGTGCCGCGTTACTTTATCAGAAACAATTCGATACCCATTTAGGGCTGGGTGAACGTGGAAGCCGTCGATCAGGATCAAAGCCGACCTCCTGTCCTGTAGTTCACTTCACTAACCACTGAGCTATCGCGGATCATCAGAATCAAGAATAAGGGGAGACAAAATGGGGTAAAAGACTTGCAGTTAAAATTAAACGTTTTTCATTGAAGTAGGCATTGAGATCTATGTTGACTGTAAAACAAATGAGAGAATACAGTTTTTTTTCTTCTTTTAAGTGCCCATTTATTTAATAAATGCAAATGAAATTTATGTTTAGCAAATGAAGCACATAGTTAGAAATTATAACTCTTGATTCTCGAGGTTCATTTCAATTCTCATTTTTATCATTGTTTTCTTTAATAAAAAAAATTCCGAATTCCTTTGAAATCCAAGCAAGTGTAAATAGAGGAAGGATTGTATTAAGACTTAATGTAGATAATAAACATGAGAATACAAATGGATTTGAAATTTAGTAAATGAAGTACATAGTTAAAGTTCTTGAAACTGAGATGCAGTTTCATTTTCTTAACATAATTTTACCAACATAAATTTGAATCATAATTCACATCGTAGACTATTTTGTTAATAACAAAAGTTGCAAAACCTTATTAAATCTAAGAAAGTGTAAAGGAAGGTTATCTGGACTAGGAGTTGAACTAACTGATGAATGACTCCCAACAACAGTTGGACCTGGACTAGGAGTTGAACTAACTAATGCATGACTCCTAACAACAGTTGGACCTGGACTAGGAGTTGAACTAACTGATGAATGACTCACAACAACAACTTGACATGGGCTAGGAGTTGAACTAACTGATGCAGGACTCCCAACAAAAGTTGGACCAGGACTAGGAGTTGAACTAACTGGTGCAGGACTCCCAACAACAGTTGGACCTTGAATATGAGTTGAACTAACTAATGCAGGACTCCCAACAACAGCAGGACCTGGACTAGGAGTTGAACTAACTAATGCGTGACTCCCATCAACAGCTATACCTGGACTAGAAGTTGAACTAACTAATGCATGACTCCCAACAACAGTTGGACCTGGACTAGGAGTTGAACTAACTGATGCAGGACTCCCAACAACAACTTGACATGGACTAGGAGTTGAACTAACTGATGCAGGACTCCCAACAACAACTTGACATGGACTAGGAGTTGAACTAACTGATGAAGACTCCCAACAACAGTTGGACCTGGACTAGGAGTTGAACTAACTGATGCAGGACTCCCAACAACAACTTGACATGAACTAGGAGTTGAACTAACTGATGCATGACTCCCAACAACAACTTGACATGGACTATTGGTCGTTTCAAATCTAAATGTTCACGATTAACATGAAATATCTCCTCTTTCCCTGCACTTACAAACTTGATTTTTTGCATCTGGCCTTGTTTTTCCACGGTCCCACCGATTTCACAAAATTTAATGATGTAGGAAGTATGCTTCATCATGAAGCAGCACTTTCCTTTGATCTCAGTGAATTTACGGATCTTTTTGCTCCTGGAGAAAATAATTTACCGTACATTAATGGAAATCAGCTTCTCGACATAGGCGTCTCTACACAACTTGAAAGTTGGAGGCGTTTATCAACTGTTTACTTTCTATTGTTTACTTTCTTTAAAATACTATGAGAATGTCAATGTTATAGCCTTTACAGACGGTCTAAAACAAATCAGCGTATAAACAGTTCCATTAATGAAAACTATTTAAACAATATACAACAAAGAATACATTTAAAAAAATTAATTATCCGTTGCGAGCGATAACGAGCATGACATATCAAGCAAAGTTATTGTTTATGGGTACGCATGTGACTAAAGAGTCCGATGTAAGCACGGGATCCTCTTCACTGTAAAGAGCTACATTGTTCGTTTTATGTCTTTCCATGTGAATTTCATTATTTTACGTAAACAAGACATATGAAAGTGATTTAGTTTCTTTGCATGCCTGCAGTACACATATCAAGAATCTTTACATTTTCAAAACGTTATCAACTTTAGCTAAAGATTGATCATGCGGACATATAAAAACGTCCATTATTATTTCATTTATTCTGAATCAGAGGAGTCTAACATATTGATTTTATATAGGAGTTGAACTAACTGATGCAGGACTCCAAACAACAACTTGACATGGACTAGGAGTTGAACTAACTGATGCAGGACTCCAAACAACAACTTGACATGGACTAGGAGTTGAACTAACTGATGCAGGACTCCCAACAACAACTTGACATGGACTAGGAGTTGAACTAACTGATGCAGGACTCCCAACAACAACTTGACATGGACTAGGAGTTGAACTAACTGATGCAGGACTCCCAACAACAACTTGACATGGACTAGGAGTTGAACTAACTGATGCAGGACTCCAAACAACAACTTGACATGGACTAGGAGTTGAACTAACTGATGCAGGACTCTCTAGAACGACTGGATCTGGGTTACCATTGTCTTCAAATAGGAAGTCAACTTTGATAGGCTAAGGTCTTTCGAGTTTTCGAATCTGGAATCGTTTTTAAAATTCGGAAGATTCGAATGTTCTATCACTGGTTAAAATGTTAGACTGAAATGGCTACATTCGAGGACATTATAGGGGCATTAGGGTTAATTTTTATGGTGAACTTAAGAGAGTTTATATTGTTAGTTTACAAGATTGAATAAGGGATTCCTAAACGATTTTTTGATTGACTAACCGAAGACAGTTTAGAGACGGATAGGGCAACCTCAGAACTAGCTCTGTGACCGATTTCTAAAATTTGTTAAGAAAAGTATGTGAAAACCAACCTCCTGTCGTATGGTTGTCACATAAACCTAATCGCAATGATTCATAAGCAGCAACGATGACTGTAACGTACTGCATTTAACATAAATATTTTGGCTACAAGATACATTTTTGTAGCGAAACTCGTGCTCATATAACGTTTTTAATGGTTTCCTTCTTCCTCTTCTACCTTTCAGCTCCCTGATGAGCATAGGTCTTCAACAAACACTTTACAAGCCGTTCTGTTTCTTACCATTCTTTTAAGTTTGTTCCATGTCTCCCTCATCATTTTTATACCTGCTTCCATCTGTCTTCTCCAAGAATATTTTGGTTTTCCTATTTGTCTTTTCCCTTGGTGATTCCAGAAAAGGGCCTGTTGTGTAGCTCTCAAATGGTTTCCTTACTTGACATTTATTCATTTTATACATTATTGGCAGTATGAAAATTAACACAGCAAAAACAGAGGCTATGAGAATAAGCAAATTAAGACACCCATTAAACATGGGTTTAATTCCTCCAAGAAGAGGAATATTGGAAAAAGGATGGTTTGTTGTTTGTTCAGCCGAAAGCAGTAATCGACCTATTTGACTCGTCTGATTCTGAATGATCATTACTCTGATTAAGTCTACAGATAAATAGTTTGATTTGCAATATTTCCTAGTTGATTTGTTAAACAGTTTATTGTTCAAGACCACCCAAGCAATCAAAAATATGTTATAAGCAAACCAACAACCATTACTTTGAATGGAAGCCTGCTTGAGTCAGTACAGAAGTTCAGCTATCTTGGATCCACTATTACAGCCACACTTTCCTTAGATGAGGAACTAAATGTACGTATTTGAAAGGCAGCGACAACATTTGGGAAACTCACACCAAGAGCATGGAACTATATCAAATTGACTCTACGAACAAAAGTTTTATATATAATTTAAAATTTGTATACTTGCCACCAAGTAAAATTTTATGGACACGCCTATGGGTCATCGTTGCACTAGATTACTGTAAAACATTTTGATTAGGGTCAAAATAATAGTTACATGGGCAAAGATCAAAGGAATTCGCCGCTTTAAGAAAACCGTTATAGCTAGACATCGAGTAACACATATGTTCTCGTGACATGGACATTTTAACACCGTATGCCAAAAATCATGTGAAATCATCAAGAACTTTTTGAATTATAAATCATAACATCTCGGCAAACGAATCTGAACGGACTATAATATTCCATCGACCTATCTTTTCCGTAGTCGACCCTTGGGTCTGGTGTTCTCACAACGTTTGTTGAAGGCTCGTTGTGTTGTGTTTTGTTCTTTCTGCCTTGTCACGTGGCCAAACCATTGTATCTGTTGTTTCCTTATATATTCTATGACGGGGGCTATTCCTAGCTTTTTTCTCAGTTCTTCCTTTCTGATCTTATCTCTCAGACTGTTTCCTGTAATTCGTCTAACACATTTAATCTCTGTAGAGGTTATTTTTCTTATTGTTCTAACATCTAGGGTCCAGGTCTGGCATTGGTAGCACAACGTTGGGATGAAATATGTTGTTATATACGAGAAAAGCATACAGCTGTTGTTAAATATGACGTATTTCTCGGAATGCTTCATTATCATCATTACGAGAGATCTGGACTATTTTGGAGCCATATCGAGGAAAACATGATGGTAGTGGGAGGTATCTTTTTTAAAGTGTCATTATATATGGTGTAAGAAATGATAGTAAATAATAACAGAAATATTGAATGATATCTACAACAGCGGATATATATATATACCAGACGACATGCTCAAATCAATATTCATAGCCCTACCAAAGAAATCGGGTGCGATTGAATGCGATAATCATCGCACAATAAGCCTTATGAGTCACATGACTAAGATATTACTAAGAATCATCATGCGAAGAGTGCGAAACAAAATCAGTCGAGAAATTAGCGATGAACAGTGTGGTTTTGTTAGAGATAAAGGAACAAGCAATGCCATTTATATCATAAGATCTTTAGTAGAAAGAGCCATAAAGGTGAAAACAGATCTATACCTATGTTTCATAGATTACACCAAGGCATTTGACAAAGTAAAGCACCAAGAAATAATCAACATTTTAGAAAGCATAAAGGTACACAGCAAAGATCTAAGAATAATAAAGAACATGAACTGGCAAACAGCGGCCATAAGAACTGGAAACCAATTGGGAATGTTTCAACAAATAAAACAGGGTGTTAGACAAGGTTGTGTGCTGTCACCAGATTTGTTTAATATTTATAGTGAGATTATTTTTTAGATCCATAAGGGACATGCCTGGAATAACAATTGGAGGTCATAATATAAATAATCTAAGGTATGCTGATGATACAGTCTTAATCGCTAAGAGTGAAAATGAGTTACAAGAAATGTTGGACATTATAGTGAAAGAAAGCAAAAATAAAGGACTCGGCCTTAATTGCAAAAAGACAGAGGTAATGCTAACAACAAAGAAAAAGACATCACCTCAGTGCAAAATAAAGACAAGTGGCACAATATTAAAACAGGTAAATGAATTTAAATATTTTGGAACTTTGTTAACCTCAGACGGAAGATGTACAAAAGAGGCGAGATGCAGAATGGCTCAGGCAAAAGCAACTTTCCAAAAAATGAGGAAGATACTATGCAATCCATTTTTGACAATAGAAACAGGAAAAAGAGTTCTTAAATGTTACGTAGAGCCAGTCTTAACATATGGATGCGAATCATGGACAATAGGACAACAGACAATAAAATCACTGGTCTGTAGAAATGTGGTTTTACAGAAGAATGTTGAAAGTACCATGGACAGCTAAGAAGAGTAATGAAGATGTTATGAGAGAGGTCAATGCAAAAAGAGAGCTAATCTCCAATATTAGGAAGAAACAATAATCATTTTTTGGCCATGTAATGAGAAGAGAACAACTGGAATATATTGTAACAACTGGAAAAATTGAGGGACGAAGAGATGGCGGGAAGCAAAGAGAAAAAATAACAGACAGCTTAAGAGAATGGCTTGGCAGGTCAACAACAGAAATGATAAATAGCTGCCGAGATTGAAAGTTGTGGAGAGACATGATCACCAACGCCAGCAGGCCCGGTACTTGATGGTGATGATGATATATGGTGTAACACAAGATGAATGAGACAGAGAGAATTGTATTAAGAGTTGCTGTAAAAGTAGTGACACGTTGTTCAGATCACATAACTAGGGATAACGAGAGGGCATTGCAAGGACATTGTCACTGTCGGTTGTGTCTGAAAGATAAATGAACGCACTAAAATTGACTGCCAGCATTAGTTGGCCATTAACGAGAGTGCTCAGTCGTATCTTAGATCAATGGTGGGTGTTGAGCAAAGCTTTTTAATAACTAAACTTTGGTAATATAAAGTGTGAGCACAGCTGAGGGCAGACTCGGTGCCCGTTGGCTGTGCTGTGAACACCTCGTGGTTGCCTAAACATGTTAAACTATAAAGAAAAACAGTCTTGAGAATGATTGAAGATGGGGGAGCAGGGGGTTGCAATGTAACTTTGGCAATTCAATATACTAGTTTCGTTTTCATCGATTGTCTTGTGTGCCATGTTTTAATTTTCTGCAAAATTTTCGATGTTAAAGATTATGCGACATATCATATTTTCATCATTATCTTGTCCCATACAATTCTTTCAACACTCACGGTCACGACAGAAATAAAATGCAACATTAAAACAACTACATAAATATATGTTGCCATATATTTCTCTCGGGATAAAGTACTTCCGCAACGTGTTATAATTTGATTCGTGAATAATAGTGATTTGAGTTATTGAGTTATTTGCGGGTCATCATCATTGCACTCCGAACATGTCATTGGTGCTAAGATCCCCTCCTCTGCAAGTTCCGCAGTGTCCAGAGACTGACGACTCTAGTTCTGTGTTGGTTGATATGTCCTCTTATACGCCCACTAAATTCCTCATTTCTGGCTGTTCTCATGTCAACTTCCATCTCGTTCATCAGAAGGAGTGACGTGAACTCATTGTTGTCGAAGTCCTGTGCCCTTCCCACATCTCGGCGGGCATTGATGATGTCCGCTCGATCAATTGGCTGAATCATTGATTCAAAGACAGCGCAGCTAGCCAACCTATCAGCTCTTTCATTTCCCCGTACTCCCGCATGTCCAGGGACGTGGACAAAGATGACCCTACGTATTTTTTACTTCTGCAATGACTTTCCCTATTGCCTGCGTACAGAGCGCGCCTCCACTTTTTCTCATGCTCATCGAATCGCTTAGTATGCAGGCGTGGGTGTAGTCTTGTGACTCTAACCAGATTGATGCCCTTGCCACTGCCATCACCCCCATCGTCATGCTACTCGTTGTCATATCGTATACACCACTGTCCTCTTTGACTATTCTACTTGCCGAGCGTGCTGTAAATGTCAGTGCCGTCCCTTGATGTCGTATTACGGATCCGTCTATATAGATAACTGCATCTTCCTCACCGGTGTTATCCCAGATGAGACAGTTGACCTCCTCATTGATCACGACTGAGCTCTGCTCCCTGCATTTCTTGTCGAGCGTGACAATACACGAGAAGGTGTCTCTGAATGAGGAGGCACCAGTATCGACTCCTCACAAGTGTTGATATTGGTAAACCCATGGATGTGTTTGATGACATCTTCTTCTCGGTCCACCCAAATAAATATGAATGGCAATATAAATCTTAATTAAAATGTGTGAAAACTTTGGAGAAGTAGTGCTTTAAATTGTGATATATTGTTGCTGCATGTTGTCATTGTTTTTAATGCCCTGATTTATTATTCAGAAAATTCGTGCGCACGATATTTTACCATTAAATGTTGACTTGGTACTGAGCTGCAGAGCAAAGCATTTATCCCCTAGGGTCTGCTCATTCCAACCAAAATTTCCCACTAAAAATTCAATAAGAAGTGCATTTCATGGACGTTATGTAAACTTTTGTTGGTAGATTTGTATAGGCTTGTTGTTGTTATTATTTTTTTTTTATTCGTGTATTTTATTTTACTTTAGAAAATGTGTACAGTTTAGTTTGTTTGACAGCTTTTATGGAAACATATTGTGACTGAAGCCGGGATAAAAAAATAACTTTGGGAATATGTCGAGCTGATTAGCTGAGGATAGTTGAATATATGAAATGGTGAGCGGTATAAATAGTAGTAACTAGCAATGAAAACTGGCAGAAAGGGATCAACGGAGCATTAGTAATATCAGCACAAAAATGTAATGCCAATGAAGAACATGTGACACAATACCAGCAGAGCAGTAAAATTAAAATGACTAAGAACATGTATCTTCCCGATATCAACAAATAATTGTGAGATATGACCAATCTCGTAAACAGAAGGGACGACAAATGATTCATTCGAAACAAAATGCTGCAGAAAAATGTTATGATACCTTGGATAATGAAAAAAAGCAATGAAGAAATATTAAAGGACTCGCACACTAAAAACAATTACAAACCTTATTCTACAGTGGAAATTAGAATACTATGGCCAGATCAAAAGACATCGGGAACTGGAAATAACAAAAGAAGTGGGAGATCTGGCAAGAGAACAGATTTTCTTTCAGACGGGCTGTGGTGAATTCAGCGTTATGTGGGAGATCTGGCTAGAGACGGAGATTCTTTCAGACGGGCTGTGGTAAATGCAACGTTCTGTGGGAGATCTGGCTAGGGACAGAGATTCTTTCAGACGGGCTGTGGTAAATGTAACGTTCTGTGGGAGATCTGGCTAGGGACAGAGATTCTTTCAGACGGGCTGTGGTAAATGCAACGTTCTGTGGGAGATCTGGCTAGGGACAGAGATTCTTTCAGACGGGCTGTGGTAAATGTAACGTTCTGTGGGAGATCTGGCTAGAGACAGAGATTCTTTCAGACGGGCCGTGGTAAATGTAACGTTCTGTGGGAGATCAGGTTAGAGACAGAGATTCTTTCAGACGGGCTATGGTAAATGCAACGTTCTGTGGGAGATCAGGTTAGAGACGGAGATTCTTTCAGACGGGCCGTGGTAAATGCAACGTTGTGTGGGAGATCTGGCTAGAGACAGAGATTTTTTCAGACGGGCTATGGTAAATGCAACGACGTGTGGGAGAGCTGGTTAGAGACGGAGATTCTTTCAGACGGGCTATGGTAAATGCAACGTTCTGTGGGAGATCTGGCTAGAGACAGAGATTCTTTCAGACAGGCTGTGGTAAATGCAACGTTCTGTCGAAGATCTGGCTAGAGACAGAGATTTTTTCAGACGGGCCGTGGTAAATGCAACGTTGTGTGGGAGATCAGGTTAGAGACGGAGATTCTTTCAGACGGGCCGTGGTAAATGCAACGTTGTGTGGGAGATCTGGCTAGAGACAGAGATTCTTTCAGACGGGCCGTGGTAAATGCAACGTTGTGTGGGAGATCAGGTTAGCGACAGAGATTCTTTCAGACGAGCTATGGTAAATGCAACGTTGTGTGGGAGATCAGGTTAGAGACAGAGATTCTTTCAGACGGGCTATGGTAAATGCAACGTTGTGTGGGAGATCAGGTTAGAGACGGAGATTCTTTCAGACGGGCCGTGGTAAATGCAACGTTGTGTGGGAGATCAGGTTAGCGACAGAGATTCTTTCAGACGAGCTATGGTAAATGCAACGTTGTGTGGGAGATCAGGTTAGAGACAGAGATTCTTTCAGACGAGCTATGGTAAATGCAACGTTGTGTGGGAGATCAGGTTAGCGACAGAGATTCTTTCAGACGGGCCGTGGTAAATGCAACGTTGTGTGGGAGATCAGGCTAGAGACAGAGATTCTTTCAGACGGGCTATGGTAAATGCAACGTTGTGTGGGAGATCAGGTTAGAGACAGAGATTCTTTCAGACGGGCCGTGGTAAATGCAACGTTGTGTGGGAGATCAGGCTAGAGACAGAGATTCTTTCAGACGGGCTATGGTAAATGCAACGTTGTGTGGGAGATCAGGTTAGAGACAGAGATTCTTTCAGACGGGCCGTGGTAAATGCAACGTTGTGTGGGAGATCAGGTTAGAGACAGAGATTCTTTCAGACGGGCTATGGTAAATGCAACGTTGTGTGGGAGATCAGGATAGAGACAGAGATTCTTTCAGACGGGCTATGGTAAATGCAACGTTGTGTGGGAGATCAGGTTAGAGACGGAGATTCTTTCAGACGGGCTATGGTAAATGCAACGTTGTGTGGGAGATCAGGATAGAGACAGAGATTCTTTCAGACGGGCTATGGTAAATGCAACGTTGTGTGGGAGATCAGGTTAGAGACGGAGATTCTTTCAGACGGGCTATGGTAAATGCAACGTTGTGTGGGAGATCAGGATAGAGACAGAGATTCTTTCAGACGGGCTATGGTAAATGCAACGTTCTGCAAAGGACATGCGACTTGATGATAACTAGACTGCTGGAACTTGCACCTTTTCCACTGAACGGCCGATTTCATTCCGGAATGTTTTATATATTTCCTATTTATCTCTACCTACTTGCTATGTGTTACATACCCTGAGTCACTACGTGGATGCCGAGTAGGTTTTGGTCAGAAATGATGCTCTTCCCGAAGTCAACAATCCTGAAGGTTATTTTTTCATCATTGCTTCCCTCAGGAAACCGCATGCTTGCCGGCTCAGATGTCAGCCCATTCCTATACTTCATAGGGAATACACAAATACCATGATTGTATAGGAGCTGCGAGTGTCTCAATAACGTCGTGTTATGTAGTAGCGTTTCAGTTGCGCATTGCAAGCGGCCGTGCATTTTCATCGTTTTTAATTTATGCTTGGCCGTAAGGAAACGGTCCCACTATATTTGGGACGTGAAGCCAACTGACAGGCACATATCTATTCTCTGCCTTATATATCTTATTTTCATGTTTATCAAATTGTCCCAAAAATATATTTATGACATATATTTTTTAAATTTTGCACTTTCAATGTTTTGTATTTCATTTTTGCGAGAATTCAACCTCTTCTATTGTCAGTTGGTTTTGTTGATATTCGATTTATTGTGCTCTTAAAAAATTAATATTGTAATTTTCCGTCTGAAATATTGTGTCTGTTATTGAGAAGTCTTTTTACCAAAGTTCTTGTGTATAATGAATGATATGCTTTTAATCCTATGATCTGTAATTTGAGTTTTCCATGTCTGTCTTTCAGAGTCGTATTTTCATTATTAATATGCTTCCTGTTTATTTTTGTCTCCCATTACTTACGTCTGGTTCATAATTCTCATGTATTATCTCCGCAGCTCGCGCTCCTGACATTTCTTGTAAGCCCCAACTTTCCTCCAATTTCTCTTGACGGCCGTATCAGTTTTTGTTAATCTCTCATTATTTCCCATCTTGCTGTAGTCCTACGGACAGAAGGTCGACATTATTATCTAATTCCATCATGTTTATACGCATTTTTCTGTTATTTTTAACATGTTTTTTGTTTATTACATTGAATGACCCCCTTCTTTTTAAAAGCTACATAGGTTATTTCAAATAAGAACCAACACATTTCTTTCTGCCTTGACACAATAGGTGTTGTATCTTGTAGCTTCGCTTAGATCCAGAAATCTCTACTAGAACTGCCATGTAGTGGACTGTGTGGGACTAGGCCAACCTTTGAGGATAGTGGATGCAGTTTTAATTACGTGTGAGCCAAACTTGGAACTTGGTATTAACGATGCCACGTGTCGCTCACAGTTGAAGAAATATATTAGTAACCCAGAGAAAGGACGTCTTAAAACATGTCGACCGGTGCTCACTTGTCAGTTCTTGACCGAAGGAAGCAGTAAGGTAAAAAAGTAAATAAAGAGCCCCGTCACGCCAAGTGGCATAACATGGTGTTAGCGACCATAATTTGTATAAAACTTCGACACATGATTTTTGGGGTAATGTGGTCGGTATTACGCCCGTGCCGCTTTACTTTCCCAGAAAAAAATCCGGTACACATTTAAGTCTGAGTGAACCCGTCGAACAGGATCAAACCCGCTCTTGTCCTGTGTAGTCCAGTTCACTAATCACTGAGCTATCGCGACTGCCAAGCTATAAGGTCCTAGCCATACATTCTGTACAGGTTCAACATATTCAGACAAATCTTACCTGCATTATAATTGTGCTGTATTTGTTCAAACACTAACATACAACAAATATTTAAAAAAAAAAAAAACCTCAACTGCACTGTAAGCTACCGACGACTCATAACTGATGGCTTACTCGAGGAACCAGAACTATCCAGACCCTACTCCACCTTTTAGCTGTGCCCCTAGTAACAGTCTAGTTAGGCCTAGTAAGTAAAAGTCGACAGGTAAGGCAACCTGGTACTCACAATCACTATGACGAGGACGGATGTGTTGAACAGAAAAGTGCAAATATCACCGTTTTACTGTTTTTAATAGTCGATTTACAGTGTTTTAGGCAACTGACTGTTGTTTGACGCTCTCAGGTTCTTTACAAAAGTCAGCACAAATATTTTGTCTATGACAAAATCACATGCTTGATAATCTAACTTCTGTGTATACTCTCGTGAGAAGAATCTCCTAATCTGTAAATGTTAATACAATTCAATAACGCCCTCGTAACGTCCTATAACACCTTCCGTACGTTTCGACTCAGAGTGCGTCACTCTCATTTTGATTAGTGTAAACTGTCATCAAACCATATTCATTTTATAGGTCTTGTATCATCTTGGTATTTTTACAATCGAATTCTTTGTTTAATTATCTAAAACTTCATAAACAATATGTTAAGTGTTAGATAGATAGAAACATGTAAATTGATAGTTACAAGAAAGAAACATTCTGTCTCTGAAATCTCTACCGCTGAATTAATAAAAACCTTATGTACTAAAAGAGTTAAGGGCGGATCATGAATCACGAGTTAACTATTTCTTTAGTCATCGGGTGAAAACAAGAAGACGATATGTGGTTCATTGAGTTAAAAGTGACCCATCCGTGAATGCCGTCTCATTGGCCTAGGAATTGTGACATTTGAACTGACGAGGTGTACAAATAAACAGAACGGACAGATTTCTTGACCGGGTTGGTTCGTTACGCCTAGTTATTATTCACGGAAGAAAGAAGACACAACGTTCTCACGATCCTTGGCGTATTGGGGAAATACTATTCGTTCTCTTTATTGTGTTTTATACTACTCGCCAATTTGTAGGTAGCATGGTGACAGCATTACATCCATGTTTCGTTTCTTTCCAAGAAAAACCTCCAGTATATATATATAAGCCTGGGTGATCCTCAGTTCTCCTCTTAGTGATCATATATTTGTGTCTGTCTGTCTTGTCTTTCTTTGCTCAACCTAACTGGCTGTGTGCTTGTAATTTATATTTATTTGTAGGAACAATTCATTCATCACGAAATCTAAACGCCTTATTGCGCATTTTATTTCGTAAAAGTGAACTCTCAGCGCTTGAGTTTTTGTTGATTTATTTTGTGCGTGCTATGATTTCGTGAATCCAAGTGTGATCCAAGAGTGCACGCGCACGTCTCAATGAGTATATTCCGGTGGACCCTGTCCTCAAATAAATAAAATAGCAGTTCTGGCTAATTGCACATAAACTTTGATGATATATCAATGGCAAATGCATGATAACATGTGTAGAAGGTATCTACGACGAAGTGCTTGTGCAACCAACGAGCTGCCGATAATACCAGGAATACGTAGCCACAATACGTTGAAAGCGACCGAGCACTATATTTCAAGTGTAGCAGAAAAATGGACGCTTCTTGCGTCCAAGCCATGTAAACAATGTTGACTTTCCTTGTCTCCAACGGTTTATCTCATTCTATTAGAGAATTTCACGCTATCTGTTACCACAGTGAGATGGCGGATTTTTAAAAAATGTAATCACGGGTTTGATAATAAATGTGTGTACACAGTTCGTTAACCATCGCTGTAGATCAAGTCTTTATTCACTGGCTTCGTTAGCAACAATGGAAGCTAATGACCTTACTTGTGCAGCCGGTTGGTTTGGGACAAATTGTACGTTACAATGTCACTTCTATAATGACTCAGTTTGTGACAAAACTACAGGGACATGCCCAAACAATGACAGTTGTCAGCACAAAATTTTCGGACCCCAGTGTCAGTACTTGGATTTTATTTGCAAATATGCCCAAAAATCTGAACCTACTTTCCTGTTTGATAACAACGACACCTCATGTAATCCGGATACAGGTTCTACATCAGTTGAGGCAACTCTCAATCAATCTTTGCCGTGCTCCTGGTTTAGGATTTATGTGAATGACTTAAAATATCCTGACAGTTTCACGGTAAAACTGAATGGTTCTGCCTCATGTAACAATGTATCAAGGTTTGTAATTAGTCCGCACGAGATTGATGCCTTCTGCCCTGGGGCTGGTCTGATCAACAAGTTACGGATTGAAAGGGCGATAGTTGAAAATATCTGCTCCAACTACATTGGCGGGGTCGGAAACTGGCTCTCAAACAGATCACAAACCAGACCGATTTAATGCACAAAACATTTAATGCTTGTTATACAGGAGACGGATGTGGACCAGAGGCCGCAGTTAATAGCAAAACAAAGACCAATCTCTATGACAATGACTGCACACACACACAATGGAGAAGTGGAACCAATTCTGTTTACTGGTATCTGAACTTTTCAACGCCCCAGAAGACTCACATCATTCGAATCTATCATCGTGCTAGCACTATGATTCGGGTAAAGAATGCCACTCTAAGGGCTTTCTCTGACAGTGGCGGAGTAGTGTTCCAGTATAATGATATATCCTACCCTAATTTATCTGTGAACACTATTGTAGTCAAAACACAAACGTCAATGGCACACATTAAGATTGAGTTCTCACCGACCAGTTCGCAGACCGACAGTGCACTGACGGTATGTGAGGTGCAAACATTTACAGACACCTATTGTCTGGACGAGCATTCTTGTCGTTTTGTGCAGTGTGTAGTGGGTGTAGTAAAGGCTTCAATGTCATCATCGGTACTTGTCACGGCTACTGTTCGCATGGGATCTATGGACACGACTGTTCCGGGTCTTGTCTCAGTGTCTGTCCTTTATTTGAGGAAAAATCTGGCAAATGCCTACAATGTAAACATCTTGGCTATACCTGTAATGACACTTGTCCAGATGGTAATTTTGGGCTACAGTGCGAACAGATGTGTTCTGATGGCTGTGACATCATATATACTCTCAAATGTCCGGACAACTGTTTCAACGACACCTGTCAACAGTCGATCGGGAATCTGTACATGCAAGAGAACGTTCTATGGGTCAGACTGCACTCTCAAATCTCCGGACAACTGTTTAACGAAACTTGTGATTCTCACGTTCAGAAGAGTCTGCCGACTACAAGCCCAAGCATATGGACACTTTAATGTGTTTTTGTGCTAGACATGGTTCATTTTTTGGTGTTTTTAGTGAAGCCATGGGTCATATATTGCTGTGTTTCTGTCCTAGCCATGGCTCATATCTTAGCATGTGTGTGCTGGCCATGGCTCATATCTTGGTGTGTGTCATGTTAGTCATATCTCATATCTCGGTGTGTCCGTGTTAATCATGTCTCATATCTTTATGTGTGTCTGTGTTTAGTCATATCTCATATCTTAGTGTGTACCAGTGTTAGTCATATGTCATATCTTTGTGTGTGCATGTCTGGGTTAGTGATATCTCATATCTTTGTGTGCATGTTTATGTTAGTCATATCTCATATCTTTGTGTGTGCATGTCTGTGTTTGTCACATCTCATATCCTTGTGTGTGCATGGATATGTTAGTCCCACCTCATATCTTTGTGTGTGCATATCTATGTTAGTCATATCTCTTATCTTTGTGTGCATGTCTATGTTAGGCATGTGTCATATCTTTGTGTGTGCATGTCAATGTCAGTTATATCTCATATCTTTATGTGCATGTTTATGTTAGTCATGTGTCATATATCTTGATGTGTGTCAGTGTTAGTCATGCCTCGTATCGCTGTGTGCATGTCTGTGTTAGTCACATCTCACATCTTTGTGTGTCCGTATCTGTGTTAGTCACATCTCACATCTTTGTGTGTGTATATCTGTATTAGTCACATCTCATATCTTTGTGTGTGCATGTCTGTGTTAGTCACATCTCACATCTTTGTGTGTCCGTATCTGTGTTAGTCACATCTCACATCTTTGTGTGTGTATGTCTGTGTTAGTCACCTCTAGTGACTCGGGCAGATGGTGCTCGTAAACCTGGGAGGGCCTACCATCTAAGGGCAGAATCCCCCTACAGAAAAGATCATCTGCTGCCTTGCAGGAAGATTGGGGACAATCAAAGGCTAGGGAAAGCAAACCCGAATAAAATGCTGGCTGAAATCGGATGCACTGGGCCACTGGCGCAGAACACAGTGCAACGTATTAACGGGTGTTCAGTCAGAGCGGATCTGACAGACTCTAATTGTGATGTTCTGTCTGTGGGGGCGATCAACACACTTAGCCTGACAGCTGACTTCATATGAGAGTCTGGAATTCTTACTCTGATTGAGTCCTGAACGCAGAGAGAGAGAGAGAGAAGTGTAGCAGAAATTAATGGGAGTAGACATGAAAGGCATTGCATATCTTTTGACCACATTTTATAATTATTCTATTGCTTCGGTTTTCCATTTCATTGGACTTCCGGTTCACATGACGGATAGGTGGCAGGAACCATTGAGGCTTAATCTGAAAAGTGTTCCTTGTTGCAGTTTCCTCATATTCCAAGTCCGGCTTGCTGCCGGAGCTACTGAGTTCGTGCTCTGTGCACACCGTGAGCCGTGTTTCTTTTTATCCGGATCGTGTTTGGATATTCTGATTGCTTACGATGAATGATGATATCGTATGACAAAGGACAGTTCAGCCGAGTTCACTTTCGGTTCCGCTTGGCCATATGCCTTATGGCCTGTGCTGTAGCTGCTATGATGTGGACTGCAGCTGCCTTTCTTTGGTTGAATCCTTCAATGAGAGGAGTTTTATTGGGATTATTCCACTGACACGGGTGGTTAAGCAATTATTGATTTTAATTCGTTTGCAGTTATATCGGGGCCTTCGACTAACCATAACCATTTTTTTTTAAAGATTAGTTGTTTTCTTTATGTTTAGTTTCAGGTCTCCAGCTTTCCGGGTCGAAATTTTGATTTGTTCGTCTTGTACTTATTGACAAAGCTGACACATCACACATTATTTTAAAAAAAATGTATTGTGCCTGACAAACCTTAACCAAAATGAACGGGACCAAGCGGTGGACATAATGTTCATTCAGTCGTTCATTCTCTTCTCCGACAGAAGATGGCACATAGGGCGGAAGTCATAGTTCTCCACTATTGACGATCTGCTGATAGTTCTTGGTTGTTTCTTAGTTCCATGGTTGAATCTTCCCTATTAATTGTTCTGCGTAGCGATTCTTATGGGTCTACCTTGTTTTCTTTTACCAGATGGTTTCAACATGAATGCATGATGGGTCTTTCTTCATTCATTCTCAGCACATGACCGATGTATTGCCAACCTCTTCTTCATTACCCATTAGGATGTGGAAGGAGATAACAAAGTTCTGATTTTCGCCCTTTTGACAGTTTCAGTTATTGTCAATTGTTGTTGTTGTTTCCCTGATGTTGTCTGACCATCTTACTCTGGGTCTGTCTCTTTGCCCTTCCTCTGTATTTTAATATGTGTTTAATATTGTACGGAATCAAACGGCATTCTTTCTAGAAGGGCAAAGCATTTTATTTGTTGTTTCTGCATGTAGCTTATGACTGGCTCAGTGTCTACTCTTTTTCCTTATAATCTCGTTTCTGATTCTATCTTTTCTGGTCTCTCCAAGTGCTTTTCTCCGACATCTCGTCAATACGTTATCACGCCCACAAAATCCTGTTTGTTTGATTAGAATTATTTTTAAAAAAATAATAGTTTAATTTATTTCTTTATTTTAAGCTGCTCTATTTATTCATTATTTATTCTGTTCAACTTTCATTAAATTCATCTTGTTCTGATATTAATATACAGTTTAATAGCATCATATTTCATAAACAAGAGATCGAGTTCCTAGTTCATATAGCCTTAAATGGGTACCGGGTTTTTTTTTTTTCTGGGAAAGTAAAGCGACACGGGTGTAATAACGACCACATTACCCCAAGAATCATGTGCCAAAAGTCTATAAACACTATGGTCACCAACACCATATTCCCTATACGTCATGTGGCGCGACGGGGCTCGTTACTTTTTTATGTTTCATAAGCGTTATATAATTTTCTTTATCTCAATTTGTTTTTCGTCGCTTTCTCTGTTCTATATATGCGTGAGTATAGCACTTTGTTATTTTCATGTTCAGTTTTAAAGCTCGCCGCCAATTGCACACTCATTATTATTATCATCAATATTTAGAACTCGCCTCCCTACACCCACTCATTATTATTTTCAATATTTAGAACTCGCCTCCCTACACCCACTCATTATTATTTTCAATATTTAGAACTCGCCACCACACATACACTCATTATTATTATCATCAATATTTAGAACTCGCCTCCCTACACCCACTCATTATTATTTTCAATATTTAGAACTCGCCACCATATATGCACTCATTATTATTTTCAATATTTAGAACTCGCCACCATATATACACTCATTATTATTTTCAATATTTAGAACTCGCCACCATATATACACTCATTATTATTTTCAATATTTAGAACTTGCCACCATATATGCACTCATTATTTTCAATATTTAGAACTCGCCACCATATATACACTCATTATTATTTTCAATATTTAGAACTCGCCACCATATATACACTGATTATTATTTTCAATATTTAGAACTCGCCACCATATATACACTCATTATTATTTTCAATATTTAGAACTTGCCACCATATATGCACTCATTATTTTCAATATTTAGAACTCGCCACCATATATACACTCATTATTATTTTCAATATTTAGAACTCGCCACCATATATACACTCATTATTATTTTCAATATTTAGAACTCGCCACCATATATGCACTCATTATTATTATCAATATTACTTCCGTTACCAAGATGGTGGATCTAGTCACGTTCTCTCGATCGCTGCAGAGAGTGCATTCGAGATCTGATTAATTTCGGTTCTCCATTGCACTTTTCTGCGTCAAAGTCAAAATGATGATCTACTTATTACATCTGCGCCGATAATGCGGAGTCGTACGTCGGCAATACTCCCTTTTTGACAAATCAAGTGTTGTGAATGCGACCTTCAACCGTCTAGACTTGATCTGCGCTTTACGTCACATTGGTGCTGTTCATGACCGTTGTTGGAATTGCTTGACGCAAGTTATTTACATGTTACTCATAAATGTGAACTGCTTCATCAGCCGCAGTTTTATCTCTTTATGGAATTTGCACAGTGTTCTGTTCGTCGTAGGCTGCGTTCACTAGAGTAATCAGGAGTCTAAGGGGCGCGACATTGTTGTGTGTGCGACTTTGTTGTATGTGCTAAGTCATCGTAATGGCTCATCGTATATCCCTAGACCGGCCATACATTAATCTTACGGTCTGTTTGATGTACAACGGGGATAATCTGACGACTAACTGTGTGTTTATATGTTCGGAATTGGAGTCAACAACGATGGCCTAACATCATCAAGCGCTATACATTTTAAACAAATAGACGATCATCATTTTCAGGAGGACGTGAACTTCCAGTATATGGTGGATAGACGGCAGGAACCACTGCAGGCTATGCATGAAAAGTGTTCCTTGTTGCAGTTTCCTCATATTCCAAGTCCATGGGGGACTGGTTGATCTCGAGGCAAGACGCCGGCCTCGGGACAGAGAGGTTGTGGGTTCAAATCCCGGCTACACCGGTTGGGATTTTTATTTTGTGGTTTCTCTCTGCGGCAACCACACCTGTCTCAGCAGCGAGGCCCGGCTTGAAGCGTCAGTTACTCATCAACGGAAAAAAAACATGAGTACCTCCGAAGTCGGAGTTGTCTGCCTGTGCGGCGAGGGACCCCTGTGCACATGGCTGCCAGGGGAAAATGGATTAACATGCAACATTCAGTTCCTAGTCGCTATGGACCTCGTCAGAGTTGAAAGCTGGCGAACGCAACAAACAAAACAAAAGATGGACAAGCCAGCCTATGACAACCTGTGCTGTCAAAACAAGAGACAGAACGGAATGGCGCTCCGTGGTAGCCAACCTTCGATGCGGAGATGACACTCAATCATGATGATGAACCGAAGCACAATTCCAGATTTGTGCAATTCAATGAGCGTCTCTTCTTGATAAATATATTATTGACTATCGGCCAGTAACTCTCTCATACACAATAACACATCTGTGAACTATTTAACTGAGGAAATAGCTTGTTGGTTTGGTGAGCATCTTCTCACTTGCAAATGTGAGCTACCATATCTACCATATGTCTTCAAACATTTGGTATTATTAATTAAAGCGTGTCAATATAGAGAGGAAATGTGCAACATGAAAGTATTACTCCCGCGAATTGTATTATTTGATCTTGTGTCGTGGCAGCATCGAAGGTTGGCTACCATTGAGCTCCACTTCACCTTCTCTCTTGCCTTGATGGTGCGTGCTGTCCATTTCTTGAATCTGGCAGTCTTTGTCTGTCTCTGCCTCGTTTATCTTTTATATCAATTTTTAGTGGGTTCAGATGTGTCTCCGTAGACGCTGTAAAAATGTCAAAGATAACAGTTGAAACTCTATTATTGAACTCTCTCTATATCTAGACTCTTTCCATCTACCGTGATGTTCACTATGTTTTGTGCTATCTCTTTGGTTATCAACATTTTGAATCGCCAGGAACGTTGACCCGGACAGAGAAATGCCCTCAAAGCTAATATGTCAAATCTGTTGTTAAATTGTTGTCAAATCTGTTGTTAAATTGTTGTTAAATCTGTTGTTAAATTGTTGTTAAATCTGTTGTTAAATTGTTGTTAAATCTGTTGTTAAATTGTTGTTAAATCTGTTGTTAAATTGTTGTTAAATCTGTTGTTAAATTGTTGTTAAATCTGTTGTTAAATTGTTGTTAAATCTGTTGTTAAATTGTTGTTAAAACAACGGCCTTACGTCCGCGCGTATACTTCAAGTTCTTGTAATCACCAACTATTGTTATATAGCTCAAATAATGGCACCTGTGTGTGTCCATTTTAAGATTTTTAGTGAAATAATATTATTCATACACAAAAAACCTGGTAATATATTTAATATTTCGGCTTTATTGTGTGAGAGAGAGAGAGAGAGAGTGAGAGAGAGAGAGAGAGAGAGAGAGAGAGAGAGAGAGAGAGAGAGAGAGAGAAAAAAAAAACCCTTAAAATAAAGGCTGCAGTATACAGAAAAGGAGATTAAGGCACAGAGAGAGATGGAAGAGTTAGAGAGAAAGGGAGAGAGAAATGAAAGAGTGAAGCGTATACTACAAAATGACGGGTATTTTATGGGTTTAATGTGGCAGTTTTAATTAACGCTTGAAATAACCTCACAGACTGTTCATTTCCTGATTGGTAAGCGCTCTTGATACTTTCGTTTGAGCCCATTTGGCATTGGCTTAGTCCATCCAGGCGTCTTAACGTTCTTGGGTGCTGTTCCTCTCTAATGTCACTCACAATTGATGAACCGTCCATGATTGCCTTCAGTCGTGCTAACGACATCTTCCGGAAGTTCTTGCCTGTCACGATCATTCAGTCACCCTGAGCATGACTTGGACGGTCAGCGCAGTCTGTATGGAAGAGATGCCACATTTCATTACCTTTAATACTTTCATGCGAATCAATTTTCTTGTCATGAGATCTCGCCAATAATCCTGCTCGCTAAAGCAATCATTTATATGAAGGGAGTCTGACAAATCTCCAAACACTCCACACCTTTACGGTGCCATAAGGTGTGCACATTATTTTACTGTCCCTTAGTATCTGTATAGCAATCTCGTAAGTGTTGAAGCTTCGTTGTATCCTCATTGTATCCTCGTTGTATGCTCGCTCGTTGTATGCTCTTTCAGCTGTGAAGCAGTTTATTCTTGTCTGGCTCGAACACTCAAGAGTTTCGATTGTTATAACGAATGATACGTTGTCTTTACTCGGTAACGGTGGGTTTTCCAATACTAGATGATAGTTTTATTTCACCATCATGATGAGGTGCCATGCCGGTTGGCGTAGGCGATCATCTTTTTCCACATCACGCGCCCGGCACTTCATACATATCATATCATATCATATCATATCATATCATATCATATCATATCATATCATATCATATCATTTCAGTCGGTGATCTCGTATTGTGCCATTTGGACAAGCTGTTCAATATTTGTTTCTCTTGGTTTTCCTCTGCTCTTCATTCATCCATCTGCCGATTGTTATACTATTCTCAATGCCTTCTTTTCGCATTCCATGTCCAATAAATGTAGATTGTCTTTTCCTTATCATTTGGATGATAATTCTGGTTTCTCCAGTTCGTTTTAGACATTTCTCATTTATTATTTTTTCAGCTAAACCTCTTACGTATTCATGCTATCTTGAGTTTTCTTCTTCTTAATAAGAACAACACCAAAAACGTGTGCATACGCTCATATTTCAGCCATTAATTGCCCAGCTTTCTTTTCTTTTTATCCAGATGGCTATTAACATTTCCTTCTATTGCAGTATTAAGTTAATTAGTCGTCTCTTTTGTCTCTTTCAGCTGACGTATTTTTTTTAAAATAGTGTATTTTTTTGCTATAAATATTCTGTATTCTGTCACAGATTGAGTGATTATCTTATTTCATTTGTTTTCTTATCTGTTCTGCGTCCTCGACCACACGTTTAATGGATATGTTTTTTTTAAAAATTGTTTCTGTTTTCAGAATGTGACGGATTAATCATTATTGTTCTGGCATAGTGTTTACAGCAGGAATGACCGACTTTTCTATCGTGCAGTCGGTGATGTCTACTAGGATTTTCGTGAACTCGCGAACTGACTGTGCCGCGAAATTGACGAACTACGGCACACATTTTACGTAGTTTAATTGATGGATTGTGACGCCAGAATTGCAAACTGACTATGCTGTTTAACTTAAGAACTAGGGCGTCAGATTGACGAACAGCCATATTCGACGAATTTATAAATCTCTTGTTTGGTTTCTTGTATTACAGAGTTGGACAAGTGTGTCTCTGACGGGGGCAATATTTAACACAGATAATGTACATTAATGCACACTCCTGTGTGATACCTGTGCGGTATGATACGGATGTGAAATACGGAAATCTACCAAGACTTTAGAAAGGAAATTAAATGCTTTTGGAAACAAATGTCTTGGTAGGATTTCAAACATAAGCTGGAAAGAACGCATTTTAAATGAACAGATAAAAGACGAACTAAAACAAGAATTCGTGTAGACTTTTATTTTAAAAGAAGTCGGCGTTAGAGATTCATTGTTCATGTGCTTAAAATTGAATAAAGAAAACTTCCCCTTCAGGCATTCATCTGGAAACGTCTGGTAAAATAAAACACGGCAGACCAAGAGAATCGCCTTACAGAACAGTTACTAGGGAAGGCTCAACCATGGGACTAAGAAAGAACCAAGAACTTCAAGAACTAAGAGCAAATCGTCATTCGTGGAGAGCTATAGCTTTAGTCCTATGTGCCGTCTTCGGCCCGAGAGGAAAATCAATGAATGCACATTGTCCCAATTGTCTTTCGGTTATCTTTACTGCATATCGTGTGAAATAACTAACTCTTATTGTAGTTTTGATTGTGTTGTGGTATTTAAAAGTTTAACAATAATATTCTTTGAACGTCCTACCTAAAGTGAGACCCGTTGTTGATCCCCCATCTATGGCGTTCGTTATTTTCAATAGACTACCACCACCACCTCACCCTCATGCTCCATATGGGAGTAAACCCTGCGCCATCTGGTGACAATAAATGGCTAAATTGGTTAATCTTTTTACTACTGTTGATCGATTTTATTTATTTTTATTCTAGTGTCTAGTTCACTCCCTTTTATACTTCTCTTGACTGCGTCACTGCATATATAGAAATACCGGCAACAACACACATTCATTTCGTTGATAAATTTGTTCATATTTAAGTTTGCAACTCACTAACACATGTTTTTAACACACTAAATTATTGAATGTTCAGTCTGTTATTTGTCGACACTGTTGAAACTCAAGATGTATTAACAACATAGTCCGGGCCTCTTAGATTCAAGGGCCTGGCATGGTGCGCAACATAAAGCATATGTGTATCATTACAGTTAACTGTCTATCAACAATGAGAATCTCTTAAATAAGAATATTTCAAGTCATAGCTTAAGTCAATAAGTGGACGTAACTCTTTCTTTCTCTTTTTGGAGTTCACTCGATGGCTACTACAAGAATGAATAGTCCTGATCATCATCCGCCCTTAAAAGGACGTTTAGTGGGTGTAAATATGTTGTGATTTATTTGCGTCTTTCATCCCAATACACCCGACTGGCATGGCCTATTTGTGTACCGGGTTGTTTTTCCTATTCGAACCTCACTCGTTCGGCCAGACAGGATAGTTTGTCTCCGGTAGCACCAATGGTAGATGGAGCAGGATTTTGGTCAGCTCCGTTGTTGGCCGATCCTGACGCGTACAGTTAGCTGGATGTATTTAAGAAAACATGGAAAGAAACGTCATCTTAAAATGAATATTTCGTTTACCAGATCTAGCTGGCTTTACACCAGCTTGACTTTCACACAGTAACGGCAAGGTGACGTGTATGGGTTTGTATCCATCAGTATGTCAATAAAACACATCATCTGACCAGATCATCGTTAGCAAATTTTGAACAATGATGTTACAACGATATATACTGTGTAAGTGGCGTTCCCGGCGATTTCTCACTGTTGTAGACGGAGTGAGATTGAACTTCACATAATATCTGGAGACATACGAGTCGAGGGAGAGTGGAGCAGGCACTGCACCTACTGCTTGTTATTAATTTCCCACAATTCACAGTTCCAGGTAGCCATTTTTGGAAGCAGGATCAACTGAGGTGCGTCAAGCCTCAGTCGAGCGCGCGTTCACCCGGTCGCCAAGACAGCGCGTTACTACTAGACTACAAACGCCATCTTTCTATAATGTCTACCAGCTTACCTTCTTAACTCGCGTTGCACTTACCAAGCCTAACCAACCAACCTTTTATTTATTTGTTTGCTTCTTTGTTCAGTTTCAATTGCATTTTGCAAGTCTGCTAAACCTGATACTCGATATTATAGAGCGCTAATATTGGTGTGGATATCCTGTGTGAAAATCTAGAACATTGAAAATCTAGCAGTATTTTAGTAACGTGACCTGAGAATTTTAATGACCGGAAAATGTAAATGATCTGTGATTTCCGTATGTTTTAAGTTGACAGACACTTCTGTTTATAGTAATCCTACCTTGAAACATAAACGGTGTGGAACTAACTCTTTCAAAGGTAATCGATTTTCTTTTTTCATGTTCGCTTGAGATCAATCAATTGATGAATTTATGTCTTTTATTCTTCAAAAACGTTGAATGGATTGATGGATATTTGTCCATTAACGGGCTAAGTTATCGGGGGCTGGGCGATCAATCTTTGGAAAGATTGTCTATCTTTCTTCTTTGGTTCCGTTTTTCTTCTCCTTTGTGGTTCCAAAGGTCGACGTCGGACATTAATACATCTGCAGCTGTTGCGGGAATGTGCTTGGGTACAAATTGTGGTGGTTGATAGCTTCTCAATGAGGCAATGAACGTTTTTCTCTGCCTGACCGATATCTATATAACTGGCGGTAATTTACGAGTTTAGCATCCTAAATTATTTCTACGTTATGTCTACGTTTATGCTTTCTAAAATGTTGATTATTTCTTGGTGCTTTACTTTGTCAAATGCCTTGGTGTAATCTATGAAACGTAGGTATATATCTGTTTTCACCTCTATGGCTCTTTCTACTAAAGATCTTTTGATATAAATGACATTGCTTGTTCCTTTATCTCTAACAAAACCACACTGTTCATCGCTAATTTCTGGACTGATTTTGTTTCGCACTCTTCGCATGATGATTCTTAGCAATATCTTAGTCATATGACTCATAAGGCTTATTGTGCGATGATCATCGCATTCAATCGCATCCGATTTCTTTGGTAGGGCTATAATTATTGATAAAAAAAAAAAATAACAAATCTAATTTATTGAATTTTTTTTAAAAATTGTGCTGAACGGTTGTTGATATTGAGGTATGTGAAAACTGAATGATTTGTTCCTCTACTTGTGCCAATCTGAATTCTGGTCGCGTGGACGAATGTACGCCCAATAAAGGTGCTAGTGCTGTTCACCCAGACGATGACCTCTGTAGAAATGAATAACTAACATCATCTTAACTTCATCTAACTACATTGTGACTTCTTGTTGTATGGCCCACAACGAGTGTCTGCTGTCTTAGATTCAATTGCACAAGTGAATGATCTTCGGTATGTCTAGTTGCCGTTGTAATGTGACTATCGCCGATGAGATACAACAGGTGATCGGTTGGTTGCTAGTTACAATCTCGTTATATATTTCGCCTGGTTACAATGTCGTTATATATGTCCCCTAGATGTTGTCTGGTTACAATGTCGTTATACATGTTGCCTAGATGTTGCCTGGGTACAATGCCGTCATATATGTTGCCTAGATGTCGCCTAGTTACAATGTCGTTATATATGTCCCCTAGATGTTGTCTGGTTACAATGTCGTTATACATGTTGCCTAGATGTTGTCTGGTTACAATGTCGTTATATATGTCCCCTAGATGTTGTCTGGTTACAATGTCGTTATATATGTCCCCTAGATGTTGTCTGGTTACAATGTCGTTATACATGTTGCCTAGATGTCGCCTAGTTACAATGTCGTTATATATGTCCCCTAGATGTTGTCTGGTTACAATGTCGTTATATATGTCCCCTAGATGTTGTCTGGTTACAATGTCGTTATATATGTCCCCTAGATGTTGTCTGGTTACAATGTCGTTATACATGTTGCCTAGATGTTGTCTGGTTACAATGTCGTTATATATGTCCCCTAGATGTTGTCTGGTTACAATGTCGTTATATATGTCCCCTAGATGTTGTCTGGTTACAATGTCGTTATATATGTCCCCTAGATGTTGTCTGGTTACAATGTCTTTATACATGTCCCCTAGATGTCGCCTAGTTACAATGTCGTTATATATGTCCCCTAGATGTTGTCTGGTTACAATGTCGTTATACATGTTGCCTAGATGTTGTCTGGTTACAATGTCGTTATATATGTCCCCTAGATGTTGTCTGGTTACAATGTCGTTATACATGTTGCCTAGATGTTGTCTGGTTACAATGTCGTTATATATGTCCCCTAGATGTTGTCTGGTTACAATGTCGTTATATATGTCCCCTAGATGTTGTCTGGTTACAATGTCGTTATACATGTTGCCTAGATGTCGCCTAGTTACAATGTCGTTATATATGTCCCCTAGATGTTGTCTGGTTACAATGTCGTTATATATGTCCCCTAGATGTTGTCCGGTTACAATGTCGTTATATATGTCCCCTAGATGTTGTCTGGTTACAATGTCGTTATATATGTCCCCTAGATGTTGTCTGGTTACAATGTCGTTATACATGTTGCCTAGATGTTGTCTGGTTACAATGTCGTTATATATGTCCCCTAGATGTTGTCTGGTTACAATGTCGTTATATATGTCCCCTAGATGTTGTCTGGTTACAATGTCGTTATATATGTCCCCTAGATGTTGTCTGGTTACAATGTCGTTATACATGTTACCTAGATGTTGCCTAGGTACAATGCCGTCATATATGTTGCCTGGTTACAATGTCGTTATACATGTTGCCTAGATGTTGCCTGGGTACAATGCCGTCATATATGTTGCCTAGATGTCGCCTAGATGTCGCATAGTTACAATGTCGTTATATATGTTGCCTGGTTACAATGTCGTTATACATGTTGCCTAGATGTTGCCTGGGTACAATGCCGTCATATATGTTGCCTAGATGTCGCCTAGTTACAATGTCGTTATAAATGTTGCCTAGATGTTGCCTAGTTACAATGTCGTTATATATGTTGCCTAGATGTTGCCTAGTTACAATGTCGTTATACATGTTGCCTGGGTACAATGCCGTCATATATGTTGCCTAGATGTCGCCTAGTTACAATGTCGTTAAATATGTTGCCTGGTTACAATGTCGTTATATATGTCGCCTGGTTACAATGTCGTTATATATGTTGCCTGATTACAATGTTGTTATATATGTCGCCTAGATGTCGACTAGTTACAATGTCGTCATATATATATGTTGCCTAGATGTCGCATAGTTACAATGTCGTCATATATATGTTGCCTAGATGTTGCCTGGTTACAATGTCGTTATATATATGTTGCATAGTTACAATGTCGTTATGTATATGTTGCCTAGATGTCGCCTGGTTACAATGTCGTTATATATGTTACCTGATCACAACGTCGTTATATATATGTCGCCTAGTTGCAATGTCGTTATGGATGTCGTCTAGTTACAATCTTGTTATATATGTCGTCTAGATGTCGCCTGGTTTCAATGTCGTTATATATGTCGCCAAGTTGTCGCCTGATTACAATGTCGTTATATTTGTCGCCTAGTTACAATGTCGTTATGTATATGTTGCCTAGATTTCGCATGGTTACAATGTCGTTATATATGTTACCTGATCACAACGTCGTTATATATGTCGCCTAGTTGCAATGTCGTTATGGATGTCGTCTAGTTACAATCTTGTTATATATGTCGTCTAGATGTCGCCTGGTTTCAATGTCGTTATATATGTCGCCAAGTTGTCGCCTGATTACAATGTCGTTATATATGTCGCCAAGTTGTCGCCTGATTACAATGTCGTTATATATGTCGCCAAGTTGGTCGCCAAGTTGGTCGCCTGATTACAATGTCGTTATATATGTCGCCAAGTTGTCACCTGATTACAATGTCGTTATATATGTCGCCAAGTTGGTCGCCTGATTACAATTTCGTAATATATGTAGCCAAGTTGTCGCCTGATTACAATGTCGTTATATATGTCGCTCAGGTGCCGCCTGATTACAATGGCGTTATATATGTCGCCAAGTTGGTCCCCTGATTATAATGTCGTAATATATGTAGCCAAGTTGTCGCCTGATTACAATGTCGTAATATATGTAGCCAAGTTGTCGCCTGATTACAATGTCGTTATATATGTCGCTCAGGTGTCGCCTGATTACAATGTCGTTATATATGTAGCCAAGTTGTCACCTGATTACAATGTCGTTATATATGTCGCCATGTTGTCGCCTGATAACAATGTCGTTATATATGTAGCCAAGTTGTCACCTGATTACAATGTCGTTATATATGTCGCCAAGTTGTCACCTGATTACAATGTCGTTATATATGTAGCCAAGTTGTCACCTGATTACAATGTCGTTATATATGTAGCCAAGTTGTCGCCTGATTACAATGTCGTTATATATGTAGCCAAGTTGTCGCCTGATTACAATGTCGTTATATATGTCGCCAAGTTGTCGCCTGATTACAATGTCGTTATATATGTCGCCATGTTGTCGCCTGATAACAATGTCGTTATATATGTAGCCTAGGTGTCGCCTGATTACAATGTCGTTATATATGTAGCCTAGGTGTCGCCTGATTACAATGTCGGTATATATGTAGCCCAGGTGTCGCCTGATTACAATGTCGTTATATATGTAGCCCAGGTGTCGCCTGATTACAATGTCGTTATATATGTAGCCTAGGTGTCGCCTGATTACAATGTCGTTATATATGTAGCCCAGGTGTCGCCTGATTACAATGTCGTTATATATGTAGCCTAGATGTCGACCTGGTTATAATGTCGTTATATATGTAGCCCGGGTGTCGCCTGATTACAATGTCGTTATATATGTAGCCCAGGTGTCGCCCTGGTTATAATGTCGTTATATATGTAGCCCGGGTGTCGCCTGATTACAATGTCGTTATATATGTAGCCCAGGTGTCGCTTATATGCTCAGACCATAAATGGAATCCAACACATCTAGTCTCTCATTCGGGTCCAAACAGACCTAATTCGTTAGTTTAATCGCTTAATTATAAAGATTCTTTTGCAGTTTTTCTCTCCGAGTTTTGTTTGTTTTCTGGTTCAATTATTTTGCTTGTCAACAGCCGAACAAATTGCTTCAGTCCTTCTCAAACATCAGGCCGACTCTTTGTATCGTTATAGTCTTTGCATCGGTTAACTAATTGTAAGCTTAATGAACTATCTGCATCAGTTATTTAGATTAACACTTAACGAAATGTCTGCATCAGTTAACTAGATTTACGCTTAACAAACTGTCTGCATCAGTTAACTAGATGTAAGCTTAATGAACTATCTGCATCAGTTATCTTGATGTACGCTTAACTAACTGTCTGCATCAGTTAACTAGATGTACGCTTAACGAACTGTCTGCATCAGTTATCTATATGTACGCTTAATGAACTGTCTGCATCAGTTATCTAGATGTACGCTTAATGAACTGTCTGCATCAGTTAACTAGGTGTAAGCTTAACAAACTGCATGCATCAGTTATCTAGTTGTACGCTTAATGAACTATCTGCATCAGTTATTTAGATTAACACTTAACGAACTGTCTGCATCAGTTAACTAGATTTACGCTTAACAAACTGTCTGCATCAGTTAACTAGATGTAAGCTTAATGAACTATCTGCATCAGTTATCTTGATGTACGCTTAACTAACTGTCTGCATCAGTTAACTAGATGTACGCTTAACGAACTGTCTGCATCAGTTATCTTGATGTACGCTTAACGAACTGTCTGCATCAGTTATCTATATGTACGCTTAATGAACTGTCTGCATCAGTTATCTAGATGTACGCTTAATGAACTGTCTGCATCAGTTAACTAGGTGTAAGCTTAACAAACTGCATGCATCAGTTATCTAGTTGTACGCTTAATGAACTGTCTGCATCAGTTATCTAGATGTACGCTTAATGAACTGTCTGCATCAGTTATCTAGATGTACGCTTAACGAACTGTCTGCATCAGTTATCTAGATGTACGCTTAACGAACTGTCTGCATCAGTTATCTAGTTGTACGCTTAACGAACTGTCTGCATAAGTTATCTAGATGTACGCTTAATGAACTGTCTGCATCAGTTATCTAGATGTGCGCTTAACGAACTGTCTGCATCAGTTACCTAGATGTAAACTTAACGAACTGTCTGCATCAGTTATCTAGTTGTACGCTTAACGAACTGTCTGCATCAGTTATCTAGTTGTACGCTTAACGAACTGTCTGCTTAAGTTATCTAGATGTAAACTTAACGAACTGTCTGCATCAGTTATCTAGTTGTACGCTTAACGAACTGTCTGCATCAGTTATCTAGTTGTACGCTTAATGAACTGTCTGCATCAGTTATCTAGATGTACGCTTAACGAACTGTCTGCATCAGTTATCTAGATGTACGCTTAATGAACTGTCTGCATCAGTTATCTAGTTGTACGCTTAACGAACTGTCTGCATCAGTTATCTAGATGTAAACTTAACGAACTGTCTGCATCAGTTATCTAGATGTAAACTTAACGAACTGTCTGCATCAGTTATCTAGATGTAAACTTAACGAACTGTCTGCATCAGTTATCTAGATGTAAACTTAACGAACTGTCTGCATCAGTTATCTAGATGTAAACTTAACGAACTGTCTGCATCAGTTATCTAGATGTAAACTTAACGAACTGTCTGCATCAGTTATCTAGATGTAAACTTAACGAACTGTCTGCATCAGTTATCTAGATGTAAACTTAACGAACTGTCTGCATCAGTTATCAAGATGTACGCTTAACAAATTGCATGCAGTAGTCTCTTTCTATGGTGAGTAATTATACAATATCAGTATCAATTTCCTAACTGCCTTACCGTTGAACTCTATCTCTGTCTCATCATAGATGGCTGTCTTACTCTCCACCTCATCATATATAGTTGAATTACTCTTTCTCTACCTGACATAACTAGCTGTTTTACTTTATATGCGTCTCATCATAGATAGTTGTCTTACTCCATCTCTGTCTCATAGCTGACTGTCTTGCTCTATCTGTACCTCATCATAGCTGACTGTCTTACTCTATTTCCACCTCATCATAACTGACTGTATTACTCTATCTCTGTCTCATCATAGCTGACTGTATTACTCTATCTCTGTCTCATTATAGCTGACTGTCTTATTCTATCTCTGTCTCATCATAACTGACTGTCTTACTCTGTCTATGTCCCATCATAGCTGACTGTCTTACTCTATCTCTGTCTCATCATAGCTGACTGTATTATTCTGTCTCTGTCTCATCATAGCTGACTGTCTTACTCTATCCCTGTCTCATCATAGCTGACTGTCTTACTCTATCTCTGTCTCATCATAGCTGACTGTATTATTCTGTCTCTGTCTCATCATAGCTGACTGTCTTACTCTATCCCTGTCTCATCATAGCTGACTGTATTATTCTGTCTCTGTCTCATCATAGCTGACTGTCTTACTCTATCTCTGTCTCATCATAGCTGACTGTATTATTCTGTCTCTGTCTCATCATAGCTGACTGTCTTACTCTATCCCTGTCTCATCATAGCTGACTGTCTTACTCTATCCCTGTCTCATCATAGCTGACTGTCTTACTCTATCCCTGTCTCATCATAGCTGACTGTATTATTCTGTCTCTGTCTCATCATAGCTGACTGTCTTACTCTATCCCTGTCTCATCATAGCTGACTGTCTTACTCTATCTCTGTCTCATCATAGTTGACTGTCTTACTCTATCTCTGTCTCATTATAGCTGACTGTCTTACTCTATCTCTGTCTCATCATAGCTGACTGTCTTACTCTGTCTATGTCCCATCATAGCTGACTGTCTTACTCTATGTCCCATCATAGCTGACTGTCTTACTCTGTCTATGCCCCATCATAACTGACTGTCTTACTCTGTCTATGTCCCATCATAGCTGACTGTCTTACTCTATCTCTGTCTCATCATAGCTGACTGTATTATTCTGTCTCTGTCTCATCATAGCTGACTGTCTTACTCTATCCCTGTCTCATCATAGCTGACTGTCTTACTCTATCTCTGTCTCATCATAACTGACTCTCTTTAATCTGTCTCTGTCTCATCACAACTGACTGTTTTACTCTGTCTCATCAAAATTCACTGTATTACTCTATCTCTGTCTCATCGTAGCTGACTGTCTTACTCTATCTCTGTCTCATCGTAGCTGACTGTCTTACTCTCTCTGTGTCTCATTATAGCTGACTGTATTACTCTATCTCTGTCTCGTTATAGCTGACTGTCTTACTCTATCTCTGTCTCATCATAGTTGACTGTCTTACTCTCTCTGTGTCTCATCATAGCTGACTGTCTTACTCTATCTCTGTCTCATCATAACTGACTCTCTTTAATCTGTCTCTGTCTCATCACAACTGACTGTTTTACTCTGTCTCATCAAAATTCACTGTATTACTCTATCTCTGTCTAATTATAGCTGACTGTCTTACTCTATCTCTGTCTCATTATAGTTGACTGTCTTACTCTATCTCTGTCTCATTATAGTTGACTGTCTTACTCTATCTCTGTCTCATCATAGTTGACTGTCTTACTCTATCTCTGTCTCATTATAACTGACTGTCTTACTCTATCTCTGTCTCATTATAGCTGACTGTCTTACTCTATCTCTGTCTCATTATAGTTGACTGTCTTACTCTATCTCTGTCTCATTATAGTTGACTGTCTTACTCTCTCCGTGTCTCATTATAGCTGACTGTCTTACTCTATCTCTGTCTCATCATAGTTGACTGTCTTACTCTCTCTGTGTCTCATTATAGCTGACTGTCTTACTCTCTCTGTGTCTCATTATAGCTGACTGTCTTACTCTATCTTGTCTCATTATAGCTGATTGTCTTACTCCATCTCTGTCTCATCATAACTGACTGTCTTACTGTATCTGTGTCTCATAATAACTGACTGTCTTATTCTATCTCTGTTTCATCATAACTGACTGTCTTACTTTATCTGTGTCTCATAATAACTGACAGCCTTAACCTATCTCTTTTTCATCTTAACTATCTTATTATATCTGTCTCATCATAACTGACTGTTTTATTCTTTCTGTCTCATCATAACTGACTGTTTTATTCTTTCTGTCTCATCATAACTGACTGTTTTATTCTTTCTGTCTCATCATAACTGACTGTTTTATTCTTTCTGTCTCATCATAACTGACTGTTTTATTCTTTCTGTCTCATCATAACTGACTGTTTTATTGTATCTGTTTCATCATAACTGACTGTCTTATTCTATCTGTTTCATCATAACTGACTGTTTTATTATTTCTGTCTCATCATAACTGACTGTTTTATTCTCTCTGTCTCATCATAACTGACTGTCTTATTTTATCTGTTTCATCATAACTGACTGTCTTATTCTGTCTGTTTCATCATAACTGACTGTTTTATTCTATCTGTCTCATCATAATTTGCTTTATCTGTTTCATCATAATTTACTCTATCTGTCTCATCATAGCTGACTGTATTACTCTATTTCTGTCTGATCATAACTGACTGTCTTATTCTATCTGTCTCATCATAGCTGACTGTATTACTCTATTTCTGTCTCATAACTGACTGTCTTATTATATCTGTCTCATCATAGCTGACTGTATTACTTTATTTCTGTCTCATCATAACTGACTGTCTTATTCTATCTGTCTCATCATAATTTACTCTATCTGTCTCATCATAATTTACTCTATCTGTCTCATCATAATTTACTCTATCTGTCTCATCATAATTTACTCTATCTGTCTCATCATAATTTACTTTATCTGTCTCATCATAATTTACTTTATCTGTCTCATCATAATTTACTCTATCTGTCTCATCATAATTTACTCTATCTGTCTCATCATAATTTACTCTATCTGTCTCATCATAATTTACTTTATCTGTCTCATCATAATTTACTTTATCTGTCTCATCATAGCTGACTGTATTACTCTATTTCTGTTTCATCATAACTGTCCTACTCTATCATTGTCTCATTATTGTTAGTCTAGATTGATGTCCTTATACATTTTCTTGTCCGTTCACTTACTTCTCTTCATATCGCCTTTTAACGCATATTTAACATTGCAGGGTTAAAAGAAAGATGTTTTTCTCATTAGAGTCCGGGTCGTGGTTCATATAAATTGCGCTGAAATGTCCAGCTCAGATGTTTAATACCAATTATTTCCATTTTAAACTGGAAGTCTGGTTTTAATTACCTGATGTAAATTACTTAAATCTCTCTGCAAAACAGAAGTGACTAATTGAATGGTTAACTCTTAACAGTGGAACTCTTGGTCATTGTAATCTCATGTTCACGTTACCCAGGCACCTTCTCATGACAGAGAGACAGTGACCAGTACACGTTCGGCGTGTGTCTCACTACGATTTCTTACGCTAACTCTGCCCTTCGTAGGTTGTACTAATATCTCAGTCACTTCATTTTTTGACGCTTCATTAATTGTTTGAGAATGTGTATCTCCTGCTAAAGGTAAGACAAGTATTTCAGGCCGGCCCCAGTTCTCATTCTTATACAGATACGGTTTCACTTTACTATATATTACGGTCTCTCATCTGATTTGAAAACAGTTACCATTCATACCCGCTTCAATACTGTCAACACATTTATAATAACACATATCTACAATTTTAATATTTTTATTTCTGTTCCCTTATATAATGTCCATGTTTCTTAACTATACAAGAGCGTTGAGTAAATATAACACTTTCTATTCCCAGGCAAGAAAAAAAATATCCAACTGTTTCTCCACAATCAAATGTGGTAAATGACTTTCCATGTAACCTGACTCAGACTTGTATTTCACTTATCCTCATATCACTTTTACACCTCAATACATCGAAATTATTACACACCATCTACATAACTACTTGCAATCGCTACACAAGATCTACTTAACTACTTCCGATCGCTACACACGATCTACCTACTTCCGATCGCTATACACGATCTACCTAACTACTTCCGATCGCTATTTGCTAGTAAAGTATTCAAATTTAATTAATTTTAGAATACATTTTCCTCGTTTCCATTTTGAATAGACATTCTTATTGCCCCAATTCCCTTGTCAATTTGAAATTGACTTTCTCCCTCACATTTTTATTTAAAAATAGACATTTCCCCCATTTCAATCCCTTTTTAGTAGTACAGGCATTATTATCGTCCCACGTCAATCGGAAGGGAACGTCTCGCAGATATTACCGGCTGTCCGTCGATATCAGTTTTGGCTTGAATGTCGATCAGTGCGTCCTAAATTGGTCGATGTGGTTGGAGGGGGAAAAACAATTGTCCGAGATCGAGCCATACACGAGGGCAATATCAAGATGATGTTGGAATTGGTGGTAAGATTACATAGAATGTCCCATAAAATGATTTGGGGAAGACAATAGAATGCATCCTGAAAATGCATGCAGAAGACAATAGAATGCACTGTAAGGTTACACGGGGAAAACAACAATGCATTTTGAAAGTACATGCAGAACACAATAGAATCAACTGTAAGGTTATGTAGAAGAGACAGTAACATTATCAATAAGATCATACGAAAAAAAAAACAGTATAATCGACAGTAAGTTACATAGGGAAGATACTAAATTAAATGGTAAAATTACTTTGGGAAAACCATAAAATAGACATAAGATTACATAAGTAAGAAAATAAAAAGTAGACTAGGAAAGACATACCGATATAATAATAATAACACACATAAAAATAATATCGCCTTTAAGATTAACAGGGTAAGACAATATATTTGTCGTAAGATTTCACAGGTAAGACAAATAGAATTGTCGTAAGATCTGAGAAAAGAAATTAAATTGACATATCGCACAGTGAAGATTTAGTAGGCAGAAATATCAATAAGGACAGAATGTAGAATTGTCGATACTATTACTTTGGGGAAAACAATAGAATGATCGTTAAGATTATACCAGGAAAAAAAATAGAATAGCAGTTAAGATTACATCAGGAAAAAATAGAATGGCTGTTAAGATTCATTCATCATTGAGTGCCGTCTCCGCAACGAAGGTTGGCTACCATGGAGCGCCATTTTGCTCTATCTCTTGCTTTGATGGTGCAGGTTGTCATCGGTTGATTTGTCCATCTTTTGATGTTACTCGTCCATGTTAATCTTGGTCTGCCTCTGCCTCTTTTACCTTGTATTTTCCCCTCCAGGATCACTTTCAGTAGGCTGTTGTGTCTTTTAACATGGCCTAAGAATCGCATTTGTCTTGTTCTAATTGTGTTCAGAAGTTCTCTTTTCATTTTAGTTGTTTTAAGACTCTGTCATTTGTTTTCTTTTCCTTCCATCCAATTCTACCTATTCTTCTATATATCCACATTTCAAAGGCTTCAATTCTCTGTTCTGTTTTCTTGTCTAATGTCCATGTTTCAGCACCATATAGGAATATTGAGAAGATGTAACATTTTGCTATTCTTAGTTTTAGCTCCGGTGTTATTTGTTTTGATGTTAGTATGTCCTTCATGACATTAAAATTACTTTTTGCCATTCCTAATCTTTGTTTATTTCAGTTGTACATTTTCCATCACTGGTTATAGTATGTCCAAGGTAGTTGTAGTTCTGAACTGTCTCCAGGTCTATTCCTTCAATTTTGATATCCACTTGTGGGTTTTGAGTATTTTCTTTGTTTATGATCATAGTTTTAGTCTTTTTGATATTCATATCTAGTCCATATTTTTTGCTTGTCGTGTTTATTTCATTAAGTAATTGTTGTAGGTCTTTAGGATTTTCTGCTAGTAGTACAGTATCGTCAGCATATCTTAGGTTATTGATTATCTTTCCATTAATTTGTAGGCCTGGCATCTCTATGATGTTTTTAAAGATTTGCTCAGTGTATAGATTGAACAAGCTTGGTGATAGGATGCATCCTTGTCTTACTCCTCTTTTTATATCAATGGGTGTAGAGAACTCTTTGTTATATTTTATTATTGCTGTTTGCTCCCAGTATAGATTGCATATTAGTCGTATATCCATGTCATCTAGATGTATCTCTTTTAGGCATTCTATAAGTTGTTTGTGGTGTACTCTATCAAAAGCTTTGGTGTAGTCTATGAAGCAGGCATATATTGGTTTGTTTACTTCTGTGTATTTTTCGATTAATGTTCTCATGCAGAATATGGCTTCTTTTGTCCCGCTATTTTTCCTAAATCCAAATTGCTGCTCATCTAATTCAGTATTGATTTTATTCTGAATCCTTCCTTGTATAACTTTTAGCAAGATTTTTGTAACATGGCTCATTAGGCTTATTGTTCTAAAGTCACTGCATTCAACTGCATCATTCTTTTTAGGCAATGCAATGAAAGTTGATGTTTTTAGTTCATTTGGTATGTATCCTGTGTGGTATATGTCGTTGCATATGTCTGTAATCACTTCAATGCCAAAATCTTCAAGTGCCTGTATCATCTCTATCTGTATGCTTTCAGGTCCTGCTGCTTTTCCCCTTTTCATTGTTTTTATAGCTTTTTCCACCTCAGATTTTAAGATTTTATAGCCTGATGTACATTTTATAACTGGTTTCTTGTCCCTTTGATCATGAAATAGTTCTGTTAAGATTACATCAGGAAAAAAATAGAATGACTGTTAAGATTACATAAGGGAAAAAAATAATGGCTGTTAAAATTACATAAGATATGATTCCTATCCTGATGATAGATTGTATCCAGAATGGCACGGGTAGTGCGAGGAGTGTGCGTAAGAACCACACAAAGGACACATTATGGCGTGCGATAAGATTACTCAAGTTACCTATTAAATGAAAATTGAAAGATGGCTTATTTTACAGATTTTTAAAACAAATATTGTTGATATTTTGTAGTGGCATCACTGTGTAGACTGTATGTCAGCATTGGAAAGTGACGTTCCTGCTCTAGCGCAATACTTGTAGCCGATCGTAACTAGTTGCTATGCTCTATTTGGCAGTTTACTTGGTAGTTAGCGACGGTGTAATAGTATATATATATATATATATATATATATATATATATATACACGGATAACATAGATCATGTAATGGAAGATAGATATCTTAGCTTGGCTCGGACAACTTAGAAGTTAACAATAAGTTAGGTAGAGATAATAGCGGTAACATAATTATAGCACAGGCACCGATTCTTATAGCAAGTTTTGGGAATGGAAAATGTTATTGGAAAGGGTGGGGGATGGATGAAAACTTGACTTGACCGTCACATATCCAGAAATTAAGTTGGTAATCAAACTCGGGGGCAGGTTAAGTTTATGAGAGAGATGTTACACTCTTAGAGTTCATGTTAGCGTTATTTTTTAAACATAATTTGACACAAAAGTCATCTATAGTTGAAGTTTGATTTCACCCATTGGCTGAGAGATAAATAAGCAGAGACTAAGCCAATAAATTATGCAAATCAGACAGAGGTATTTAACATCATGCATTAGACAGTGTGAGTTAGAGTTTAGACTAATTTGAGAAACAGCAGAGCAACCACCAGAAGTGGGAGAAACACCTAGAGTTAAAAACATCAGAGCATCCTCCTGAAGTGGGAGAAACACCTAGAGTTAGAAACATCTGAGCAACCTCCAGAAGTGGGAGAAACACCTAGAGTTAGAAACATCTGAGCAACCTCCAGAAGTGGGAGAAACACCTAGAGTTAGAAACATCTGAGCAACCTCCAGAAGTGGGAGAAACACCTAGAGTTAGAAACAACAGAGGAACCTCCAGAAGTGGGAGAAACACCTAGAGTTAGAAACAACAGAGGAACCTCCAGAAGTGGGATAAACACCTAGAGTTAGAAACATCTGAGCAACCTCCAGAAGTGGGAGAAATACATAGAATTAGAAACATCTGAGCAACCTCCAGAAGTGGGAGAAACACCTAGAGTTAGAAACATCTGAGCAACCTCCAGAAGTGGGAGAAACACCTAGAGTTAGAAACAACAGAGCAACCTCCAGAAGTGGGAGAAACACTTAGAGTTAGAAACAACAGAGCAACCTCCAGAAGTGGGAGGGCGATGGGATGGATGAGTTTACTGAGCCATGCGGGCGACGAGATGGATGAGTTTATTGAGCCATGAGGGCGATGGGATGGATGAGTTTACTGAGCCATGAGTGCGATGAGATGGGTGAGTTTATTGAGCCATGGGGGCGATGAGATGGATGAGTTTATTGAGCCATGAGGGCGATGGGATGGATGAGTTTATTGAGCCATGAGGGCGATGGGATGGATGAGTTTATTGAGTCATGAGGGCGATGGGATGGATGAGTTTATTGAGTCATGAGCGCGATGGGATGGGTGAGTTTATTGAGCCATGGGGGCGATGGGATGGGTGAGTTTATTGAGCCATGGGGGCGAAGAGATTGGTGAGTTTATTGAGCCATGGGGGCGATGAGATTGGTGAGTTTATTGAGCCATGAGGGCGATAGGATGTGTGAGTTTATTGAGCCATGGGGGCGATGGGATGGATGAGTTTATTGAGCCATGGGGGCGATGGGATTGGTGAGTTTATGGAGCCATGGGGTCGATGGGATGGGTTAGTTTATTGAGCCATGACGGCGATGGGATGGGTGAGTTTATTGAGCCATGAGGGCGATGCGATGGGTGAGTTTATTGAGCCATGGGGGCGATGAGATGTGTGAATTTATTGAGCTATGATGGCGATGGGATAGATGAGTTTATTCAGTCATGAGGGCGATGGGATGTGTGAGTTTATTGAGCCATGACGGAGATGGGATGGATGAGTCTATTGAGCCATGGGGGCGATGGGATGTGTGAGTTTGTTGAGCCATAACGGCGATAGGATGTGTGAGTTTATTGAGCCATGAGGGCGATGGGATGGGTGAGTTTATTGAGCCATGAGGGCTATGGGATGGATGAGTTTATTCAGCCATGGGAGCGATGGGATGGGTGAGTTTATTCAGCCATGAGGACGATGGGATGGATGAGTTTATTCAGCCATTAGGGCGATGGGATGTATGAGCCAAGAGGGCGATGGGATGGGTGAGTTTATTGAGCCATGAGGGCGATTGGATGTGTGAGTTTATTGAGCCATGACGGCGATGGGATGTGTGAGTTTATTGAGCCATGCGGGCGATGGGATGGGTGAGTTTATTGAGCCATGACGGAGATGGGATGAATGAGTCTATTGAGCCATGGGGGCGATGGGATGTGTGAGTTTGTTGAGCCATGACGGCGATGGGATGTGTGAGTTTATTGAGCCATGAGTGCGATGAGATGTGTGAGTTTACTCAGCCATGAAGGCGATGGGATGTGTGAGTTTATTGAGCCATGACGGAGATGGGATGGGTGAGTCTGTTGAGCCATGGGGGCGATGGGATGTGTGAGTTTATTGAGCCATGAGGGAGATGGGATGGGTGAGTTTATTGAGCCATGACGGAGATGGGATGGGTGAGTCTGTTGAGCCATGGGGGCGATGGGATGTGTGAGTTTATTGAGTCATGACGGAGATGGGATGGGTGAGTCTGTTGAGCCATGGGGGCGATGGGATGTGTGAGTTTATTGAGCCATGAGGGCGATGGGATGTGTGAGTTTATTGAGCAGTGACGGCGATGGAATGTGTGAGTTTATTGAGCCATGACGGCGATAGGATGTGTGAGTTTATTGAGCCATGAGGGCGACTGGATGTGTGAGTTTATTGAGCCATGACGGCGATGGGATGTGTGAGTTTATTGAGCCATGCGGGCGATGGGATGGGTGAGTTTATTGAGCCATGACGGAGATGGGATGAATGAGTCTATTGAGCCATGGGGGCGATGGGATGTGTGAGTTTGTTGAGCCATGACGGCGATGGGATGTGTGAGTTTATTGAGCCATGAGTGCGATGAGATGTGTGAGTTTACTCAGCCATGAGGGCGATGGGATGTGTGAGTTTATTGAGCCATGAGGGCGATGGGATGTGTGAGTTTATTGAGCAATGACGGCGGTGGGATGTGTGAGTTTATTGAGCCTTGACGCCGGTGGGATGGGTGAGTTTATTGAGCCATGAGGACGATGGGATGTGTGAGTTTATTGAGCCATGACGGCGATGGGATGTGTGAGTTTATTGAGCAATGCGGGCGATGGGATGGGTGAGTTTATTGAGCCATGACGGAGATGGGATGGGTGAGTCTGTTGAGCCATGGGGGCGATGGGATGTGTGAGTTTGTTGAGCCATGACGGCGATGGGATGTGTGAGTTTATTGAGCCATGAGTGCGATGAGATGTGTGAGTTTACTCAGCCATGAGGGCGATGGGATGTGTGAGTTTATTGAGCCATGAGGGCGATGGGATGTGTGAGTTTATTGAGCCATGACGGCGGTGGGATGTGTGAGTTTATTGAGCCATGACGCCGGTGGGATGTGTGAGTTTATTGAGCCATGACGGCGGTGGGATGTGTGAGTTTATTGAGCCATGACGCCGGTGGGATGTGTGAGTTTATTGAGCCATGACGCCGGTGGGATGTGTGAGTTTATTGAGCCATGACGCTGGTGGGATGTGTGAGTTTATTGAGCCATGAGGGCGATGGGATGTGTGAGTTTATTGAGCCATGACGGCGGTGGGATGTATGAGTTTATTGAGCCATGACGCTGGTGGGATGTGTGAGTTTATTGAGCCATGAGGACGATGGGATGTGTGAGTTTTTTGAGCCATGACGGCGATGGGATGTGTGAGTTTATTGAGCCATGACGGCGGTGGGATGTGTGAGTTTATTGAGCCATGACGACGGTGGGATGTGTGAGCTTATTAAGCCATGAGGACGATGGAATGTGTGAGTTTATCGAGCCATGACGGCGGTGGGTCGCATTTTGGGGGATGGTGTATTTTGCGTGTGCTATTATGTTTATTTATGTATCTTTTTTCTTCACTGTTTAACTACAATAATTGTTCTTAACATCTTTGAGTGTTGAAATGTCTCCTACTCCGAAGTCGGAGTAAATCTGCCTGCATGGCGAGGGGCATCCTGTAATGGGATAAAAATGACTTTACACGCAAAATTCAGTCCCACAAAATTGAGTGGGTGGGACTTCATCAGAGGTCAAAGCTGACGAAAGCGAACGAACGAACGAAATGTCTCCGGCGCGTTCAAAATATTTCATGCACGAAAAGTGAACGGTTCGCTAACCTTGATAGAAATGGGCCGTAACATACGAGCTTCAAATGATGTAGAATATAGATTGTACTGATAATTGCTATACAGAAGGGGGAAGCTCACTGCTTGGTAGAGACGAGGATATAAGGTTTGGGTGAAAATGAAATGACTGGAGCTCGTTTTGAAAGAGAAAGAGAATAAGAGTGAGTAGTTGAGAGAGTGAGTTATATTGTATTGATAAAGTATGAGAAGATGGAGATGATAAAAGAAAGGTTTAAAGAAAAAGTGAAACGGAGGAGATACTAGAAGGTTTTAGGAAGGACAAAGACGGATAAAGATAAGACAGAGTAAGAGTAGGAATTTAGATGATGAACGAAGAGAGAGAGAGACAGAATTAGCGTGAGACGGATAGAGATAAAGATGGGGAGAGAGGTAGGGAGATAGATAATCGAGTAAAGGTGTGAACGGTCGTGGATATAGAAGACAGAGACAAACTTTGAGACAGAATAAAATAGAAAAGAAAGAAAAATTAACAGCGGTAGAGATGGAGGTGGATGAAGGGAAGTAGATAGAGAGAGAGAGGACATTAACAAAAAAACAGCTTATCAATCGCAAAGGGGAAATAAAGCAGTATAAGATAGCACAGCAGAATACAAGAGAAAAACATCAGGAAACACTATGTTACAAAATAAGTTCATAAGAAACAGGATATATGTTTGATGTTTATCAATCAGAACATAGAATAATAATTCGGCCTTGATAAGATGTGCACAAAAGTAAAGAACATATTATAACAAGAATAGGTGATCGCATAACTTCAGGAAACACTTGGATGAATATTCCTAGCATCGCCAGAGTCAATACATTAGTAAAGTAAAAGTAAAGAACAGATTATAACAAGAATACGTGATCGCATAACTTCAGGAAACACTTGGATGAATATTCCTAGCATCGCCAGAGTCAATACATTAGTAAAGTAAAAGTAAAGAACAGATTATAACAAGAATACGTGATCGCATAACTTCAGGAAACACTTGGATGAATATTCCTAGCATCGCCAGAGTCAATACATTAGAGGCGGGAAAATAAATGCCATGAGAGAAGATCAAACGGACACTTTCAAAAGATGATCTAATAAAACTACTGCTTGTAGAAACGACGGAACATAGAAGTAATTACAGCGCATTGACACAATAAACACTTGACGCGTGTAGGATATAATGTGACATTAAGCATTTACGGGGATAAAATAATAGGTTGAGATTGTGCTGGCTATTGAGCGCGCAAATTCGCAGCCCACATACAATCTCACACAGGTCAGCATGAGTAATGACCGTAGAAAATAGGGTAATTTGCTCTGTATTTATTAAGTCAAATAGAATGCATGGGCATTCATTTTAATATCAAGTCTATTAATAATTGTCGATAAACAACAGAAGAGAAAACATATTTCAGTAGAATATTTGAATGTAAATAAAAATGTTAAATTATTGTATTAGTAATAATTTAATGTAATAATTAGTAGTAATTTAATGTAATAATTAGTAGTAATTTAATGTAATAATTAGTAATAATTTAATGTAATAATTAGTAGTAATTTAATGTAATAGTTAGTAATAATTTAATGTAATAATTAGTAATAATTTAATGTAATAATTAGTAATAATTTAATGTAATAATTAGTAATAATTTAATGTAATAATTAGTAGTAATTTAATGTAATAATTAGTAATAATTTAATGTAATAATTAGTAATAATTTAGTGTAATAATTAGTAGTAATTTAATGAAAATGTATTGTTCTCTTGGTCTTAGAGTGGAAAGGCGGTAGGCCAGCAGCAAATTTCTTCCACCTCTTGTGGTCCTTCCCCTTCAAATATTGGGACGTTAATTAGCTACTAGTGTGTCTTAGCAGTTGTGGGTGTACTGTCAAATATTGGGACGTTAATTAGCTACTAGTGTGTCTTAGCAGTTGTGGGTGTACTGTCAAATATTGGGACGTTAATTAGCTACTAGTGTGTCTTAGCAGTTGTGGGTGTACTGTCAAATATTGGGACGTTAATTAGCTACTAGTGTGTCTTAGCAGTTGTGGGTGTACTGTCAAATATTGGGACGTTAATTAGCTACTAGTGTGTCTTAGCAGTTGTGGGTGTACTGTCAAATATTGGGACGTTAATTAGCTACTAGTGTGTCTTAGCAGTTGTGGGTGTACTGTCAAATATTGGGACGTTAATTAGCTACCAGTGTGTCTTAGCAGTTGTGGGTGTACTGTCAAATATTGGGACGTTAATTAGCTACCAGTGTGTCTTAGCAGTTGTGGGTGTACTGTCAAATATTGGGACGTTAATTAGCTACCAGTGTGTCTTAGCAGTTGTGGGTGTACTGTCAAATATTGGGACGTTAATTAGCTACTAGTGTGTCTTAGCAGTTGTGGGTGTACTGTCAAATATTGGGACGTTAATTAGCTACCAGTGTGTCTTAGCAGTTGTGGGTGTACTGTCAAATATTGGGACGTTAATTAGCTACTATAATAGTGTGTCTTAGCAGTTGTGGGTGCACTGTAAGTTGAATAGAGGAGAGTTTTGCTGTAGGAGAGCCAGATGCACGAGTCTATTAGTTGAAGAGCTCTCCGTCTTGTGAGGACATTAAAGTTAGGTTCAGGTTTTTCTATATTTGAACGTAGCATCTAACGTAAATGATGCGAGAGAAAACAGATGGATTTACATCAATGGTTAGAAAAAAAAGGATTTAAAATCAACCAAGAAAAGAGAAAAGTAGTGAAAAATCGAATTTATGCAGAAGAAAAAAAATATACATAGAAAGAAAAACAGCGGAAGAAGTAGATCACTTTGTATATTATGGAAGCTACATAGATCAGGGGGGGGGACACTCTGTATAGCGAAGGCAACAATGACTTTCAGAAACTCTGATCAAATATGGAGATGAAAGTTACTAAACACAAAAAGCTCAGGATTTTCTCAAATAAAATATGTTGTCAGCCCTTAATTATGCAAGCGAGAGCTAGAAAACAACAAAAGAAATATAAAATAAACTTGGTGCATCTGAAAACAAATAGCTCAGTAAAATACTGTGTTTACCATGGAATGATTTCAAGAATAGTGTTGAAATAAGAGAAATGACAAGACATTCAAAAATAGCAAGTGTAATAGAGAGAAGAATGTGGTCATAGGATGGCCATGTGATGAGAAGAGGCATCAAGAGAAGAAGGTGGTCATAGAGGATGGCCATGTGATGAGAAGAGGCATCAAGAGAAGAAGGTGGTCATAGAGGATGGCCATGTGATGAGAAGAGACATCAAGAGAAGAAGGTGGTCATAGAGGATGGCCATGTGATGAGAAGAGACATCAAGAGAAGAAGGTGGTCATAGAGGATGGCCATGTGATGAGAAGAGACATCAAGAGAAGAAGGTGGTCATAGAGGATGGCCATGTGATGAGAAGAGACATCAAGAGAAGAAGGTGGTCATAGGAAGGCCATGTGATGAGAAGAGGCAACAAAGGAGTCTTAAAGCAGGTCCTAAAATGGGAACCAGATGGTTCAAGAAAAATGGCCGACCAGGAGAAACACTAAAAATAACAATGAAGAAACAAGAACAGGCATGAACTCACTAGCCGAGACTGAACAAGTCGCCCACAACAGGGACGCATGGCGTGATCAAATGTTGGTCCTGTGTAAGGTCTGATTGTTAGTAACAAAGATCATCACAAACAAAGAGTCCAGAATTTCTGTCTTCCGTGCTGTCTTCGTTTCGAAATGACAATAGAAAGATAGATCTAACGTAAAGCGGCAACGGAATAGACAGCCCTATCTCTTCCCATGTGTAGAACAACCAGTTTAGTAAGTCAAAGTGATGTAAAGGTTGTCTCCCCTGCTAGGCGTATGGAGAACGTGGCGTGATCAAATGTGCAACCTGTAAGTAATCATTTTTTTCATGACCAACGAGACAATTTTGGACATGTGATCAGTATCACGCCAGGCCGCCTTTACCTCTCATAAAGATCACTAGTAACAATTTTTAGATGCTGGGTGAACCCCAGAGCCTTATCGGTGTGGACAAAAAATAAAATCCACGGCTTCTGGAAATTAAACTCTGACTCTTCTGATCAGGACGCGACCAATCAACCACTGATGGTGCTAGACAAAGTAAAACATATAGACAGCGTGCTATATGAACTCGATGCAGAAATGTTAACACGTGTAATCTCATTCTATTTTGATAATAATAATAAAGAAAAAAAAACAAAGTTGAAACATTTGTTATATATTCCAGTTCTTTTCAAAGACGTTTAATATTACCAATGTTTTCCCATTTGAAATATAAGTTCGATTAAAGCTGGTAGTCTTTAGTAGAGTTTGGTCGTGGTCGAGGAGAAAGGCAGCTGCCGGCATTGCTGATCATCAAGTACCCTGCCTGCTGGCGTAGATGATTACGTCTCAACCTCACATTTCTCTCTCACAATTATGTATCGAAATATTGTTCTAATATATATATATATATATCTATAATCAATCTATTGTTAACTTCCTACCAAGAAAATTACTTGAGCTCTCTGTTATCTGTTCTCTGTTTCTCTCTGTTATCTTTTCTTTGTTACCCTCTTATATCTGTTCTCTGTTTCTCTCTGTTATCTTTTCTCTGTTTCCCTAACGTATCTGTTCTCTGTTTCTCTCTGTTATCTTTTCTTTGTTACCCTCTTATATTTGTTCTCTGTTTCTCTCTGTTATCTTTTCTCTGTTTCCCTAACGTATCTGTTCTCTGTTTCTCTCTGTTATCTTTTCTCTGTTTCCCTAACGTATCTGTTCTCTGTTTCTCTCTGTTATCTTTTCTCTGTTTCCCTAACGTATCTGTTCTCTGTTTCTCTCTGTTATCTTTTCTCTGTTACCCTCTTATCTTTTCTCTGTTTCTCTCTGTTATCTTTTCTGTTTCCCTAACGTATCTGTTCTCTGTTTCTCTCTGTTATCTTTTCTTTGTTACCCTCTTGTATCTGTTCTCTGTTTCTCTCTGTTATCATTTCTATGTTGCTCTCTATGTCTTCTTCCCTCAATTGTTTCTCGCTGTCACAGTATGTTGCGCTTGTTCTCTGTTTCCCTCTGATATCTATTCTCTGCTACTTTCTGTCTTCTTTCATGCAAATTTTCTGTGACACATTATGTTGCATCTGTACACTTGTCATTACATGAGCAACATGTTATGATTGTTTCCTCTTGATGTTTGCAGCTTTATTTTTGCCTAAATATCTTCTACTGTTTATATACTGGTAATTATGTAGTTGTTCTTTGTCTTCTTCGTTTTATAAACGATTTTCTTGCTTGGAATTCAGTTTCACTTTTATAAGTTGTTAGACACATCATGAAAATATGGAATTTGTTTACAAGAAAAATAATATTTTCTTTACACTAGTTACCAATTAGTGTTATGTTAAATCATATATACTAGTAACAAAAAAATGTATTTTTTGAGGTAAAAATGAAGACATACAATAAGACATTCATCATCATCTTAACCATTCAACAATTTCTTCGGTTGTAATTATGATCAAGAAATGATATCTTATTTTGTTTGTAATTGATTGACAGATAATCTAGATTTATATTTCACGCTTGTTAATCATGGTAATGGCCAAGACTGAATGAAGTTTGTGCCGCGGTCTCTTCTAGTCCCCACCCCCCTCCTGCTCTCTCTTTCTCCTGATTGCTCTCTTTCCTTGCCAATAATGTATCAAATCATTCATACGTTTGTAGTGCTACTGAACTCGTAAGCTATCCTGTTTTCTGGGTTTGGCAACATAACCTTTATATACATATACAACCAACTTTTCTATCAAGCATGCGATGTAATAACGACCCCATATTTCAGTTTAATGCAGTTTTTAATGTTAGTTACACTGTGACCTCCCAGGCATGTCATAATAGGCGACTAAGGAGGTTGATCGATGTCTTGACAAGCTGTCGTTGTAAAAAGTATTGTTATGGAAACAGAGCCATAGATTTTAGAAGCAGTGATTTCTGCAATATGTGCCATTTTGGCACGCAAGGTTTCTGTTTTTGAGATTGTGGTTCTGCCCTATGTGCCGTCTTCGGCTCGAAAGGACAATAGATAGATAGATAGTTTTAAATCTAATTGTTGTCACAGACAACAACATTGTAATTGTTTGTTTTCTTGTATAATATCTCTCTCATATTTACTAACTTTATTTTATTGTAATAACAGGTTTGCAAATTAATCTCCCTCAAAGTTGTTATATTTCTTCTTAATATCGTATACTGACTTCAGCTTGAAAATATTTCAAGCAATCCCTGGTCAGTTGTTTTCCTGAATGTACCCCAACTAGAACAGTAATTTTGTACACCCTTCATTTATATACACAGATCGCTGCTTAAAGACGGTCATGTTTTAGGGTTGCTGCACTCAATCTTCAAATATCCATTCAACTGTGATGGGGGCTATTAGGCTTATCAAAAACATGAGGAAAAATTAAAAAATAAAAAAAGGTATGTAAGAAGCTTTACGTGACAAGTGGACGACACAGACTAAACAACGTTTCGGCTCAATAGGCCTTCATCAGGAACAAACAATAAAAACACACACACACAAATTAATAACGAAACAACCAAAACAAAAACAATCGAAATGTGTTAAAGAAAACAACAACAAAAAGTAAAACTATCCTGTCAAATCCAAAATAAAATCGTAACCAAGTGCGGCTGTCGTGAACGTCGAAAATCGTGCGAAAAAGTGCGTAAATGTAAACAGAACCAGAGGAGTAAACACAAGGGTCAGTGTGCAAACACAAAGGAGAAAGAATCGAATAGTAGACTAACAGGTGTAAAAAGACGCTAAGAGTGAGATGTCTGAGAGTGGGGTACAGTAAAAATAAATGAGGGGTAAGAAGCACAGAAAAAAATTTTTTTATAGAGGAGAAAACTGAAGTGTCTCATAAGGGACTAGAGGAGAAGAACTATAAAAAGCATGGCATAGTAAGTAGACCAAATAACCCAAATATGTGTAGTAGAGAAGGCTATGCAAAAGGGAAGGAGCAAGCAAAAGGAAACTATGCGTATGAGTGTGATACATTCATACCTCTCGGGGTCAGCGAACCATACTGGACTATAAGGCGATTTTCCAAAGTATAGCGGCTGCGGTCGCCAGAGTGACAAAGGACAATACCAGTGACACGGATGTCGTCTTTGCCCTTGTGATCAGGGGAGTTGAAGTGGGAAGATACCGGAGTACCAGTATTTTGTTGGACATCACGTAGATGTTCACAAAATCTTTCCGCTAATCTTCTTCCAGACTCACCAATATAGGTCATATGGCATCGTTGGCATATGATGGCATAAATGATGTTGCGGGACACACATGTGAAGCTATGCTTGATCTCGAACCGTCCATTAGGGAACAAAACCGAGTCAGCAGGGAGCACATAGGCACAGGTAATACAGTTTCGACCACAAGGGGCCGTACCGAAGTGTTGAGGGTGGGAGCAAGGGAGATGGCTCCTAACCAAAATATCTCTCAAATTCCTGTCGCGCTTAAAGGCGATCATCGGGGGATCACTAAAAAGTAGACGGGTAGTGGGATCAGAGAGGAGAATGGAACGGTAGCGGTTGAGTATCCTCACAGCAGCTAAGTTGTGGGGATGATATGTGAGGGTGAGTATAGTTCTCTCAGAAGGGGGGCGGTTGGAAGGGGTGAGTGCCTCGGGACGGGAGATAAGGAGGACCCGCTGGAGGGCAGACTGGAGGATCGAGTCTGGATAAAGCCGGCGGCTGAAGAAACCTAACATGAGGTGAGCCTGTAGGAGGAAATCTTGGTCATCCTGGCAGATGCGACGGAGACGCAATAACTGAGAGAACGGAATAGAATCACGACAAGAAGGTGAATGGGATGAAGTGTAGAGAAGATAGCAATGGGCGTCTGTGGGTTTATAGAAAACCGAAGTATGGAGGCCAGAAGTACCCAAAGAAACGATAAGATCTAGGAAGGTGACAGAGGAAGTGGATGTACAAGATGTGAACTTGATAGCTTTGTGATAGCCACCAATGTGGTCGATAAACCTGGAGAGGTCATCCTCAGGTAGATCGGTAAGTCCGAAGCAGTCATCAATGTACCGAAGGTATATGATGGGAAGGGGACCTTGATATGAATTGAGAAATTGGTACTCAAGGTAGCCCATAAACAGGCAAGCATAGCTAGGGCCCATCTTGGTGCCCATGGCTACTCCACTAACCTGATCATAGAAGTCACCATTGAACTCAAAGGTATTGAGGTTGAGTACAAGCTCAGTAAGGCGGAGAAGAGTGGCAGTATCCACAGAGGGGTGTTGTCTCTGGTCAAGAAAGAAACGTAGAGCTAAGAGGCCGTCGGAGTGAGGAATAGAGGTGTAGAGGGAGCAAACATCAAGGGTAAAAAGTCGGTATGAGCGACCATGGGAGAGAGAGATAGAAGAGAAGATATTAAGTGCATGGTTAGTGTCCTTGACATATGAAGGAAGACTGGCAACCATGGGCTGGAAGACACTGTCTAGATAGTCAGATATGTGTTCAGTCGGGCATGCACACGCAGACACGATGGGGCGTCCTGGATAGTCGATTTTGTGAATTTTGGGGAGCATATAGAAAGATGGTTTCCCAAGACCACTATTCGGGATAATAAGGCGAGACGCGCTAGGGGGAAGGAGGTGGTCACGGATCAGTTCTTTGATGGTAGATTGGACCTGTTTATTGTGGGGGACAGTAGCGTCATCAGGACGGGGTTTATAAAACGTGGTATTGGATAGTTGTTTGTTGCCCTCTGAAATGTATAAGTCTCTGCGCCAAACTACCACCGCTCCCCCTTTATCGGCCGGTTTGATGACAATGTCTTCTCGGCGGCGGAGATTAGAGAGGGCTCGAAGCTCAGAGGGAGATAAATTAGAGCGGTGAAGTTTTCTAGGGCACAGTTGTAGTATCTCACGTGAGGTGACATTAATGTAGTGATCCAAGGCCTGGGATGCGCCGGGTTGAGGGGTCCAATCCGATTTACGGGAGTGGAAGCGGGAAAACTCGTCTACAGGGGTAGATAAGGTGGAAGTTGCAGTAGTGCCAGAGTAATGGAGCTTCAAGCGCATACGTCTATGGAAATCATGGACATCCTTACAAAGATTATAATGGTCACTAAAGGGACGAAGGGGGATAAATTTTAAACCTTTAGAGAGAACAGACCTCTCATTATGTGAGAGATGGAGGTCGGGGGGTATACAAAAAACTAAAGAGTCGGTAGCTGACGTAGCAGGTATAGAGGAAGGTGGGGCGGGGCGGAGGAAGGAGATCTTCTTCTTGTGCTGGGAGGACATAAAAATATAGAGTTGCCTATTAAAGTCGTGGATGATCTGTCGGATAAAATGGTCTGAGCCGGTCATTAAACACCTGAGTCTCGACACCAGCAATAGACGCTGAGTGCGCAGGTGGGAGACCAACCTGGTGTAGTTGGCTAGAACGAGCCTCATACGATGGAAACCAAGGCGTCTTTCAATACTATCAAATCGCCTAATTTCACTAAGGTTGGGCTGGTGGACAAAGGGGGTGAATTTAGACCGGAACCCAAAAGGGAGAATCTTAAATCGTATACAATTTTGGAGGAAATTAACGTGGCAACTAAATCTGGTAAGCTTATAAGTAGTAAAGGCGAGTTCAGTGGATATAGAAGAGATGTCTGTAGGTAAATACTGGAAGGCTAAAAGAGTACCTCGGCGTATGGAGTTCGAAAACTGTTTAAGTGTGGGCATGCTGTCAGAGAAAGGAACAAGTGAAAGGACTAAGCTAACACAGGCAAAAAAGAACTAAAACTAAAATAAGGTATGAGTGATGATGGTGATCACAACAATGATAACAACGTAATAGGTGGCAAACGTACAAAAACTAAAGGATGATCAAAATGGCAGTCAAGTAAAAGGATAAAACTAAGATATAAATACTAAAGTAAACACTAAGGACGAAATACAAACATTAAGTAGCAGCTGTATTGTACTAGTAAAGGATTAAGGCATAAAAATGCGAAGCTGCAGTAAAGCTGAATATGAGGAAAAATTAAAAAAAAAATAAATAAAAAATAAAAAAATAAAAAAATAAAATAAAAAAAGGTATGTAAGAAGCTTTACGTGACAAGTGGACGACACAGACTAAACAACGTTTCGGCTCAATAGGCCTTCATCTGGAACAAACAATAAAAACACACACACACAAATTAATAACGAAACAACCAAAACAAAAACAATCGAAATGTGTTAAAGAAAACAACAACAAAAAGTAAAACTATCCTGTCAAATCCAAAATAAAATCGTAACCAAGTGCAAAACAAAAAATAAAAACACACACACACAAAACTATCCTTTTGATAGCTTTGTGATAGCCACTAGTGTAGCCACTAATGTACTGCCACTCTTCTCCGCCTTACTGAGCTTGTACTCCACCTCCTTCCCCCTAGCGCGTCTCGCCTTATTATCCCGAATAGTGGTCTTGGGAAACCATCTTTCTATATGCTCCCCAAAATTCACAAAATCGACTATCCAGGACGCCCCATCGTGTCTGCGTGTGCATGCCCGACTGAACACATATCTGACTATCTAGACAGTGTCTTCCAGCCCATGGTTGCCAGTAAAAAGTAAAACTATCCTGTCAAATCCAAAATAAAATCGTAACCAAGTGCAAAACAAACAATAAAAACACACACACACAAATTAATAACGAAACAACCAAAACAAAAACATTCGAAATGTGTTAAAGAAAACAACAACAAAAAGTAAAACTATCCTGTCAAATCCAAAATAAAATCGTAACCAAGTAACCCACAGACGCCCATTGCTATCTTCTCTACACTTCATCCCATTCACCTTCTTGTCGTGATTCTATTCCGTTCTCTCAGTTATTGCGTCTCCGTCGCATCTGCCAGGATGACCAAGATTTCCTCCTACAGGCTCACCTCATGTTAGGTTTCTTCAGCCGCCGGCTTTATCCAGACTCGATCCTCCAGTCTGCCCTCCAGCGGGTCCTCCTTATCTCCCGTCTCGAGGCACTCACCCCTTCCAACCGCCCCCCTTCTGAGAGAACTATACTCACCCTCACATATCATCCCCACAACTTAGCTGCTGTGAGGATACTCAACCGCTACCGTTCCATTCTCCTCTCTGATCCCACTACCCGTCTACTTTTTAGTGATCCCCCGATGATCGCCTTTAAGCGCGACAGGAATTTGAGAGATATTTTGGTTAGGAGCCATCTCCCTTGCTCCCACCCTCAACACTTCGGTACGGCCCCTTGTGGTCGAAACTGTATTACCTGTGCCTATGTGCTCCCTGCTGACTCGGTTTTGTTCCCTAATGGACGGTTCGAGATCAAGCATAGCTTCACATGTGTGTCCCGCAACATCATTTATGCCATCATATGCCAACGATGCCATATGACCTATATTGGTGAGTCTGGAAGAAGATTAGCGGAAAGATTTTGTGAACATCTACGTGATGTCCAACAAAATACTGGTACTCCGGTATCTTCCCACTTCAACTCCCCTGATCACAAGGGCAAAGACGACATCCGTGTCACTGGTATTGTCCTTTGTCACTCTGGCGACCGCAGCCGCTATACTTTGGAAAATCGCCTTATAGTCCAGTATGGTTCGCTGACCCCGAGAGGTATGAATGTATCACACTCATACGCATAGTTTCCTTTTGCTTGCTCCTTCCCTTTTGCATAGCCTTCTCTACTACACATATTTGGGTTATTTGGTCTACTTACTATGCCATGCTTTTTATAGTTCTTCTCCTCTAGTCCCTTATGAGACACTTCAGTTTTCTCTTCTATAAAAAAATTTTTTTCTGTGCTTCTTACCCCTCATTTATTTTTACTGTACCCCACTCTCAGACATCTCACTCTTAGCGTCTTTTTACACCTGTTAGTCTACTATTCGATTCTTTCTCCTTTGTGTTTGCACACTGACCCTTGTGTTTACTCCTCTGGTTCTGTTTACATTTACGCACTTTTTCGCACGATTTTCGACGTTCACGACAGCCGCACTTGGTTACGATTTTATTTTGGATTTGACAGGATAGTTTTACTTTTTGTTGTTGTTTTCTTTAACACATTTCGATTGTTTTTGTTTTGGTTGTTTCGTTATTAATTTGTGTGTGTGTGTTTTTATTGTTTGTTCCTGATGAAGGCCTATTGAGCCGAAACGTTGTTTAGTCTGTGTCGTCCACTTGTCACGTAAAGCTTCTTACATACCTTTTTTTATTTTTTAATTTTTCCTCATATTCAGCTTTACTGCAGCTTCGCATTTTTATGCCTTAACCCTTTACTAGTACAATACAGCTGCTACTTAATGTTTGTATTTCGTCCTTAGTGTTTACTTTAGTATTTATATCTTAGTTTTATCCTTTTACTTGACTGCCATTTTGATCATCCTTTAGTTTTTGTACGTTTGCCACCTATTACGTTGTTATCATTGTTGTGATCACCATCATCACTCATACCTTGTTTTAGTTCTTTTTTGCCTGTGTTAGCTTAGTCCTTTCACTTGTTCCTTTCTCTGACAGCATGCCCACACTTAAACAGTTTTCGAACTCCATACGCCGAGGTACTCTTTTAGCCTTCCAGTATTTACCTACAGACATCTCTTCTATATCCACTGAACTCGCCTTTACTACTTATAAGCTTACCAGATTTAGTTGCCACGTTAATTTCCTCCAAAATTGTATACGATTTAAGATTCTCCCTTTTGGGTTCCGGTCTAAATTCACCCCCTTTGTCCACCAGCCCAACCTTAGTGAAATTAGGCGATTTGATAGTATTGAAAGACGCCTTGGTTTCCATCGTATGAGGCTCGTTCTAGCCAACTACACCAGGTTGGTCTCCCACCTGCGCACTCAGCGTCTATTGCTGGTGTCGAGACTCAGGTGTTTAATGACCGGCTCAGACCATTTTATCCGACAGATCATCCACGACTTTAATAGGCAACTCTATATTTTTATGTCCTCCCAGCACAAGAAGAAGATCTCCTTCCTCCGCCCCGCCCCACCTTCCTCTATACCTGCTACGTCAGCTACCGACTCTTTAGTTTTTTGTATACCCCCCGACCTCCATCTCTCACATAATGAGAGGTCTGTTCTCTCTAAAGGTTTAAAATTTATCCCCCTTCGTCCCTTTAGTGACCATTATAATCTTTGTAAGGATGTCCATGATTTCCATAGACGTATGCGCTTGAAGCTCCATTACTCTGGCACTACTGCAACTTCCACCTTATCTACCCCTGTAGACGAGTTTTCCCGCTTCCACTCCCGTAAATCGGATTGGACCCCTCAACCCGGCGCATCCCAGGCCTTGGATCACTACATTAATGTCACCTCACGTGAGATACTACAACTGTGCCCTAGAAAACTTCACCGCTCTAATTTATCTCCCTCTGAGCTTCGAGCCCTCTCTAATCTCCGCCGCCGAGAAGACATTGTCATCAAACCGGCCGATAAAGGGGGAGCGGTGGTAGTTTGGCGCAGAGACTTATACATTTCAGAGGGCAACAAACAACTATCCAATACCACGTTTTATAAACCCCGTCCTGATGACGCTACTGTCCCCCACAATAAACAGGTCCAATCTACCATCAAAGAACTGATCCGTGACCACCTCCTTCCCCCTAGCGCGTCTCGCCTTATTATCCCGAATAGTGGTCTTGGGAAACCATCTTTCTATATGCTCCCCAAAATTCACAAAATCGACTATCCAGGACGCCCCATCGTGTCTGCGTGTGCATGCCCGACTGAACACATATCTGACTATCTAGACAGTGTCTTCCAGCCCATGGTTGCCAGTCTTCCTTCATATGTCAAGGACACTAACCATGCACTTAATATCTTCTCTTCTATCTCTCTCTCCCATGGTCGCTCATACCGACTTTTTACCCTTGATGTTTGCTCCCTCTACACCTCTATTCCTCACTCCGACGGCCTCTTAGCTCTACGTTTCTTTCTTGACCAGAGACAACACCCCTCTGTGGATACTGCCACTCTTCTCCGCCTTACTGAGCTTGTACTCAACCTCAATACCTTTGAGTTCAATGGTGACTTCTATGATCAGGTTAGTGGAGTAGCCATGGGCACCAAGATGGGCCCTAGCTATGCTTGCCTGTTTATGGGCTACCTTGAGTACCAATTTCTCAATTCATATCAAGGTCCCCTTCCCATCATATACCTTCGGTACATTGATGACTGCTTCGGACTTACCGATCTACCTGAGGATGACCTCTCCAGGTTTATCGACCACATTAGTGGCTATCACAAAGCTATCAAGTTCACATCTTGTACATCCACTTCCTCTGTCACCTTCCTAGATCTTATCGTTTCTTTGGGTACTTCTGGCCTCCATACTTCGGTTTTCTATAAACCCACAGACGCCCATTGCTATCTTCTCTACACTTCATCCCATTCACCTTCTTGTCGTGATTCTATTCCGTTCTCTCAGTTATTGCGTCTCCGTCGCATCTGCCAGGATGACCAAGATTTCCTCCTACAGGCTCACCTCATGTTAGGTTTCTTCAGCCGCCGGCTTTATCCAGACTCGATCCTCCAGTCTGCCCTCCAGCGGGTCCTCCTTATCTCCCGTCCCGAGGCACTCACCCCTTCCAACCGCCCCCCTTCTGAGAGAACTATACTCACCCTCACATATCATCCCCACAACTTAGCTGCTGTGAGGATACTCAACCGCTACCGTTCCATTCTCCTCTCTGATCCCACTACCCGTCTACTTTTTAGTGATCCCCCGATGATCGCCTTTAAGCGCGACAGGAATTTGAGAGATATTTTGGTTAGGAGCCATCTCCCTTGCTCCCACCCTCAACACTTCGGTACGGCCCCTTGTGGTCGAAACTGTATTACCTGTGCCTATGTGCTCCCTGCTGACTCGGTTTTGTTCCCTAATGGACGGTTCGAGATCAAGCATAGCTTCACATGTGTGTCCCGCAACATCATTTATGCCATCATATGCCAACGATGCCATATGACCTATATTGGTGAGTCTGGAAGAAGATTAGCGGAAAGATTTTGTGAACATCTACGTGATGTCCAACAAAATACTGGTACTCCGGTATCTTCCCACTTCAACTCCCCTGATCACAAGGGCAAAGACGACATCCGTGTCACTGGTATTGTCCTTTGTCACTCTGGCGACCGCAGCCGCTATACTTTGGAAAATCGCCTTATAGTCCAGTATGGTTCGCTGACCCCGAGAGGTATGAATGTATCACACTCATACGCATAGTTTCCTTTTGCTTGCTCCTTCCCTTTTGCATAGCCTTCTCTACTACACATATTTGGGTTATTTGGTCTACTTACTATGCCATGCTTTTTATAGTTCTTCTCCTCTAGTCCCTTATGAGACACTTCAGTTTTCTCCTCTATAAAAAAATTTTTTTTCTGTGCTTCTTACCCCTCATTTATTTTTACTGTACCCCACTCTCAGACATCTCACTCTTAGCGTCTTTTTACACCTGTTAGTCTACTATTCGATTCTTTCTCCTTTGTGTTTGCACACTGACCCTTGTGTTTACTCCTCTGGTTCTGTTTACATTTACGCACTTTTTCGCACGATTTTCGACGTTCACGACAGCCGCACTTGGTTACGATTTTATTTTGGATTTGACAGGATAGTTTTACTTTTTGTTGTTGTTTTCTTTAACACATTTCGATTGTTTTTGTTTTGGTTGTTTCGTTATTAATTTGTGTGTGTGTGTTTTTATTGTTTGTTCCTGATGAAGGCCTATTGAGCCGAAACGTTGTTTAGTCTGTGTCGTCCACTTGTCACGTAAAGCTTCTTACATACCTTTTTCTTTATCAAAAACATGTACGCACTTTACTATACAGTCTTCATTCTAACCTTGTGTCACCAAGGCCGCACTTGGGCCCTAGACTCAAGAACAATACGAAAAACAACTACTACCAAGATGAAATGTGTTAGACGAATGACAGAAAACAGCGTGAGAGATAATTTAGAAATGAAGAAATGAGACAAAAAGCTAGAAATAATTTCCGCCATAGAAGTCATAAAAAAAAAAAAACAGATAAAATGGGTTGGCCACAAGATTAGACAGACAGAAAGATCAAACAACAACACATGAAACCTTTGAAAAAAATTGTGATAGTTGGAGACTCAAGGGTCGACCACGACAAAAATATGGATTGATGGAATATTAGAAACACTAGAAAACACAACAGCAGAGGCCAACAGAAGATACGCAAATAGATACACACAAAGTATATCTGTCACGGCACTGAAGGCAAATCGGGAAGGAAAGAATTAGAAGATATGTATTACACTTCACCTTGTGATTGTCTTTTATATTGCGTTAACACCTACCTTTCCGTGTTTGATTAATTAATACTCTTTACGGATGCTGTTTCCTGGACATCACTTTGAGTGAACATATCCAGTGCCATTGTTATTCCTTACTTGTCTGTAGCCTGTTGAATAAATCCACCGGATTATACAACCGGGGCCATGTCGGCGTCTCCTTGTCGCGATGCAGCATTAGTGATCACCCTTGCCGACCGTCAGAGATCAGATTACCACGGTTTGCCCGCTCACATTCCTGTGTCTTGTTAGCCCTACCAGAAATAGTAACTTTTCGAATGCTAATATTCTTGTGTCGCCTTTCAATTTATTCTCATATTTTTTGATTGGGTGTTGGGGAAGGTGTAATATTATGGAGTACCATCAGCGAATGGAACAGTGTGATTTAAATAATTTGTTAAGAATGCAATTGATAGAGCACTTAATACACATGGAAAGTATGGATGCCTGTCAGGAGAGAGTGACAGAAATATTAAATAGCAAAGGAGAGAGGACATTTGAGCTTTCACTCTTTAAATATAATGTGTGTATGTGACAGTACTTTCAAACTGTTACATTGTGCGTGTGTAAAGGTACTTTGCCATTAAAAAAAAATATTTCAAAAATTAAACTTAATAGTAAAATAGTCCTTGACGAAAGTATTCCAAAAATACTTCATCCATTTACGCTCGTTATTTAGAAGAAAAAAAAGAAGACTTTTTGCAATTTTTTATATTTTTTGTTACGATTGTGATTATGATTATGATGAGTTTTAAATACAAATTTCACATAACGAGGGCTAATTAATAACGAGGATGTTTTAAATGCTGGTAACAAAATACTGGTACGCAATGTCACCTTCAAATGTACCACACTTATGTAAATCGAATCTAAAGATCCATTCAATTGTAAACATCCACAACAATCTTTACGACATTTTTCCACTATTGGGGTCTATCGAGGAGACTTACAGGACAGGAGAATTAAGGTTTGAGTTTTTATTTTACTCGCAAGAGAAAACAACAACAACTCTTGACCTCATCGGGATTCGAACTTGCCTTCTACAAGTTATCAACTCTGCCACCACTTACCTTATTTTTATATTTTAAATCCACGAAAACAGCAAAAAATTTCTTCTGTTTTTTTCAAGTTAAAAAAGAAAAAAAAAGAGAGCAAAGAAATAATAATTGATAAACTCACTCACACCAGCACTTGTTATGACCTGCATTCGTCACTAGCATTTTGATGCTGTTCGCCCTAAAGTCCACCAAATGTGGCCACTCTGTTGGGGGGTCATGTCTGTTGCACACACAGAGATGAAGGCTTGAATCAGTTTCTCCCTGCTTGTGCAGTCAATTCAATGAAGACGCTGCTGGCGACCACGAGTTGTAGTTGAGATCAAGCGAGTTTCAAAGATCACTCAAATATGTTTATTGGATTATCCTGGGCAAATGTATTGGCTACTTTCGAAATGTGACCAGATCATGCCGGAAAGCGCCAGATACGTCAGGGTTATTTTGTTTCTTCTTCCTCTTCTTATTTCCTTCCTCATTTGCCTTTCAGCGTCGAGGGGAGATATAATTTGCGGTCTTTTGCTCTTCTGTTAGTCTCTGCTGCTGTTATGTTTCCTAGTGCTTCTAATATTCCATCCATCCATCTTTTTCGTGGTCGACCATTGGGTTTGATATTCTCACAACGTTTGTTGAAGGCTCGTTGTATTGTGTTTTGATCTTTCTGCCTTGTCACGTGGCCAAACCATTTTATCTATTGTTTCTTTATACATGTATATTTTTGGCGGGGGCTATATCCTAGCTTTTTCTCAGTTCTTCATTTCTGATCGTATCTCTCAGACTGTTTCCTGTCATTCGTCTAACACATTTAATCTCAGCAGAGGTTATTTTGCTTATTGTTATTGCATCTAGGGTTCAGGTCTGGCATTGGTAGCACAGCGTTGTGATGAAGATTGCATTGTTTAGTGCTCGTTTTGCCTCCAGAGTTATTTCCTTTTTGGACAATAGTGGTGATAACTGTCCAATGATTTGACAAGCTTTGTTGCATCTTGATTCTCATCTCTGCTTTTTGTGAATTATCGTTTGCCACTAAACTTCCTAGATATTTGAATTCCTCTACTTGTTTTAGTTGCCTGCCTTCTAATTTTATGTTGATGTACTGTTTATTTTGGCAAAAAAGTAAAATTGGGAAAAGTCAATGTTTTCTGCAGGTTCAAATAGTTTCCGCCGTGTAAAACACTCTGTATTCGCGTAAACAATTTAGCGCCTATTTCAAGAAATGTATTGTAACACCAATTTTAAAAAAAAAACTTTTTACTAGACTAGAGAGCGCTTTCTCCGCTATTCTCTCAGAAAAAAATCAGTCTATAGATCTGTCCATTAAAACTATTCTCTTAAGTGTGTACTTCTGGATTACTGCTGATGACCGTTGGATCAGGGCGGTAGGTGTACATTTCATTTGTGTACAAAAGTATGTAGGGGTAAATTTAATGGGAGTTATCGGGCCGGCCTTAATTAGTCTTTAATCTCGTTTTGAGTTATAGCCTTTTAAAAAAGCGAATTTGAACCAGCGGATTTTTTACCTTCATTTTGAAAGTTTACATGCAGTTTTAAAGTTCAGAGCTGAGGGAGTTTAGGAGCACAGTGAGTACATTCTGTGACTTTCTCATTTGTTTTTAACTAACATAAACTGTCTGCTTGTAAACTTTTCTGATTATCTGTCGGAACCTGCATATACGTTTGTCTTTATCTGTACACGTAGATATACATACAATATGTATACGTAAAAACAAATATAAATATATATATATTTAATGGCCTGTGATCCCTTGTAGGTTAGTGGTGTGTTTGGCTCTCGAGTAACAAGTTTGGACCACCCTTTGGTAGATAGGCCCTAAAATACACATTGACTGCTCAAAGTTAGTGGTTAGCATTGATAAATCGCATCAAAATTCTGCTGAAGAATCGAAGAGTTCTTAGCATGTATTAAGTGTGTTAGTTATGTGAGTATATGAATATAATTATTATTGGAAAACATATATATATATATATATATATATATATAAGGCTAACCAAGAATTTCTCACAGGAACTGAAAGGCTAAAGTGGTGGATAGACAAAAGATTTTTGTTTTGCAAGTTGGTTATTTATAAATATGACATAAAAGGATGAGAACAAAACAAAATAGTGGCTTTGAATAAATATGAGCGGAGAAAACTCCGGAAGTAATAATTGTACCAGTGTCATCATAGGCTTCAAAGGAAAATATTGTAACATTGTAACAGACAGCCGATTAGGTGCTATTACAGCATCACAGACAGATGCTTGACAATGACAAAACTGATAGGTTAGCTTGGAGGACCTACTTATTGGGGACTTAAGAGATTTTGCTGGACATATATTTGAACATCTCTTTATGATTGGTTTTGGAAGAGTGGAATGGAGATTAATAACTGTCAACAAATGAATGAGACTGTGCCAACTGCAAGTCTACTTAATAATAAACAATGAGACTGTGCCAACTGCAAGTCTACTTAATAATAAACAATGAGACTGTGCGAACTGCAAGTCTACTTAATAATAAACAATGAGACTGTGCCAACTGCAAGTCTACTTAATAATAAACAATGAGACTGTGCCAACTGCAAGTCTACTTAATAATAAACAATGAGACTGTGCGAACTGCAAGTCTACTTAATAATAAACAATGAGACTGTGCGAACTGCAAGTCTACTTAATAATAAACAATGAGACTGTGCGAACTGCAAGTCTACTTAATAATAAACAATGAGACTGTGCGAACTGCAAGTCTACTTAATAATAAACAATGAGACTGTGCCAACTGCAAGTCTACTTAATAATAAACAATGAGACTGTGCGAACTGCAAGTCTACTTAATAATAAACAATGAGACTGTGCGAACTGCAAGTCTACTTAATAATAAACAATGAGACTGTGCCAACTGCAAGTCTACTTAATAATAAACGAACTTAGATTGAAGCTTCTCAATGCCTTGATCAGTGGGCTCTGTAACTAGCGAGCATTATGAATGTTGTCTGTGTCCATATTTGATCTGAGTTAGCACCCATTCGTCTGTCCTGTGTGGGATAAGGTGATTATTTAGATAGTAATCATGGAACAGAGTGACAAACATTAAATAGTTTTTTTCTTCAGTTTCTGGTGTATAGTAATTATTGTCCAACAAGCAAATAACTCTGCGGGCAAAATGGGCACTTTTCAGTACAATCTTCATCCCAACGTTGTGCAACCAATGCCAGTCCTCTACCCTAGATGCAAGAACAAGAGAAATAACCTCTGCTGAGACGAAATGTGTCAGACGAATGACAGGAAACAGCATGAGAGACACGATCACAAATGAAAAACTGAGAAAAAAGCTCGGTAAAACCCCAACTATAGAATATAAAGAAACAACAGATAAATTGACTTGGCCACGTAACAAAGCAGCGTGATCAAAACGCAACACAACGAGCCTCAATAAACGTTGCGAGAGCACAAGACCCTAGGGTCGACCACGAAAAAGATGGATTGATGGAATATTAGAAGCACTAGGAAATATAACAGCAGCAGAGGCGAACAGAAGAGCAAAAGATGGATTGATGGAATATTAGAAGCACTAGGAAATATAACAGCAGCAGAGGCGAACAGAAGAGCAAAAGATGGATTGATGGAATATTAGCACTAGGAAATATAACAGCAGCAGAGGCGAACAGAAGAGCAAAAGATGGATTGATGGAATATTAGAAGCACTAGGAAATATAACAGCAGCAGAGGCGAACAGAAGAGCAAAAGATGGATTGATGGAATATTAGAAGCACTAGGAAATATAACAGCAGCAGAGGCGAACAGAAGAGCAAAAGATGGATTGATGGAATATTAGAAGCACTAGGAAATATAACAGCAGCAGAGGCGAACAGAAGAGCAAAAGATGGATTGATGGAATATTAGAAGCACTAGGAAATATAACAGTAGCAGAGGCGAACAGAAGAGCAAAAGATGGATTGATGGAATATTAGAAGCACTAGGAAATATAACAGTAGCAGAGGCGAACAGAAGAGCAAAAGATGGATTGATGGAATATTAGAAGCACTAGGAAATATAACAGTAGCAGAGGCGAACAGAAGAGCAAAAGATGGATTGATGGAATATTAGAAGCACTAGGAAATATAACAGTAGCAGAGGCGAACAGAAGAGCAAAAGATGGATTGATGGAATATTAGAAGCACTAGGAAATATAACAGTAGCAGAGGCGAACAGAAGAGCAAAAGATGGATTGATGGAATATTAGAAGCACTAGGAAATATAACAGTAGCAGAGGCGAACAGAAGAGCAAAAGATGGATTGATGGAATATTAGAAGCACTAGGAAATATAACAGCAGCAGAGGCGAACAGAAGAGCAAAAGATGGATTGATGGAATATTAGAAGCACTAGGAAATATATCAGCAGCAGAGGCGAACAGAAGAGCAAAAGACCGCAAATTATATCTCCCCTCGACGCTGAAAGGCAAATTAGGAAGGAAAGAAAAGGAAGAACAAAATGTATAATTTTGCTCAGCATAAAACGTTCTAATAAACGTGGATGTATAATAGTCCAATATAGTAGAGCAGTCTCTCCATTTCATGGAGCTTCGAAGGGCAGGGCTAGGAATAAACTGTAGTCTTCCCATACTTTAGGGAGGTAAGGCACCTCGCTCGTGAGTTACGATGCTCGGTGCCACACGAGACCGGAGTCTCAGAACATTTATGGATAGACGGCCGAGCACATATGGGTAAAGACCCGTGTGCTAAGACGCCGATATAAGACTCACACTTTTACTTTACCTTTGTGGTCTTGCTATCTTCTTCTACCTTTCAGCTTCCTGTGGAGCATAGGTCTTCAACAAACACTTTATATGCGGTTCTGTTTCTAGCTATTCTTTTAAGATCATTCCATGTCTTCTCCATCATCTTCATCTCTGCTTCCATCTGTCTTCTCCAAGAATTCATTGGTCTTCCTCTTTGTCTTTTTCCCTGGAGATTCTAAAAATAAGGGCATGTTGTGTAATACTCTCAGTTGGTTTCATCATTGTGTGTCCTATCCAGCGACATCGTATTCGCTGTATCTCTTTATCCACTGGTATGTTACTGGTACATTTCCATAATTCTATGTTAGTGATTTTGTCCTACCATTTCCATCCTTTTATTCTGCGTAAGCATCCATTAATGAAAGTCTGTAATCTTCATGATTGTCATTTTTGTTGTTCTCCATGGTTCACGGCCATATAATAAGACTCTTAACATTGGAGTTCACAATTTTTATTTTTGTATTTGACCTAAGTTCTTTGGACTTCCATGTTTCTCAGTGCAACAAATGCTCCTCTTGCTTTTGATATCCTTATTTTGGTATCATTTTCTTTTCCTCCATATTTGCCTATATTATTACCCAGATAGACGTAAGATTGTACGTCTAGTAGAGGAATTTCTCCAATTTTTATTTGGTTATTGCCAACTGCATTAATTCTCATAATGTTGGTCTTATCTCTATTTATTTTCAGTCCCATCTGTAGTGATATCTCTTCAAGTATGCTTATTTTATCGTGCATCTGTTGATGGTTGTGTGAAAGGAGAACTATATCATCATCATCATCATCATGTACCATACCGGTTGGCGTAGGCGATCATGTCCTTCCACAATCTTCTATCTACAGTGCATCGTATCAGCTCTGTAGTTGACTGCTTTCTATGCCATGATACCAAGCTATCCATTATTTTGTCTCTTTGTCGTCCGCGATCTCTCTTTCCTTTTATTTTGCCAGTTGTAACCAAGTATTCCAAATTTCCTCTTCTCATGATGTGCCCGAAAAATGTTGATTGCTTTTTTATGATATTTTTTAGGAGCTGCCTTTTTGTGTTGGTCTTTTTAGCTGTCCAGGGAACTTTCAACATTCTTATGAGAAATTCCATCTCTGTGGCCTCTAATCGTCTTTTCATTTGTTTATCTACTGTCCATAATTCGCTTCCATTGGTCAGAATTGGTTCTATATAGCACCGATGAACTCTCTTTCTTATTTCTATTGACATAGATTTGTTGTATAAGATATTTTTCATTTTCTGAAATGCTATTTTGGCCTGAGCTATTCTACTTTTTATTTCCGTGGTGCATCTTCCATCCGATATTATTGTGCCCAAGTATTTGACGTGTTGCACTTGTTTCAAATTTGTCTTGTTTATTTTTATGCTGTATGCTGGTGATGATTGTTTCTTCGATATGACCATTACTTCTGTTTGCTTACTATTCAGACTGAGACCTTTCTTGATGCTTTCTTTTACTATTATGTTTATCATTTGCTATATCATCAGCAAAGTCTAAATCATCAAGTTGCTTGGTTAGTGACCACTGGATTCCATTTCTGTTGTTTTGAGATTTTTTTTCATAATCTAATATATGACCAGTAGAAAGAGAAATAGAGATAGAAGGCATCCCTCCCCTACTCCGATTCTTATTTCAAATGCTTCTGTAAGCTGCCCTTCATGCACCACAGTACATTTCGTTCCTTCATACATTGTTTTTATCAGGTTAATAAACTTTATGGGGATTCCGTAATGACTCAGCAACTTCCAAAGCATTCTTCTGTCTAAACCATCAAATGCCTTTTCGTAATCTATGAATCCAATATAAAGTGGGAATTTTAGTTCTAAACTTTGTTCAACTATTATACGTAGAGTAGTTATTTGATCAGCACATGATCTGTTCTTCCTAAAACCTGCTTGTTCATCTCTCAAATGTTTCTCTATGGCCTCTTTTAGTCTCTCCAGAATGATTCTGCTTAATATTTTTCCTGGCACTGATAGTAGCATAATTCCCCTATAATTTGTGCACTCCTGTAAACTTTCTTTCTTTGGTAGTTTGATCATATAACCTTCTTTCCAATCTTTAGGTATTTTTTCCCTCTCCCAAATTTTATCTGATAGATTATGTAACATCTTGGTAGAGGTGTTATCTGCTTTTGATGACTTCCGAAGGAATTTCATCTGGTCCTGTAGCTTTACTATTTTTAAAAGCTTGATAGATTTTATTATTTCTTCCTTGCTTGGTTTTCCACAGTTAGCGTGTAACGCTCGTGAGTTGCGATGCAGGATGCGACACTTTACAGGAGTCTCCGAACATTTCTGGATAGGCGGCCGAGCACATATGAGTAAAAACCCCTGTGCTAAGACGCCGATTTAAGACTCGAAGTTTGACTTTACCGTTTTTGTCCTGCTATCTAAGAACAACTTTATTTATTTATTTATTTTTATCCATTTCTGATGTACCAGGGGTCTTCTATGGAACTGGAGCGTCAAGACTGTAGCACACATCTTATAGTCGCCACCAAGTGTTCTGTTCTGAGTTCTTATTTCAACCCAGATTACATTTTGTTTTAAATGAAAAAAAATACTCAACCTTGATCCGATTTAGCCTACGTCACAGAACTTCGCAGAAACCCAGTAATAAATGACAACATTCTCGGAATAGGGGGCTGCTTGGTATAAAAAAAAAAAAAGTAAAGAGCCCCGTCATGTCAACTGACATATAGGGAATATGGTGTTAGTGACCAAAATGTGTATAGACCTCTGGCACGTGAATTTTATGGCAAAGTGGTCTGCGTCGCCTTACTTTCCCAGAAAAAAATTAATATCCGGTATGCATTTTTTCGTGTTTTTTTTTTTTCGCCAGCTTTTACCTCTGAAACCCTAGAGACTAGGAACTGAATTTTGCGTGTTAATCCGTTTTTCCCTGGCAGCCGTGTGCACAAGGATCCCTCGCTATGCAGGCAGATAACTCTTTTATCGGAAGTACTGCGAACATTTGTTTCCGCACACAAGTAATTCACGTTTTTTAAGCCTGGCCTCGCTCCTGAGACCAGGGCTGGTTGCCGCAAAGAGAAATCAATAAAAATCCCAACTGGTGCAGCCGAGATTTGAACCCACAACCGCTCTGTCTCGAGGCCGGCGTCTTTCCTCGATACTTTCCACTTCGGTACCCATTTAAGGCTGGGTGAATCCAGAAGCTGTCTCTTGTCCTTTGTAGTCCAGTTCACCACGCTATCGCAGCTCCCAACCAGTTGTTATCCTTGGTGTTATAATCTTGCACATCTTTTCGAACCAGGTAACCATTTTAATATTTAGATCGTCTGCCGCGTGTTCATCAAGTTAACCACATCAAAAATGAAAGCCAGACAACCAATCATTAATGGAAGGGGAACTGAAGTCTAGAAATTATTTGGTAATTTGATTCTGTTTGAAATGTCTGGTCAACTGCTATTTTTGGCGTGACATGAATTGTGTGACGTAGATGCCTGCTCCTTAAATGAGGACACGAATCGTAAAAACTGAAAAACTGCGAGGAGCATGTGAACGTGTCTGTGCTCTAATTAGTTAACTGATTTCTGACCCATTCATCGCATGACCATGTCACAGTCACCATGTCAACCAGTCACAGTACCACACAATAACCGTGTCGCACAATCTTGACGATCACACATTCATCAATGGATGCTTGTGCAGAATAAAAAGATGCAAATGGCAGGACTTAATCATTAACATAGAATTATTGATTGATATAAAGGATGGATTCGGATGGAGATAGACATTATCTGGGGACCTCGGTAGGATTGTTGGGAAAATCACCCGACTGGGCTGCAGACGTTCGGACAACCCGTGTTCGATTCTCACTAGAAGCAGTGTGAGTTGTACTCGTAGTTGGGGGAAACAAATACCCTCGCGGTCGACCCAGCCGCTGGCAGAAATGGGTACTAGGGTAGTACTCTGGGAAGGTGAGGAATGCCGCCTCGCATCGCGAGTTTCGATGCTTGAAGCGACACAGAATTATGGGGAAAGTACCAGTCAAGTAGCAGAGGACAAAGAGATACAAAGAAGACGATGGCGCCGGATAATACACACACTGTGGAAGATAACAAAGTATTACACATGTCCTTTTTGGAATTACAAAGAAAAAGAAAGAGGAAGATGAAAATATTCTCGGAGAATGGAAGCAGATAAAAAGATAATGGGGAAGACGTGGGATGATCTTAAAAGAATTGCAAGAAACAAAACGGATTGGAGAGTGTTTGTTCCATGTGCTCCACAGGGAGCGGAAATGAAGAAGAAGAAGGTAATCATGACGTCACCCAGTCCTCGTATCACACGTTCACCTGCAACACAAATCTGTCATCCGAATCATGTTTTTTTTTTTTAAATTCAGCTTTATTTAGCTACCAAAGAAAGTCTATCTGTTCATTATTGGGTATTTTTGAATGACTATACACATAAGTGTAAATTGTGATTCTTGTGAATATTCACTCCAGCTGGGGTTGTCCAGCTTGAGACATATTATTGCATTATTGAAATGCTCAACACAATAATTATATTTCCTCTTTATGAATGTCTAATAGAGCCAGCACTGAACCAATGAGCTGCTTAAAAAGCCTTAACAACGTCTCATTTAGCAAAGCAATAGTTAACGAAGTGCAGCATAGAGGATTAAATATAATTAACAGTAATCAACAAAATGCATCTTATAATTGCGTGGTACCGCAAGTCTGTCTCATGTTGTTGACATCTGACTGGTGGTAAATTTGTATCTACCTCTTTATAATCTTCACTCCAGTTCTCACTGTTCCATTATATTTCTGAGAGTGGAGATATGATCTATCCGGCCCTCACCTTTGATCTGTTCGGCCGTCATCTTTGATGTTTCCGACCCCCACATTTGATCTATTCATTGTTTTAATGATCTCATCTTTCCACTGAGGATCAGTAATTACGGAACATCCACTGTGAATGCGGACTTATTGGTGGTCAATTCTGATTGTGTCTATCCGAAGTGTTCCGCACATCTTATTTCTCATTCTTCTATTTCCATGGTGGTGATTATCCCATTTATGTTTTTTTTTTCTTTAACTATTATGTTTGCACATGCCGCTAATGAATTTTATTATTTGGTATTCTGCAGTCTGCTCATTTTCTGCAGTTTTACTATGTAGTCTATTAATTTCATTTGGTTCTTTCTTAATAGACATTGTTAATCTGGTACTAATTTGCCCTATTCATTATTTCTAAGACTAGGAGAATGAACAATCAGAAGATGCTCTACAAGAAAAGAAACACACTGACAGTGTGGACCGACATGGAGAAGGCTTTTGATAGGGTATGGAGAGAAGGATTAAAGAACAAGCTTCTCAGACTTGGCATCCAAGGCCGTTTATTATATCAATACCTACAAGACAGAACGCCAGAGTACAAGTACATGGACAACTAAGTAAGAAAGCCAGAATCGAACAAGGTATCCCACAAGGTGGAGTCCTATCCCCAACGCTCTTTTTAATTTTCATTAATGACATAATGGACATTCCATCCAGTATACACTCAGCAATATACGTAGACGACCTGGCGATATGGGCACGTGAAGAATCTATGTCAGTGGCTAGCTCCAGAAGGCACGATGCCATAGGGGAACCTGAAAAATGGATGAACACCTGGTTACTACCAATCAACGAAAAAAAAAACTACAAACACAATTTTCAGCCTATCAAAAAACACTCCCTCTGCAAAACTGAAATTAAAAGACCGTGCTCTTTCTATTGACCAAAACCCAACATATCTTGGCGTCACCATGAATCGCAGAATGACATGGATAAATCAGACAGAGCAAACAAAAGAGCCAGAAAACGAACAGATATTATGAAGAAATTGGCAGGAACGGACTGGGGAGCAGACAGCAATATCTTGAAACGACTATACGTTGGAAGAGTAAGACCGGTCCTAGAGTATGGAGTCACAGCCTGGGCTACAGCTTCCAAAACACAGTTGAGCAAAATTGACAGAACACAAAACCAGGCTGCCCGTATCATCACTGATGATATGAAATCTACACCAATCGTGACTCTAGAAACAGTAACAGGTTTACAACCCTTAGAAGACAGACGGAAAACTAAAGTATTGCAACAAGCGGAGAAATATAAGGGGCTCCTTAGCCACCCCATACACCAAAGAATAACTGGTTTCGGAAAAGTAAGACTAAAGAGGACCAACTTCGCTGCAATCTCCAAAGAACTGACAACTAGTGACCCAGTACTGTCCCAAACACTACCGAAACCCTTATGCCCATCTGATATGATTCCTCATGGGAAACACAAATTACCAGAACTTAAGGAAGACATAACAGTAATCATGAAAAAAGGCACACAAACAGACAAACACACAAACAGCAACTACCCATAGGACTCCTGGTCACACATATACACAGATGGCTCTGCTACAAATGCCACCAGAAATGGAGGAGGAGGTGTGTTCCTGAGGCTGAAAAACCAGAATGAGATCACCAAGTCAATAGCTACTGGGAAATTCTCAAACAACTATAAAGCAGAAACTGAAACCCTCAGAGATGCTGCAAAACTGGCTATCCAACACAAAAATAACATGCACAAGAAATTGGTGATACTGACTGATGCACTGTCAGTCCTAACAGCTCTAAAAAAAAAAAACACAGGAACAGTGAGCTAGATGACTTGAGAACAACCCTTGACCAACTATGCAATAACTTCCCGAGAGTGGTCATCCAGTGGATACCACCACACTGTAATATACACGGAAACGAACGCGCCGACAAATTAGCTAAAAAGGGAGGAAGATTACCACAAGAGAACCATCTGGTCAGCTACGACGAAGCCAAATCCATCATCAAAGGCCAGTACCATGAAAAATGGAAACGAGAACACCCAAAGTGTAACGAGAGAGACGGATACATCCAACTATCAAGGAGGGATCAAGTCATCATACTTCGCCTACGCACTGGCCAACAACAGAATGAGAAACCACATGTTCAACAAACTCAAAATAGGAACTACCAGCCAATGCCACTGTACACTGGACAACATGACAACAAAACATGTTCTACAGGATTGCCCCCAGTACACAAACCTGAGAAGGACAATGTGGCCCACACCCACCTCCCTGGAAGAGAAACTATACGGGGCAACCGAATCACTTAAACAGACAGCTGCCTTCATAAGAAAGTCCGGAATCCTAGTCTTAATGAGCCATGATCGCAGCAGAAGAAGAAGAAGACTAGGAGAATTTTGCTTTTATTTTCCTTCTCTTGTTTTCACTTCTCCATTGCCTTTCGTTTATGTAGAAATAATGTATCCTCAAATGTTCTCTTCTATATTCTTCTTCTTCAACCATCAATTGTTGCTACACATCTAGATCGTCAAGTATCACGATCTAGGCGGTCAGCTCGAGGTCTGGTTCTCCACAGTTTGTCATGCAGGCTTACACCTCATTCCAAACTTTGTTGCTTGGATACTGAAAAATGATAGACATTATAGTAAAAGAAAACAGCAAGAAATGCTTCAGTCTGAACAGTAATAAAACAGAAGTAATGGACAATCATGCAGCATTTAAATAAACAGGACAAATCTGAAACAAGTGCACGTTTCAAATACTTGGGCACAATAATAACATCAGATGGGAGATGCACCACAGAAATAAAAAGTAGTATAGCTCAGGCCAAAATAGCTTTTCAGATAATGGAAAACGTCTTATCCAACAAGCCTATGTCAACAGAAGTGAGAAAGAGAGTTCATCGATGATATTTATAGCCAATTCTGACCTACGGAAGCAAATCATGGACAGTAGACAAACACATTAAAAACGATTAGAGGCCACAGAGATGGAATTTCTCAGAAGAATGCTGAAAGTTCCCTGGACAGCTAAAAAGACCAATTAGGAAATTCTCAGAGAGGCCAACACAAAAAGGGAGCTCCTAAAAAACATTAAAAAGAAATAATCAACATTTTCGTTCACTTCACGAGAAAAGGAAAGTTGGAATTCTTGGTTACAACTGGCAAAATAAAAGGAAAGAGATATCACAGACGACAAAGAAAGAAAGTATTAGATAGTTTGGTGTCATGGCATGGCAAACAGTTCACAGCTTATTTGATATCATGCACAGTGGTGGAAGGACATGATCACCTACGCCAACCGGTATGGCACATGGTGATGTTAGTGGTAGATTTAACTGATTACTGTAATGTATCTTTTGTCGTTTGCAGACCTTTTCAATACAGTTGTTTTTTTGGGGTTCATCTTTTAATGAATTCCTGCATATTTGCTAGAATGTGATGCAAAACACATTCTATTTAACGGCAATAATTTGGGGGCTCTTCACATTTTTACTTTTATCTCTCTTTCTCTTGCTGTATGTGTGCGTGCGTGCATGTGTGTGTGAACGTTATATATACACATACACATGCATGCACATACATTTTGCATTCTCTTTATTCTATTCTCTTTATCTTTCTTTCTCTCTGTTTCCCTTTTTGAATTAGTTCTTCTGACTCTGTACGGTCCTGGTGTCAGTGTCTGAGAAAATGAGAGAGATAAGGTGGGAGGGAGCGAACGAACGAACTCGCACCTATCGCAGAGTTGTTGACGTTCAGGAGAATGTGAAGTGATAGTTGTTGCAGGGGATGGGGGTGTTGACATAAGTAGTCACTTGACCTATCACATGCTCATCACGTCAACTGAAACTGTCAGCGCACCCCTGAAAATATGCAGTTTCTCACTAACAACCAACTTGCCTTTTATTGTTCACAAGCGTTTTCTTAATGCCATCATTGAAGGTGAGGCTGCTAGACTGAAATCTCATTCACCTTTAGGGATCTGTCAAACCATTCTCTTAAGTCTTCAGCCCTCTTTTCCACAATTCAAACTATTTGTTTCTTTTAAATAATCACTCACCTTCTATCTCTCTGTCTCTCTGTCCATCTTTCACTCTTTTTCTCTCCATCTTTATCTCTCCATCTTTCTCTCTCTCTTTGCTCTTCATCTTTTTCTTTCTCTCCATCTTTCTCCCCTGCATTATTCTCTCCCTCCATTTTTCTCCCACTCTTTCTTTCTCGCTTTCTTTCTTTCTTTCTCCATCTTTCACTATTTTTTGCTCCATCTTTCTCCCCCTTCATTATTCTCTCCCTCTTTCTCTCTAACTTTCATTCTCTGTTTCACCTCATCTTTCTTTCTCCATCTTTTACTCTTGCTTTCTACATCTTTCTCTTCATCTTTTTTTCTAATTGTCTTTCTTTCTCGTTCCATCTTTCTGTCCCTATATTATTCTCCCCTTCCATTTCTCTCTCTCCTTCTTTTTCCCGTTCTCTCTCTCCTTTGCCCCTTTCTCCTCCTTTCTCTCTCCTTTTTCTCTCTTTATCTCTCTCTCTCTCGCTTGTAGTAACTGTGACATAAGCCCAAGGTGCGATAGTCTGTACTGCCCCAGTGAGAAAGGCTGGAAGCTGACCGACCCCTATTAGTTCATTGTACTGGCAACTTCCTTCCACACATTTTGCTACAGCGGTAATCCTTTTATCCCTCTCAGTGCGGCCTTACTGAAATTGCTTCATTACAAATGTATGTCCAGTTCTGATAGGAATTTGTGCTGTGACGAGACAGACACTGCTCACCAGTTTTTGTCAATTGTTTTAAGTAGCTTATGGAATCTTTAAATTATAGCTTATGGAATCTTTAAATTATAGCTTATGGGATCTTTAAATTATAGCTTATGGAATCTTTAAATTATAGCTTATGGAATCTTTAAATTATAGCTTATGGAATCTTTAAATTATAGCTTATGGAATCTTTAAATTATAGCTTATGGATTCTTTAAATTATAGCTTATGGAATCTTTAAATTATAGCTTATGGAATCTTTAAAGGAATCTTGACCACCCTTCCTGTATTGCTTGCTGTTGGAAAGACAGATACCAAGTTTGAACGTTGGTCGTTGCAAGAAAACGAAACAAAAGTCACATAATTTTCTTCACGGAAAATGCTGGATTCTAACATATTATACTTATCGTCCGGTTTCCATTTATGTTCCATCCCATTCCCACTCACCGCCCCTCACTCTCCCACTCCAACTTCCCGCCCCCAAAGTAAGCAAAAAAATGTGTTTTCGTGAACTCAAGCCCTATGTCATATCATGAAGAACACTGGCACTTTTCATCCAACGCGGATGTTAACACTGATGCTGAGCTCTAACGTTATTAGAACATCGCAGAATGTCACTCTTGAAGTCGCCTTTAGGGGGTGATAAGAACATCGCAGAATGTCACTCTTGAAGTCGCCTTTAGGGGGTGATAAGAACATCGCCGAATGTCACTCTTGAAGTCACCTTTAGGGGGTGATAAGAACATCGTCGAATGTCACTCTTGAAGTCGCCTTTAGGGGGTGATAAGAACATCGCCGAATGTCACTCTTGAAGTCACCTTTAGGGGGCGATAAGAACATCGCCGAATGTCACTCTTGAAGTCACCTTTAGGGGGTGATAAGAACATCGTCGAATGTCACTCTTGAAGTCACCTTTAGGGGGTGATAAGAACATCGCCGAATGTCACTCTTGAAGTCACCTTTAGGGAGTGATAAGAACATCGCCGAATATCACTCTTGAAGTCACCTTTAGGGGGTGATAAGAACATCGTCGAATGTCACTCTTGAAGTCACCTTTAGGGGGTGATAAGAACATCGCCGAATGTCACTCTTGAAGTCACCTTTAGGGAGTGATAAGAACATCGCCGAATGTCACTCTTGAAGTCACCTTTAGGGAGTGATAAGAACATCGCCGAATGTCACTCTTGAAGTCACCTTTAGGGGGTGATAAGAACATCGCCGAATGTCACTCTTGAAGTCACCTTTAGGGGGTGATAAGAACATCGGTGAAGTTACTAATAAAGTCATCTTAAAATGTTGATGTTTATTGAAGTCAGATCTATCATGTGTCTACTGAGGATAAGACGTCGAGTTCTTTCCAAATCGACTGCATCTAGAACCACCCAATCTAATATGGAAACAGGTGATTTTTTTTCCCGGAAACGAGTTACGGCACTAACCTAGTGCTTATCACATTAAACACAATATCAGCAATTACGTCAGGTTTCTATGAGTAATGGGTCCTATTTTTGCTCGTTACAGCGCTTATACTATAAGTAAAGAGTAAAGAGCCCATGTAACGCCAAGTGGCGTATAAGAAATATGGTGTTAGTGACTATACATTTTACAGACCTTCAGCTCATGATTTTTGGGGTAATGTGGTCGGTATTACGCCCGTGCCGCTTTAATTTCCCAGAAAAAATCCGGTACCCAATTAAGGCTGGGTGAACCTGGAAGCCGTCGGTTGGGATCGAACCCTATCTCTTGTCCTTTATAGTCCACTTTACTAACCACTGAGCTACCCTGATACTATAGTATGACAATGTTAAATCACCAAATTAAAGGACAGCGCTAGTCAACACTTCCACTCAAAATTCTACAACGAGGGCAACGAAGAGACATCACAGATGACATCACGATGTTAAATAACCCATGAAGATTTCAGCGGCTATTGCAACCAGCCGGAGAGTGGAACATGTGATGATCACTTATTGTATTTATGCCAGCTTAGTCGTTGCTGCACGTGCTATCCATGTCTCTTTTTACTATTGGGAATATAACTACATTTACATTTCACTACTAATATGAGGACATCAGTATGGAAAGCGAAACCTGGTTCTCCTTTTTGTTGGCAGAATGAATGCCCTACATGTAAAGACAGTCATCATCATGTGCCATACCGGTTGGCGTAGGCGATCATTTTCTTCCACAATCTTCTATCTACAGTGCGTCTTATCAGTTCTGTTGGTGACTGTTTTCCATGCCATGACACCAAGCTATCCAGTATTTTCTCTCTTTGTCGTCCGCGATATCTCTTTCTTTTTACTTTGACAGTTGTAACCAAGTATTCCAACTTTCCTCTTCTCATGATGTGCACGAAAAATGTTGATTGTTTCTTTCTGATGTTTTTTTGGAGTTCCCTTTTTGTGTTGGCCTCTTTGAGAATTTCCTAATTGGTCTTTTTAGCTCTCCAGGGAACTTTCAACATTCTTCTGAGAAATCCCATCTCTGTGGTCTCTAATCGTCTTTGCATTTGTTTGTCTACTGTTCATGATTCGCTTCCATAGGTCACAATTGTAGTAAAGACAGTAGCAGTGTAAATATGACCATCCCATTTGAGACATGCACTAAAGACGGACAACTTTTTTTCAGATTTTGTAATTAGTGAAGGAGCTCAATCAGTTGAACTCACCGACGATCGTGTACAATATGGTGGTGAGCGCTTGCTACTGCAGGAAGTATAGTAGTAGAGCAGAACGGTAAAATAAGGTCTGACAGTTAGTACAAACACTCTAACACCTGCTCAGACAGACGGTGTTGTAGCGCTGGTCCATTTTAACAGTTACAAGCTTCGTAACTGAAAAGCCTCCAGTGTCGAGGAATGAAAAAACCGCAGTTCTAAAGATATGAAAAACAGGGAGAATAAGAAGGGCATAGTTGCAGCTTTACATAGTTGACAGACTACACAAAATGAAAACGATGTTTCGGCTCAGTAGGTCTTCAGCTGGAACAATGAACAAAACACACACACACACACACACACACACACACACACACACACAAAGTATAAATAAACTAAAACCTCACATCAGGATGGTTAAAGAATTCAAAATTTTTACGGAGTTCCGAAGATTAGTCATTGTTTGGCAAGAATGTCACTTTATTTCTGATTTACTTCTGTTTCATAAAGTGTATCCACTGCAAGGTGAGTGACACGGCACCTGAGCCCAGAATTGAAACAACGACCTGATGATGTCTTTGAAGCGTTGCGGTCATTTCGAGCATAAATGGTGACATGCAAACGAGAATTGGTAACTAGAGATCATGCCCGTGTCTACTACAATTAACCGGAAACCAAGAGATGTTGCTAGGGATGACGTCACCATGTGAGCAAAAACAATGAACGTCAGAACGAAACCACCCACAGAGAATATTATTCTCTATCTGTCTGTCTGTCTTCTCTTGTCAATTTTCTCTATCTATCTGTCTGTCTATCTATCTTGTCTGCCTGTCTTGTCTATCTATCTGTATCTATCCGTGTATCACATATGGGAATCAACGAAGTGTAAACTTCTAGCACTACATGTAAGTAAAGCCGGTAGGGTATGGTGACGGCCCTGACACGAGGTTCTCGTCTTTAAACTTGCTAAAGGACCGTCTTTGACCTCCAAAGCAACGTGTATTTCTGGGTGCATGTGTCCGACATGAAATCATCATCATCATGTGCCATACCGGTTGGCGTAGGCGATCATGTCCTTCCACAATCTTCTATCTATTGTGCATCGTATCAGTTCTGTTGTTGACTGTTTTCCATGCCATGACACCAACTATCCATTATTTTCTCTCTTTGTCGTCCGCGATCTCTCTTTCATTTTATTTTGCCAGTTGTAACCAAGTATTCCAACTTTCCTCTTCCCATGATGTGCTCGAAAAATGTTGATTGTTTCTTTCTGATGTTTTTAGGAGCTGCCTTTTTGTGTTGGCCTCTTTGAGAACTTCCTCGTTGGTCTTTTTAGCTGTCCAGGGAACTTTCAACATTTTTCTGAGAAATCCCATCTCTGTGGCCCCCAATCGCCTTTTCATTTGTTTGTCTACTGTCCATGATTCGCTTCCATAGGTCAGAATTGGTTCTATATAGCACCGATGAACTCTCTTTATCATTTCTATTGACATAAATTTGTTGCATAAGATATTTTTCATTTTCTGAAATGCTATTTTGGTCTGAGCTATTCTGATTTTTATTTCCGTGGTGCATCTTCCATCCGCTGTTATTATTGTGCCCAAGTATTTGACGTGTTGCACTTGTTTCAGATTTGTCCTGTTTATTTTTATGCTACATGATGGTGGTGATCGTTTCTTCAATTTGACCATTACTTCTGTTTTCTTACTATTCAGACTGAGACCTTCCTTGTTGCTTTCTTTTACTATTATGTCTATCATTTCTTGTAGTTCATTCTCTGTCTCTGCTATTAAGACTGTCATCCGCATATCGGAAATTATTTATGTTGTGACCATTGACTTCAATTCCTTTTTTGTCTGCTGTTGATCTCATAATATATTCGCTATAAAGTGAAAACAAATCCGGTGATAGAACATAGCCTTGTCTGACTCCCTGTTTTATAAGTTGAAATTGTCCTGTTTGGTTGTTAATTCGTATAGCTACTGTTTGTTGCCAGTACGTTTTTTTATGATTCGCAGATCCTTTCCATCAATGTTTAATTTCTCCAGCATATTGATTATTGCCACATGCTTTACTTTGTCAAATGCTTTTGTGTAGTCTATAAAGCACATATATAGATCTTTCTTTACCTCTATAGATCTTTCTATCAATGTTCTTAAGATGTATATTGCATTATTGGTGCCCTTTCCTTCCACAAATCTACATTGTTCTTCACTTATTTCTGGTTTTATTTTGTTTCTTACACGTCTCATGATGATTCTTAGTAATATTTTAGTCATATGGCTCAGGAGACTAATAGTGCGGTGGTCTTCACAATCAGTGGCTCCTGACTTCTTCGGTATGGCTACAACGATAGATTTTAGTAGATCTTCGGGTATGTGTCCAGTGTTATATTTGTCATTGAGTAGTTTTGTTATGACTTGTACTCCCAGCTCTCCTAATGCATTTATCTCTTCGATTGTTATATTGTCGGGACCTGGAGCTTTGCCTCTTTTCATGTGTTGAATTGCCTCCTCCACTTCACTCTCCATGATTGGTGGTCCTGTGTTTTTGTTTGAATTGTTAAGCTCTGGTCGTTCATTATCATAGAGTTGACTGATATATTCTGCCCATCTTTCTATTGTCTTCTCCTGTCCCATTATTATATTTCCTTCCTTTGATTTCACACATACTGAAACTTTGACTTCTTTTATTCCTGTTAATTCATTTAACTGATTGTGCATAAATTTTGAGTCTTTCTTTTGTTGTTTTTCTATTTCTTCACATTTCTATTTTGACCATCCTTCCTTTGCTTCTCTTCATTTTTTCTGGATCTCTTTGTGCAATATTTTGTATGTCCGTTCTTATTTCTTATGTTTTCTTCTTTCATCCATTAGTTGTAATATTTCTTCTGTCATCCATTTCTTTTTGTTGATTCTTTTGGTCACTGGTATTACTTCTTTTGATGGTTGTGAACATGAAATGGTCTACCAAATACTGCTTGAACAAGAGTTGTGACCAATCCAGTCCCCCGCTGTCCAGAATGTCTACATTCGCTGCACGCGTTAGGGACATTTTCAGTTAAGTACATGATTAAACCATCCATAGAAACAAGTAGACAGTTTGTCACGCCCAGTGAGGTGATGCAAAAGATTATATATGAATCTGTTATTCGGCTGAAATAATTATTTTCTAGAGAAATACGCGCCAGAGTGTATTGAGCGGAATAGAGACTATAGGAAAGTGATATATTTACTTTCAAAATATTGTTCAACGAATTATGAAACAAATATAATATACCTGTATATGGTTGTATTTGTGAAAAAAGTTGGTAAATAATTGTTAATGTGTACATTTTAATTTTGACTTTATAAAGCTATTGTTAAATCATTCTTTAGCTTTCAATTATATTATTTTTTTTAATTATTAAGCAAAACCAGTGTATAGTGAGTTTGTAATTGTGCACTTTTCTTAAAGTAACTGCTCGTATAATGGTGTGCATTACCTAATTTAAATAATGCAACAAAATTGCATACGGGCAATATAACAAGTAAGCGGAAGCGATAATGTCTCTTAGACGGAATGGGTAGAAGTAAAGTTTTAATGTTACTGGCCTTTATCTGGTAACTGATAAGTTTAGAAATAGTAGAAAGATGGTTTTAATAGCCTTGTAGTTACAACTTTGGCTGACAGAAACCGTGTGGTGTTACATTACAGACGAGAGTAATTAGGGTTAGGGTAAGTAGTGTCCCTTGTCAGTGCTCACACTCTCAGAAACGACTCACAAGTGTCACCATTCTGATGGTCGCGTTTCTCATTCACAAGGCACGGAATCAAACCTACGGCCCTTGACTTGCTAGTCGGTGAACTGATCAATTCTGTCAACTTGAGCCCACTTCTGACTTCAGTCTCTGCACCCAAAAACCGGGAATGTGTGCTTCTTGTGTTATCACTTAACTTTTAATTATGGCCGTGAACTGAGTTCATTGCTAACAGATAATAGGACAAACACGTTTACTCATAATTGTTCACACACAAACAGTTTGATACATGTGCATACAGAGTCAAGTAGGTGGACAGTCAATGATCAGATTTATTTTGAGATCACAATACAATTACATTTCGATAAACAATTATTACATTAGTATTTTAATGATTTGCCACTATGGATTCTCTGAACTATCGGAAAAGAAAAAAAAATATCAAATGTAACTAAATGAAGTTATGAAATTTCATATAATATTTATCATTTAATGCCCACCCTTTGGTTCACCCTGTGTGTGTGCATATATATATATATACACCTATCTCAGGGTAAACCAAAAGAAGAATTATATGTGTATATATATATATATATATATATATATGTGTGTACAATTAATTTGCCATATCGACGGCATCGTGTTTGTAGTCCATTACTTAAATGATGTTAACAACATAACTTTCACTGGTGGTGAGTCGTGGAGGCACTCTTGAGTTGCTAGTCACAACTGCATTACTCTCAAGATTCCGTGCAGCTACTTAATGTGAACACGACAATTTCTTTGGGAAAAAAAAAGGTATTGCTATTTTAAGGCTGAGAATGGTGAGTGTAATGTAGTTGTGACTACCGGCAGGAGAGTGCCTGCGGGACTCACCGTGTTGAATGTTATGTCGTTACCCTCATCTCAGTAATGGAGACTACAAGCACGACGCCGTTGACACAGCAAATTACAGCTGGCAGATAAATGCGCTTGCATTACTTTAGAGACTGATCTTTCGATCACGAAAATGGCAATACTTCAACAGAAATCGCTAGATAGAACAAGTTTACCATTGAATGCTATTGCAAGAATTGACATGCTGATTGTGCGAGAAGTATAATAGTGGCCCTGAAACGGAATATTTGTGACTGAAATCTAGCCAATGTGATTTGAATGACAGTTATTACTATATTGTATTATTGCAAGACAACAGAGAGAACATAAGAGGCAGTTGAGATGTGGTTTATCAAAAGAATGCTTTGAATTCCAAGGAGTGCGAAGATTACAAATGAAGAATGTTTAAATAGGGCTGGAGAAACCAGGAATATCAACATCACAAGAAATAGACAATCTTCCTTTGCCGAGCATGTGATGCGAAAAGAAGGCATTGAGTATACTATAACAGACACAATGAATGGAAAGAAAATCATAGAAAAACAAAAGAGAAAGAAATATTTAACCGCTGATTCAGATTGCATAATAAAAGATCACCGACTTAAAAATATGACATACATGAAGGACCCAAAGATGTGGAGAGAGATGATCGTCTACGCTAACCGGCATGACACCTGATAATGTTTGCAATGTAATTATAAAGCACCTTTCTGTGGAGTAGATTTGAAACGCTGACTTGTGATAGAAAGCTGTGGTTATCTCTAGTGATCGCCTTACGTGCCTGGGGGTATAGAGAGGGCTGGGTGTAATGCTGGCAGTTTGTCCCTGCTTATGGGATCCGGTGTCCGGATTGGTTGGTGGGAGTAGGAATGATACCACATATAATCATGTAAAGCTGCGGTGAAGCTGGTGTAGGTGCAGACAAATAATTTACAGCAAGTGGTATAATTTTGTGGATCAGTAAGCGGTAGACAATCCTACATTTAAAATCGAAAGAAATTCAACGATGGACGAATACAAACAAAACACAAATCATCATCATCAAGTACCGGGCCTAGTGGCGTAGGTGATCATGTCTCTCCACAACATTCGATCTCGGCAGCTATTTATCATTTCTGTTGTTGACCTTCTGCTAAGCCATTCTCTTAAGCTGTCTGTTATTTTTTCTCTTTGCTTCCCTCTATCTCTTCGACCCTCAATTTTTCCAGTTGTTACAATATATTCCAGTTGTTCTCTTCTCATTACATGGCCAAAAAATGATGATTGTTTCTTCCTAATATTGGAAATTAGCTCCCTTTTTGCTTTGACCTTTCTCAGAACCTCCCCATTACTCTTCTTAGCTGTCCATGGTATTCTCAACATTCTTCTGTAAAACCACATTTCTACAGACTCCAGTGATTTTCTTGTCTGTTGTCCTATTGTCCATGATTCGCATCCGTATGTTAAGACTGGCTCTACGTAACATTTAAGAACTCTTTTTCTTGTTTCTATTGTCAAAAATGGATTGCATAGTATTTTCCTCATTTTTTGGAAAGCTGCTTTTGCCTGAGCCATTCTGCATCTCACCTCTTTTGTACATCTTCCGTCTGAGGTTAACAACGTTCCCAAATATTTAAATTCATTTACCTGTTTTAATATTGTTCCACTTGTCTTTATTTTGTACTGAGGCGATGTCTTTTTCTTTGTTGTTACCATTACCTCTGTCTTTTTGCTATTAAGGCTGAGTCCTTTATTTTTGCTTTCTTTCACTATAATGTCCAACATTTCTTGTAACTCATTTTCACTCTTAGCGATTAAGACTGTATCATCAGCATACCTTAGATTATTTATATTATGACCTCCAATTGTTATTCCTGGCATGCCCCTAATGGATCTTAAAATAATCTCACTATAAACATTAAACAAATCTGGTGACAGCACACAACCTTGTCTATAACACCCTGTTTTATTTGTTGAAACATTCCCAATTGGTTTCCAGTTCTTATGGCCGCTGTTTGTTGCCAGTACATGTTCTTTATTATTCTTAGATCTTTGCTGTCTACGTTTATGCTTTCTAACATTTTGATTATTTCTTGGTGCTTTACTTTGTTAAATGCCTTGGTGTAATCTATGAAACATGGGTATAGATCTGTTTTCACCTCTATGGCTCTTTCTACTAAAGATCTTATGATATAAATGGCATTGCTTGTTCTTTTATCTCTAACAAAACCACACTATTCATCGCTAATTTCTGGACTGATTTTGTTTCGCACTCTTGGCATGATGATTCTTAGTAATATCTTAGCCATATGACTCATAATGCTTATTGTGCGATGATCATCGCATTCAATCGCACCCGATTTCTTTGGTAGGGGTTTGAATACTGATTTGAGCATGTCGTCTGGTATATATCCGCTGTTGTAGATATCATTCAATATTTTTGTTATTATTTCTATTCCAAAATCACCCATGGCTTCAATCTCTTCTTTAGTTATATTATCTGGTCCAGGAGCTTTGCCTGCTTTCATATTGCTCAAGGCGTCTTCCACTTCTTCTCTGAGTATTTCTGGTCCTTCTCCATTATCCTTAATATTTACTTCCGTTCGTTCATCATTATAAAGATCTTTAATGTATTCTGTCCATCGTTCCCTTATGTTTTCTTGATCAATCAACAGTTCTCCTTTCTTTGATCTTAAACATCCAGTTTTTGATTGCGTTTTTCTTCCTGTTAATTCCTCAATTTGTTTGTATATAGCTTTAGCATCTCCTTTTTGTTGCAATTAGATTTCTTTGCATCTCTTTTAGCCATGCTTCTTTTGCTTCATTACATTTTACTACAATTTTTTTATTTAACCTCTTATACTCATATTTATTTTCTTTATTTCTTCTTCTTGTATCCATTAGCTGCAAAATATCATCTGTCATCCATTTCTTCCTTGAATTTGTCCTCACTGGTGATATGAACTCTTTTGATGTTTGTTGCATTGACTCTTTTAGCATTTCCCGCTGTTCATCAATGCTTTGTATCTTCTCTATTGCATTGTACCGGTTCTGAATTGTGGTTTTATATTTGTCTTGCAGCTTCTTGTCTGATTTTAGTAAATATAAATTTAACTTGATGTTAACTGAGGCTCGTTTTGTTCTTTTTAATTTTACTCTAAGCTTTCCCACAACTGGTACATGATCACTATTGCAATCTGCCCCTGGTCTAGTTTTCACACACACCAGACTGTTTCTAAATCTATTGCTTATCATTATATAATCAATTTGATTACGTGCGTTGTCCCCTGGGCTTTTCCATGTCCACAGACGTCTTGGATGTTGCTTAAATCAGGTGTTTCCTATCGTCATGTTGTGTGTTCTTGCCCATTCAATAAGTTTCTCACCTCTTTCATTCCTCTTGCCTAAGTCATAATGACCAACTACTTCATCAACTCTTTCAAAACACAAATACTGATCTTAAATGCTCCAGAAAGGGAACAACATAAATGGTAAAAGGATGAAAACTGAAGGTCCACAGAACTCATTACTCAGAAGCTCAGTACTCATATGGTAATGGATGTGGTGCCGTGAAAGATTGGAACTAGACGGGTTGGATGGGAATACAAATTTGTTGGGGGTTAAGACACTAAAAGGGGATAAGGATATTATCCACGTGGAGGAGTTTTCGATTATCATGGATAGTAACGGGTTTTTTTTTTCAGTCGATCATTAAATAAAAAACAAAACCTTTGTAATCTACACAACATTTAATCAATGTAATCAATGACGACAACATAGGAGTAAGCGATGTTTACTACACACACAACATTGCGCTCCATTTTGCCGACAGAATTTCAATCATCGCACTTATCAAAATACTCTGAGAGATGTGTGACATACAACAGTTGAGTCGTGATCAAGAGTTGAGTCGTGATAAAGAGTTGAGTCGTGATCAAGAGTTGAGCCGTGATCAAGAGTTGAGTCGTGATCAAGAGTTGACACAGCAGCGCCTATCATGGAGTACTATGACTTCTATGTACCGTCTTCTGTCCGAGAGGAAAATCAATGACGTCAAATTACCTGGGCTTGAATATTCGCAAAGTTGATTTCTTTGTCCTTCTACAATAAGAGGTGTCGGAACCTCAGCTTACATAGTTTTTCATGTGTATTTAGATTGGAATATCAGCTTACATGATTTTTCATGTGTATTTCTATCGAAATATCAGCCTACGTGATTTTTTCATGCGTATTTCTATCGAAATATCAGCCTACGTGATTTTTTCATGTGTATTTCTATCGAAATATCAGCCTACGTGATTTTTTTCATGTGTATTTCTATCGAAATATCAGCCTACATGATTTTTCATGGGTATCTCTATCGAAATATGATCCTGGCCTCATTTTAACAAATCTAATCTTTCGTATTTTATGTACTGGACAGTTGTGTATGTGTTCATCTTAGAAAACAGGCAAATAATTGCAATGCTGCGGTAAAGCTGGTAGCAAGAATCCAGTGGTGGGGAGTGTTAGACACTCCAAGGTATGGTGACAGCTTTACAGAGAAGGAAAACACCACAATACTGACGTTTCGGCCTGTGGCCTTCTTCAGAATACAGGGACAACGACAACAAACTATGAAACACAATTATCTATAACTACATGTTAGATGATCAGGTGAATGGAGAGGTGGACAGAAAATAAGAGAAGAAGGTAGGATGTTGAGAAAAAAGGAGGCTACATGAGGGGAGGTATAAATGGCGGTTTTTACATGCATCTCTTGTGTGATCTTATCGCAGTATAAATGGCGGTTTTCACATGCATCTCTTGTGTGTTCTGTTGCTGCATAAATGGCGGTTTTCACATGCATCTCTTGTGTGTTCTGTTGCTGTATAAATGGCGGTTTTCACATGCATCTCTTGTGTGTTCTGTTGCTGTATAAATGGCGGTTTTCACATGCATCTCTTGTGTGTTCTGTTGCTGTATAAATGGCGGTTTTCACATGCATCTTTTGTGTGTTCTGTCGTTGTATAAATGGCGGTTTTCACATGCATCTCTTGTGTGTTCTGTTGCTGTATAAATGGCGGTTTTCACATGCATCTCTTGTGTGTTCTGTTGCTGTATAAATGGCGGTTTTCACATGCATCTTTTGTGTGTTCTGTTGCTGTATAAATGGCGGTTTTCACATGCATCTTTTGTGTGTTCTGTTGCTGTATAAATGGCGGTTTTCACATGCATCTCTTGTGTGTTCTGTTGCTGTATAAATGGCGGTTTTCACATGCATCTCTTGTGTGTTCTGTTGCTGTATAAATGGCGGTTTTCACATGCATCTTTTGTGTGTTCTGTCGTTGTATAAATGGCGGTTTTCACATGCATCTCTTGTGTGTTCTGTTGCTGTATAAATGGCGGTTTTCACATGCATCTCTTGTGTGTTCTGTTGCTGTATAAATGGCGGTTTTCACATGCATCTTTTGTGTGTTCTGTTGCTGTATAAATGGCGGTTTTCACATGCATCTTTTGTGTGTTCTGTTGCTGTATAAATGGCGGTTTTCACATGCATCTCTTGTGTGTTCTGTTGCTGTATAAATGGCGGTTTTCACATGCATCTCTTGTGTGTTCTGTTGCTGTATAAATGGCGGTTTTCACATGCATCTTTTGTGTGTTCTGTTGCTGTATAAATGGCGGTTTTCACATGCATCTTTTGTGTGTTCTGTTGCTGTATAAATGGCGGTTTTCACATGCATCTCTTGTGTGTTCTGTTGCTGTATAAATGGCGGTTTTCACATGCATCTCTTGTGTGTTCTGTTGCTGTATAAATGGCGGTTTTTACATGCATCTCTTGTGTGTTCTGTTGCTGTATAAATGACGGTTTTCACATGCATCTTTTGTGTGTTCTGTTGCTGTATAAATGGCGGTTTTCACATGCATCTCTTGTGTGTTCTGTTGCTGTATAAATGGCGGTTTTCACATGCATCTCTTGTGTGTTCTGTTGCTGTATAAATGGCGGTTTTCACATGCATCTCTTGTGTGTTCTGTTGCTGTATAAATGGCGGTTTTCACATGCATCTCTTGTGTGTTCTGTTGCTGTATAAATGGCGGTTTTCACATGCATCTCTTGTGTGTTCTGTTGCTGTATAAATGGCGGTTTTCACATGCATCTCTTGCGTGATCTGTTGCTGTATAAATGGCGGTTTTCACATGCATCTCGTGTGTGATCTGTTGCTGTATAAATGGCGGTTTTCACATGCATCTCTTGTGTGTTCTGTTGCTGTATAAATGGCGGTTTTCACATGCATCTCTTGCGTGATCTGTCGTTGTATAAATGGCGGTTTTCACATGCATCTCTTGTGTGTTCTGTTGCTGTATAAATGGCGGTTTTCATATGCATCTCTTGCGTGATCTGTTGCTGTATAAATGGCGGTTTTTACATGCATCTCTTGCGTGATCTGTTGCTGTATAAATGGCGGTTTTCATATGCATCTCTTGCGTGATCTGTTGCTGTATAAATGACGGTTTTCACATGCATCTCGTGTGTGATCTGTCGTTGTATAAATGGCGGTTTTCACATGCATCTCGTGTGTGATCTGTTGCTGTATAAATGGCGGTTTTCACGTGCATCTCGTGTGTGATCTGTTGCTGTATAAATGGCGGTTTTCACATGCATCTCGTGTGTGATCTGTTGCTGTATAAATGGCGGTTTTCACATGCATCTCGTGTGTGATCTGTCGTTGTATAAATGGCGGTTTTCACATGCATCTCGTGTGTGATCTGTCGCTGTATAAATGGCGGGTTTTCACATGCATCTCTTGTGTGATCTGTCGCTGTATAAATGGCGGGTTTTTTTTCTTCTTACAAATGCACTGTCAACACAATACCTACCCTTGTAGAAGTCAGCTGACGTCACAACACATCTTTCACCTACTTCCGTTTTATTTATCATCCTACTTCTGTTGACCATGAAGTTGTCAGCTCCTAGCGGGGCATCTTCAGCCATATTCTTTGTTTCCTCTCGCAACTGTCACCCCACTCCCTCCCTCTCTTTCTCTCTCATGTTAGACTTTCACTTGCCTTTCACTCCCTCTCTCTCATGTTAGACTTTCACTTGTCCTTCACTCCCTCCCTCTCATGTTAGACTTTCACTTATATCCTCACCTCTCACTCCCCTCTCTCTCTCATGTTAGACTTTCACTTATATCCTCACCTCTCACTCCCCTCTCTCTCTCATGTTAGACTTTCACTTATATCCTCACCTCTCACTCCCCTCTCTCTCTCATGTTAGACTTTCACTTTTATCCTCACCTCTCACTCCCCTCTCTCTCTCTCATGTTAGACTTTCACTTATATCCTCACCTCTCACTCCCCTCTCTCTCTCATGTTAGACTTTCACTTATATCCTCACCTCTCACTCTCTCTCATGTTAGATTTTCAGTTTTATCCTCACCTCTCACTCTCTCTCATGTTAGACTTTCACTTGTCCTTCACTCCCTCTCTCTCATGTTAGACTTTCACTTATATCCTCACCTCTCACTCTCTCTCTCATGTTAGACTTTCACTTATATCCTCACCTCTCACTCTCTCTCATGTTAGATTTTCACTTTTATCCTCACCTCTCACTCCCTCCCTCTCATGTTAGACTTTCACTTATATCCTCACCTCTCACTCTCTCTCATGTTAGATTTTCACTTATATCCTCACCTCTCACTCTCCCTCCCTCTCATGTTAGATTTTCACTTATATCCTCACCTCTCACTCCCTCCCTCTCATGTTAGATTTTCACTTATATCCTCACCTCTCACTCCCTCCCTCTCATGTTAGATTTTCACTTATATCCTCACCTCTCACTCCCTCCCTCTCATGTTAGATTTTCACTTATATCCTCACCTCTCACTCCCTCCCTCTCATGTTAGACTTTCACTTTTATCCTCACCTCTCACTCCCCTCTCTCTCTCTCTCTCATGTTAGACTTTCACTTATATCCTCACCTCTCACTCCCCTCTCTCTCTCTCATGTTAGACTTTCACTTATATCCTCACCTCTCACTCCCCTCTTTCTCTCATGTTAGACTTTCACTTATATCCTCACCTCTCACTCTCTCTCATGTTAGATTTTCAGTTTTATCCTCACCTCTCACTCTCTCTCATGTTAGACTTTCACTTGTCCTACACTCCCTCCCTCTCATGTTAGACTTTCACTTATATCCTCACCTCTCACTCTCTCTCTCATTTTAGACTTTCACTTATATCCTCACCTCTCACTCTCTCTCATGTTAGATTTTCACTTTTATCCTCACCTCTCACTCCCTCCCTCTCGTGTTAGATTTTCACTTATATCCTCACCTCTCACTCCCTCCCTCTCATGTTAGACTTTCACTTATATCCTCACCTCTCACTCCCTCCCTCTCATGTTAGATTTTCACTTATATCCCCACCTCTCACTCTCCCTCTCTCTCATGTTCGATTTTCACTTATATCCTCACCTCTCACTCCGTCCCTCTCTCTCATGTTAGACTTTCACTTATATCCTCACCTATCACTCTCCCTCTCTCTATCATGTTAGATTTTCACTTATATCCTCACCTCTCACTCTCCCTCTCTCTCATGTTAGATTTTCACTTATATCCTCACCTCTCACTCCCTCTCTCTCTCTCATGTTAGATTTTCACTTATATCCTCACGTCTCACTCTCCCTCTCTCTCTCATGTTAGATTTTCACTTATATCCTCACGTCTCACTCTCCCTCTCTCTCTCATGTTAGATTTTCACTTATATCCTCACGTCTCACTCTCCCTCTCTCTCTCATGTTAGATTTTCACTTATATCCTCACGTCTCACTCTCCCTCTCTCTCTCATGTTAGATTTTCACTTATATCCTCACGTCTCACTCTCCCTCTCTCTCATGTTAGATTTTCACTTATATCCTCACGTCTCACTCTCCCTCTCTCTCTCATGTTAGATTTTTACTTATATCCTCAACTCTCACTCTCCCTCACTCATGTTAGATTTTCACTTATATCCTCAACTCTCACTCTCCCTCACTCATGTTAGATTTTCACTTATATCCTCACCTCTCACATTCTCTCATGTTAGACTTTCACTTATACCTTCACCTCTCACACTCTCTCATGTTAGACTTTCACTTATATCCTCACCTCTCACACTCTCTCATGTTAGACGTTCACTTATATCCTCACCTCTCACACTCTCTCATGTTAGACGTTCACTTATATCCTCACCTCTCACACTCTCTCATGTTAGACGTTCATTTATATCCTCACCTGTCACTCCCTCTCTCATGTTAGACTTTCACTTATATCCTCACCTGTCACTCCCTCTCTCATGTTAGACGTTCACTTATATCCTCACCTCTCACACTCTCTCATGTTAGACTTTCACTTATATCCTCACCTCTCACACTCTCTCATGTTAGACGTTCACTTATATCCTCACCTCTCACACTCTCTCATGTTAGACTTTCACTTATATCCTCACCTCTCACTCTCCCTCCCTCTCTCATGTTAGACTTTCACTTATATCCTCACCTCTCACTCTCCCTCCCTCTCTCATGTTAGACTTTCACTTATATCCTCACCTCTCACTCTCCCTCCCTCTCTCATGTTAGACTTTCACTTATATCCTCACCTCTCACACTCTCTCATGTTAGACTTTCACTTATATCCTCACCTGTCACTCCCTCTCTCATGTTAGACTTTCACTTATATCCTCACCTCTCACTCTCCCTCCCTCTCTCATGTTAGACTTTCACTTATATCCTCACCTCTCACTCTCCCTCTCTCTCTCATGTTAGACTTTCACTTATATCCTCACCTCTCCCTCCCTCTCTCATGTTAGACTTTCACTTATATCCTCACCTCTCCCTCCCTCTCTCATGTTAGACTTTCACTTATATCCTCACCTCTCACTTCCTCTCTCATGTTAGACTTACACTTATACCCTTGGGTTTCCTCGTCTCTTCAAAACTCCTGCTTACTTACGCTACTGAATTGTTCTCAAAACCTGGACATCAAAACCACACATTGTTCAGATTTGTGTTAACTTTCTTAACGCCTGAACAACCGAAAATCGTCATTTTATCCTCAACTTTGTCGTTAATTTCTACTATACCTTTCTGAGGTCACAGTCTGACTGGAGCTAGCACACAAACAGCTTATCTGTAGTCTCTCTCCATTACCTGATGCAGAATGACGAGAGTTTAGTTGTGATATCATAATCACTTTACCTCACTCTGTCCATCTTACTATTGGAGAAATGATATATTCCAGAAATGAATCGTCTGATCAGTATACATTTTAGGGGGGGGGGGGAAATAAACTGATTAGGTTTGTTCAGTCAGCAATAGATGAATGTCTAGTTGTAATCGGCTACAGACACGAGAAAATTGACTGGATCGTCAACAATTGGCATTATTAATGGTTTCTTAATTTCATCAAGAGTCGAATACCATTTTAGATTCGTGCGGATCGCGTGAAGGCGCGCGCTCTTCATAATAATAAACGATTGGCTGTTAAAGAAAGACACACAGCCAACACATTTAGACACATTTTAAAGAGTGGTTTTCTGTTTTGTTAATTAAGACTCCGTAGCATCTAATATAAACCATTTGGCGACCACCTGCTGTTCTTGACTTGGAGATGTTCGACACAAGTTTACTGCCACGTTTCAGTGTCCGTTATGAGTATTTACCACTAGCTTTCCTGCCCACTGCGGGATGGGATGTGTTCCCCAATTCTTCTATCTCTTTTAAAACTCAATTATAGACAGCAAAGTGCGTATTCATTCGGACACATTCATTCTTCAGTTTCTTTTTTTAAAATTAGATTTCTCCCTCGCATGTTTCTTTTTCAAATACAATTTTAATCAATCTTCACTCACATTAAAACGTAAACAACAATTCTGTTCTATTCATGGAATCAAATTCGGTGCTGTCAAAGCATCCCCATCGAAGCGGGTAGTGGGATCCCCCTACTTTTCAGTGATCCTCCTTTGGTCGCCTCAAACGCAACAAGAGTCTGAGAGACATTCTTGTCACGAGCCGCTCAAACCACAAACACCTTGCTACTGTTCCATGTGGACGCCGAGTTTCCAGAACTTGTGACTACGTGTTTTGCACCGATTTGATTCTGTTCCCTAATAGGCGATTCGATATCAAGGATGTGTTTATTTGTGTATCACGGAATATAATTTAATCCATAACATGTCAGCATTGCCAGAAGGGCGAGTCTGGACACGTCTGAGTGACAGATTTTGTGAGCATTTTCGTGATGTAGAGCAAAAGACTGGTATCCCGGTGTCTGCCCATTTCAACTCACCAGGCCATAATTGTAAACCTGACATGCAATTCAACATCACTGCCATTGTCTCGTGTCACTCCAGCAATCGTAGCCGATTCACCCTTGAGAGTCGTCTCATTCCCAAGTTGGGTTCGCTGTCCTGCCAAGGCATGAACATATCGCTCTCATACACAAAGGACACCCACTAAATATTTCTTACCCCCATGCGCATTCGCACCTATACATGTATGTATATTTGTCTGCATATGTAGGACATTTGGACACCTTCGAGTTTTCTTTTGTGTGCTTTGCGGCAGTGTATACACACTTATGCTTTTACGCATGTATGGTTATGTACACATGCTTTTTACACATCTATTCGTTGTGCACACCCTAAAGTTAGATATACACAGTTGTATACGTATCTTGTACCCACCTTCCCATTATTTTAGATCCCTTCCCATTTATTTCTCACCGGACTGTCTGGTCAGCTCGCCTACCAATTTTAGTGAAGTCAGTGGCTAACCAAGCTCTAGACCGCAGAGAAGTGACTTTTTTTCCTCTCTTGCGTGTCTAGCATTTTATCGCCATGTGGTTTGATTTCTGTGTATGTCCTTATATATATATATATATATATTTGTGTTTTTACTTATTGTTTCAGCTGAAGGCCTACTTGGCTGAAACGTCGTTCGACTTTTGTTTTGTTTCTCACCAACGTCAAGCTGTTACCAAACCACTTTTTTATCTCTTTAATTAGTACTACACATTCTATTTTACTTCACGTTACTCAAATCCAAATCTCTTCATTACTGCCAAGTTTCATTGTTATACCTAATGTAGTTTTTGTTTTACACTGAAGAGTCTGTGTCATATTATATATATATATATATATATATAACTAACAATTGAATAACAAAAAAAAGTAAACTCATGCGATCCAATCAGTACCAATCATAAGTATAATGGTTTAGCTACTTAAATACAATGTGTTAAGAAATTCATTGGAAATTACAAGTGCAATGATATAACATCCTTTAGTTATGAAGATGGACCCAAATCTGCCATTTTCAACTTAAAAGGAGCCCATACAGGAGATGTACTTGGGGTGGATCATTTCTGGTAAAATCTCGACGTGTTTCACTTCCGGCGTGACAGAACTTCCAGACGGTCTTGCGAATATCGATCATATGGTTCAACGAGTTTCACCACACGTGACTTGATTTGCCATTCAAGATGATCACCGATACGAGGTGAAATTGAATGGCAGAGGAAAATACAAATGGAGCAGTCACCGTTAAGATGGCGCAGTCTTGTCGGTAAAATTACAATAGATTGGCCAGCAAAGAAAACCCGAGAGGCAAGAAACAGTTATCTAGGAAGACTTGTAATCATTTGGAAAGATAAGAGAAAACCCTAAGAATCGAAAACTAAATAGAAAGGAAGATCAGAAAAACAAAAACAGCTGCTCGGAGAGTTTATCTTTGTCGATAGACAAGATATTTACACAGCGGTAATGGGGAATGAACAGAAATGAAAGACTAACTACGCGTTGTTTATTTACGCAATTTGTTTCTCCATAAAACAACCATGTGTACAATTGGGATTTTAATAAGTTGTGAGTTTGGTGGATGTGCATATAGACGGCAAATTGTGGAAGTTATTGTGTGTGTGTATACAGCGCATGTTAATCTTTACATTATGCTTGTGTCGCTGTAGATAATTACCACCTGATCAACAAGTCAAATATAAAATCACACAAAATATTGTTGCTGCTGCTATATAGTTTTGATTGAATGTTTCCTTGCACTACTTCAGCTGTTCACATAAGCCGTGATGTGTTGTGGTGCTGCAGTTATATCCAGTTGAATTTCTTGATGAATGTGATCGTCTATCTTTTTGTGTGTGCCGTATATTCGCATAATGTTTCATATTCAGACAAAAAAACGACTACTTGGTATAATTATTATATTTATTATTAATATTATTATTGTTATTATTATATGACCTTTGGCATCTTGACAGACGGTTGGTAGCTAGCAATCATGATAAGTCAGTAGTTTGGTAAAGCATTAGTGTCTCATACTGGCTGCTGCTTTACTGAACAGCTTTTCTCGTGGCTGAATTTGCCAACCCTGGACAGACAGATCCAACCACAGAACGAGCAAGGTGTACCGCGGTACCCAAGCCTTGTCTCCTTTCTCTTGCGCCTTTTGTCTTCTGAATTTGACATCAGCACTGTCTTGAAAGTTGCTAACCAATTTTTCTTAAAAAAAAAATAAAAATAAAAACACAATTGTTATTATTATTACTTTTATTATTATTTCGTTGTACTGTGATCTTTTTAGCAGTACCATCAGTGGGAGTATGCCATTGTCGTGTCCGTCTGACATACTTTGAGATGTACAGCCAATGACACGAGTCTACCGTTCTCAATGTAAATGCTTCCACTGGGATCTGCTTCATCATGAATGATACCATTGACACGAATGTTAAGTGGGCCAAGTAAGCTCATATTTTTATCTGCCGTGTTTGAGCTATTTTGTTTTTTGAAATGTTACATTTATTTAAGAAAATGAACAGATAACATCAAAAGGTGGGCAGGTAACATCAAAAGGTGGGCAGGTAACATCAAAAGGTGGACAGGTAACATCAAAAGGTGGGCAGGTAACATCAAAAGGTGGACAGGTAACATCAAAAGGTAGACGGGTGAGCCTGTGACAATGTGAATTATTAAGACAAGAGATAGAGTAAAATGGTGCTCCGTGATAGCCAACCATCGATGTGGAGACAGCACTAAATGAATGAATGAAATATTTATTTGTTCTTTACAAGCATAGCCAAGTGCATCATTTGTGTGGGCCTTGTAACTTGTCTTTGTTTTTCTTGATTAACGTTTGATCATCTGGAAAACAAATTGTCCATTCACCCTGTCTAGTTGGTAGTTTATTATTACTTGTCGTTATGGGCTGGTTTCATGCACATCCATGTGGAGGAACGTTCAACTTGTCGGCTAGGACATCTCTACCACACAAACTGGTTTCATGCACATCCATGTGGAAGAACGTTCAACGTGTCGGCTAGGACATCTCTACCACACAAACTGGTATGCACATCCATGTGGAAGAACGTTCAACGTGTCGGCTAGGACATCTCTACCACACAAACTGGTATGCACATCCATGTGGAAGAACGTTCAACGTGTCGGCTAGGACATCTCTACCACACAAACTGGTATGCACATCCATGTGGAAGAACTTTCAACGTATCGGCTAGGACATCTCTACCACACAAACTGGTTTCATGCACATCCATGTGGAAGAACGTTCAACGTGTCGGCTAGGACATCTCTACCACACAAACTGGTATGCACATCCATGTGGAAGAACGTTCAACGTGTCGGCTAGGACATCTCTACCACACAAACTGGTATGCACATCCATGTGGAAGAACGTTCAACGTGTCGGTTAGGACATCTCTACCACACAAACTGGTATGCACATCCATGTGGAAGAACGTTCAACGTGTCGGTTAGGACATCTCTACCACACAAACTGGTATGCTTGCTATCAGGCTCTCATTGCATCTAACAGCTTTTCCTGTATTCTATCATCTTCTAATAGTTTTCCTTCTATTTTTTTACTGTATGAAGTGTTTTCTTATCAGCAAATGATTATATTCAGGTCATTTCGAGGATTTGAAAGAGTCCTTCACTGTTACAATTATAGCGCATCAGGCTTTATGCCTCTGTCAGGGCTATAATTTAAAGGGCAAAATGTGTACTATCATTGAAACTAAATAATAAACGTTTTACATTACTTCTCGTTATAATGTAAACTAAATTACTCCTAAACAATCTTACAATATTTGTCGTTCTGATGTAAACTAAATTACTAAATTTTCCTACATTACTTCTCGCTGTGATGTAAACTGAATTACAAAATTTTCTTACATTACTTCTCACTATGATGTATACTAAATGACTAAATTTTCTCACATTACTTCTCGCTATGATGTAAACTAAATTACTAAATTTTCTTATATTACTTCTTGATATGATGTAAACTACATTACTAAATTTCCTTCCATTACTTCTCGCTATGATGTAAACTACATTACTAAACTTTCTTACATTACATGTCGCTATGATGTAAACTACATTACTAAACTTTCTTCCATTACTTCTCGCTATGATGTAAACTACATTACTAAACTTTCTTACATTACGTGTCGCTATGATTTAAACAAAAATTTCTTGAAGTGCTAAATTTTAATTCCTGCATGCTTTGGACACTTTCCTCTATAAAGATGCATTTCTTGGTAACGACTGTGCAATCTGTACCGTCGTCGACGACAACAATTGTATTGTTGAATGGAATATCCTAATTGTATTTAACACAAATAAGCATTCCTACAAAAACACAAAATCAATGACCACTTTTCTATTATCTTTATTATTACGTTGAAAAAAAGACATTTTGTTAAAACTAAATTGAATAACCCTAACCATAATAATGTTGATTGCAACTTTTACATTTGAGTCAATATAAAATATTTATGATCTTCATGCAGATTAATGTTCAAAATGTACAATACATAAACTTAACATGACATTTTTGTATTAGTAGTAGCCTCCGATAGTCATATTTGACTATGGATTTTGCAGCGCCCTTAGGAAATGTTATTTGTTTGGGGGTTTTTTTCTCCGTGTATTCTCTTTTTCTATTAATGTGTCTGCTTCTTGCTTGAATTGCAGCTTTAGAGTGCGCTTGCAAAGATTGCTGTCTGCAGCTATTTCTTCCCAGGTAAAAAAAAGTAAAGTACCCCCGTCATGCCAAGTGGCGTATAGGGTATATGGTGTTAGTGACCCAGTCACGCCAAGTGGCGTATATGGTGTTAGTGACCCAGTCACGCCAAGTGGCGTATAGGGTATATGGTGTTAGTGACCCAGTCACGCCAAGTGGCGTATAGGGTATATGGTGTTAGTGACCCAGTCACGCCAAGTGGCGTATAGGGTATATGGTGTTAGTGACCCAGTCACGCCAAGTGGCGTATAGGGTATATGGTGTTAGTAACCCAGTCACGCCAAGTGGCGTATAGGGTATATGGTGTTAGTGACCCAGTCACGCCAAGTGGCGTATAGGGTATATGGTGTTAGTGACCCAGTCACGCCAAGTGGCGTATAGGGTATATGGTGTTAGTGACCCAGTCACGCCAAGTGGCGTATAGGGTATATGGTGTTAGTAACCCAGTCACGCCAAGTGGCGTATAGGGTATATGGTGTTAGTGACCCAGTCACGCCAAGTGGCGTATAGGGTATATGGTGTTAGTGACCCAGTCACGCCAAGTGGCGTATAGGGTATATGGTGTTAGTGACCCAGTCACGCCAAGTGGCGTATAGGGTATATGGTGTTAGTGACCCAGTCACGCCAAGTGGCGTATAGGGTATATGGTGTTAGTAACCCAGTCACGCCAAGTGGCGTATAGGGTATATGGTGTTAGTAACCCAGTCACGCCAAGTGGCGTATAGGGTATATGGTGTTAGTGACCCAGTCACGCCAAGTGGCGTATAGGGTATATGGTGTTAGTGACCCAGTCACGCCAAGTGGCGTATAGGGTATATGGTGTTAGTGACCCAGTCACGCCAAGTGGCGTATAGGGTATATGGTTTTAGTAACCCAGTCACGCCAAGTGGCGTATAGGGTATATGGTGTTAGTGACCCAGTCACGCCAAGTGGCGTATAGGGTATATGGTGTTAGTGACCCAGTCACGCCAAGTGGCGTATAGGGTATATGGTGTTAGTGACCCAGTCACGCCAAGTGGCGTATAGGGTATATGGTGTTATTAACCCAGTCACGCCAAGTGGCGTATAGGGTATATGGTGTTAGTGACCCAGTCACGCCAAGTGGCGTATAGGGTATATGGTGTTAGTGACCCAGTCACGCCAAGTAGCGTATAGGGTATATGGTGTTAGTGACCCAGTCACGCCAAGTGGCGTATAGGGTATATGGTGTTAGTAACCCAGTCACGCCAAGTGGCGTATAGGGTATATGGTGTTAGTGACCCAGTCACGCCAAGTGGCGTATAGGGTATATGGTGTTAGTGACCCAGTCACGCCAAGTGGCGTATAGGGTATATGGTGTTAGTGACCCAGTCACGCCAAGTGGCGTATAGGGTATATGGTGTTAGTAACCCAGTCACGCCAAGTGGCGTATAGGGTATATGGTGTTAGTAACCCAGTCACGCCAAGTGGCGTATAGGGTATATGGTGTTAGTGACCCAGTCACGCCAAGTGGCGTATAGGGTATATGGTGTTAGTGACCCAGTCACGCCAAGTGGCGTATAGGGTATATGGTGTTAGTAACCCAGTCACGCCAAGTGGCGTATAGGGTATATGGTGTTAGTAACCATACATTTTACAGACCTTCGGCACATGATTTTTGGGCTAATGTGGTCGGTATTACGCCCGTGCTGTTTTACTTTCCCAGAAAAAAATCCCGTATCCATTAAAGGCTGGGTGAACCGGAAGCCGTCGGTTGGGATCGAACCCTACCTCTTGTCCATTTCTTCCCAGGCTGCGGGGTTTATGTTCAGTCTTCAAGTCACGTTTACACACATCTATAAATCGGAGTTTCAGGCGTCCTCTAGTTCTTTTGCCCATCTACTCGTTGTCCATAAAGTATATCTTCTGGTATAGGGTCATCTTTCTTACTGTGTAAGTGGTTACAAGCCAGCATTGTTTTTAGTTCAACAGAAATAGCACCATTACCTTCTTGTTGGCAACAACAAGCTTTTTCTAATGAAACCGTTGTTTATTTTTTTTTATTATGATCGCATGCCCTTTAACTTTTGGAATTATTAAATGCTCGACAAAATTACACTTCTTTCTGTGTCAAATTACAAGAAATATCAAATGATATTCTCCAATTCTTGATTATGAGACATCATGAGCTTTCTTAAATAATTTTTTTATGTTGTCCATATTTGTAATTCTTTCAACGTTAAAAAAATATCTTCTTTTTTTTTTGTAGATTAACATTAATTATTTAAAGGTAATCATTCCTTAACGAGATATATGTTTGTATGTAATACATATATATGGTTTCATTTCTTAAAGAAATATGAATTCACGTTTCATATGATTTCATGAATATTGTCATAATTTCTTTTTACTCATAGAGTCTGTTGCGCCGCCTTTACGTCACAGTTGATATAAATGACGCGTTATAACAAGTTATCAGAAGGAACATCAATCTTATAACATCATTTGAAACTGACAAGTTTCAGGACTGTTACATTTATATGATTCTGTGTTAACATTGTCCAGTCGACTCTGAGTGATTGGTTTATTGTGCCCAATTTCTCCTCTACTTTCCCAAGGTTTGATACTTCTTGCATACATCATTCATTATTACCCCCAACCCAGCCTCATCATGTGGTCTCTCAATCTCTGACGTGATTTGTTTCATGTTTTTCAATTTCATTTACATTTATATTATTCATTAATGAACATGAAAGTAATATTCTTTTCTTTTTTTTAAATGTGTTTCTGTTAGTTGGTATGTCCCCGCAGAGTGCCCTTGTAAGCTGCCTCGTAGAATAGTTTTGTGTGTGTTCCTTTATTGCCATAAAGATGTAACTACACCTCTTTTTATTGTCACCACTTTATTTTGTTTGCTAATTTCTGTGAGCGTCTAGTCAAAGAGACTTTTCTCAACGTGAAAAAAGAATAAGTAAGAACAGACGTCGCACAGATGATGTTAGACACGTGATCACTGCACGCAGGCATTTACCTACATTTTGTTGATTATTATTTCTTTCTTCTCTCATTTGCATAACTCAACCATTCTTCTTTTATCAATCCGGCAACATTTCTTTTTCTGTCAATCCCCTACCTCAGTATCTTCTGTTGCTTTCTCGACATTTCTTTTTCTATTAATCACCGTTCCAAACATCTTCTACAACTTCCGCAATATTTCACTTTTTCTATTAATCACCATTCCAAACATCTACATCTTCCGCAATATTTCACTTTTCTATTAATCACCAATCCAAACATCTACATCTTCCGCAATATTTCACTTTTCTATTAATCACCATTCCAAACATCTACATCTTCCGCAATATTTCACTTTTCTATTAATCACCAATCCAAACATCTACATCTTCCGCAATACTTCACTTTTCTATTAATCACCAATCCAAACATCTACATCTTCTTCAATATTTCACTTTTCTATTAATCACCATTCCAAACATCTACATCTTCCGCAATATTTCACTTTTCTATTAATCACCAATCCAAACAACTCCTACAACTTCCACAATATTTCTTTTTCTATTAATCACCATTCCAAACATCTACATCTTCCGCAATATTTCACTTTTCTATTAATCACCAATCCAAACATCTACATCTTCCGCAATATTTCACTTTTCTATTAATCACCAATCCAAACATCTTCTACAACTTCCGCAATATTTCACTTTTCTATTAATCACCAATCCAAACATCTACAGCTTCCGTAACATTTCAATTTTCTCCACACTTCACACCCAACATAATATTCTGGCATTCCCCTACCGCAGCAGTTTCTCTAATCTCATTATTCCAACTCCCCTCGACTCTTCTCTCAATACGTTATTTGATCCTTCAATCTTTTGCCAGTCCCACATGATGATCAGTGTTGCTTCCCGCGTAGTTTCCTTTATCTTTTAGAGAGAGACGTTGAACAGAACAGACACATTAATTAATTAATGTCCCCCGGAAGTACTTATTGTAGCACTATCATCTGTGGCCGACATGCCCTCTCTTGTGTGATAGTCAGTTCGTCGTTCATTTCTTTTTTTGTGTTAATTCACCACAACTCTTCTGTTATCTGCGAACACTAATCTACGTCACAAACTGAAGAAATATCTTTCCTCAACGATTGGACAAAATACTTCACTGCCAGATACCTCCTATAATAGGATTGGACAAAATACTTCACTGCCAGATACCTCCTATAATAGCTATAGCAGTCACAATTCCCAACTGATCTCTGATCATTTTTATTTCTCCTTGATCACTTACTTTGAACACTGCCAACCACTTTGTGTTTAAAAATCATCAAACGAATTCACTAGTATGTCTTCACAAACCTTATAGCCTCACGGTCTTCATGTTTGAAACACAGCTTGGTTAAATAATTTAGTTTTATCTTCTTTCTTTTTTCTATATATGAGACTATATATTTTGTTTAAAAGTTGATTAGTTCTAAGGGACGTGCTTTTCAAGACAAAATTCCACGATTTGAAAGCTATACTCCAGCGACTAAGTGCTTCCAATCGCAGCTATGGTGTATCTTTGTCATTTACCGCTATCCACTAATCCAGCACTCACTTTCAGGAAAACAGATCTACATATTGGCCATTCCTATGTTATTTAGTCAATTAATTTCATTCATCTTCATCAACATCATCATGTGTTATCTGGTTGGCGTGGGCGATCATGCCCTTCCAGAATCTTCTATCCACCGTGCATCGTATCAGTCCTAGTGTTGACTGTTTTCCATGGCATGACACCAAGCTATCGAGTATTTTCTCTCTTTGTCGTCCGCGATCTCTCTTTCCTTTTATTTCGCCAGTTGTAACCAAGTATTCCAACTTTTCCTCTTCTCATGATGTGTCAGAAACAAATGTTGATTGTTTCTTTCTGATGTTTCTTAGGAGCTCCATTTTTGTGTTGGCCTCTTTTAAATTTCCTCATTGGTCTTTTAGCTGTCCAGGTTAAACATTCTTCTGAGAAATCCCATCTCTGTGGCCTCTAATCGTCTTTGCATTGTTTGTTTACAGTTCATGATTCGCTTCTATAGGTCAGAATTGGCTCACTGATGAACTCTCTTTCTCACTTCTATTGACATCGATTTCTCCCATAAGAAGCTCTTCATTTCTGAAATGCTATTTTGGCCTGAGCTATTCTGCTTTTTATTTCTGTGGTGCATCTTCCATCTGATGTTATTACTGTACCCAAATATTTGACGCGTTGCACTTGTTTCAGATTTGTCCTGTTTATTTGTATGCTGCATGATGATAATGATTGTTTCTTCGATATGACCATTACTTCTGTTTTTTTTTGTTAACTTCATTACCATTGGAATGCAATGAACGTTTTCAAAAATCCCGTTGTTCCTTGTCTGTACTTCACGTAATGTCTTCAGCTTGAGTGTTTGAATAAAGCTGAGCTAGACGTGAGGTCATCGATATCTTTAGCAGCTTGTCCGGAAATGGCTGGAGGTGATGGAGAAGAGAATAGGAGGAGGGTTGGGTGGAAGTAAGTCTGAGATTTGAGGTTTTATTGACTCAGAATAACGCTCACGAAACGCTACTGCGAAGAGGTAACAAGAGGAAGGGATGGTCAGGGAGATGCGGGAACATTCCTATACTTCGAAGTGTCGATTCATCACTCAGCCTCCTTGCTTGTTGTATGTGATTCCGTCTGTCACGAATGCTCTTCTCCTATCTTGTATGTCAACGTTCTCGTACCTTATTGTTAGCAAACAAACGTTTCCTTTTTTTTTTTTCTTAATTTTAACATTTCTTTTAGCTCATTTTTTTTTCTTTTTAATTTTAACCTTTCTTTTAGCTAATTCTTTTTTCTTAATTTTAGATTTCGTTTAGCTTATTTCTTTTTCCCTATTTTTTAACATTTCTTTTAGCTCATTTTCTTTTTTCTTAATTTTAACATTTCTGTTTTATTTTTCTTAATTTTAACAATTCTTTTGAATTTCATTAATATTTACTTAATTTTAACATTTCCTTCAGCTCATTTCTTTTTTTTTTAAATGTTAATATTTCTTTTAGCTCATTTCTTTTTTGCACTTTATTAACATTTCTTTTAGCTCATTCGATCAATCTTTACGGTTAATTACAAAATAATATGTAGCTGCTTTGCTCCTACATTTGCTACCTCATTGGTAGTTAAACCTTTAAGTACTGCCTGCTGCCATGTCGCTGCTCAGTCTGTCGCGGAGTTGCCTGGAGGGAGCTATGCGAGACGCCTGAAAGAAAAGCTAAGTGGCGATATCCATAGACTTGATTGGTCGGTTTGTTGGTTAATTAGTTGGTTTATTGGCCGGTTGGTTGCTTGATTGGCCGGTTTGTTGGTTAATTGGTTGATTGATTTGTTGGTTGGTTGGTTAATTAGGATTGATTGGCCGGTTTGTTGGTTTGTTGGTTAATTGGTTGGTTAGTTGTTCGGTTTGTTGGTTAATTGGTTGGTTGGTCGATTTGTTGGTTAATTGGTTGGTTGATTGATCGGTTTCTTGGTTAATTGGTTGGTTGATTGATCGGTTTCTTGGTTAATTGGTTGGTTGATTGATCAGTTGGTTGATTGATCAATTTGTTGATTAATTGGTTGATTGATCTGTTGGTTAATTAGTTGATTGGTTGGTCGGTTTGTTGGTTAATTGGTTGGTTGATTGATCGGTTTCTTGGTTAATTGGTTGGTTGATTGATCAGTTGGTTGATTGATCAATTTGTTGATTAATTGGTTGATTGATCTGTTGGTTAATTAGTTGATTGGTTGGTCGGTTTGTTGGTTAATTGGTTGGTTGATTGATCGGTTTCTTGGTTAATTGGTTGGTTGATTGATCAGTTGGTTGATTGATCAATTTGTTGATTAATTGGTTGATTGATCTGTTGGTTAATTAGTTGATTGGTTGGTCGGTTTGTTGGTTAATTGGTTGGTTGGTTGATCGGTTTCTTGGTTAATTGGTTGGTTGATTGATCAGTTGGTTGATTGATCAATTTGTTGATTAATTGGTTGATTGATCTGTTGGTTAATTAGTTGATTGGTTGGTCGGTTTGTTGGTTAATTGGTTGGTTGGTTGATCGGTTTCTTGGTTAATTAATTGGTTGATTGATCAGTTGGTTGATTGATCAATTTGTTGATTAATTGGTTGATTGATCTGTTGGTTAATTAGTTGATTGGTTGGTCGGTTTGTTGGTTAATTGGTTGGTTGGTTGATCGGTTTCTTGGTTAAATTGTTGGTTGATTGATCAGTTGGTTGATTGATCAATTTGTTGATTAATTGGTTGATTGATCTGTTGGTTAATTAGTTGATTGGTTGGTCGGTTTGTTGGTTAATCAACAGATCATCCTCACTTCACACCGAAGAACACCACAAGTGTTCTGATGCTCGTTGTTTCCCTCAACTGACAACTCCAGTTCTCTGTTGATTGACGACTTTCATGTGCTCGCCGTGTAGCGCTCTTCAGCCATTGTGACGTGATTTTCTTACAGTCCATTCACAAGCTTTAGATTCACATTCATTACCCGCATCACTTCCTCTTACCTCCTCATTGAGAACATTTCATATCCGTAGTCCATGAGTCAAACTTCAATACATCTTATTGTAGGATAGCCACCAGTCAGCATATTTTGTGCTCGCTGCACGCTACACACACTTCAGTACACTGACTGGTCTCACTCACCTGATGGATTAACTGAGGACACTAGTGGTGGGAACGTGGACGTGAGACAAGGAGTTCTTTAATGATCTCTGTAGGTGCATTTTGTTTCTTTTTAATTGGAGTTACACGGTTATTTAATGAAAATGTAAATGTGATACTCCAAGAATCGGGAAACTAGCTTGGAACGACAAGGAATAGACGACTGCAAGGACTGATTAAATGTGTGCACAACCAGTGAGCTACATGAACTGATAGCATGCTTCTTTTGCATCATCATTGTTCTCACTGAGAGCAGTGAAATCGATTCCATTCGATAGGAATTATGCTCCTGTAAATCCAGTTTACCTGGGCATTTGTGGCACCTTGCCTTCCGTTACCTTACAGGTAAAGACAAGCAGGATTGACATTGAGACTGGGCGGTAAGAAATTCTAGATTTGGTTGTGTCCGACGATCTTTGTTATCATCATCAGACCTTACACACGACCGGCATTGTTTCTCGCTGTACGACTATGTTCTGGGCAATCTCGGCGAGGAGGCTGAGACCTGATGTTGTTGCCTCTCGTCTCAGTGTACTTTTTATTGTTTCTCTACCAGGCTCAATATATCGCAAAGCCATTGCGTTACCACAAACATGTTGGCGAATATGGCGAGTGGAGTTCATCAGAAATTATCAAAACAACGCTACCAGATGAGACACTGCCAGCCCCATCACCACATGTCGACCACATTCCTGCATTGTTCATATTGTCAGTGGTCATTCTTGTAGTTTAATTACTTTTGTTATTATTGTTCTCTCTCTATTTACGTTCTTCATATTCTCAAATCCCGATCAAAATATATGAAATGTTCTTTAATACTCCTTTTGAGAAATGGAAGTAAAACTTGTAAGGTGAAAATTTCGTTTCGGAAAAAGTGTCTGAGGAGATGAAATTTGAGGAGAGTAATGATGAGAAGTTGTTGATAAATTGGCTTGTGATGATGATGATGATGATGATAGATGAAAGGAAGAATGGTTGATAAGATGCCATGTTGAAACACGTGAGAGTTCGGGAAGTGCTGACATCGTGTCATTGGGAAGTGCCATTATATCTAATGTGTTGCTGTGGATCTGTGAACTTGGATGCATGAACACAAATTGTTGATGTCACGTGCTGATTCTTCTTTGATTGCACGAGCAGCTTATTGACGTTGGTTTGTTACAAACGAAGCTCGACATTGATCTTGAAATGAGATCTCACGCCACGAGAGGCAATTTACACGACTCGAGGGCTATTTCGTCTTTCAAGTGCCCAATGACGAGGACAGTACTCTTTGTCTCATGTATCTCTCTAGCCGACCGTTAGAGTGGATGATATGAGGGAGTTAGAATGATGGAGAGAGCAGGGCATAAAGATTGCAAGTGAATGTAATTGCTTGCACAATCCAGTAAATGAGAACAGAAATCAGATAAATAAGGAAAAGCTACATACAAGCTGTCAAATCGAGTTGCCGGTCGAGGAATTGATTTCTAGACATCAATTATTATTATGAAGTTCATGTTCTCAAACATAGACCAATGACGCACACCGCGATGCAGTTGTTAGTGACGCTCGACAGATGACAGCAACATGACGCAGGTTCGAATCTAAATTCAAATAATTAAAGTAAACCCAAACGTTGAAGCCCGGTTCAGTAAAATACAATACTCCACCTACCTGGGACGTTATGGGACTTTCTTTATCTTGACTTGGTTTGTGGGCGCCGCGGCGGAATTATATGAAATACAAAATAAATGTTAAAAAAGAGAACTGGGAGAGCGGGAAACCTCAAATTCTGTGTTATCAGATTACTGGATCAATGACAAATAATGGGCATAAAGAATGTAGCACTTAGTGTGTCGTATTTCTATATCTTCATTTTCTTATTTCCTTTCTCATTTGCCTTTCAGCGTCGAGGGGAGATATAGTTTACGGTCTGTATGTTTTCTAGCGTATCTAATATTCCATCACTTCATCTTTTTCCTGGTCGGCCCTTGAGTCCGGTGTTTTAGCGACGTTCATTAATGGTTCGTTGTGTAGTGTGTTGGTCTTTATGTCTTATTACGTGGCCAAACCATATTATCTGTTGTTTCTGTATGTATTCTATCACAGGAATTAATCCTAGCTTTTTTCAGTTCTTCATTTCTTATTTTATCTCTCTGTATTTCGTCTTGGTTGTGGTTATTTTCTTATTGTTCTTACGCCAAGGGTCCAATTCAGGCATTGGTAGCACTAGGTTGGTATGAAGATTGTATTGTAGAGTGTCCGTTTCGTCTCGAGTTATTTCCTTGTTGTGCAACAGTGGTGATAGTAGTCCGATTGTTTGACAACATTTGTTGCATCTTGAGTCTAATTTTGCGGCTTGTGAATTGTCGTTTGTTGCTAGACATTCTGGATATTTCAATTCCTTCACTTTTTTTATTGTCTGCCGTCTATCGTTATATTCATGTTATGTTTTTTTTTTTTTTGCGTTATTCATAACTTCTGTTTTGTTGACGTCGATTTTCATGCTGTATTCTTACCTGTGCTGTGAAGTCTATTGAAGTGTTCCTGAAGGTCTTCAATTTGTCCATGTATTAGTGCTTGATCGTCTGCAAATAAATGCTCATTGATATCCTCTGTCACCGATGGGTTGGCTTGCATATGTAGATAATGAACGATGGGGGAGATAGCATGACCCCCTGTCTTACTCCTGATCTAACTTCAAAGTGGCCTGTGTAGCCTGCTGCTGTTCTGACTGCGCAGCTGTTTTGGATGTCAATACTTTTAATTAGTTTGGTTAAACGTTGGCTAACTCCGTATGCTGTTAAGTATCTACCACAGTTGTTCTCTGTTTACTTGCTCGAATGTTTTTTTCTGGGTCTATGAAAACTATGCACACATTTTGATTGTGTTCTGTCGTCTTTTTTTTTATTTTTTTTTTGCTAACCTTTTTATGGTGAATAGAACGTCAGTGCAAGCTCTGGTGTTTGTTTTTTTTTTCGAACCCCATTTGAGAATCGCTCAACTTTAGTTCTATTATTGGCCCAGGCTTTTTTTTTCTATAATTTTAACGTATAACTTTCCTACATGGCTAAGAGCGATATATTTCTAAAGTGATTGCAGTCTCTGTTGCTACCTTTCTGTTTCCATTTTGTACGATGATTGCCTGTTGCCAGTCTTCAGAAACTTTCTGTTGTTGTCATGCTGCTTTGAATGTTCTGTTCAGCCTTGTGACTGCTGTTTCTCCTTCTGCTGCTGCTATTAATTCTACCGGCATTTTGTCTATTCCCGGCGCTTTTTTGTGTGCATATTTGATTACTTCTTTGATTTCTTCTTTCATGATACTGGGTTCATTGTTTCTTCTTCCTTGTGTTGTTTTTGTTGTGATATTGGTAATTGGTGCCATGATCAATAGGTTTTCGAAATATTCTTTCCGTCTCTGTTGCATATGTTGGTTATTTGACATTGGCTGTCCTTCTTTGTCTTTTATGAGTTCAGTCGAGTCGTGGTTCTCTTTTCTCGCTCTTGTTGCTTTTACTGCTTTGTAGAAATCTATTGTGGCTGTCTAGACGTCCCTGCTTATCTGTTGTCAGAATTCTGTCAAAGTGGTCTGCTTAGAATCTTTTATCCAAATGTTAACATTCTTCCCAACGAAATTTAGTTTTCATGTTTTTCTTGGTTATTCTTCTCCCTCAAATCTTTAAATATTGTCTTTTTTCTTTAACTGCTTCTCCGTTGACGTCGTCCCACCAAGAGATGCTCTTCTTTCCTACATCATTCTTAGTTTTGTTCTACAAATTGTTGTTGCAATGTTGAATATTGTTCTCTTATACTGACTCATTTTTCCACTCTTCTCTTGTGTTTTCTTCTTACTTATGTATATCTGCCTTGACGGCGTCTCACAAATATACTCACTAACGGAAAGTGAATATTACCTTTTGTTCTTGTTATTTTTTTCCAGAATGACATAACTGACTTTACCGACATCTTAAGTGTAAAGTTGTGTTGTTGACATTACACGTTCAGGTTTGGTCTATGTCGACAGCCCTTTTTGTTTGTTCAAAAGGTAAAGGAACGCTTAAAAAAACAAACATCCAGCAGAGATCGCATATACAATAATATCCTTGATCCTATTTGGTTCAACTATAACTATTAAAGTGTAGTCTCCTACCCCATGCTTTATGTTGTCAAGGACGAGGTTCTTAGAATTGATTTGGTCTTTGCTTCACCAGATTGATTTCACTATAGTCCTTGTACCCCTGAGGCTGGGTGCGAGGATCAATTTGGATGCTTTGTTATTACCCCATCTTCCTATGCTTTCTATTTGTTTCTTCTCTCTCTCTCTCAGACTATGGTCGATACTTTAAACTAATTTATTACCTGAAAGTGACATTATTCAATGACAAAATGTTCTACTGAGGATATCGGCAGCCAACCTTGTTTTACATCACAGTTTTATTGTAAGTGTACTGAGAAGTTCTTACTCTCTTCTGTATTGTCGTACGCTACTAATTAATGTCTAGTCAACAAAATTGTGCTTCTTGCTGTAAATACATTATCTGTATAAACATGTTGCTAAACTATCCTGATGTTTCTATGCAATATACAGGTATTCTAATTTGATATAAAATTACATATAATTGACTTCCAACAATGGGAAATGTGGTAACGCTGTTTTGATACTAGAATTGCAATTTGTGGAGTGTTTTATTACACAATATTTATTGAAGCCATTGTAACAAATATTTTATTATTGACATAGTGAGTAAATTACACACGTGACTTTGTATCAATACTTGCATCAAGTAACAGTGTTTGTTTTTGCTTATTTTTCAGATTTAATCAGGCTGCTGCTGGTAGAGGTCGGCTCGAGTGAGATATTTGAGCCAAGCCATGAACACTGTGCTCGAGTGAGATATTTGAGCCAAGCCATGAACACTGTGCTCGAGTGAGATATTTGAGCCAAGCCATGAACACTGTGACAATAATTATGACAAGCCATGAGAGAAGTGTTTAGAAGACCTACAAAGGGGATATTCCTGATAACTGCCACACTGTCTCCATGGCGACAATACTTGATGACTCCCTCCATGGCGACGGTAGATATCCCTCAGTCAACAATACAGGCCTGTATGATGATCTCAACTATTTTGGCATGCTGGGAAGTCTGTCGGGCTCGAAGTCCGAGAAAGAAGAGTATATAGAGACATTGTCCTATTATCTCATGGGCATCGGTGGAAGTATCACGTGTTGTGTAGGCACTGTCGCCAACGCCTTGTCTATAGCGGTACTGACTAGACGGTCTATGCGCTCCAGTACCTACACCTACCTGACCGCTCTGGCTGTGTGCGACTCTCTTGTTCTCTTTCTGACACTCATCCTCGTTATCGACGACACAAAACCCCCAGACAGCCAAGCCAGCCAGTTCCATGCCATCCTGTTCCCGTTTGTTCATCCGTCGGCTGTGGTGTTCCAAGTCACGTCCATCTGGCTAACCTTAGCTTTTACCGTTGACCGGTACATCATGATCTGCCACCCGTTCAGAGCGGAGACGATGTGCAGGAGAAGTAGAGCCAGGAAGGTTATCCTATGCCTTTACGTTGCTGGATTAGTATTTAATATTCCACGCTTCCTAGAATACAGCACCAAGTTAGAGACTGTCCCAATATCCAATTCTAGCCAGGTCTTCACGCTCTATTTCATCCACACCACGCCGCTAGGTAACAGCGTCTTGTTTCGTGAGCTAATACATTCTTGGATGTATCTCTTATTTATATGTGGCATTCCGTTTCTGCTGATGGTCATTCTCAACGCTTTCCTCATTCGAGCTGTCCATCTATCCCGCGTGAAGGGAAAAGAGATTAATCCGAGGGAGAAGCATCGCAACGACACCACCATCATGCTTATTGGTGTCATCGTTATCTTCCTCATATGCCAAGGCCCGGCTCTAGTCTCCCGCATGATCTACGCCTTCCAGCCAGTCGCAACATCAGACAAAGCGGTGATCACCCTCAACGAGGTAGCCAACTACTTTGTCTACTTAAACTCCGCCATCAACATCGTACCATATTATCTATTTGGACGTAAGTTTCGAAGTGAATTTTGGAGAATATTTTGTTCGTGCTGTTTCGACAAAGATTATCTCCGAAGAATTAACAGAAGCTACAGTGTGTCAGTTGACCAACGCCGATTGAGTCAGTACAATGTCATCGAGATGAACGGCTTGTCACAGTCTCATCACAATACTGTGCTTTGTGCGGAACGGGGCAACAACGCTCTAGGTCATAGCTGCGTATATAATGACCAGAGATGTAGGCTAATCTCCAAGGGAACATCGACATCTCTTCTACACAGTGATTCCAATGGCAGTTTGGCAGCACCTCTCATGCGTGGAATGTATCAGTCTCTAAGTCTACATATTCTCGGCAACAGAGACCCCGTCAAAGATTCCGTCAGAACCAATGGTTCTCATATCTGTTCTTCAACGGAACCCATGCCATCTCAGAACTCACATACAAACTCTTGCGGACCGCCGCAGTACATGACTGTTACCGCTGGACCTTGCATAAGAGGTCCAGAGGGATCTGCAGTTTAATTGTTCAGTATGTTCTTTGTTGGTTATAAATAAATAAACATGGCAAATGCTCATAGCATGTCTTTTCTTGTTATCTTTAATCACTTCAAACTATTACCATTTTCTTCATTTTCTGTTGTTGTTGTTTTATGAACTCTATGCTATAAAATGAAACCGAATGTCATTTCGATTTTGTTTGCTTTATTTTAGAATGATCTCTCTATTAACATGATACATGCATTGCTGTTATTTTGTAAATTATTTCCAGAGAAGTATTACTTTACTTTGGTTTCACTTTTTTCTCCTACATTAATATTTTAGATCATATCAATTAATTTTTGTGACATTATTACTTTGTGTGGGTTCACATTATATTCCTGATATTATTACTTTGTGTGGGTTCACATTATATTCGTGACATTATTACTTTGTGTGGGTTCACACTATATTCGTGACATTATTACTTTGTGTGGGTTCACATTATATTCGTGACATTATTACTTTGTGTGGGTTCACACTATATTCGTGACATTATTACTTTGCTGAAATTATTTTCACGACAGTATTCATTTCTGTGAGTTTAAATTATTTTCCCTAGAATTGATTGTATCTTTGGTTCGTCACTATATTTCACGACAGTATTTATTTCTGTGAGTTTAAATTATTGTCCCTAGAATTATTGATTGTATCTTTGGTTCGTCACTATATTTCACGACAGTATTCATTTCTGTGAGTTTAAATTATTGTCCCTAGAATTGATTGTATCTTTGGTTCGTCACTATATTTCACGACAGTATTCATTTCTGTGAGTTTAAATTATTGTCCCTAGAATTGATTGTATCTTTGGTTCGTCACTATATTTCACGACAGTATTCATTTCTGTGAGTTTAAATTAGTGTCCCTAGAATTGATTGTATCTTTGGTTCGTCACTATATTTCACGACAGTATTTATTTCTGTGAGTTTAAATCATTTTAATTTCAAGAGTTGAGTTGTCATGTCTCTTCAACTTCATTTTCTGCTCATTTTGACAACGTCAGTTCATAAATTGTGTGTTCATGAACAGATAAAACGAGTTTTTGTCCATTATTTATTTTGCTTTCCTCTCGTTCCATGATGTTTCTTGTGACCGATCAATTATTTCTTGTCCACAACTTAAAAAAGAAATCTCTTCTTCGTGAGTGTTTAATGACTTTTAATTCTCACCCGCTATTTAAAAAAAATATATATCTGACACTGATGGATGTATATTGTACATTCTTAGCTAAGATTGTGTGACTGTAAATATGGTTGATTCGGTCTACTCTCACCCCACACATGACATTGATCTTACAAGAAGCAATTAAAATTTGGTTGGCACGCACGGACATCGTGTTCCATTTTGTTTGTTAAATTCAATGCTGCTGTGGAAACAACAAGCTGTCATTGCAAGGTGAGTGACACGTAGTACGCCCTCTCGACAAATGAATGGTTGGTTCTGTTTTCGAAATGTTGGCTGGTTTAAATATATGTGTTGCTAACAACTACAACCACCTTAGCTACTGTTGGTAGATGCACATAACAGAAATACTGTTATATATCGTTACATTGTGAAATAAAAGTATTGTCATATAAATATAGCAATGTAAACATTGCGCCCCGTGCTCACTGAAAAAAAGCCAATATTGCATTACAGATATGTGATTTGCTCGAAATAGTCAGCCAGTAAGACATATTTCATTTTTCCCCAAAAAATCAAACACATACAGATATATGTGTATTATTTATATATTTATTGCTTCAATTATTGGTCTATAAATACTTATTTTGCTTATTAAACAATTTTTTGTTTAAAATGTAATTATTTGTCATTGAATATGTCATTCCTTTATTAATCATTATATACATCTTTTATCTTTTGTTTTTCATTAAGTATATCTTTAGTATTCTTGTTTATTCATTTATTTATTAGATATATCATTTATTTATTAGATGTGTTTTCATGTATGCACATTTAATTATTTATATATACAAAGTCTACACTTTCTTATTAGTCATCTATATGTTTATATCTTTACTGCAGACCTAAGTAAATTATTTATTATTCATTCATTAACAGCATTCACTGTGTCTTGTAACTGATTATATTGTGTCGTTGTTTTTAGAAATAATTAAGTGATTATTTTGTTCTGTTCCTTACACTTTACAAGTTCGCTGCCCAGCTGCATATTTAGTCATGGTGCTCGCTAAATGTTGTTTATTTTAGTTTTACCTTGGTTTAGTCGACAGGTCATCCTCCTTTCATATTGGACAAGTCCATGAGTGCTCGGATCTCTTCTAAAGTATATCCCTTAAAGCATAGCTATTAACGAGACCGGTGTTGTCTTGGTTGATAAGTCTTCTTTGGAACAGAATAGTCAGTAGCGCTAGCAAAAAAGGCTATTGTACGACAGCTTATTTTCTTTCCTTCCTATTGTACGACAGCTTATTTTCTTTCCTTCCTATTGTACGACAGCTTATTTTCTTTCCTTCCTATTGTACGACAGCTTATTTTCTTTCCTTCCTATTGTACGACAGCTTATTTTCTTTCCTTCCTATTGTACGACAGCTTATTTTCTTTCCTTCCTATTGTACGACAGCTTATTTTCTTTCCTTCCTATTGTACGACAGCTTATTTTCTTTCCTTCCTATTGTACTACAGCTTATTTTCTTTCCTTCCTATTGTTGTTCATCGTTCTAGAGAAGATCTCGTTCGCCGTCATTGCTTCGCCTCCACCGAAAACAAAACACTTGTCTGCTTTAAATATTGGCAATGAGTTCTTCTGTTCAGACATGACTATTGTGTATGGTTTACTTAGTTTTAGAAGATGGGAGAACTGATCAAGTGCAGCATTATCTCATATCTGCAGTCTGGTCGGGGGTTGGCCGAGGGAATTAAAGGCCACCCGCCCAAGGAAAGTCACTGTTGTTATAGTAAAAGGCTTCTATTTCATCCCAAAATGAAAAGCTTTTAGCTGGTAACTGGAGCCGTGTCCACCTGACTGGAAAACTACTAGTCCAGTCCACTTTATGACGTTTTCATTAAAAAAAATCATGAATAGTCTGATTTCGTTGAGAGACAGAATGTTAGCGTGGCCACTCTCCGACAGCGAGCGTTTGACAACAGAACCGGAAGCTGCCAGTTACTCCTAGCTGACGCCAGGGTCGGGTTGTTATCCAGTCCTTATCGCACGTCTTCGCGGTGCCTCTAGTAACAGGTTAACCCGTCTAGTCTGGTCCAAGAGGGAACGCAACACTGTACTCACAAATGTAGTCGGATGTGTTAGGTCGAAAGGTACAAATAAACCACAACGCATCTACGCCCACTTAACGTCCTTTTAAGAACGGATGACGAAGAGGTATATTCCTTTAGTTGTCGTCGGGTGACGTCAGAGTGAGAGCCAGTACAATTTGTGTCCGTCCAGTCCAAAATGCCGTCTTTTAATGCTGACAAGTTCAAGCCATTTAACCCCAACCTTGGGAATTATAATGCTATACAAGTATTTATAATCACGGCTTCTGTGTCTTCTGCTTCTTCTACTATGTCGTCTTCTTACTCTCCCGCTTCTTCTGCTACGTCTGTCTTCTTAGTCTCCTGCTTCTTCTGCTACGTCTGTCTTCTTAGTCTCCTGCTTCTTCTGCTACGTCTGTCTTCTTAGTCTCCCGCTTCTTCTGCTACGTCTGTCTTCTTAGTCTCCCGCTTCTTCTTCTACGTCTGTCTTCTTACTCTCCCGCTTCTTCTGCTACGTCTGTCTTCTTACTCTCCCGCTTCTTCTTCTACGTCTGTCTTCTTACTCTCCCGCTTCTTCTGCTACGTCTGTCTTCTTACTCTCCCGCTTCTTCTGCTACGTCTGTCTTCTTAGTCTCCCGCTTCTTCTTCTACGTCTGTCTTCTTACTCTCCCGCTTCTTCTGCTACGTCTGTCTTCTTACTCTCCCGCTTCTTCTGCTACGTCTGTCTTCTTAGTCTCCCGCTTCTTCTTCTACGTCTGTCTTCTTACTCTCCCGCTTCTTCTGCTACGTCTGTCTTCTTAGTCTCCCGCTTCTTCTTCTACGTCTGTCTTCTTACTCTCCCGCTTCTTCTGCTACGTCTGTCTTCTTAGTCTCCCGCTTCTTCTGCTACGTCTGTCTTCTTAGTCTCCCGCTTCTTCTTCTACGTCTGTCTTCTTACTCTCCCGCTTCTTCTGCTGTCTTCTACTTAGTATTCTGCTTCTTCTGCCGTGTCTTCTTAGTCTTCTGCCGCGTCTTCTTCTTAGTCTTCTGCCGTGTCTTCTGCTTAGTCTTCTGCTTCTTCTGCCGTGTCTTCTTCTTAGTCTTCTGCTTAGTCTTCTGCCGTGTCTTCTGCTTAGTCTTCTGCTTCTTCTGCCGTGTCTTCTTCTTAGTCTTCTGCCGTGTCTTCTTCTTAGTCTTCTGCCGTGTCTTCTTCTTAGTCTTCTGCCGTGTCTTCTTCTTAGTCTTCTGCCGTGTCTTCTTCTTAGTCTTCTGCCGTGTCTTCTTCTTAGTCTTCTGCCGTGTCTTCTTCTTAGTCTTCTGCCGTGTCTTTTTCTTAGTCTTCTGCCGTATCTTCTTCTGCTTCTTCTGCCGTGTCTTCTTCTTAGTCTTCTGCTTAGTCTTCTGCCGTGTCTTCTTCTTAGTCTTCTGCCGTGTCTTCTTCTTAGTCTTCTGCCGTGTCTTCTTCTTAGTCTCCTGCTTCTTCTGCCGTGTCTACTTCTTAGGCTTCTGCCGTGTCTTCTTCTTAGTCTTCTGCCGTGTCTTCTTCTTAGTCTTCTGCCGTGTCTTCTTCTTAGTCTTCTGCCGTGTCTTCTTCTTAGTCTTCTGCCGTGTCTTCTTCTTAGTCTTCTGCCGTGTCTTCTTCTTAGTCTTCTGCCGTGTCTTCTTCTTAGTCTCCTGCTTCTTCTGCCGTGTCTTCTTCTTAGTCTTCTGCCGTGTCTTCTTCTTAGTCTCCTGCTTCTTCTGCCGTGTCTTCTTCTTAGTCTTCTGCCGTGTCTTCTTCTTAGTCTTCTGCCATGTCTTCTTCTTAGTCTCCTGCTTCTTCTGCCGTGTCTTCTTCTTAGTCTTCTGCCGTGTCTTCTTCTTAGTCTCCTGCTTCTTCTGCCGTGTCTTCTTCTTAGTCTCCTGCTTCTTCTGCCGTGTCTTCTTCTTAGTCTCCTGCTTCTTCTGCCGTGTCTTCTTCTTAGTCTTCTGCCGTGTCTTCTTCTTAGTCTCCTGCTTCTTCTGCCGTGTCTTCTTCTTAGTCTTCTGCCGTGTCTTCTTCTTAGTCTCCTGCTTCTTCTGCCGTGTCTTCTTCTTAGTCTTCTGCCGTGTCTTCTTTTTAGTCTTCTGCCATGTCTTCTTCTTAGTCTCCTGCTTCTTCTGCCGTGTCTTCTTCTTAGTCTTCTGCCGTGTCTTCTTCTTAGTCTCCTGCTTCTTCTGCCGTGTCTTCTTCTTAGTCTCCTGCTTCTTCTGCCGTGTCTTCTTCTTAGTCTTCTGCCGTGTCTTCTTCTTAGTCTTCTGCCGTGTCTTCTTCTTAGTCTCCTGCTTCTTCTGCCGTGTCTTCTTCTTAGTCTTCTGCTTCTTCTGCCGTGTCTTCTTCTAAGTCTTCTGCCGTGTCTTCTTCTTAGTCTCCTGCTTCCTTTGCCGTGTCTTCTTCTTAGTCTTCTGCTTCTTCTGCCGTGTCTTCTTCTTAGTCTTCTGCTTCTTCTGCCGTGTCTTCTTCTAAGTCTTTTGCCGTGTCTTCTTCTTAGTCTCCTGCTTCTTCTGCCGTGTCTTCTTCTTAGTCTCCCGCTTCTTCTGCCGTGTCTTCTTCTTAGTCTCCTGCTTCTTCTGCCGTGTCTTCTTCTTAGTCTCCTGCTTCTTCTGCCGTGTCTTCTTCTTAGTCTCCTGCTTCTTCTGCCGTGTCTTCTTCTTAGTCTCCTGCTTCTTCTGCCGTGTCTTCTTCTTAGTCTCCTGCTTCTTCTGCCGTGTCTTCTTCTTAGTCTCCTGCTTCTTCTGCCGTGTCTTCTTCTTAGTCTCCTGCTTCTTCTGCCGTGTCTTCTTCTTAGTCTCCTGCTTCTTCTGCCGTGTCTTCTTCTTAGTCTCCTGCTTCTTCTGCCGTGTCTTCTTCTTAGTCTCCTGCTTCTTCTGCCGTGTCTTCTTCTTAGTCTCCTGCTTCTTCTGCCGTGTCTTCTTCTTAGTCTCCTGCTTCTTCTGCCGTGTCTTCTTCTAAGTCTTCTGCCGTGTCTTCTTCTTAGTCTCCTGCTTCTTCTGCCGTGTCTTCTTCTTAGTCTCCTGCTTCTTCTGCCGTGTCTTCTTCTTAGTCTCCTGCTTCTTCTGCCGTGTCTTCTTCTAAGTCTTCTGCCGTGTCTTCTTCTTAGTCTTCCGCCGTGTCTTCTTCTTAGTCTTCTGCTTCTTCTGCCGTGTCTTCTTCTTAGTCTCCTGCTTCTTCTGCCGTGTCTTCTTCTTAGTCTCCTGCTTCTTCTGCCGTGTCTTCTTCTTAGTCTCCTGCTTCTTCTGCCGTGTCTTCTTCTTAGTCTCCTGCTTCTTCTGCCGTGTCTTCTTCTTAGTCTCCCGCTTCTTCTGCCGTGTCTTCTTCTTAGTCTCCTGCTTCTTCTGCCGTGTCTTCTTCTAAGTCTCCTGCTTCTTCTGCCGTGTCTTCTTCTTAGTCTCCTGCTTCTTCTGCCGTGTCTTCTTCTTAGTCTCCTGCTTCTTCTGCCGTGTCTTCTTCTTAGTCTCCTTCTTCTTCTGCCGTGTCTTCTTCTTAGTCTCCTGCTTCTTCTGCCGTGTCTTCTTCTTAGTCTCCTGCTTCTTCTGCCGTGTCTTCTTCTTAGTCTCCTGCTTCTTCTGCCGTGTCTTCTTCTTAGTCTCCTGCTTCTTCTGCCGTGTCTTCTTCTTAGTCTCCTGCTTCTTCTGCCGTGTCTTCTTCTTAGTCTCCTGCTTCTTCTGCCGTGTCTTCTTCTTAGTCTCCTGCTTCTTCTGCCGTGTCTTCTTCTAAGTCTTCTGCCGTGTCTTCTTCTTAGTCTTCCGCCGTGTCTTCTTCTTAGTCTCCTGCCTCTTCTGCCGTGTCTTCTTCTTAGTCTTCCGCCGTGTCTTCTTCTTAGTCTTCTGCTTCTTCTGCCGTGTCTTCTTCTTAGTCTCCTGCTTCTTCTGCCGTGTCTTCTTCTTAGTCTTCTGCCGTGTCTTCTTCTTAGTCTTCTGCCGTGTCTTCTTCTTAGTCTTCTTCGTCTTCTGCTGTGTCTTCTTCTTAGTCTTCTGTTTTGTCTTCTTCTTAGTCTTCTTCGTCTTCTGCTGTGTCTTATTCTGCGTCTTCTTTTCCTTTCCTTAATCGTTTTTTTTTCCACAGTGAAATCAATCAGACAAGGTAATTCAGGTCCATTAAAAAAAAAAAAAAATGCCACCCTTTTCCACCTTTAAACTGATCAGACTCTTAAAATATGCATCATTGTCTCACCCATCCTCTTCTTATAAGGAATAATGAACACACTTGACGATGTCCTCTTTGTCCAGTCTGACCCCAATCAATGTCAGAGCTACCAGCGAACTTGTGGACTCTTTCATTGCCCTGTACACCGACATGCCCTGGACAGTACACACAGGTTAACGCGCTCACTTTAGAGCCATCCAAGAGGTACATCCACATCTGATGCAGACACTGTCTGTCAATCTTCTGTAGCATACTTTGCGAGTCCGTTACTAAGACTGTGCGATCCACGTTCTGTGTAACCAGTCATGTTATCGCTGCCGTTACTGCCTCTATCTCCATTCTCATGCTGGACACTGTATTATTGCTAAATTTCCAGATTCCCTCGACACTTCTCTGCCATGATGGTACGCAACCGCTGCGCTGTCCACAGGATACCGAACCATCCGTGTAGATAATCCGATCTTGAGGTAAAACTTTTTCTGTGGTTTCTCTTATTATGATTTCAGTAGCTCTGTAGACCCAGTAGCGACACTCCCTATCGAGCTGAGTGATTACTTTGATCAGTCTCTTTTCTTCTTTCACTGTTACTTCTACCCAATTCTTAATAATTATGGACTCCTCCACCTAGGCCATCCAGGATTTCCATAAGGCGGTTGCCTTTGGTTGCACCAAATTTTGAATGCAAGGGATTATTTATATTCCTTATCACGTTCAAATAAGACCGGACCTGAGCAGATCTATGTCGCACTCTCATGCTTCGGTAAGTCAAGTAAGTATCTCATTGAACGGGAACGTGTATCTTTGGTGCATCTGAGAACTGCCCGTTGTCCTTCATTCAGAACCCTAACGAATCTTTCGATCTGAGTTGACGAGAGAGTGAGCATACCCAAACTATAATCCAGTAGAGATAGCAGCACAGCCTGCATAAGAGAGTGAGCATACCCAAACTATAATCCAGTAGAGATAGCAGCACAGCCTGCATAAGAGAGTGAGCATACCCAAACTATAATCCAGTAGAGAGAGCAGCACAACCTGCATAAGAGAGTGAGCATACCCAAACTATAATCCAGTAGAGAGAGCACCACAGCCAGCATAAGAGAGTGAGCATGCCCAAACTATAATCCAGTAGAGAGAGCACCACAGCCAGCATAAGAGACTGAGCATACCCAAACTATAATCCAGTAAAGATAACAGCACAGCCTGCATAAGAGAGTGAGCATACCCAAACTATAATCCAGTAAAGATAACAGCACAGCCTGCATAAGAGAGTGAGCATACCCAAACTATAATCCAGTAGAGAGAGCACCACAGCCAGCATAAGAGAGTGAGCATGCCCAAACTATAATCCAGTAGAGAGAGCACCACAGCCAGCATAAGAGACTGAGCATACCCAAACTATAATCCAGTAAAGATAACAGCACAGCCTGCATAAGAGAGTGAGCATACCCAAACTATAATCCAGTAGAGAGAGCACCACAGCCAGCATATGTGAGTGAGCATACCCAAACTATAACACAGTAGAGAGAACACCACAGCCAGCATAAGAGAGTGAGCATACCCAAACTATAATCCAGTAGAGAGAGCAGCACAGCCAGCATAAGAGAGTGAGCATACCCAAACTATAATCCAGTAGAGAGAGCACCACAGCCAGCATAAGAGAGTGAACATACCCAAACTATAATCCAGTAGAGAGAGCACCACAGCCAGCATATGAGAGTGAGCATACCCAAACTATAACCCAGTAGAGAGAACACCACAGCCAGCATAAGCGAGTGAGCATACCCAAACTATAATCCAGTAGAGAGAGCAGCACAGCCAGCATAAGAGAGTGAGCATACCCAAACTATAATCCAGTAGAGAGAGCACCACAGCCAGCATAAGAGAGTGAGCATACCCAAACTATAATCCAGTAGAGAGAGCAGCACAGCCAGCATAAGAGAGTGAGCATACCCAAACTATAATCCAGTAGAGAGAGCACTGTGGTGCATGAGCATAAACAAGAATAAGAACGATTGCTGGAGGTTCACCCTGGCCATGATCTTGATCGCGCAAACACCTCTTCTCTTGAATGGCATTGCTCACGTGTTGATTGAAAGAAAGTGTCCCATCATTTGTTATTCCCAAATATTTAATAGTCGGACCCCTCATGATGTTTACATTATTGCAGTTGACGACTAAGAGGGTGTCGTTAACTATTCTGTTGTTCAGCGAACACCACATTACAAAAGCATCCGTTCAGGTTAATGAGTGCTTTATAGTTATTGCACCAAGTGGTTGTCTGATCCACACTTTCTTGCAGTTGCCTAGTCATTCCTGCTCTCTCACCACCTAGTACTTGTAGCATAATGTCATCTGCAAATTCGAGAGTTTTACCAGGTCCGACGTTATTCAGTTGCGCAGATCTGGCAGTGTATGTACTGAACAAAGCAGGTGATAACGGCGATACTTGTGGCAACCCCGGTAAAAAGTAAAGTACTCCCGTCACGCCAAGTGGCGTATAGGAAAATATGGTGTTAGTGACCCTATATTTTACAGACCTTCAGCACATTATTTTTGGGGTAATGTGGTCGGTATTACGCCCGTGCTGCTTTACTTTCCCAGAAAAAATCCGGTACCCATTTAAGGCTGGGTGAACCCGGAAGCCGTCTGTTGGTATCGAACCCTACCTCTTGTCCTGTGTAGTCCAGTTCACTAACCACTGAGCTATCGCGGCTGCCTTGTGGCAACCCCGCTGATATATCTGTGTCCAGGCAACAAAACGCAGCGCTACATTCCTTCATATTAGCACTGATGCCACTGAGTGCACAAGCCGTGCGTCAAAACCTGTCTCACAAAATAGATATACGAATGTGCCATAGTCCGTTCGTGTTTGTGCATCTTCAGAATCGAGAGCTGTCAGTTATTTCATACCAATATTGTCATATAGTTGTAGTAATCAATAAAGTGGTGTCCAGTTAATCATCATTTTTTTTAATTACCATTCCTGCAGATCTAGTTATTCTTATCTTTTGCTACTTTTTGTATCTGCAATTTCTGAAAGTTTTATTTGTTTACTTCATAACGTGACGTTCTTCTATACTGTCTCATACTTTATAAGCTTATAATCTCAGTTTCTTCTTTTATAGATTTGTATTATGTCATCAACAATATATTCCAACTGTCGACTTGCCAAAGAATGCTGATTTCCTTCCCTTTGATGTTAGTAAAACACATTTTTGTTAATACACTCCCCCACCAACCCCCGAATAATTGTTCCTGTCAGTTGTATACTAACTTTCTTCTGAAACGTTTTTTTTTTAGCCAAACACTGTTAGTCACAAAAACTGAAAGGTTGTTTCCGCCACACCTGGGGCATACTTAGTGTTAGTGCCGTTCTTCAGTGACCACTGGTACACCGTTTAGGGAATGGGATCTGTAGAAAAAGAAAAAAGAATTCTTAAATGTTACGTAAAGCCAGTCTTAACATATGGATGTGAATCATGGATAATAGGACAACAGACAAGAAAATCACTGGAGTCTGTTTGGCCATGTAAAGAGAAGAGAATAACTGGAATATATTGTAACAACTGGAAAAATTGAGGGACGATGAGATAGAGGGAAGCAAAGAGAAAAAATAACAGACAGCTTAAGAGAATGGCTTGGCAGAAGGTCAACAACAGAAATGATAAATAGTTGTCGAGATGGAAAGTTGTGGAGAGACATGATCAACTACTCCAGCAGGCCCGCTACTTGATGATGATAATGATGATAATACTTCTTTCTACCTGTCCTTCGTTCTTTCCCTCTGTTTACTGTTTTTCTTAATTTCTGCTGTTTGTGCCATTTAGCGTCACCGAGAGAAGAATTGTGCCATTTAGCGTCACCGAGAGAAGAATTGTGCCATTTAGCGTCACCGAGAGAAGAATTGTGCCATTTAGCGTCACCGAGAGAAGAATTATGTCATTTTCTGGCCTTCGCTAGTTGTGTAGCTTTAGTTGTTGCCATGCTGAATTTACTTAATGTCCCACGGATTCCATCTATTTCTAGGTTTCCCTTTTCTTCTCCAACATGATGTTTTCTTGTAATGTGTTGCTAATGCAGGTTATTGAATTTCATTTTGGTGAGATGCCCGAATCATTTGATTTTTTTTTGTTCTCTATAGTCAATAGCTGTTGTTATACCAATCATTTTTCTTAAGCCTTCATTTCCAATCTTATCTCCTCTATTTTTGTTTGTAGCTGTTTTGATATAATTTATTTTGCATATTTATATTTTACGCTTGTGTGTTTCAAGAATTGCCCCTATATGACACTGGTAGTGTCTATAACCAACAGATAAAATTGTTTGGCCACGTGACAAGGCAGATTGATCAAAACACAACACAACGAGTCCTCAATAAACGTTGCGAGAATACCAGACCCATGGGTCGACCACGAAAAAGATGGATTGAAGGAATATTAGAAACACTAGGAAACAAACATAACAGCAGCAGAGGCGAACAGAAGACAAAAGACCACAAATTATATCTCCCCTTGACGCTGAAAGTGGTTAACTGGACTACAAAGGACAAGAGGTAGGGTTCGATCCCAATCGACGGCTTCCGATTCACCCAGCCTTTAATGGGTACCGGATATTTTTCTGGGAAGGTAAAGCGACACGGGCGCTTTACCGACCACATTACCCCAAAAATCATGTGCCGACGGTCTGTAAAATGTATGGTCACTAGCACCATATTCCCTATACGCCACTTGGCGTGACGGGGTACTTTACTTTTTTTTTTTACTTTTGACGCTGAAAGGCAAATGAGGAAGGAAAGAAGACGAGAAAGAGTGCCTGTAACTGACTTCGTTTGGAATCTTGACGAGAAATAGTTTTGGTTGGATTCTGATTGATATTTGTTTAATGAACATCAAGTGGTATAGAGCAGCTAAACTAATGGAAAGCCAAGGCAAGCTACAACGTTTCACCAAAAGCCTTCATCGGGTATAACAAATAAACTATACAAATTAAACACATTAATCCAAGCCATAAAACACAACACAGATCCCAAAAAATGTCGCGGTCCTGCATATTTTATATATATATACTTTTCTCCATTTGTAAGTATTTCGTTATTTATCTCCATGATGGCAAGCAGAATAGAGACAGTTAATAAATATGGTGTTAGAATTTATCTTTCATGGAATAGAGACAGATAATATGGTGTTAGAATTTATCTTTCATGGAATAGAGACAGTTAATATGGTGTTAGAATTTATCTTTCATGGAATAGAGACAGATAATATGGTGTTAGAATTCATTTTTCATGGAATAGAGACAGTTAATATGGTGTTAGAATTCATTTTTCATGGAATAGAGACAATTAATATGGTGTTAGAATTCATCTTTCATGGAATAGAGACAATTAATATGGTGTTAGAATTCATTTCTCATGGAATAGAGACAATTAATATGGTGTTAGAATTCATCTTTCATGGAATAGAGACAATTAATATGATGTTAGAATTTATCTTTCATGGAATAGAGACAATTAATATGGTGTTAGAATTCATTTCTCATGGAATAGAGACAATTAATATGGTGTTAGAATTCATCTTTCATGGAATAGAGACAATTAATATGGTGTTAGAATTTATCTTTCATGGAATAGAGACAATTAATATGGTGTTAGAATTCATTTTTCATGGAATAGAGACAATAAATATGGTGTTAGAATTTATCTTTCATGGAATAGAGACAATTAATATGGTGTTAGTATTCATTTTTCATGGAATAGAGACAATTAATATGGTGTTAGAATTCATTTTTCATGGAATAGAGACAGTTAATATGGTGTTAGAATTCATTTTTCATGGAATAGAGACAGTTAATATGGTGTTAGAATTCATTTTTCATGGAATAGAGACAGTTAATATGGTGTTAGAATTTATCTTTCATGGAATAGAGACAGTTAATATGGTGTTAGAATTTATCTTTCATGGAATAGAGACAGATAATATGGTGTTAGAATTTATCTTTCATGGAATAGGGACAGTTAATATGGTGTTAGAATTTATCTTTCATGGAATAAAGACAAATTAATATGGTGTTAGAATTCATCTTTCATGGAATAGAGACAATTAATATGGTGTTAGAATTCATTTCTCATGGAATAGAGACAATTAATATGGTGTTAGAATTCATCTTTCATGGAATAGAGACAATTAATATGGTGTTAGAATTTATCTTTCATGGAATTGAGACAATTAATATGGTGTTAGAATTCATTTTTCATGGAATAGAGACAATAAATATGGTGTTAGAATTTATCTTTCATGGAATAGAGACAATTAATATGGTGTTAGAATTCATTTTTCATGGAATAGAGACAATAAATATGGTGTTAGAATTTATCTTTCATGGAATAGAGACAGTTAATATGGTGTTAGAATTCATTTTTCATGGAATAGAGACAGTTAATATGGTGTTAGAATTCATTTTTCATGGAATAGAGACAGTTAATATGGTGTTAGAATTCATTTTTCATGGAATAGAGACAGTTAAAATGGTGTTAGAATTTATCTTTCATGGAATAGAGACAGTTAATATGGTGTTAGAATTTATCTTTCATGGAATAGAGACAGATAATATGGTGTTAGAATTTATCTTTCATGGAATAGGGACAGTTAATATGGTGTTAGAATTTATCTTTCATGGAATAGAGACAGATAATATGGTGTTAGAATTCATTTTTCATGGAATAGAGACAGTTAATATGGTGTTAGAATTCATTTTTCATGGAATAGAGACAATTAATATGGTGTTAGAATTCATCTTTCATGGAATAGAGACAATTAATATGGTGTTAGAATTCATTTCTCATGGAATAGAGACAATATGGTGTTAGAATTCATCTTTCATGGAATAGAGACAATTAATATGGTGTTAGAATTTATCTTTCATGGAATAGAGACAGTTAATATGGTGTTAGAATTCATCTTTCATGGAATAGAGACAATTAATATGGTGTTAGAATTCATTTTTCATGGAATAGAGACAATAAATATGGTGTTAGAATTTATCTTTCATGGAATAGAGACAATTAATATGGTGTTAGTATTCATTTTTCATGGAATAGAGACAATTAATATGGTGTTAGAATTCATTTTTCATGGAATAGAGACAGTTAATATGGTGTTAGAATTCATTTTTCATGGAATAGAGACAGTTAATATGGTGTTAGAATTCATTTTTCATGGAATAGAGACAGTTAATATGGTGTTAGAATTTATCTTTCATGGAATAGAGACAGTTAATATGGTGTTAGAATTTATCTTTCATGGAATAGAGACAGTTAATATGGTGTTAGAATTTATCTTTCATGGAATAGAGACAGTTAATATGGTGTTAGAATTTATCTTTCATGGAATAGAGACAGTTAATATGGTTTTTCATTCAAAACCTTCTGGGTCGCCAGATTTGATGATTTTCTCCATGTAGATGTTAAATAGTGACGGTGACACACCCCTGTCTTATCCATCTAACATAGAATCCAGCTTGTCCTGTCTGCAGTTGTTCTAATGGCACTTTCATTTGATTCACGAATTGATGTATGGTCTAATAGCTCTCCGCTTGCATTATCCTTTAGATAGCATCTTCCGTCAGAGTTTATGTTAACTCTGTGAAAACCTTTCTTTTCTTATGGATCTATGAAATATTTAATCCTCTGTTATATTCAATTGTTTTTTTCGCTTAATTATCTCAATGTAAATATGGCATCCGTGCATCCTGTTTTTTTTTTTTTTTTTTTTGTTAGCTTTATGGATTATAAAAGATAATAGTCCTACAGCAACTTATTTCATATGAAAATAAATATCGCAAATAAAATAGCTCAGAGAAATTGCTCGTAGTTTGACTGCCAGCTGCTGACGATTTCCTAATAATGTGTAAGTGAACAATATTGTTAGAACGTTGTATGATGGGAAATTTCGTTATGCGGGGGTTGTTTTAATATGATTGATTTCTTTGTGAAATTTTCTTTTCTAGAATTCACGACCAACATAGTATACTCAAACTTATTTACTGTCAAAACGGTTGTAAGAGAGGGTAGAGTACTTTCTCATCTATTATTGATCACTTGTATAGACGCATGTGAATAAGTAATTCATAGCTAGTGTAACACCCAAAGTGAGCTCATATTTGCAGACAACCAGACCACAATAGCAAATGCACAAAATCAGCTACGTTATCTGAACGACTTGGAACCTGCAAGAAACATAATTTGAAGGTTAACACAGAGAAGACTTGTATAGCGATAGTCTTGTCAATTTGTAATCAGTTGTACTTCTCTTGTGAATAGTCTTTGCATATCATTTTGAATAGATTTGTTTATATCTTGAGCAGTTGGCATTTTTATTTATGATTTCTCTCTGCGGCAACCAACCCTGGTCTCAACAGTGAGGCCTGGCCTGAAACGTCAATTACTCATCGACTGGAAAAATATGAGTACCTCCGAAGACGGATAGCCACGCTAGCTCAGTGGTTAGTTATCTGGACTACAAAGGACAAGAGGTCGGATTCTATCGGTGGCATCCGGGTTCACCCAGCCTTAAACAGGTACCGGTTTTTTTCTGGGAAAGTAAAGCGGCAAGGACGACCACATTACCCCAAAAATCATGTGCTGAAGGTTTGAAAAAATGATGGTCATAAACACCATCATCATCATCATTGCGTGCCGTCACCGCATCGAAGGTTGGCTACCATGGAGCGCCATTCCACTCTGTCTTTTGCTTTGATGGTGCAGATTGTCATAGGCTGACTTGTCTATCGTTTGATGTTACTCGTCCATGTTAGTCTTGGTCTGCCTCTGCCTCTTTTACCTTGTATTTTCCCTTCTAATATTACTTTTTTTTAGGCTGTTGTGTCTTTTAACATGCCCCAAAAATTTCATTTGTCTTGCTCTAATTGTGTTTAGTTCTTTTTTCATTTTTAGTTGTTTTAAAACTTCCTCGTTTGTTTTCTTTTCTTTCCATCCAATTCTACATATTCTTCTATAAATCCACATTTCAAAGGCTTAAATTTTCTGTTCTGTTTTCTGATCTAATGTCCATGTTTCTGCACCATACAGGAATATTGAGAAGATGTAACATTTTGCTATTCTTAGTTTTATCCCTGGTGTTATTTGTTTTGATGTTAGTATATTTTTCACGGCATTGAAATTACTTTTTGCCATACCTATTCTTTTATTTATTTCAATTGTACATTTTCCATCACTGGTTATAGTATGTCCCAGGTAGTTGTAACTCTGGACTGTCTCCAGATGTATTCCTTCAACTGTGATATTTAATTGTAGGTCTTGAGAATTTTCTTTGTTTATGATCATAATTTTAGTCTTTTTGATATTCATTTCTAGTCCATATTTTTTGCTTGTCGTGTTTATTACATTAAGTAATTGTTGTAGATCTTTAGGATTTTCTGCTATAGCTTGTTTCATAAGTCGTGCCCAACTTTTAAAATCAATATCTTTTAAACCGCTTTTTGTAATTTTTTCAAAATTTGCATGTAAAGTTATAATGATTAGAACCCAACAGGGAATTAATTTCATTAAAAACAAACATTTGGTTATTATTATTGCTTATTTGATTTATATAAATTTATAACGACCCATTGATGTAGTCAAAACTTAGTGTTTACAGTATTTAAGTTAAAAATAGCGATTACAAATCTATACACGGTCAAATTTACGATTTTGCACGCTTTAAACGTGAGCTGTCTGACACAATTACACACTTGTAGAAAACACGAGGCATTGTGTGTTCCATTTCCGTTCATCCATAGGTGTAGACGTGGAACAATAACATTTATCATGAGTCTTAAAATGAAATTCTGCAGTTTACAAAACATCGCAATAGAAATGTATGACTATTTTTGCAAAGAGGCTAAACGAGGAAGATTATTTCATTCTTTAGAAAACCCTGAGAATAGGACAAGACACATTTTGGATTTATCTAAACGGTCATTTAATCGCTGGATTCAAGCACGTGACCGTCAATGTTCCAAATATACAAAATCGCAAGGAAGAGCAAAAATGTTGGATAATTTCGACAGTGATCTTATTAGAAGTGAAATTCGCAAAATGTTGGGTATGAATGAAACTGTTACAATAAGAAAATTAAAAGTATCGCTGAAAAAGAACAACAGTATTGAAATATCAAAGTCAACATTATGGAGGAATGTGAGAGCTGCAGGCTTTACATTCAGAAAGTATTCCAATGGACGAAACATCATCTGTGAGAAGCCACATATAGTAGTCATGAGAAGCAAGTACTTACGTGAAGTAAAAGAGGTGCGCAAGCAAGGTTATGATATTGTGTACTTGGATGAAACATGGATCAATGCTCACCACACTAACCAAAGGGAATGGCAGTCATCAGATGGAAAGATTAAGAGATTAATACCTAGCAGCAAAGGACAGCGCTTGATAATTGCTCATGCAGGTAGTCGACAACATGGACTAATACAGAATGCAGAGCTCATTTTTCTTTCAAAATCCATAGACAATCGGGATTATCACTCTGAGATGAATGGTCACATATTTAGACATTGGATTGAAAATTCTGTTCTCCCATCACTAGATCGACCATCTTGCCTAATAATGGACAATGCAGCGTACCACAACATTGTTGCACTTGAAGATAAAGTCCCGACGTCATCCAGTACAAAAGATGCTATTAAGATATGGCTCACAAAGGAGCACATACAATTTAATAACACGTACTTAAAACCTGAATTACTATCTCTAGTAAAGCAAAAACAGAGGACAAAGATTTTTCAAATAGATAAGATTATCCAAGAGCACGGTCATATAAGTTTGAGGCTGCCACCTTACCATGCTCATTTAAATCCAATAGAACTAATCTGGGCAAAATTAAAAGGACAAGTGGCAGATGAAAATACAACATTCAAAATATGCGATGTAAAGACTCTTGCTAATCTCGCTTTATTAAATATAGACAAAGATTATTGGGCTAAATGTGAAGACCACGTCTTAAAACAGGAAGAGGAATATTGGAAAAATGATGGTTTGTGGAATGTTCAACCCCAAACAGTTATTAATCTTTTAGACTCGTCTGATTCAGAATGAAAGTATATAGCCCCCACAATGTTGGCCCCTATATTACCTTAAATTATTTCAACAAACGGTCCTTTTCAGGACCACACAACTAATGAAAATTGGACATACAGCTTGATATTATCGTCCGTCCTCGAACTGAGCAGACAATAATTCTCCTGGTGTTTTGTTTTATCCAGTTATTTCCCCATTACGGCCACGCCTTTACCTAGTGAAAATTAATCGTAGACCAGCAACTACGGTAATTTCTATTCTTTAGGGCTTCACAATTTACAATTTTGACAAACATCAAAGAAATATCGCCGCTTTAAGAAAACTGCAGCTGCAAGATATTTGTTTAATATACATTTAAAGGGTCTTTTGCATTCTAATAACATTTGGAAAATTTCAAAAGTATTTAACAAACGGTTAGAGAGTAATAGTGTTTTGAAGTTGGGCATATGTTTTGAAACGAGCTATAGTAGTACAGTATCATCAGCATATCTTAGGTTATTGATTATCGTCCCATTAATGTTTAGGCCTGGCATCTCTATGATGTTTTTAAAGATCTGCTCAGTGTATAAATTGAACAAGCTTGGTGATAGGATGCATCCCTGTCTTACTCCTCTTTTTATATCAATGGGTGTAGAGTTCTCCTTGTTATATTTTATTATTGCTGTTTGCTCCCAGTATTGCTTTTCCTGAATCCGAATTGCTGCTCATCTAGTTCATTATTAATTTTATTCTGAATCCTTCCTTGTATAACTTTTAGTAAAATTTTGGTTACCTGGCTCATTAGGCTTATTGTTCTACAATCACTGCATTCAACTGCACCATTCTTTTTAGGCAATGCAATGGAAGTTGATGTTTTTAGTTCATTTGGTATGTATCCTGTATGGTATATGTCATTGCATATGTCTGTGATCACTTCAATGCCAAAATCTTGTAGTGCCTGTATCATCTCTATCTGTATATTGTCAGGTCCTGCTGATTTTCCCTTTTTCATTGTTTTTATAGCTTTTTCTACTTCAGATTTCAGGATTTTATAGCCGCATGATACTTTTTATAGATGGGTTTTTGTCCCTTTCTTCATGAAATAATTCTGTTATGTATTCCTGCCATCTATCGATTATATCTTTGTTGTCTGTTAGCATTCTTCCCTCTTTGTTTGCAATACATCCGCTTCCTGCAGCTTTTTTGTCTTTATTAGTCATTCTTTTTATTTCTGTATGCATTCCTCATAAATTCTGTTTACTTTCCATAGTTTCGAATTCTAGACATCTTTGGTTGAGCCAGTCTTCTTTTGCCTTTTTCCACATTTTTCGTATTTCATTTTCAATTTCTTTGCATCTGGCAGTGTTCTTCGCTTGTCTTCTCTCTTCCATTTTTCTACAATGTCAGTTATCCATTTTTGTTTTTTGTTACTTTCCTTTTTGGGTAAGGTCATGCAGGATTCGTGTATGCTGTTTTTTATGCATTGCCATTTGGTTGTGACTTTTTCTTCAGGAATTTCTCTTCTGTACTGCTCAATCCCTTCTTCTAGCAGCTTCTGATATGTGTTCTTTACTTGTACAGTATAAGTTTCTTGTACATCTTTCTGGTTTAACACTGTTATATCAATTGGTATTGCTAAATTAGTATTTTGTTTATTTCTCTTTAATTTGATTTTCATTTTAATCATTACAGGATTGTGATCTGACTTAATATCTGCTCCTGGATAGGTTTTTGGCTTTCTTGACGCTGTTCTGGAATCTGTCTTTTATCATTATATAATTTATTTGATTCCTCTTTCTATCTCAAGGGCTTTTCTATGTGTATATTTTCCTTTTCTCTTGCCCAAAGTAGGTGTTACATATTATCAGTCTGTTTTCTTCACAAATTGAATCAATCTTTCTGCTGTGTTATTTCGTTTTCCTAAACCATGATTTCCTATAATGGTCTTATATCTGCCTTTTCCTACTTTTGCGTTCATGTCACCCATTACAATCAAGATGTCTGAAGATTTTACTTGCTTCATAACTGTATTTAGATCTTCAAAGTATGCCTCTACTTGTTCATCTGTATAGCCGGCTATATTGGCCGGCACCATTGTTGCTGAACCACGTGCTTGCCTATCGAACCGCAAACACACGACACAAAGAAGAATAAATCATATTCCACTTAAATATCGGTAAAGTCCATCCACCCGTCAGAAGTAAAACATACACCAAACAAGGAGTAGCAACACATTATTTCACAATTAGACTGTCGCGTAAATCATTTAAATATATCAGCAAGAGCCGGATTATAAAAACGACAGCACGTAGTCGCCATGACACCATGACACCGTAAGTGGTCACTAATACCATATTCCCTATACGCCACTTAGCGTGACGGGGCTCATACTTTTTTTTTTAATGTAAGCTGTCGGCATTGTGGACATGTTGGTATTCTTGTTATTTCTACTATACAAAATTGCCTTTACAACTACGCTTGTCTGCTGCATTATCTTAGTTGAAAAATGATCTGCCACAAGTCGTAGATGCAACGTTAGAAATCTATAGAAATGTCATTATACAAAGTATGTCCTAACGTTTGTACTTTACTGCAGATACAAATTATGCAGATGTCTCCTGAATATGTCATACAACATGTCGCTCACTTGAGAGAAAAATCCAAAGATATGTGACTGGTAATACAGTGTGGGCAGATAAAAATTGTTCCACTAAATGAAGTCACTAATAGAACAAAGATATGTTACTGATAATACAGTGTGGGCAGATTAAAATAGGTCCACTAAATACAGTCACTAATAGAACAAAGATATGTTGCTGGTAATACAGTGTGGGCAGATTAAAATAGGTCCACTAAATACAGTCACTAATAGAACAAAGATATGTTGCTGGTAATACAGTGTGGCAGATTAAAATAGGTCCACTAAATACAGTCTCAGTTAACAGCTGAGATCCTCAAGGCAATTGATAGCCATAATTTAATACATCTCCAAAAAATGTTCAACATCATTTGGAAAACAGAGAAGACGCCTCATAAATGGAAAAAAGGAATCATTGTTAAGATCCCAAAAAAGGGCAATCTTAGAGATTGTAACAACTGGAGAGGCGTGACACTTTTGTCAGTTGCCTCAAAGTTATTCTGTAAAATCATCCTAAATAGAATAAAGGATTCAATAGATACAGTAATGCGTGAAGAACAGGCTGGGTTTAGAAAAGGGAGAAGCTGTCTTGACCACATTTTCACTCTACGACTTATATTGGAGGAACATATTGAAAAGCAAAAACCTTTTGTACTTAACTTCATCGACTTCAAAAAAGCATTTGATAGTATTCATAGAGATTCTTTGTGGAAAATTCTGAAGCAATATGGTTTACCATCAAAAATCATAAATATTATCAAAGACATGTATGATGGTTACACATGTGCAGTTCGAACAGAGAAGGACTGAGCGAATGTTTCCCAATAGAAACTGGGGTTAAACAAGGATGTATTTTATCGCCCTTGTTATTTGGAATTGTTATGGACTTCATAATGAAGAAATGCTGCACTGGTAATAAAGGCATCGAATGGATACAAGGAGACCATTTGGAGGACCTCGACTTTGCTGATGACATAGTTCTCATCAGCAGTCAGATAAAAACGATGCAGGAAAACACAAATGAACTATCATCAATAGCCAGCAAAATTGGGCTTGAGGTCAATCATGAAAAGACTAAAGTCATGAAAAGTTTAATTCCAACAAGTGACAAATATACATGGAAAACAAACTAGTAGAAGAGATCGATCACTTTATCTATCTTGGAAGTCACATTGATCGAGAAGGGGATACGAGCAAAGAAATTAGAATCAGACTGGCTAAAGCAGCAATGTCTTTCAGAAGCCTTGAAAAGTTGTGGAAATCAAAACTCATTAGCACAAACACAAAACTTAGGCTATTCAAATCAAATGTACTATCAACCCTTACGTATGCGTGTGAAAGCTGGAAAACAACAAGAGATATAGAAACAAAGTTGAACGCATTCGAAAATAAATGTCTAAGGAAAATACTTGGTATAGAATGGAACGAATTCAAAACAAACGAGGAAATTAGAGAAATCGCCAATCACCACTAATATCTTCAGTAATAAAGAAAAGACGATGGTCATACGTTGGACATGTGATGAGAAGAGATAATAATCGAATAGCAAAGCAAGCCCTCATATGGGAAACAACAGGTAAAAGAAAAAGAGGAAGACCCAGGGAGACACTGAGAAGAACATTGATGAGAGAGGCAAGAGCAGCAGGAATCGGCTCCCTCAATGAGATAGAACTGCTTGCACAGAAACAGAGACAGATGGCGAGATTTAATAAAATATCTTTAAAAGAAAACTGCTAGAACAAAAATTCATATAGGAGAAGGTGTATCTTGGTCTACGCCCTATGGGCCGGTTACGGCTCGAAAGGTCAATAGATAGATAGAAATACAGTCACTAATAGAACAAAGATATGTTACTGGTAATACAGTGTGGGCAGATTAAAATAGGTCCACTAAATACAGTCACTAATAGAACAAAGATATATTACTGGTAATACAGTGTGGGCAGATTACAATCGGTCCACTAAATACAGTCACTAATAGAACAAAGATATGTTACTGGTAATACTGTGTGGGCAGATTACAATCGGTCCACTAAATACAGTCACTAATAGAACAAAGATATGTTGCTGGTAATACAGTGTGGGCAGATTAAAATCGGTCCATTAAATACAGTCATTAATAGAACAAAGTTATGTTACTGGTAATACAGTGTGGGCAGATTAAAATAGGTCCACTAAATACAGTCACTAATAGAACAAAGATATGTTACTGGTAATACAGTGTGGGCAGATTAAAATCGGTCCATTAAATACAGTCACTAATAGAACAAAGATATGTTACTGGTAATACAGTGTGGGCAGATTAAAATAGGTCCACTAAATACAGTCACTAATAGAACAAAGATATGTTACTGGTAATACAGTGTGGGCAGATTACAATCGGTCCACTAAATACAGTCACTAATAGAACAAAGATATGTTACTGGTAATACTGTGTGGGCAGATTACAATCGGTCCACTAAATACAGTCACTAATAGAACAAAGATATGTTACTGGTAATACAGTGTGGGCAGATTAAAATCGGTCCATTAAATACAGTCATTAATAGAACAAAGTTATGTTACTGGTAATACAGTGTGGGCAGATTAAAATAGGTCCACTAAATACAGTCACTAATAGAACAAAGATATGTTACTGGTAATACAGTGTGGGCAGATTAAAATCGGTCCATTAAATACAGTCACTAATAGAACAAAGATATGAAAATACAGAAACTTTATTCGAGGCAATTGATGTGTTTGCTCTTATAAAAGATATTAAGAGTGTGCAGCAGCCGGACCGGTTATAAAGGGCTTGTTTACGTTTTAATTGCTTGACACTGAGTGAGATACGTGCAGCGGACCGGTTTGCAGCTCCTCTATCTATGTGCTATAAACTGACAAAGCTGTTGAACTTCTGATCTCGCGTGATTTTTTATTGTGGTTTCAGCAATGTCACCACGTATGTCATTCGATGTGTTGTCATGAGATTCCATTCTCTGCGGTTCTAATCACTCTACAAGATAATTGGCATGTCATGTGTCATAGAGTTCTGTTGTCAGTGATTCTGATTATCACACTATAATCGACGCGTCATAAGTCAGGAAAACGACTCAACAAATAAACCAACAAGTGTAGACACAACTTTAGGAAATCACAGCTTACTTCACTTTCACCCACTTGTCATGAGTTGTAGAGTCGAGGGAAACAGACAAGAATATTTGGGGACATTCTCTGTAGTCTGTTTAATGGACAACGCTCATAACTATGCCCGAATATACATTAATCCATCGTCTTGTAGGTCTTTCTCTTCCCCTTTGACTCTGTGCATTGACTCTTCCCCTTTGACTCTGTGCATTGACTCTTCCTCTTTGACTCTGTGCATTAATGCGCACTGGAGTTGCCTGGTGATGACCGTGTCCCAACCGATGTGATCTGTTATATTTTGTGTGTGTACGATCTACTACTGATATCATGCGAAATATTGTCCTTATATCTAATTCTTTGTCTTCTTGTGACATTGAATGGTTCTTCAAGCATCCCAATTTCGCTGTGATGATTTCTTTGGAGTGTTAATATCTGTTCCCCTTAAAGAGCATATAATCGTTGCGATAATTTTATTCTGCGCTGCCGAGACCCGAAAAGGGAGTAAAGAATTGTACTGTTCCCTATCTCTTCCCTCTCGCCACCTCCCTATTTTCTTTCTTTCATTCCCATCTCCCCTCCGTTCCCCACCCATCTCTCCTTTCCCTTTTCCCTCCCCTGCTCATGTTTTGGCCCCCAACCACCTGACGTGATCCCCTCAGGCGATTTTCTGTGTCTGTGCCACATATTTTGATAATTTCACATTACGCCTCACTTATCGCTAGTGTATCTGAGGCATGTCTGTTTGGTTTGTTGGCGTCCACACTCCTCATATATCTCTAGTCGTTAACTGTGTCGCGCTTGAATGCCTCACACCTATTCCACTATCTTGGTATCTCATCTGACCTCCGGTCCAATCAAGTGACTGATTGCGCAACAGACCCTTCCACTTAAATTCACAAGTCATTTTCTCTGGGAGCTGTCGGATCCTGCCAATAAGTTGAGTCTCTTGTCAACATATCTAATCTTCAAACATGTTGCACATCTCTCTCTCTCTCTCTCTCTCTCTCTCTCTCTCTCTCTCTCATTTCATCTCTTATCCCTCTATTTAATTAGCCTTGACTTACCTGTCCTCATCATCCTAGATGTAGAAGAATTTATCTGTATTTCATCGTTTCTTAATGTTCTCGTTTTCTGAAGCAGGCCTCATGTAGGCTGAAACGTCAGTATTTTGTTGTGTTATTTTTTTTGTAAAGCTGTCACCATACCTTTAGGAGTGAGCGTTACACCTCATTACTTGCTCCTTCCTACCATTTTAACCGCATCACTGCATTAGTTGACTGTTCCCTATCAGGCATGTTCGTAAGAGGCGACTAAGGAGGGTTGGGCATGGGACTGGCTTTCCTGTACTGTAAACAAATAAGTCGCAAAAACTTCACAAACATGGATAAGTCAAAAAAAAGTCAATCCGCCATCCAGGCCTTCTGTCTATGAGGTGTCTGACACAATTGGGAGAAAGCGGCAAGGAGTCCGGGTCGCCGACTCGTCTACCAGGAAATCCTTCAGTGGAAAAGACAAAGAGCACCAAAATATTGTTGGAGGAGACAAATGGAAGCAGAGATGAAAATGATGGGGAAGACATGGAGTGATATTAAAAGAATGGCAAGAAACAAAACAGCTTAGAAAGTGTTTGTTGAAGACCTCTGCTCCACAGGGAACTGAACGAAAGAAGAATGAAGGATCATTTTATCGATGGAAATAGCTGTGTATCACGTGGCTGGTAGACAATGTCAACAAGCAGCACGTGTTGTCAGTTGACATTCGATAAATCTTGCCTAATGGGAGACCATGCTTGCCCAATTACATTCAATTGTTTGATAAATACCTCTCATTATGTTTTCTCTGGAAAGGCTGCGGCAAGTGTAACTACGAACACTATATATATAGTAACTGCTTTCGCTCCGCTTACCTTTTGTAAATCTGTCTAATCTTGTGTCATTTCTAACAGGCGTATTTATCATTACAGCTAACATAACGTTCTAATATCTTACACCTATGCACAAACATATACATGTACATGCATCTTTATCTATGATTTGACATTTTTCTCTGGCCTTCAGGTCCGCATTCACCGCCGACCTCTAGTTGGATTCATCCTTAAAAAGCTTCTCGACTGTCTCATATTTTCGAGTCAACCTTAGTCTTTTCATGTTTACAGAAGTCTTTGATGCGTACGAGTGGTCTTCGTTATGTCTGTTATAGAATGTTTATGCGAGCAAGTGCGTTCTTCATTCAACACCGTTACATATTGTCATCGTAAGACAACCATTTTGAATTATAATGAACATTCTATCTATCATTTCGTTGTTTGACACAATTGGAACTCACAGAGAAATAAGATGTGAAATAATGAGTGATAGAATTACAAGAGATATTCATTACCATCCCGAATCGTTGTCTGAGATGGTTGGGTTAATGTGTAGATGTTGTTTTTTTTTAATGCGCTAGCCAGCTTTCACCTCTGAAGACCATAGGAACTGAATTTTGCGTGTTAACCCGTTTTTTTCCCTGGCAGCCATGTGAACAGGGGACCCTCACTGCACAGGCCGATAATTCCGATTTCAGAGGTACACATATTTCTGTGGTCGATGAGTAATTGACGTTTCAAGTCGGACCTCGCTGCTGAGACCAGGGCTGGTTGAGAAATCACAAATAAAAGTCCAAACTGGTGCAACTGGAATTTGATCCCGCAACCTCTCTGTCTCGAGACCGGCGTCTTGCACCGAGACCAACCAGTCCTCCGCTGCATCAATGAATAATTGACCTGTACCCAAAACAAATATAATACTCAAAACCTACAAGTGTATATCAAAGTTGAAGGAATAGACTTGGATATAGTTCAGCTTGGACAACTACCTTGGACACTAGAACCAGTGATGGAAAATGTACAACTGAAATAAACAAAAGAATAGGAATGACAAAAAGTAATTTTAAGGCCTTAAAAAATATACTAACATCAAAACAAATAACACCAGGGCTAAAACTAAGAATAGCAAAATGTTATATCTTCTCAACATTCCTGTATGATGCAGAAACATGGCCATTAGACAAGAAAACAGAAAAGAGAATTGAAGCCTTTGAAATGTAGATATATAGAAGAATAGGTAGAATTGGACGGAAAGAAAAGAAAACAAGCGATGACGTCTTAAAACATTTAAAAATGAAAAGAGAACTACTAAACACAATTAGAGCAAGACAAATGAGATTTTTGGGCCATGTTAAAAGACACTACTAAAAGTAATGTTCGAATGAAAAATACAAGGTAAAAGAGACTGAGACAACCAAGACTAACATGGACGAGTAACATCAAAAGATGGACAAGTCAACCTATGACAATCTGCACCATCAAAGCAAGAGACAGAGGCAGACCAAGACTAACATGGACGAGTAACATCAAAAGATGGACAAGTCGGCATTATACGACCTGCACTATCAAAGAGACAGAGCAGAATGACGCTCCATGGTAGCCAACCTTCGATGCGGAGACGACACTAATGATGCTGATAATGAAAATCTAACACGTCAACGACATGGCAACTGCACTGGGCATGACACCTCCAACATACGGACTTTCGTTTGATGTCTCTAGATTTAAAAAAATAGGGGAAGGGGGAGATATTGTAAATTTATTATTAAAAAAAAAAAAAGGTTGAGAATTGTTTAGCTGCAGATGTTGACTGCGAGACTAATCGTGTCGATCTCTGCCTGGGGTGCTAAATCTGTTCACGGCAAAGTTGATATGTTGACATGCTTGTTTATGAGTATAAACCACATGTGTAAACACAATGAATAATGGTCTAGTCATTTCCCACTGTGTTCTTTTCACTTTTTTGCGCATCAGGAATGCGTGTAGTCTGTAAACGAATATATCACATTCGACAAACAACCATGGTGTTGGATATGTCCACAATTTGCTTCTCACTTTGACTGCCTTATATTCTACTTGCAGACTTTGACTGTAGTATTTTCATCTTGCAGACTTTGACTGTAGTATTTTCATCTTGCAGACTTTGACTGCATTATGCTCTACTTGCAGACTTTGACTGCATTATGCTCTACTTGCAGACTTTGACTGCATTATGCTCTAATTGCAGACTTTGACTGTAGTATTTTCATCTTGCAGACTTTGACTGCATTATGCTCTACTTGCAGACTTTGACTGCATTATGCTCTACTTGCAGACTTTGACTGCATTATGCTCTACTTGCAGACTTTGACTGCATTATGCTCTACTTGCAGACTTTGACTGCATTATGCTCTACTTGCAGACTTTGACTGCATTATGCTCTACTTGCAGACTTTGACTGTAGTATTTTCATCTTGCAGACTTTGACTGCATTATGCTCTACTTGCAGACTTTGACTGCATTATGCTCTACTTGCAGACTTTGACTGCATTATGCTCTACTTGCAGACTTTGACTGCATTATGCTCTACTTGCAGACTTTGACTGTAGTATTTTCATCTTGCAGACTTTGACTGCATTATGCTCTACTTGCAGACTTTGACTGTAGTATTTTCATCTTGCAGACTTTGACTGCATTATGCTCTACTTGCAGACTTTGACTGTAGTATTTTCATCTTGCAGACTTTGACTGCATTATGCTCTACTTGCAGACTTTGACTGCATTATGCTCTACTTGCAGACTTTGACTGCATTATGCTCTACTTGCAGACTTTGACTGCATTATGCTCTACTTGCAGACTTTGACTGCATTATGCTCTACTTGCAGACTTTGACTGCATTATGCTCTACTTGCAGACTTTGACTGCATTATGCTCTACTTGCAGACTTTGACTGCATTATGCTCTACTTGCAGACTTTGACTGCATTATGCTCTACTTGCAGACTTTGACTGCATTATGCTCTACTTGCAGACTTTGACTGCATTATGCTCTACTTGCAGACTGTGACACTATGGTTCAAACTCCACTATTTGTTTGTTCTCCTCCATTAGCTCCCATTGTTTTCTGTTACTAGTAAATATTTTAAAAGCTTGGTTCTCTTTCCCTCCCCCTTTTAATGAAATCTTATCATGCCATCAACTAGATAATGAAACAGAAAGGAGATAAAGCATAAATTGTTCATTTGAAGTAAGCACTGCCATGAACAGCGTTACGGTTACAGGCATTTGTACAAGATATAGTAGTATGAACAAAGTGAATAAACTATAAAATGCAACAACAATAACAGCAGCATCGAAAACAATAATCTAACAATAATGCTAAAGACCATTGATATGTATCTTGCAGCCGGAAGAGAAGATCGATGCATTCCGTGGATGACTATAACAGAACTGTCAAGTAAGACGGTAGTGTAGACTTGTAGAAAGAGGTCAAGCAATACAGTAAACATGTGCTATGTCAGTTCATGATCGATAACCATGACTTGTAAACAACTGCAGTACATTCAAACATCGGAAGTACGCCAATAAATGTTCAATACTCCGCTCATTCAGGCAACCTTGCTTAAGAGCCAAAGCGGGTTGTTTTTGCGTTTATCCCCTTGTATGTACTATCTGCGAAACTAACCTTCAGGGGTCTACAAAATTTATCAAATATAGGCCCAGATAAACGTCCTCTACAAGAGTTAACTTGGCCGTTATAACTGATAAAGAATTGCCTGTATGTACAGTACAAAAATACCTCTAAACAAGACGGATGTAATTGTTATAAGGGCCTACAAAAAAAAATAAACGTAGCCACCAGTCGAGCTATATTTTGTAGATCCCTGCACTACTGCGATTAGAAAACAAGAAAGGTGGGGGAGGGGGACGATGAAAGTACAAATAGCATTATGTATAGTATATTAAGAGACAATGGCTGCGATCTCCGACTAGTACAGTCACTGCCAAGAAGGAAAGGAATGGCAAACTACCTTCTTATATTGCCTAGAATAATCAAGACAAACCACAACTTTATATTTACAGTTAACGACGTTAATGGGGACTTCACAGCCACGGTAGGGAGCGTCATGTGCTACAGGTGACACCCGATCGTCATCAAGCTACTGTATTCAAGATAAAAAATAAAGAGACACTAGCAATAGGAACCTGGAACATTAGATCAGCATTCCAGGTTGGAAAACTAGAAAACATCAGCCAAGAAATGACGAGAATGAAATTGAACATCTTGGGATTATGTGAAATGAGATGGAAAGGAGCAGGATTATTACAACGCGACAGTGGAAATGTAATTTACTCTGGGGGAACCACACACGAAAGAGGAGTTGGCATCATGTTAGATAGAGAAAGAAGCGAAACAGTGAAAGGATGTTGGCTAGTATCAGATAGAATTCTGGTGGTAAAATTGAGAGGCAGACCAATGGATATCAACATAATTCAGGTTTATGCACCAACAAGTAATAGCGAAGAAGAAGACATTGACACTTTTTTATGAAGAGCTAGAGGCGGCCATGGAACAATGTAAATCCCAAGAAATAACTATTATATCAGGGGATTTCAATGTATAGGTAGGAACGGCTAAAGTGCAAAATGTGACCGGGGGGCATGGCCTTGGAGAGACGAATGATAGAAGGGATAGATTGGGCAAAGACACATGAAATGATTATAGGTAACACCTTGTTCAAACAACACCCTAGGCGACTATGGACATGGCAAAGCCAAGACAAAAAAGTACACAATCAAATTGATTTTATACTGGTACAGAGAAGATTCAGGAATGGGCTAACATTCCAGGCCAAAACAAGGCCAGGATCAGATTGTAATAGTGACCATGTACCAGTAGTTGGAAAGATAAGAATAAAACTGCGGAAGGCACAGAAATCACCAAGAAATATAAAATTAGAACTAGATATGCTAAGAGTAGATAAACAGATGAGTGCTGATAGTACAAAAATAGATATAATGCTATTGAGAAAAAACAGGACATCCAGGAGCAGTGGGAAATGCTCAAAAAATCGATGCAACAAACATCAAAAGAAGTAATACCAATGACTAAAGAATCAACAAAAAGAAATGGGTGACAGAAGAAATATTACAACTAATTGACGAAAGAAGAAAATATAAAAAAGAAGAACGGACGTACAAAATATTGCACAAGGAGATTCAAAACAAATGCAGAGAAGCAAAGGAAGGATGGTTAAAACAGAAATGTGAAAAAATGGAAATACAACAAAAGAAAGACTCAAAATTTATGCACAATCAGTTAAATGTTTAACAGGAAGTAAAGAAGTCAAAGTTTCAGGATGTGTGAAATCAATGGAAGGAAATATAATAATGGGACAGGAGAAGACAATGGAAAGATGGACAGAATATATCAGTCAACACTATGATAATGAAAGACCAGAATTAAACAATTCAAATGAAGACACAGGACCACCAATAATGCAGAGTGAAGTGGAGGACGCAATTCAACACATGAAAAGAGGCAAAGCTCCAGGTACCGACAATATAACAATCGAAGAGATAAATGCATTAGGAGAGCTGGGAGTACAAGTCATAACAAAACTACTCAATGACATATACAACACTGGACACATACCTGAAGATCTACTAAAATCTATCTTTGTAGCCATACCGAAGAAGTCAGGCGCCACTGATAGTGAAGACCATCGCACTATTAGTCTCATGAGCCACATGACTAAAATATTACTAAGAATAATCATGAGACGTGTAAGAAACAAAATAAAACTAGAAATAAGTGAAGAACAATGTGGATTTGTGGAAGGAAAGGGCACCAATAATGCAATATACATCTTAAGAACATTGATACAAACATCTATAGAGGTAAAGAAAGATCTATATATGTGCTTTATAGACTACACGAAAGCATTTGACAAAGTAAAGCACGTGGAAATAATAAATATGCTGGAGAAATTAAACATTGATGGCAAGGATCTGCGAATCATAAAAAAAACATGTACTGGCAACAAACAGCAGCTATACGAATTAACAACCAAACAGGGCAATTTCAATTCATAAAACAAGGAGTCAGACAAGGCTGTGTTCTGTCGCCGGATTTGTTTTCACTTTACAGCGAACATATTATGAGATCAATAGTAGACAGAAAAGGAATTGAAGTCAACGGTCACCATATGAAGTCAACATAAATAATTTACGATATGCGGATGACACAGTCTTAATAGCAGAGACAGAGAATGAGCTACAAGAAATGATAGATAAAATAGTAAAAGAAAGCAACAAGAAAGGTCTCAATCTGAATAGTACGAAAACAGAAGTAATGGTTATATCGAAGAAACAATCATTACCATCATGCAGCATAAAAATAAACAAGACAAATCTGAAACAAGTACAACGTTTGAAATACTTGGGCACAATAATAACATCAGATGGGAGATGCACCACAGAAATAAAAAGCAGAATAGCTCAGGCCAAAATAGCATTTCAGAAAATGAAAAATATCTTATGCAACAAATCTATGTCAATAGAGATGAGAAAGAGAGTTCATCGGTGCTATATAGAACCAATTCTGACCTATGGAAGCGAATCATGGACAATAGACAAACAAATGAAAAGACGATTAGATGCCACAGAGATGGGATTTCTCAGAAGAATGTTTAAAGTTCCCTGGACAGCTAAAAAGACCAATGAGGAAGTTCTCAAAGAGGCCAACACAAAAAGGGAGCTCTTAAAAAACATCAGAAAGAAGCAATCAACATTTTTTGGGCACATCATGAGAAGAGGAAAGTTGGAATACTTGGTTACAACTGGCAAAATAAAAGGAAAGAGAGATCGCGGACGACAAATAGAGAAAATACTGGATAGCTTGGTGTCATGGCATGGAAAACAGTAAATAACTTCCCAAGCCGCCCTGTTTCTTGCCACTCTTTAAGATCATTCCATGGCTTCCCCATTCATCTTCATCTCTGCCTCCACCTGTCTTCTCCCAGAAAATGTTGGTCTTCCTCTTTGTATCTTCCCCTGGGGATTCAAAGAAAAAGGATAAGGGCCTGTCGTGTAATGCTCTCAATTGGCTTCCGCATTAAGTGTCTTATCCAGCGTTATCGTCTTCTTTGTATCTCTTTTCCACTGTTATCAGTACTAGAACTTACTTTGGATTTCCACATTGATTCCTAGTGCAACGAATGATGCTCCTGCTTTTTGTATCTTTATTTTGGTATAATTGTCCGTTCATTCTTCTTTAACTATATTTTGCCCTGATATATGTTAGATTGTACGTCTAGTAGAGGTATTTCTCATATTATTATTTGGTTATTGCCAACTGTATTAATTCTCAGGGCCTATCTTTATTTACTTTCAGTCCCAGCTATTGTGATCTCTCATCAAGTATGCTCGTTTTATCTTGTATCTGTTGCTGATTATTTGATAGGATAGCTATATCATCAGCAAAGTCTAAGTCATCAAGTTATTTGTTCAGTGACCACTGGATTCCATTTCTGTTGTTGTGAGTTATTTTCATAACCCAGTTTATGGCAGCAGAAAGAGAATTGGAGATAGAAGGCAACTCTACCTTACTCTTGTTCTTATTTCAAATGATTATGTAAGCCACCCTTCGTGCATAAATTACATTGAGTTCCTTCATACATTGTAACTTCCAAAGTATTCCTATGTCTAAACTATCAAATGCCATTCCGTAATGACTCAGTAACTTCCAAAGTATTCCTATGTCTAAACTATCAAATGCCATTCCGTAATGACTCAGTAACTTCCAAAGTATTCCTATGTCTAAACTATCAAATGCCATTCCGTAATGACTCAGTAACTTCCAAAGTATTCTATGTCTAAACTATCAATGCCATTCCGTAATGACTCAGTAACTTCCAAAGTATTCCTATGTCTAAACTATCAAATGCCATTCCGTAATCTATGAACCCGATATCAAGTGGGAACTGTAGTTAACAAGCTGCTTTCTTCAGCTATTACACGTAAGGTAATTTTTTATCAGGGAATTGTAAGAAAACCAAAATTGAACAAGGTGTCCCACAAGGCGGAGTATTGAACTTTGATATCCACTTGTAGGTTTTGAGAATTATCTGTGTTTAAGAACATAGTTTTTGTCTTTTTGATATCCATATCTAATCCATATTCTTTACTTGTTATGTTTATTTCATTAAGTAATTGTTGTAGATCTTTAGGATTTTGTGCTAGTAATACAGTATCATCAGCACATCTTAGGTTATTGATTATCTTTCAATTAATGATGAGGCATGGCATCCCTGTGATGTTTTTAAATCAGATGATAGGATGCGTCCATATCTTGCTGTTATTTTTTACATCAGTAGGTGTAGAGTTCTCTTTGTTATATGTTATTATTTCTGTGTGCCAGTATAAATTACATATTAGTCTTATGTCCATGTCATCTAGATGTATATCTTTTAGGCATTCTATAAGTTGTTTGTGGTGTATTCTATCAAAAGCGTTGGTGTAGTCTATGAAGCAGACATATATTGGTTTGTTTACTTCTGTGTACTTTTCGATTAATGGCCTCATGCAGAATATGGCTTCTTTTGTCCCACTGTTTTTCCTACATCCAAATTGTGTTCTTCTAATTCCATATTGATTTTATTCTGAATCATTCCTTGTATAACTTTTAACATGATTTTTGTTACCTGGCTCATAAGGCTTATTGTTCTAAAATCACTGCATTCAACTGCACCATTATTTTTAGGCAATGCAATTAAAGTTGGCGCTTTTATTTCATTCGGAATATATCTTGTATTATATATGTCGTTGCATGTGTCTATGATCACTTCATTGCCAAAATCTTTTAGTGCTTTTATCATCTCTACTGTATCTTGTCAGGCCCTGCATCTTACTCCTTTTTTCCTTTCTTGTATAGCTTTTGAATTAGGGTTTAAGTAACTTTTTTTTCTAAACCTAAGCGTCCATGAGCATCTAATGGACTTAAAAGAGAACGTGGAGTGACCATTGTTAACTCAACAAGATACTGCCCTTACAGATCAAGTGTTGAATGGTTTTAGTCATAGTTGGATACAAGGCATGATCCTCGACCACCAGTCATTGGCATAACGGGCAAAGTCGTGGTACTCATGACCTTCTCTGTCACCAGAGGCAACCCATAGTCTTTCAAGGCATCTTTCACCTGAGAACAATGTGCTCGACTTCACATTCGTGTTTGTTTGCGCAACTGACAACGGAACAAAGGAGACTACACAGTCTAACGGCATGCATCTTCCCGATTTTCACATATGGTTGTTCATGATGGACAATCTCGCAGACAGCTAGGAAGATAATTGATTCATTCGAAACAAAAAGGTACAGACAAATCCTTGAGATACCCTGGATAATGAAAAAGAGCAATGAATATGAAAGATTTAAACATTAAAAATAACTGGTTTATAGACAACATTCTGTGGAGGAAATTAAAATACTATGGCCACTGCAAAAGATGCAGCGGGCTGCACAAGATAATAATGGAAGACATGGTTACTGGGCGACGCATCTGGGGCAGACCAAGAAGAAGGTGGTTTCAAGACATGAAGGAGACCTTGAGCATGAGAACAAAAGAAGTGGGAGATCTGGCTAGAGGCAGATTATTTCACACGGGCTTTTGTGAATGCAACGTTCAGCAAATGACTTGAGACCTGATGATGATGATGATGATGATGGTGGTGGTGGTGGTGGTGGTGGTGGCGGCGGCGGCGGCGGTGGCGGTGCTGGCGGTGGTGGTGATTGATGATGATTGATGATGATGATTGATGATGATTGATGATGATGATGATGATGATGATGATGATGATGATTGATGATGATGATTGATGATGATGATTGATGATGATGATTGATGATGATGATTGATGATGATGATGATGATTGATGATGATGATTGATGATTGATGATGATGATGATGGCAAGAAAATGGTGAGATCAGCTGAAATCTAAATAATGCCTAAGAGAACTGAACGGACGACATGCCCAAATTAGATAGATCTTGGCCTTCTGATGCTCTTCCATTGAACAAATATTTGGAAAATAATCCTGCTGGACGTTCTAGACATTGCGGCATGCCATGAGTGTTAAAAGCCATCACAGTGGCGACTGCAACTATCGTTATCGAGTTCACGTGACCAAGGGTTGGGAGGGGGCGCTCATGTTGACAAGTTTAAACGTTGTCAGTGAATTGTGACGCCCCTGTGTTTCTCACAAAGTCGTAGCTGCATTGGTACGTGCCAAGTGTCTATTGGCTTCATATGTGTGACTTTCTGAAGCTTCTAAGTCCGAGAATGAAGTCTAGGGCATGCAAATATGGACAATCTTATTGTATAAGCGGAAAAGGTTTGATCTCTCAACTGCACAACAAACAGTGGAGAATGATCTATTTCACCTCAGAGCAGGTACAATGAACAGTGGAGAAGGATTTGATATCAGAGCAGGTTCAATGAACAGTGGAGAAGGATTTAATCTTAGAGCAGGTACAATGAACAGTGGAGAAGGATTTAATCTTAGAGCAGGTACAATGAACAGTGGAGAAGGATTTAATCTTAGAGCAGGTACAACGAACAGTGGAGAAGGATTTAATCTTAGAGCAGGTACAATGAACAGTGGAGAAGGATTTAATCTTAGAGCAGGTACAATGAACAGTGGAGAAGGATTTAATCTTAGAGCAGGTACAACGAACAGTGGAGAAGGATTTAATCTTAGAGCAGGTACAATGAACAGTGGAGAAGGATTTAATCTTAGAGCAGGTACAACGAACCGTGGAGAAGGATTTAATCTTAGAGCAGGTACAATGAACAGTGGAGAAGGATTTAATCTTAGAGCAGGTACAACGAACAGTGGAGAAGGATTTAATCTTAGAGCAGGTACAACGAACAGTGGAGAAGGATTTAATCTTAGAGCAGGTACAATGAACAGTGGAGAAGGATTTAATCTTAGAGCAGGTACAATGAACAGTGGAGAAGGATTTGATCTTAGAGCAGCTACAACGAACAGTGAAAAATCTGATCTCTGAACAGGCACAATGAATATTTTGTCCCGTGATATTTATATTTCTTAACTAGATGTATATTCATGGTTCATGTTTCCTTCGCTATTTCTTCTTTCGTTCTCTCAAAACGCATACACACGCATCAAGAAGTTACAAATAGGTGTTCCTCTTGCTTGTCTGGAGACACCTGCATGCGAACATTCTGCATTCCTGTTATAATGTTCAGTACCATCATGATCATCAAGTACCGGGCCTACTGGCGTAGGTGATCATGTCTCTGGGTGTCCGGTTAGCGCAATCGATAGGCGGTTGGCTTACCACGGCAACAGCCGGGGTTCGTACCCTGGCGAGGACACCTGGGTTTTACTAATTCCCTAAAAAATTAGTACCTCTGAAGTCGGAGTAAATCTGCCTGCATGGCGAGGGGCATCCTGTAATGGATAAAACAGACTTTACACGCAAAATTCAGTCCTACAAAATTGAGTGGGTGGGACTTCGTCAGAGGTCAAAAGCTGACGAAAGCGAACGAACGAACGATCATGTCTCTCCACAACTTTCGATCTCGACAGTACTTTATCATTTCTGTTGTTGAACTTCTGCCAAGCCATTTTCTTAAGCTGTCTGGTATTTTCTCTCTTTGCTTCCCTCTAACTCTTCGTCCCTCAATTTTTCCAGTTGTTACAATATATTCCAGTTGTTCTCTTCTCATTACATGGCCAAAAAATAATGATTGTTTCTTCTTAATATTGGAAATTAGCTCTCTTTTTGCTTTGACCTCTTTCAGAACATTTTCATTATTCTTCTTAGCTGACCATGGTATTCTCAACATTCTTCTGTAAAACCACATTTCTACAGACTCCAGTGATTTTCTTGTCTGTTTCGTATTGTCCATGATTCGCATCCATATGTTAAGACTGGCTCTACGTAACATTTAAGAACTCTTTTTTTTGTTTCTATTGTCAAAAATGGATTGCACAGTATCTTCCTCATTTTTTGGAAAGCTGCTTTTGTCTGAGCCATTCTGCATCTCACCTCTTTTGTACATCTTCCGTCTGAGGTTAACAAAGTTCCCAAATATTTAAATTCATTTACCTGTTTTAATATTGTTCCACTTGTCTTTATTTTGCACTGAGGTGATGTCTTTTTCTTTGTTGTTACCATTACTTCTGTCTTTTTGCTATTAAGGGTTCTTTATTTTTGCTTTCTTTCACTATAATGTCCAACATTTCTTGTAACTCATTTTCACTCTTAGCGATTAATACTGTATCATCAGCATACCTTAGATTATTTATATTATGACCTCCAATTGTTATTCCAGGCATGCCCCTTATGGATCTTAAAATAATCTCACTATAAATATTGAACAAATCTGGTGGCAGCACACAACCTTGTCTAACACCCTGTTTTATAATGTTCAGTATAGAGCTTTTATTTATTTTTTTATTTTATTTCAACCACTGGATCGGTGAATAGATCTGAAACTAGCGAGAGGGAAGAGAATATGAAAGGAAACCCATTAGTGAACGTATATCGCGTGTGTGTGTGTGTGTGTGTGTGAGAGAGAGAGAGAGAGAGAGAGAGAGAGAGTGAGTGAAATGAGACGATACGACTGATCTTTTCATATATATTTTATTTCTGAAGAGGACACTATCTCGTGTGTTTATAACAGAAATTATAATTTCTTTTTCTGTCCCTTTCTCTCTCGTTCTCTCTCTCTCTCTCTTCTCTCTCTCTCTCTCTCTCTGTTTCTGTCACTTATGTAGAGCTCAAAATAAAGCTATATAAAGATTGAATGCATCATCAATTCCCCTGTGGTGATAGACGTCATAATAATGTTGTATGAACAGAGTCTGCTGTATAAAGAGACATTCGCTGGACCAAGCAAATACACAAAACATATTCTAAATGCTTGCCTTTTGTCCGGATTACTAATTAACGTTTTCACTAAAAGATCATTTATTTTCAATGAGAAAAAAAAGCATGTCTGTCAGACTTTTTCTCTCCCTCTCTCTCTCTCTCTCTCTTTCTATCGGTGTCTCACATTCACGCTCTCCCCCACCTCTCTCTCAAACAAAAAAACACGTACTCGGTCTCCCCCCCTCTCTCTCTCTCTCTCTCTCTCTCTCTCTCTCCTCTGTCCCTCTCTCTCTCTCTCCTCTGTCTCTCTCTCTCTCTTTCTATCGGTGTCTCACATTCACGCTCTCCCCACCTCTCTCTCAAACAAAAAAACGCGTACTCGGTCTCCCCCCACCTCTCTCTCAAACAAAAAAACACGTATTCGGTCTCTCTCTCTCTTCTCTCTCTCCTCTGTCTCTCTCTCTCTCTCCTCTGTCTCTCTCTCTCTCTTTCTATCGGTGTCTCACATTCACGCTCTCCCCCACCTCTCTCTCAAACAAAAAAACACGTACTCGGTCTCCCCCCCCTCTCTCTCTCTCTCTCTCTCTCTCTCTCTCTCTCTCTCTCTCTCTTTCTATCGGTGTCTCACATTCACGCTCTCCCCCACCTCTCTCTCAAACAAAAAAACACGTACTCGGTCTCCCCCTCTCTCTCTCTCTCTCTCTCTCTCTCTCTCCTTTCTCTCTCTCTCTCTCCTCTCTCTCTCTCTCTCTTTCTATCGGTGTCTCACATTCACGCTCTCTCCCTCTCTCTCTCTCTCTCCCTCTCTCTCTCTCTCTCCTCTCTCTCTCTCTCTCTCTCTCTCTCCTCTCTCTCTCTCTCTCTCCCTCTCTCTCTCTCTCTCCTCTCTCTCTCTCTCTCTCTCTCTCCTCTCTCTCTCTCTCCTCTCTCTCTCTCTCCTCTCTCTCTCTCTCTCCTCTCTCTCTCTCTCTCTCCTCTCTCTCCCTCTCTCTCTCTCTCTCCTCTCTCTCTCTCTCTCTCTCCTCTCTCTCTCTCTCTCCTCTCTCTCTCTCTCTCTTTCTATCGGTGTCTCACATTCACGCTCTCCCCCACCTCTCTCTCAAACAAAAAAACACGTACTCGGTCTCCCTCCCTCTCTCTCTCTCTCTCTCTCTCTCTCTCTCTCTCTCTCTCTCTCTCTCTCTCTCTCTCTCTCACACACACACATAAAGTGCTCACTATTATTCACAATGAGTTATTTCTCAGAAAGCGAGGGATACATTTGTATTTGCAATCATTCACTTCCTCATTGTGCACGAGTCTACATTTTTCATTTCATTCAATTCTCAGCTTTCCCTTCCAGCTCAATCCTTGCCGCCATCTCTGTCCCTAATTCACTTCTCCGTCCATTAATACGCTTTTAACATATTCGCAATTCCTTTCCACAATAATTTTGCATTGATTTCCATAATAGGGCACATTTTGCAATGCTTTGTTCTTTTGACTTCCAGAACATGGCACATTTTGCAATGTTTTGTTGTATATGCTTGTAGTTGTCGCTCCAAGGATATTAATCAAGACAAAATTTGCTTGTAGTTGTCGCTCCGAGGATATTAATCAAGACAACATATGCTTGTAGTTGTTGCTCCTAGGATATTAAGACAACATATACTTGTAGTTGTCGCTCCTAGGATATTAAGACAACATTTGCTTGTAGATGTCGCTCCTAGGATATTAAGACAACATTTGCTTGTAGATGTCGCTCCTAGGATATTAAGACAACATATACTTGTAGTTGTCGCTCCTAGGATATTAAGACAACATATGCTTGTAGTTGTCGCTCCTAGGATATTAAGACAACATTTGCTTGTAGATGTCGCTCCTAGGATATTAAGACAACATTTGCATGTAGATGTCGCTCCTAGGATATTAAGACAACATATACTTGTAGTTGTCGCTCCTAGGATATTAAGACAACATTTGCTTGTAGATGTCGCTCCTAGGATATTAAGACAACATATGCTTGTAGTTGTCGCTCCTAGGATATTAAGACAACATTTGCTTGTAGATGTCGCTCCTAGGATATTAAGACAACATTTGCTTGTAGATGTCGCTCCTAGGATATTAAGACAACATATACTTGTAGTTGTCGCTCCTAGGATATTAAGACAACATTTGCTTGTAGATGTCGCTCCTAGGATATTAAGACAACATATGCTTGTAGTTGTCGCTCCTAGGATATTAAGACAACATTTGCTTGTAGATGTCGCTCCTAGGATATTAAGACAACATATGCTTGTAGTTGTCGCTCCTAGGATATTAAGACAACTTATACTTGTAGTTGTCGCTCCTAGGATATTAAGACAACTTATGCTTGTAGATGTCGCTCTTAGGATATTAATCAAGACAACTTATACTTGTAGTTGTCGCTCCTAGGATATTAAGACAACTTATGCTTGTAGATGTCGCTCTTAAGATATTAATCAAGACAACATTTGCTTGTAGTTGTCGCTCCAAGGATATTAAGACAACTTATGCTTGTAGTTGTCGCTCCTAGGATATTAAGACAACTTATGCTTGTAGTTGTCGCTCCTAGGATATTAAGACAACTTATGCTTGTAGTTGTCGCTCCTAGGATATTAAGACAACATTTGCTTGTAGTTGTCGCTCCTAGGATATTAAGACAACTTATGCTTGTAGTTGTCGCTCCTAGGATATTAAGACAACTTATGCTTGTAGTTGTCGCTCCTAGGATATTAAGACAACTTATGCTTGTAGTTGTCGCTCCTAGGATATTAAGACAACATTTGCTTGTAGTTGTCTCTCCTAGGATATTAAGACAACTTATGCTTGTAGTTGTCGCTCCTAGGATATTAAGACAACATTTGCTTGTAGTTGTCGCTCCTAGGATATTAAGACAACTTATGCTTGTAGTTGTCGCTCCAAGGATTTTAATCAAAACAACTTATGCATGTAGATGTCGCTCCAAGGATATTAAGACAACATATACTTGTAGTTGTCGCTCCTAGGATATTAAGACAACTTATGCTTGTAGTTGTCGCTCCTAGGATATTAAGACAACTTATGCTTGTAGTTGTCGCTCCAAGGATTTTAATCAAAACAACTTATGCATGTAGTTGTCGCTCCAAGGATATTAATCAAGACAACTTATGCTTGTAGTTGTCGCTCCAAGGATTTTAATCAAAACAACATATGCATGTAGATGTCGCTCCTAGGATATTAATCAAGACAACATTTGCTTGTAGATGTCGCTCCAAGGATTTTAATCAAGACAGCATATGCTTGTAGATGTCGCTCCAAGGATATTAATCAAGACAACATATGCTTGCAGTTGTCGATACAAGGATATTAATCAAGACAACATATGCTTGCAGTTGTCGCTGCAAGGATATTAATCAAGACAACATATGCTTGCAGTTGTCGCTACAAGGATTTTAATCAAGACAACATATGCATGTTGTTGTCGCTCCTGGTATATTAATCAAGACAACATATTCTTGCAGTTGTCGCTACAAGGATTTTAATCAAAACAACATATGCATGTAGTTGTCGCTCCTGGTATATTAATCAAGACAACATATGCATGTTGTTGTCGCTCCTGGTATATTAATCAAGACAACATCTGCTTGTAGTTGTCGCTCCTGGTATATTAATCAAGACAACATCTGCTTGTAGATGTCGCTCCTGGTATATTAATCAAGACAACATATGCATGTAGTTGTCGCTCCTGGTATATTAATCAAGACAACATATGCTTGTAGTTGTCGCTCCTGGTATATTCATTACTGTCCTTACCAGATGTTGTTATTGTTGAAGAAGACATGTCATGGACATCGACTCTATGACATGCACGCATATGGTTCATAAACCACATTGATGTGATCGAATATGCCTGATCCTTTATTCCCTGTTAGCGATGTTGACGTTTGTCGTTACCAGCCGGACGTTGAACTTTTTTATTTCATTGCCATTGTTGCCCTGGGTTATTATCAAATTGTCATTGTTATGTAGATTCCTCGACAGAAATGTCACGCTCTTCCTGCATGCATATATTTTAGTTATCTTTCCTGCTTTTGATTTACATGGGTGGTGTGATCTCTGAATGTAATCTGAATGTGAATTTTTAGCCTTTTTTTTTTTGCTGACATTTTTAGCAGCTTTGTGCACCAGACAGCCACACAGGCATTGATTTCTAGCAGCTTTGTGCACCAGACAGCCACACAGACATTGATTTCTAGCAGCTTTGTGCACCAGACAGCCACACAGACATTGATTTCTAGCAGCTTTGTGCACCAGACAGCCACACAGACATTGATTTCTAGCAGCTTTGTGCACCAGACAGCCACACGGGCATTGATTTTCTGTAAAACTTGTTTCTTCCCCTTATTTTTTTCTTTTCAAATGTTATTTCATAGTCTATATATTTTTTTTGCCGTTCATGTAGAAATTTAATCTTGTTGCAGATGATGTTCTCGAAGTTTTTTGGGGGTTTTTTTTTTTTGTTCTGCTTTTCTATTTTATGTAACAAATACATCTATTTCAAGGTTGTATATTATTTTTCTCTTTCAAATATGTTTTATGTTACAGTGAATAGGAGCAATGGCTGGCCTACCAAAGGCAATATGTTTATTTACCAGCGTTTGTTGTTTCCATATTGTATCTCAGTGTTTAAGCCGTGATCAACACCTTACTCATAGTGGTCATCTAAAGTGATGGCCATAATCAGAAATCTTGTAAACAGGATAACGCCTTCGTCTTATTATGAAGAGGACATAGACTATATAGTAGCAAGCAGCTACTAGACATACTTCTGTTTTACATAGACTATATAGTAGCAATCAGCTACTAGACATACTTCTGTTTTACATACACTATATAGCAGCAAGCAGCTACTAGACATACTTCTGTTTTACATACACTATATAGCAGCAAGCAGCTACTAGACATACTTCTGTTTTACATACACTATATAGTAGTAAGCAGCTACTAGACATACTTCTGTTTTACATACACTATATAGCAGCAAGCAGCTACTAGACATACTTCTGTTTTACATACACTATATAGCAGCAAGCAGCTACTAGACATACTTCTGTTTTACATACACTATATAGCAGCAAGCAGCTACTAGACATACTTCTGTTTTACATACACTATATAGCAGCAAACAGCTACTAGACATACGTCTGTTTTACATAGACTATATAGTAGCAAGCAGCTACTAGACATACTTCTGTTTTACATAGACTATATAGTAGCAAGCAGCTACTAGACATACGTCTGTTTTACATAGACTATATAGTAGCAAGCAGCTACTAGACATACTTCTGTTTTACATAGACTATATAGTAGCAAGCAGCTACTAGACATACTTCTGTTTTACATAGACTATATAGTAGCAAGCAGCTACTAGACATACTTCTGTTTTACATAGACTATATAGTAGCAAGCAGCTACTAGACATACTTCTGTTTACATAGACTATATAGTAGCAAGCAGCTACTAGACATACTTCTGTTTTACATAGACTATATAGTAGCAAGCAGCTACTAGACATACTTCTGTTTTACATAGACTATATAGTAGCAAGCAGCTACTAGACATACTTCTGTTTTACATAGACTATATAGTAGCAAGCAGCTACTAGACATACGTCTGTTTTACATAGACTATATAGTAGCAAGCAGCTACTAGACATACGTCTGTTTTACATAGACTATATAGTAGCAAGCAGCTACTAGACATACTTCTGTTTTACATAGACTATATAGTAGCAAGCAGCTACTAGACATACGTCTGTTTTACATAGACTATATAGTAGCAAGCAGCTACTAGACATACTTCTGTTTTACATAGACTATATAGTAGCAAGCAGCTACTAGACATACTTCTGTTTTACATAGACTATATAGTAGCAAGCAGCTACTAGACATACTTCTGTTTTACATAGACTATATAGTAGCAAGCAGCTACTAGACATACTTCTGTTTTACATAGACTATATAGTAGCAAGCAGCTACTAGACATACTTCTGTTTTACATAGACTATATAGTAGCAAGCAGCTACTAGACATACTTCTGTTTTACATAGACTATATAGTAGCAAGCAGCTACTAGACATACTTCTGTTTTACATAGACTATATAGTAGCAAGCAGCTACTAGACATACTTCTGTTTTACATAGACTATATAGTAGCAAGCAGCTACTAGACATACGTCTGTTTTACATAGACTATATAGTAGCAAGCAGCTACTAGACATACTTCTGTTTTACATAGACTATATAGTAGCAAGCAGCTACTAGACATACTTCTGTTTTACATAGACTATATAGTAGCAAGCAGCTACTAGACATACTTCTGTTTTACATAGACTATATAGTAGCAAGCAGCTACTAGACATACTTCTGTTTTACATAGACTATATAGTAGCAAGCAGCTACTAGACATACGTCTGTTTTACATAGACTATATAGTAGCAAGCAGCTACTAGACATACTTCTGTTTTACATAGACTATATAGCAGCAAGCAGCTACTAGACATACTTTTGTTTTACATAGACAATATAGCAGCAAGCAGCTACTAGATATACTTCTGTTTTACATAGACTATATAGTAGCAAGCAGCTACTAGACATACTTCTGTTTTACATAGACTATATAGCAGCAAAGGGAGCCGCGATAGCTCAGTGGTTAGTGAACTGGACTACCATGGACAAGGGGAAGGGTTCGATCCCAACCGACGGCTTCCGGGTTCACCCAGCCTTAAATGGGTACCGGATTTTTTTCTGGGAAAGTAAAGCAGCACGGGCGTAATACTGACCACATTACCCCAAAAATCATGTGCTGAAGGTCTGTAAAATATAGGGTCACTAACACCATATTTCCCTATACGCCACTTGGCGTGACAGGGGTACTTTACTTTTTTTTTTTTTTACTTATATAGCAACAAGCAGCTATTTGACATACTTCTGCTTTACATACACTATATAGCAGAAAGCAGCTACTAGACATACTTCTGTTTTACATAGACTATATACCAACAAGCAGCTACTTGACATACTTCTGTTTTACATACACTATATAGCAGCAAGCAGCTACTAGACATACTTCTGTTTTACATACACTATATAGCAGCAAGCAGCAACTAGACATACTTCTGTTTTACATAGACTATATAGCAGCAAGCAGCTACTAGACATACTTATGTTTTACATACACTATATAGCAGAAAGCAGCGACTAGACATACTTCTGTTTTACATACATTATATAGCAGAAAGCAGCTACTAGACATACTTCTGCTTACATACACTATGTAGCAGCAAGCAGCTACTAGACATACTTCTGTTTACATAGACTATATAACAGTACGCTGATACTAGACATACTTCTTTTTTACCACTGACGACGTTTTTTTTTTCTCTTTAAAAATGATCTGTTAGTGAAATCTTTAATTAGAAATCGGTAAAAAACGGCAATCAGAAGAATTGAGAATAGCTTTTGTATCTTGCATGGTCAAGTGAATGTTTCTTGTATAACATACTCTTTTCAATCAACTTTCATTTATTATAACTTCTACCACCACAGGGGAAATGAAGATAACCGTGCATTTAATTCTGACAAGGATTTTATATTTCGAGCTCTTCATATAGAACACTTTCTTGACATAGAGTGGAGGGATTGAAATAATGAGCTCTAAAATTACCACATTAGAAAGTCTGAACTTTACTAACAACATTTTTGCAGTCAAGACATTCCCATATCCGCTTCGCAAATCTTTCCAACAGCCAGCGTGATATGAGCATACTGATCGTTCCTGTTTCGTCCTGGCTGTAATTCGTTGTTGGTCGCCTGGTCACTTGGAGCTGTAGGCTCGAGGCTACAATCAATTGAACAACAGCTTTGCGATCATGGATGTTTGTAGATATGATGATGTCAGTCGACGATAGCAGCTGTAACTGAAAACGTCACGATAGTAACAGTGTTTTCGAGTTTCCCTTTTAGCCCTCAGGCTTACTTCTATATATGGCGATGAGTAAACACAACATTACATATGTAAATTCTCCACACGTAGTCTCACTGTATCGCTTAAGCCTCAGTTAAACTATCGTCCTGAGTATATCAAATAGAGCGACCATTGACCATAAATAATGCCCACCACTACCGCTGCTCTCATTATTGAGTGCCGTCTCCGCATCGAAGGTTGGCTACCATGGAGCACCATACCACTCTGTCTCTTGCTTTGATGGTGCAGATTGTCATAGGTTGACTCGTCCATCTGTTGATGTTACCGCTGCTCTACAAACTCATTTCAAGCTAGATTGTTTCATCTTCCATCAAGCACGTCGCTGAATCCAAATGATCTAGTCAGATATAAAGCACTAACTTTGGCTACCTACATTTCAGACAATTGGCTTACTAAAAGACATTATCTCCAGCTTCACCAATGTGTGTGTGTGTGCGTGCGTGTGTGTGTGTGTGCGTGTGTGTGTGTGCGTGCGTGTGTGTGTGTGTGTACGTGCGTGCGTGCGCGTGTGTGTGTGTACGTGCGTGCGTGCGTGCGTGTGTGTGTACGTGCGTGCGTGTGTGTGTGTGTGTACGTGCGTGTGTGTGTGTGTGTGTACGTGCGTGCGTGCGTGCGTGTGCCATCTCCACATCGAAGGTTGCTGCCAAGGGGCGCCATTCCGCTCTGTCTCTTTGATGACGCAGGTTGTCATAGCTGACTTGTCCATCTTTTTATGTTTCTTGTCCATGTTAGTCTTGGTCTGCCTCTGCCTCCTTTACTTGTATTTACCCTTCCAAGATAACTTTTAGCAGGCTGGTGTGTCTTTTAACATGCCCCAAAAATCTCATGTGTCTTGTTTGAATCGTGTTTAGTAGTTCACTTTTCATATCATTTTTGCTATTGTTAGTTTTAGCCCGGGTGTTATTTCTTTTGATGTTAGTATTTCTTTTTACATGGCATTAAAATTACTTTTTGCCATTCCTATTCTTTTTTTTTTTTATACTTTTTTTTTTCTTGTTGCTTATTTCAGTTTTACACTTTCCATTACTGGTTATGGTATGTCCAAGGTAGTTGTAGCTCTGAACCGTCTCCAGGTCTATTTCTTCAACTTTGATATCCACTTGTAAGTTTTGAGTATTATCTTTGTTTATGATTATAGTTTTGGTCTTTTTGATATTCATATCTAATCCACATTTTTTTTGCTTATCATGTTTATTACATTAAGTAATTGTTGTAGATCTTTAGGATTTTCTACTAGTAGCATAGCATCATCAGCATATCTTAGATTATTGATTATCTTTCCATTAATGTTTAGGCCTGGCATCTCTGAGATGTTTTTAAAGATTTGCTCAGTGTATAGATTGAACAAGCTTGGTGATAGGTTGCATTCCTGCCTTACTCCTCTTTTTGTATAAATTGGTGTAGAGTTCTCTTTGTTATATCTTATTATTGCTGTTTGCTCCCAGTAGAAATTACATATTAGTCGTATGTCTGTGTCATCTACATGTATATTTTTTTGGAATAAGTTGTTTATGAAGTTTTCTATCAAAAGCTTCGGCGTAGTCTATGAAGCAGGCATATATTGGTTTCTTTACGTCTGTGTACTTTTCGATTAATGTCCTCGTGCAGAATATGACTTCTTTTGTCCCACTGCTTTTCCTTAAATCCAAATGGTTTTCCTTCTAATTCCATATTGATTTTATTCTGAATCCTTTCTTGTATAACATTTAACAAGATTTTTGTTACATGGCTTATTAGGCTTATAAGGCTTATATCACTACATTCACCACTGTATTGCGCCATTCTCTTTAGGCGATGCAATGAAAGTATGAGAGACAAGATCAGAAATGAAGAGCTGAGAAAAAAGCTAGAAATAACCCACGCCATAGAATATATAAATAAACAATAAATAAAATGGTTTGGCCACGTGACAAGGCAGAGTAATCAAAATACAACACAACGAGCCCTCAATAAATTTTGCGAGAATACCAGACCCAAGGGTCGACCACGAAAAATATGGATCAATGGAATATTAAAGCACTAGGAAACATAGCTGCAGAAGCGAACATAAGAGCAAAAGACCGCAAATTATATCTCCCTTCGACGCTGAAAGGCAAATGAGGAAGAAAAGAAGAAAAAGAAAGGAAAAAAGAAGAATGAAAGTTAATATTTTTAATATATTAAACTATTTGTATACTGTAAACAAATATAAAACTTAAATATTATACAGTATATTATTTATATATATTATTATTAGTTATTGATATATCATAAGGGGATACCATTGCTTCTTCAGACCTCAAGCTTTCAATCTCATATTCTCATATGTTTCATTGTGTGAAATCCTTTACTAAGGCTACCATCACAAATCACTTCTTTGTTTTAATGACAAAACGCATTGCTTCGTTTTCAAATGTTGAAATAATCAGTGTCACTTTTATTTTACTCTCTCTCTCTCTCTCTCTCTCTCTCTCTCTCTCTCTCTCTCTCTCTCTCTCTCTCTCTCTCTCCTTCCTCTCAAAATAATAATGATGGACAGAACATCTGTGTTTTGGGTACCACCATCCTGCCACACATATTTATCATCTGGTTTTGAATGTCGCGAGGTCTGCCCGAGTTTGATCACATAGTATCCAGGTAAGATGACTGCTACCGCTCGATAATCTCCTTTCCCGTCCCTCATGTCGTGGCTACCAACATACTGGTGATGATTAACTGTAGACATCGATGTCTTGAGGTAATTCTCTTACCTACCATCAGATACGCCCCGTGCTGATACTGTCCCAACGTGTGCAATCTTTAATGAGGTGTCAGCATGGCATCCACACATATTTGTTTCTCTCGTTCTCATATTTTCTACCTTCGTTTATACTAGTGGGCGTGTTCGACGTTGTTGCATATTATCCTGCTTGTATTTATCCACGTGTGTCGATATTTTAAATTATCAGTGTCTGTTAGATTGTTAATAGTTTTTGTAGGTAGCCATTTAATTGTTCATTGACTTTCTAGTTCTACTTTCACATCTTAAACTCTGCTCTGAATCAGTGCTTTATCACCAGGACTTGTAAGATTATGAGAGAGAAGTGAATTAATAATTGCATGCCATTGCATCGGTTCTCAGTGTGAGCGAAGTACAGGACCCTCGGGTTTTAGGTAGGATTCACCAATGGTGGGGAGGGAGGGAGTTGCTTTAAATCTAAAAGGGAAATCTTATGATTGGCAAAAAAGGGGGACGCTAGTAGGAAACTAATGTGTATTGAGACAATGTTGTGATGGAAGTAAGAGAGAGTGGATATTTAGAGGTCCACGTGGGAGGCTGTTAGAGCGAGTGAATGTTTGGAGCTGGACATGGGAGGGCTTTACAGAGAGTGAATGTTTGGAGGTGGACATGGGAGGACGTTAGAGAAAGTGAATGTTTAGAGGTGGACATGGGAGGACGTTAGAGAAAGTGAGTGTTTGGAGGTGGACATGGGAGGACGTTAGAGAAAGTAAATGTTCGGAGGTGGACATGGGAGGACGCTAGAGAGAGTGAATGTTTGGAGGTGGGCATGGGAGGAGCTAAACGAATGTAGCCAAAGCAGGGAGGTTCTAATGAGGGTGCGGTGGGTGGAGCAATGATGTCATATGATATTGCAGAGTGGACGTTTGAATTACCTGAGAATTCACTGACAGAAGTCAATGTGCCCTGGAATTGTTAGTGGTCTTTTTCTGTTAATAAATGCTCATATCATGGACAGTAGATGGGATTTTTCAGAAGAATATTGACAGTTACCTGGACAGCTAAAAAAGACCAATGGAGACATCCTCAAAGAGGCCAACTCAGAAAGGAGCTATTAAAAAACATAATAAAGAAAGAAATAACATGTTTCGGGCACATCATGAGAAGAGGAAAGTTGAAATACTTGGTTACAACTGGCAAAATACATGGAGAGAGAGATCGCATGCGACAAAGAGAGAAAATACTAGATAGTTTGGCGTCATGGCACGGAAAACAGCCAACAACAGAACTGATACGATGCACTGTGTATAGAAAATCGTGGAAGGACATGATCGCCTACGCCAACCGTTATGGCGTATGGTATGAATACCTGTATGAATGATGATGATGATAAGCGTTCATATTTTATTTATATTTATCTACACACAGAATTTGTTGTACATGGTTCAGTGCATTCGATGTACCTATCAACAAGTAATTTATATGGTAAATGATATTAATAATATTGCATAATTTATACACAAGGATCTCTACTCTTACCGGTGTTAAACATTTTCACTGCTAGACTCCCATAGTTGGTGGACCAGGACGCATCCTAACATACGTGGATGACATCCAGGTTTACATCCAGGACAAGAACACCAACGATATCACCCAGAAGCTACAGACCACGGTCGATCAAATCATCGGCCAGTACAGTGCAAACAGGATCAATCCTGGCTAGGCCAAGATGCCCTAGTGCTCACTGAACAATCACATCGTGCAAGCGCAACTGCCTCCCAGAAGTACAATGATGCACTTTGAAAAAGCCCATAGAGGTAAAACATTGGTTGCCTTTAATGCACAGCTTGCCCAAAACACGTTCAATCACATTATGATCATTTATAAGTAGTCTACAATGTTTCTATGGGAGGGGGAACTGATCAGATTAAAGCATGCAGATACGTAAGTTAGTGAGTGAGTAGTCTTGGCGTAGTTGGAAAATGTTCCCTGCATTATAAAGATACTAGTGCAATCGAATGTGACACCACACGAAACAACAGCCATGTTCTCACTACAGGTTGTTATCTCACACATCTTGGTACACGATGTGTAATTTAACACGCGCATTTTATTCACTAAGAGTTAAGAGTTGCTTACACAGAATAGAGACAGATGGTGAGATTTGATAAAAGATCTTTACAAGGATTGAAAACTGCTAGAATAAAAATGTAGATAAGAGAAAAAGTATCTGATTCTACGCCCTATGGACCGGGCCGGCTACGGATCGAAAGGTCAATAGATAGATCGATTTTATTGACATCTATTAGTCTATTAGCTATTTTTAATTGAACGAAAGTCACATTCATAATGACAACACTGGCCACAAGTCAATCTCTCAGTGTATGTGACAGTCAGTGTCACCCCAACATGCACGATTGTTTAGCACTGATGTTTTAGTTGATATGTTCCTTTATCTCTTCCCAGAAACATCAAATACACTTCCTTCTTCTATCTTACATTCATTACAAGAAGGCGTGTCCTAACATTTACAGACATTTTGTTGCTAAAAATAGAATACTGTCCCCGAAAACTCCAGATTTGCTTTGTGTGACAAGTTTATCTACTAAAATATCATTTAAAAAGTAAAGAGCCCCGTCACGCCAAGTGGCGTAAAGGGAATATGGTGTTAGTGACCATCATTTTTACAGACCTTCGCCACATGATTTTTTGGGGTCATGCGGTCGGTATTACGCTCGTGCCGCTTTACTTTCCCAGAAAAAAATCCGGTACCCATTTAAGGCTGGGTGAACCCGGAAGCCGTCTCTTGTCCTTTGTAGTCCAGTTCACTAACCATAGAGTTTACGCCGCTCCCACTAAGATAGCATACATGTACATAAATATTGACTTCAGTTTCAAACGTTTCGCTTTCTATGTGACGTCATACATTAAAAACACTCCAAAAAATAGTAATTTGTCAAAGTTCATTTCAGGACAACTTCATCCACATTGATGCACATTTCCTAGATTAGAAATAAAAAGCCACTTTGTAATAGAAAGCAGGTGCTGTGCACTGCTCTAGATAACCCAGAGTTCTCAGTCTCTTTTACGAGATTACGGTAAAGGTTACACTAATGGCTGCACAGCACACATTCTCTGTCTCTCGGTAATTTGAATCTATTCCTGCCAAGTCTGGCACTAAATGGCCGAGCTGCCAGAACTTCATCAATCGCCACATGATCTCTTCATTACAGCCTTTGAGAGACTCGCGTTGCATTCTGATGTCGCGGCCTTTTGTCCATGATAAGTCATCCTTCCAGTGTTCGTTTTAATTACAAAGAGCCCCACGCGTGACACACATAAGCCACATGTGAAACACGTAAGCCACATGTGACACACTTAAGCCACATGTGATACGCACAAGCTCCCGAAGATTTAAGTCCACCAATATTTTTTTTTTAATCAACCAGTCCTAACAGATCAACAATTTTTTGGGCATTAAAGCTTTTTACAAATCTATTAAATCGTATTTTAAATCTAGTAAAATGTGAATAACATTACAGAACTAAAGTGCATCTATTATAAATGCTGTAAATAAATAAATGTCACTCATCATTATGTATGGCTCCATTAGTAACAGCTGCAAGAACTATATATTAGAATGTATCCTTTTTTTTACGTAGCTTACAGTACTGACTAAGCAGCGAATCAGCCGTGACCGTTGATACGTCTTTACTTGTAAGGAACAGTGGAGTTGCTCTGCTGTACACAGTCCGGGGTCAACAAGAGTTCCCCAAGTCTGGTCCACTATTTTTATAAATACTGTTCTCTTCAGATTGTAACTTGGTCTTCCTATCTTTCATTTTCACATCGGAGTACATTGCATGACAATAAGTGTGCTTGTTTATCAATCTCGCAAGCTTATTTTTTATTCGACATAGACGTCTGTCCAGCATTAACTAATTTGTGACTTGTTTCTTACTATGAGTTTGTTGTGCATGCATCATTGCTACTTGATGTTGGAATCTAACTGTATCAGACAAATGTCACTGGTTTTCACATTAGGCACCTAGTAACATGAGTATATAAGTGGATACAAAGAGAGTACGACAAATTGTCGAGATTGCCCAAGAAAACTGGACGAGAAGGGAGATCGCTGAAAGTGCAACATAAAATTAATATCGTGAATGAGAGAGTGGGAGAAACAGAACGAGAAAGACCTCTGGAAATACACAGGATAACTGAACAAGAAAGAGAGATTTCTGAAACTGCACTATAAGAAAACTGAACGAGAGAGAGAGATAGCTGGACGAAAGTCCACATTAAGAGGAACTTTAATAAGACAAAATATTGTTGTTAGTTCAACATGATGTGGGTGTGCTGTGTAAGATGAAGATGTAGAAGTCGATTAACCTGAAGACAGTATGATGATGGGTGAGGGGGAATAGAAGAATAGGAAGTGGTTGAAGAATGGAAGAAGAAGAGAAAAGAATTAAAAGAGCAATAGAACATACATGAGAGAAAGATGAAACTAAGAGAAAAACAAGTGGAAGAGAAGAAAGAGCATGAGGCAGAGAGACGCATTGATTGATCATTAAACCTTTCTCTAATAACGAATTCTGCTATTAAAGGGCAATGGTATAGGAGATTGATTCAGTTACACCAGCCACACATGCACCAGCTGACTAACTAGAAATGTGGACATCTCCACCAGTCATGTTGATGTTATTTGTTCTTGTAAACACCCCTCCTCTCTCTCTCTCTCTCTCTCTCTCTCTCTCTCTCTCTCTCTCCTGTACTCCTGTCTTTAATCTCCTGAAGTATGACTTGAGCTGAGCTTTCAGTGTGCCTAATATGATTATTCTGCGTGACTGCGCTCTGATACAACAACATAATTAATATTGGTGGTCATGCTTGAATGTATTTGGATCATTCCCCAAAAGGTTGAACGATGCTTTCGGCAACTCATCGGATCCGAATGTTAGCAGCAAAAACCAATCACGTTTTTATGGTAGCTTTGAATGATTTCTTCTTCATTCACACAGTGGATTGCGTTGTATGATTTCATTAAACTCACACTGATATAATACAAGCGGCATTGAAGGAAATAAATTGAGGGGAGGACCTAATGGATTACACAGATTGACCGACATGGTGGTAAATACTTGATATGGATCGTAGTGGGAAACCTAACACATCGGGAGAGAGAACCTTTATGACTGGCCTATGTGTTTGTCAGCTGAGACTGATTGCACAAGCTGTGTCGTTTGTTTCAGACCATCATGCTCCAGTAAATGGTTATGGATTCATCTCTACAGCTCCGTGGCTTTGTGTAGTATGTACATTCAGTTTATTTTCTCATTTCACAATGTTAGATTGTCCAGTAATTGTGATTTTATCCCTGTCAGTTTCTGGTGTTTTTTTTTTAATTCTTTTTGCCATTTCGTACTGCTGTGTGCATTACTCTATCTCACTCACTCATTCAAATCTATCTGTCTGACCATTCATCCATCCATGTATATATCTACATACATACTTGCCTGTCTGCCTGCCCGTCCATCCATCCATCTATAAATCGACCTATCTGCCAATATACATACTTATCTACTTAAATACATACCTATATAGATATGTCTGTTTGTCTGTCTGCCTGTCCTGTCCTGTCTGTTCTGTCTGTCTGTCAATTTATCTATCTATCTGCTATCTGTCTATCAGTTTGTCTGTCTGTATGTCCATCCATCTATTCATCCACCTACCCATTCATCAATCCATCCATTTATTCACTGATCGTCCATTCATTCATCTAATCCATTGATCCATTCACCTACCCATCCACCCATTCATTCATCTAATCCATTGATCCATTCACCTACCCATCCACCCATTCATTCATCTAATCTATTGATCCATTCACCTACCCATCCACCCATTCATTCATCTAATCCATTGATCCATTCACCTACCCATCCACCCATTCATTCATCTAATCCATTGATCCATTCACCTACCCATCCACCCATTCATTCATCTAATCCATTGATCCATTCACCTACCCATCCACCCATATATTCATCTAATCCATTGATCCATTCACCTACCCATCCATCCATCCATTCATCCACCGTCCTTCAATCAACCCACCCGTTCATCCACCCGCCCATCCATTATCTACCCATGCACGGATTCATCGTCCAACCATCAAGCCAACATGTTTAATGACAAGAACATTTCCGAACATTTCTGGATAGGCGGCCGAGCACATATGGGTGTAAACTCGCGTTCTAAGACGCCGGTTCAAGTCTGGTACTTGACCTTGACCTTTATCCATGCCAGTTTAATAGATGAACGCTGAACTCCTGACAGCTACTTACTACCGCTACCGAAGCCAACAAGGACCATTCTCAGATCAGTGCCTACAGAATCATCACAATGCAGAACACTGTGGGCAAGCTGCTGGAGAAAATATTTGCCCGTGTCCTCACGTGTCGCCTTGAACAGAAACGCGTATTCCCATCCACACTCGGAGGTTATAGATATAACAAAGAGACATGGCTCAATGCGGCAGTATTTGCATATGACGTCTTCGAAGGCTTCCACAGACGAGAGGAGACATGTGCTGCTGCTATAGATCTGGAGGATGCATACAACAGGGTACCATTTGAATATCTCATGCATATGCTTCTCAAACTGGCGGTGAACCCCTTCCTCATAAGATGGATCGCCGCGGCACTGTTTCAGAGGAAGGTGATACTCAGATGTGGAAGTTGGTCTTCCGAGCCAACATCCATTTGTCCTGGGCTGCCACAAGGCTCACCATTGTCACCAGTTCTATTTAATGTGTACACAATAACGATCACGTCCCAACAGCTGGATGGGAGGGGAAGAACTATGACTTTTGCTGATGATATTCTGGTATATCGACAGGGAAGAGACAGACGGGGAATCGCCTCCACAATGCAAGACGAACTCGATCGCATTTCTTCCTGGTGTGGGGTTTCAGGTGCCTTGGTTAATCCTAATAAAGCATCAGTTTCATGGTTCTCCCTTAACAATCATATCGTTAATACGACCACACCGGTAGTACGAATGGGAGCTGATGAGGTGACCAGGGACAAGTTGATGACATACCTCGGAGTTAAGTTTGATCGCAGCCTGTGTTTTCGGGACCACGTCGACCATGTGATAACAAAATCCGCAAAGGATTAGCCGCCTTGAAGGTCATGGCAGCTGCCAACATCGAGCAGAGGCTACTTACTCTTCTGTTCCAGGGATTAGTCCTCGCACCAATCGAGTATGCCCTGGCCATTCTTACTGTTAGTACGACTCAAATTGATAGGCTGGAGAAAATACAAATGAAGCCATGCGCATTATCCTGGGATGTACGAGGGACACTCCCTGTGTGGCAATGAGGTATCTTCTTGACTTTCCAACCATGGATGACAGAATCAAGATCTGGAGAGCACGAGCATACCTGAAGATTAGTACAGATACAGAGCATCCATTGCACCACGTGCTCAACACAGAGAAAGGCACCAGGCTAAAAAGAGGCAAATCATGGGTGGGCCGAGCAGAAGATGTCATCAAACAGGTCTGTGGGCTTACCAATCTCAGCGTTGGTGAGGAGTGGATACCGGTGCCTACGACATTCAAGGGGACTTTCTCATGTATTGTCACACTCGACAGGAAAAGTAGGGAACAGAACCCGGTCGTGGTTAATGCTGAGGTCAACGGTCTCATCTGCGATACCACCGATGAGAAAGATGCAGTCATCTATACAGACGGATCTGTAAGACGACACGAAAGAAGTGCATGGGCATTTACAGCACGTTCGGCAGGCAGAATGGCCAAGGAAGACAGTGGTGCATACGCCATGACCACGAGTAGCATGACAATGGAGGTGATGGCAGTGACCAAGGCATTCAAATGGTTAGAGTCACAAGACTACATCCACGCATGTATACTGAGTGATTCGATGAGCATGATAAAAAAAGTGGAGGCGGGCTTTGTACGCATGCAATGGGTAGAGTCGTTGCAGAAATCCAAAATACGTAAGGTCACCTTTGTCTATGTCCCTGGACATGCGGGAGTGCGGGGAAATGAGAGAGCGGACAGGTTGGCTAGCTGCGCTGTCGTTGAGGACGGGCAACCGATGGATCGGGCGGACATCATCAATGCACTCCGAGATGTGGAAGAGCACGGGACTTCGACAAACACAGATCAACGTCGCTTCTTCGGATGATGGAAATGGGAGTTAAGATGGGCACAGCCAGAAATGAGAAACTTGGTGGCCGTGTAAGAAGACTTATCAACCAACATAGAACTGGAGTCGTCAGTCGCTGGACACTGAGGGAATTGCTGAGGAGGGATCTGAGCACCTATGGACATGTTCGGAGTGCAATGATGATGACCCGCATATAACTCAATAACTCAATAACTCAATAACAAACACTTTCGTGACCCAATTCTTGAAAGTGCCCAACATTTAACTGCCAACATAACAAAGACGGGTGCATCGAGCCGAAAGGCACAAATATATGGTCTTGTAAACTAGTGGCACAACGCATCCATGCCTTGTGGGGCCTCGGTAGCCGAGTTGGGAAAACCACCCGACTGGACTACCGCCATTCGGACAACCCGTGTTCGATTCCCGCTGGGAGCAGTGTGAATTGTACTCATGGTTGGAAAAAAAAAATACCCCCACGGTCGACCCAGCCGTTGGCAGAAATTGGTACCAGGGTATTACCCTGGGAAGGTGAGGAATGTTGCCTCGCATCTGAGTATCGATGCTTGAGGCGACACTATACAGAAATCTCCGAACATTTCTGGATAGGCGGCCGAGCACATATGGGTGTAAACTCGCGTTCTAAGACGCCGGTTCAAGTCTGGTACTTGACCTTGACCTTTATCCATGCCAGTTTAATAGATGAACGCTGAACTCCTGACAACATTGCCAGATGCTATAGACAGACAACTTTATATAGTTTTGTTCATTTTTTATGGAGGTATTAATATATTTGGCAAAAGCAACATACAAAGAATTAGACAACAAAGTGAAAAGTTCGGCAAGAAGAGATACAAGAGCTTATATAGACAACTTGGCAGAGAAAGCAGAGACAGCTGCAATTACAGGAGACAGCAGAACTCTTTATACTGTACAAAAGATGCTGACAAACACCTATACATCCAGTGGAACACCAATTCTAGACAAATCTGGATTAATGCTAACAACAAGCGCAGACATAAAAGCCCGTTGGGCGGAACACTTCAAAGAAATTCTTAACCGTCCACTACCTCACAGTTTAATAGATTTTGAAGCTGAAACACCAGCAGCAGAATTAGATGTAAATTTAGATGACTTCACCTTGAGTGAAATAGAAACCACCTTAAAGCTAATGACCAATAACAAGGCTGCTGGAGAGGATAAGTTAACAGCTGAGATCCTCAAGGCAATTGATAGCCATAATTTAATACATCTCCAAAAAATGTTCAACATCATTTGGAAAACAGAGAAGACACCTCATAAATGGAAAAAAGGAATCATTGTTAAGATCCCAAAAAAGGGCAATCTTAGAGATTGTAACAATTGGAGAGGCGTGACACTTTTGTCAGTTGCCTCAAAATTATTCTGTAAAATCATCCTAAATAGAATAAAGGATTCAATAGATACAGTAATGCGTGAAGAACAGGCTGGGTTTAGAAAAGGGAGAAGCTGTCTTGACCACATTTTCACTCTACGACTTATATTGGAGGAACACATTGAAAAGCAAAAACCTTTTGTACTTAACTTCATCGACTTCAAAAAAGCATTTGATAGTATTCATAGAGATTCTTTGTGGAAAATTCTGAAGCAATATGGCTTACCATCAAAAATCATAAATATTATCAAAGACATGTATGATGGTTACACATGTGCAGTTCGAACAGAGGAAGGACTGAGCGAATGTTTCCCAATAGAAACTGGGGTTAAACAAGGATGTATTTTATCGCCCTTGTTATTTGGAATTGTTATGGACTTCATAATGAAGAAATGCTGCACTGGTAATAAAGGCATCGAATGGATACAAGGAGACCATTTGGAGGACCTGGACTTTGCTGATGACATAGTTCTCATCAGCAATCAGATAAAAACGATGCAGGAAAACACAAATGAACTATCATCAATAGCCAGCAAAATTGGGCTTGAGGTCAATCATGAAAAGTCTAAAGTCATGAAAAGTTTAATTCCAACAAGTGACAAAATATACATGGAAAACAAACCAGTAGAAGAGATCGATCACTTCATCTATCTTGGAAGTCACATTGATCGAGAAGGGGATACGAGCAAAGAAATTAGAATCAGACTGGCTAAAGCAGCAATGTCTTTCAGAAGCCTTGAAAAGTTGTGGAAATCAAAACTCATTAGCACAAACACAAAACTTAGGCTATTCAAATCAAATGTACTATCAACCCTTACGTATGCGTGTGAAAGCTGGAAAACAACAAGAGATATAGAAACAAAGTTGAACGCATTCGAAAATAAATGTCTAAGGAAAATACTTGGTATAGAATGGAACGAATTCAAAACAAACGAGGAAATTAGAGAAATCGCCAATCAACCACTAATATCTTCAGTAATAAAGAAAAGACGATGGTCATACGTTGGACATGTGATGAGAAGAGATAATAATCGAATAGCAAAGCAAGCCCTCATATGGGAAACAACAGGTAAAAGAAAAAGAGGAAGACCCAGGGAGACACTGAGAAGAACATTGATGAGAGAGGCAAGAGCAGCAGGAATCGGCTCCCTCAATGAGATAGAACTGCTTGCACAGAACAGAGACAGATGGCGAGATTTGATAAAATATCTTTAAAAGAAAACTGTTAGAACAAAAATTCATATAGGAGAAGGTGTATCTTGGTCTACGCCCTATGGGCCGGTTACGGCTCGAAAGGTCAATAGATAGATAGATTAATATATTAGTGTAAGTAAAGGCGACCTGGCGTGATACTGACAATATCACTCAAGAATGTGTTGTTGATCTAGGAAAGATATGGTCACTATTTCTAATATTCCCCATAGACCTAGCAAGACATGAATGGAAGTTTTACTTGACTTATTGACTTAAACGGTGTACTAAAACAAGAGAAGATTAATGACAGATAGCAGAAAATGGACTTGCAATGAAAACATGAGGACGACGCCAACTATAATATGGATAGACTGGGAACAAGTTATCATTTGACGCCTCAGGTCAGGGCACAATCGACTCCATGCTCATATGTATACACAATTCAAAATGTACACCTCAGCCACATGCACATGTAGACATGCGCCACAGACTGCTGAACACGGACTGTGCTGAATATAGTAGACTGAGGAAAATCCATTGGCCCATAGATTAAAAAAACAACACGTAAAACTACAGGACCACTGCAAGAATTACCCCAAAAAAAATTAATTTAATTAAATAAAAATTACACAAGAAACGGCATTGTGAATGTAGACAATAGATAGATTGACGGACGGGACGAACTGAGAGTCAACATTTAAAAACAATAGGTGTCCAGAAGTTTGTCCTTCCTTTATTTCTATTTGATAAAATGTCAGTGTCAAGAGCAGAGTTTCATTTGAGCTGAAGCGACGAGCAATAGGTAGATTGGTTATTGGTTATTGGTTATGGAAGGCCTCGGTAGATATTCTTGAGCACGAGGTTCAAGTCACTAGAACAAGGATTGTATTTATCACTTCAATGCAGTCTACATAGGCGTGACTGGTAATTGTGTGTCACGTTTGTCACTTCCCGAAGTGACGGATTCCATGCTTGAATGTGACAGCGTCTGCCTGATGCACTAATTAACGTTATGAACGAATAAGATGGACTGATGGATTCTTGTTGCTGATCATTAGGTATGATCATCACAAGTTGATGAGTAATAGAGCAAAGATTACTCTTTCTCTCTCTCACTTTCTCTCTCACTCTCATTCTCTCTCTCTCTCTCCCATTCTCTATTTCATCTGCGAGAGTTTCCCCAACAAGAACAAGATAACGATCTTCAGGACTTTTCTTGGCCTGTCTCTCGCCCTTCGCCAGAATTCTTGGCTTGTCTAAGAGTTGTATAGAAATATATTACCCTGTTTCTTAACGGATACACGTGTCAGAACATATGGAAAAGTACTCAATCTAGAGAAGTTTCGCATGACTAGAGAGTATATGATCTCCAGAAACAGTGTAGTAAAGACTCAATTTGGCCGCTACAAACAAAACTGTGTTGGGGAACCTGGATTACGGTGCATGCCTCAAGAAGTACAGGCGGATTAACATAACACTGACAGTCTAGCTGAATGCATGAGTGTGTGTGTGTGTGTGTGTATATATATATATATATATATATATATAATGGATATATAAATACGTACTTAATAGGATCCTTAAATTAGCAGATTGTTTTAATATGACATGCGAGAGCTGGAAAACAACGAAATAGAAAATCAATAGGGTACATTTGAAAACAAGTGCCAGAGGAAAATACTTCGCATACCATGGAATGAATTCAAGAGTAGTGCATAAATAAGAGAAGTGAGCAAGCAGTATCATCTATAATCAGGAGAAGAAGGTGGTAATAAGTTGGCCGTGTGATGAGAATGAACAACGAGAGAATCTCAAATTGGAACCAGTGGGTAAAGCAAAAAAAAGGCCAACGTAGACAAGCGCTAAAAAGAACAATGAGGCAAGATTTTAAAAAAAACTGCGTACATCAAGCCGAGATTGAAGAACTCGCCCAGAACAGAGCCGTGTGAGATGCGGGTCCTGTGCCAGATGTGACACTTGATAACAAAGATCTTCGAACACAGTCTAGTATATCTGCCCTGTGTGCCGTCTTCAGCTCGAAATGGCAATATATGTATATATATAATGTTCACAAATACACCTTTCTGAATTCGTCCTAATGTTATGTCCCTCTCGTTTTCTTTCATCATACTTGTCTTTGTCATGTTTGTCTCACAATTTTGCTTCCACTCCATTACGTCCCCGTCGTTAGTCCGCCATTGGAGTAATCCCTCACCACAGCACCAGACGTAATACAATAATTGCTTACTTAATGTGCACTTCAGCGGTGGAGAGCTCAAAATAAATTGGCACATTTTTACTTGAAATTGTTGTGACCCTGTTCGGAGTTCCTGAGTGGGCCCCAGTACTCATGAGACGCTGTGATATGGAGGTCGATAACCCAAACGTGAAAGTAAGGATAATTGGCATGGGTGTATTTCTCTAGCAGCCAAGATTGACACAAGTAACAATCATCTGTGAATGTCCTCGACGTCACACTTTGTGTGTGGCAGTCGGCTTTGGGTGAAGGGGCGGCGTCTTATTGATATCCTAAGGGGAAATATATAAACGAAAATTGATAAATAACTCAATAACGAAATGATAAATAACTGTCGAGATCGAAAGTTGTGTAGAGACATGACACCTACGCCAGCAGGCCCGCTACTTGATGATGATGATGAAGGGAAAATATAATCACCTCTAAATTGTACGTTATAGCTTTAATTATAGGCCTCAGTAACAAACGTTTCGACTTGTAAAGTCATTAGTAGAAAGACAAAGGCAGGAATAAAACGAACAATTTTATATTTATGTTTATGCCTAGCGAGGTGCATATCTCTGACTAATTTTTGTTTAATTACGCATGGAAATGCTGTCTGGTTGTGTTGTATTTATGTGATATCATTTCTGAACTGGGAATATGCTTCATGTTTTGTTTTTCATGAATATGTGTATGACACACTATTTGCTTAATGTTGCGACCAGCATGATTTGTATTCACCTGTTACTAACCAGGTGTGAGTGCCCGATAGCTTTGTACAGCAACCGATTTACAGGAGTCAGCTTCTAAAATAAAACTGCACTTATATAAATAATGTGCTAGCAAGACGAGAATACATAGCCGGGATACTTCTGTACGGAATTAAGGGCAGGGGTGGAGAAACACCAAGTTGTGGTCACGGGTTCACTTGGAGAGGAGATTTGTCATTCTTACAAACGATCATGATGACGACATGAGATTTCACTTTCAAACCGGTTCTATCAGCGGTCAGCAAGGCGTAGAATTAACGACTGGTGAAACAGAGACAGTCAATCAGAAGTATTAGCACAGGCAACGCCAGCTCTGACAGGACTAATCAATATATGGGACAAGAAAACGCCTTGAAAACAAAGATCAAATTATTACGAAAAGTAGTGGTATATGTATTCCTGTTTGCTTGCGAAACTTGGGTACTCATTGTTGATCTTGAAAGAGAACACAAGCTAGGATGGCATAGAAAGAACATCATACATAGATCATATCACCACTGATGAAGTACGCAAACAAAATTAAACATCAGCAGGACCAATGAAAGACGCCTACGATAAAAGAATAAAAATCAAAATGGTACGCATGTGTTACAGGATGTACACGTCTTACTAAGACCATTTTGCTGAGCACAGCATCAGGCAAAAGAAGACAAGGTAAACATAGAAAGTTGTGGGAAAACAGCATCAGAGAATATTCAGGATTCCCCATCGTCGCATCTCAGAAGCAGGTCTGGATAGTGCAGGTTGAAGGCAAATTGTGAAGACGTTATCGATAGTATCCCAGTGACGCGCCAAGGCTACAGGAATAATGAATAAATGTATGTTTATGCCCATTCCAATTGTTATTGATAGCCTATACTGAACTTGAAATAATGGAGATAACTGTCTAATCCACTTGTCTCCTCTCACATTTGTCTGGGTGGCATGGTCACCAACATGCCTTGTGTATTGATTTCGACAAAAAGTTGTGAGACCAAATGTTGTACTGTTGCTCAAAACTGTTCATGTAAGTTTGAAAAAAATAGACCATGTGTAGCTGACTGGGCAGTAGTATGTGGGAGCAGTTATGTGGTGCTGCGTGATGTTGGGAATCTTACATATCATTGAGACGGTGCTGCATGATGTTGGGAATCTTATATATCATTGAGACGGTGGTGCATGATGTTGGGAATCTTATATATCATTGAGACGGTGCTGCGTGATGTTGGGAGTCTTATATATCATTGAGACGGTGCTGCGTGATGTTGGGAATCTTATATATCATTGAGACGGTGGTGCATGATGTTGGGAATCTTATATATCATTGAGACGGTGCTGCGTGATGTTGGGAATCTTATATATCATTGAGACGGTGCTGCGTGATGTTGGGAATCTTATATATCATTGAGACGGTGCTGCGTGATGTTGGGAGTCTTATATATCATTGAGACGGTGGTGCATGATGTTGGGAATCTTATATATCATTGAGACGGTGCTGCGTGATGTTGGGAATCTTATATATCATTGAGACGGTGGTGCATGATGTTGGGAATCTTATATATCATTGAGACGGTGCTGCATGATGTTGGGAATCTTATATATCATTGAGACGGTGGTGCATGATGTTGGGAATCTTATATATCATTGAGACGGTGTTGCGTGATGTTGGGAATCTTATATATCATTGAGACGGTGGTACATGATGTTGGGAATCTTATATATCAGTGAGACGGTGGTACATGATGTTGAGATTCTTATATATCAGTAAGGCGGTGGTGCATGATGTTGAGATTCTTATATATATCAGTAAGGCGGTGGTGCATGATGTTGAGATTGTTATATATCAGTGAGGCGATGGTGCATGATGTTTAAATTCTTATATATCAGTGAGACGGTGGTGCATGATGTTGAGATTCTTATATATCAGTGAGACGGTGGTACATGATGTTGAGATTCTTATATATCAGTGAGACGGTGGTACATGATGTTGAAATTCTTATATATCAGTAAGGCGGTGGTGCATGATGTTGAGATTCTTATATATCAGTGAGGCGGTGGTGCATGATGTTGAAATTCTTATATATCAGTGAGGCGGTGGATGTTGAGATTATTATATATCAGTGAGACGGTGGATGTTGAGATTATTATATATCAATGAGGCGGTGGATGTTGAGATTATTATATATCAATGAGGCGGTGGATGTTGAGATTATTATATATCAGGGAGACGGTGGATGTTGAGATTATTATATATCAGTGAGACGGTGGATGTTGAGATTATTATATATCAATGAGGCGGTGGATGTTGAGATTATTATATATCAATGAGGCGGTGGATGTTGAGATTATTATATATCAGTGAGGCGGTGGATGTTGAGATTATTATATATCAATGAGGCGGTGGATGTTGAGATTATTATATATCAATGAGGCGGTGGATGTTGAGATTATTATATATCAGGGAGACGGTGGATGTTGAGATTATTATATATCAATGAGGCGGTGGATGTTGAGATTATTATATATCAATGAGGCGGTGGATGTTGAGATTATTATATATCAATGAGGCGGTGGATGTTGAGATTATTATATATCAATGAGGCGGTGGATGTTGAGATTATTATATATCAATGAGGCGGTGGATGTTGAGATTATTATATATCAGTGAGACGGTGGATGTTGAGATTATTATATATCAGTGAGACGGTGGATCTTGAGATTATTATATATCAGTGAGACGGTGGTGCATGATGTTGAGATTCTTATATATCAGTGAGACGGTGGATGTTGAGATTCTTATATATCAATGAGGCGGTGGTGAGACCAGGACTAAACACCAGTCTATACTTCCTTTGTCTTTAGATCATTGTAGCTTCAACCATTTACACCCACCTGCCTCCTCTGTCTCTGTGCCTGCTTGCGTTCGCGTGGAAGTGTGTAGGTGTACCCGCGTGTGTGTGCGTATGTAGGTGTGCGCGCGCGTGTGTGTGTAGGTGTACCCGCGTGTGTGTGCATGTGTAGGTGTGCGCGCGCGTGTGTGTGTGTGTAGGTGTACCCGCGTGTGTGTGCATGTGTAGGTGTACCCGCATGTGTGTGCATGTATAGGTGTACCCGCGAGTGTATGCGTGTGTAGGTGTACCCGCGCGTGTGTGTGTGTGTAGGTGTACCTGCTCGTGTGTGCGTGTGTAGGTGTACCTGTGCGTGTGTAGGTGTGCCTGCGCGTGTGTGCGTGTGTAGGTGTACCCGCGTGTGTATGCGTGTGTAGGTGTACCCGCGTGTGTGTGTGTGTAGGTGTACCTGCGCGTGTGTGCGTGTGTAGATGTACCCGCGTGCAAGTGTGTAGGTGTACCGCGCGTGTGTGTAGGTGTACCCGTGTGAGAGAGAGAGAGACAGACAGTTGAGTGTCACTGACACTTTAGTTGATTTGCTCAACTGTGCCGCGACTTTCCAAAGAGATCCAACACATGTTTCTTCTATAATACATTCACTGTAGTTAGAAGTTGTAGTATCTTAAATCATCTTTGTGGTTAGATATTGAATTCTACATCTGTTGAACCTCTCAGATTTGATCATCGCGAAATCCACTGCTTCGCTGACTGAAAGCAGGAAGTTCGGTTTTCGAAATCTGCGGTAGACGGAAAGGATGTTCGTTCTGTCTGGGTTGAAATAAAAATCTTGAGTCTCACACGTCGTTGGCCAAGCGCCTTCATCCCCCCGGTCCTGTGGTGAGCTCCCGTGACGTACGCCAGCAATGGTAATATGTGTCGCCAAGATAGATACACATTTGTATTTATATGCTCATCTTCTTGTCCCGTTTCCACATTGAAAGTTGGCTACCATGAAGCATCATTGTAAGCAGTCTCTTGCTTTGCTGGTACACGTTGAAAGTTGGCTACCATGAAGCATCATTGTAAGCAGTCTCTTGCTTTGCTGGTACACATTGAAAGTTGGCTACCATGAAGCATCATTGTAAGCAGTCTCTTGCTTTGCTGGTACACGTTGAAAGTTGGCTATCATGAAGCATCATTGTAAGCAGCCTCTTGTTTTGCTGGTACACGTTGAAAGTTGGCTACCATGAAGCATCATTGTAAGCAGTCTCTTGTTTTGCTGGTACACGTTGAAAGTTGGCTACCATGAAGCATCATTGTAAGCAGCCTCTTGTTTTGCTGGTACACGTTGAAAGTTGGCTACCATGAAGCATCATTGTAAGCAGCCTCTTGTTTTGCTGGTACACGTTGAAAGTTGGCTACCATGAAGCATCATTGTAAGCAGCCTCTTGTTTTGCTGGTACACGTTGAAAGTTGGCTACCATGAAGCATCATTGTAATCAGTCTCTCGCTTTGCTGGTACACGTTGAAAGTTGGCTACCATGAAGCATCATTGTAATCAGTCTCTCGCTTTGCTGGTACACGTTGAAAGTTGGCTACCATGAAGCATCATTGTAAGCAGTCTCTTGTTTTGCTGGTACACGTTGAAACATGTTTCCTTTCACCTTTTCTACAGCATCGTTTACGTCTTTGTCTAGCTCTACTTTGTTTACCTTGTGTGTTCCACTCCAAGATGACGTCAAGTCTGTTATTGAGTCTCTTTCTGTGTCCAATGTAACACAATTGTCTTGTTTGATTTATGTTCCATTGTTCTTTCTTTTTCTGTTTCAGAAGTTCATTTATTTTAGCTTTCTTCTCTCTATTTCCAATTCTTCCCATTCTTTTATAAAATCCACATTTCAAAGGCTTCATTTATCTTTTTCTCTGTTTTCATATTTCGTATCCACGAATCTGAACCATACAAAATGCTGAGTAGATATAGCATTGTCTAAGTTGACAGCTTCAGTCCTGGTTGTTTGTTTTTCCTTTGCCTTGATGTGAGCATATATTCCATGTTGTTACAAACGCTTTTTGCTGTTCCTAGTTTGTTTTTTTTTAAAAGTTTTTTTTAAATTTCTGTCTCGCATTTTATGTTATTTGTTATGAGATGACCAAGATTTGCTTCATCTATAAGTTTATTCACTTACCTTGGTGTTGACTTTTAGGGTTTGTCTATGATCTCTGTTTTACATCTTTTCTTTTTCAGTTGAATTTTTTCCCTATTCTTTTTTCTTTATGTATTACGTGGTGAGGCTCCCATCCCTTCCTCTGAGGCCAGTAATATTCTTCTTGTGTGTGTCCACATAGCAATCTATAGAGGCCAGTAACATTATTCTTGTGTGTATCCACATAGCAATCTATAGAGGCCAGTAACATTATTCTTGTGTGTATCCACATAGCAATCTATAGAGGCCAGTAACATTATTCTTGTGTGTGTCCACATAGCAATCTATAGAGGCCAGTAACATTATTCTTGTGTGTATCCACATAGCAATAGAGGCGAGTAACATTCTTCTTGTGTGTGTCCACATTGCAATCTATAGAGGCCAGTAACATTCTTCTTGTGTGTGTCCACATTGCAATCTATAGAGGCCAGTAACATTCTTCTTGTGTGTGTCCACATAGCAATCTGTAGAGGCGAGTAACATTATTCTTGTGTGTATCCACATAGCAATAGAGACGAGTAACATTCTTCTTGTGTGTGTCCACATAGCAATATATCGAGGCCAGTAACAATCTTCTTGTGTGTGTCCACATAGCAATATATCGAGGCCAGTAACAATCTTCTTGTGTGTGTCCACATAGCAATATATAGAGGCCAGTAACAATCTTCTTGTGTGTGTCCACATAGCAATATATAGAGGCCAGTAACAATCTTCTTGTGTGTGTCCACATAGCAATATATAGAGGCCAGTAACAATCTTCTTGTGTGTGTCCACATAGCAATATATAGAGGCCAGTAACAATCTTCTTGTGTGTGTCCACATAGCAATATATAGAGGCCAGTAACAATCTTCTTGTGTGTGTCCACATAGCAATATATAGAGGCCAGTAACATTCTTCTTGTGTGTGTCCACATAGCAATATATAGAGGCCAGTAACATTCTTCTTGTGTGTGTCCACATAGCAATATATAGAGGCGAGTAACAATCTTCTTGTGTGTGTCCACATAGCAATCTGTAGAGGCGAGTAACATTCTTCTTGTGTGTGTCCACATAGCAATATATAGAGGCCAGTAACATTCTTCTTGTGTGTATCCACATAGCAATCTATAGAGGAGGCGAGTAACATTCTTCTTGTGTGTGTCCACGTAGCAATCTATAGAGGCCAGTAACATTCTTCTTGTGTGTATCCACATAGCAATCTATAGAGGAGGCGAGTAACATTCATCTTGTGCGTGTCCACGTAGCAATCTATAGAGGAGGCGAGTAACATTCTTCTTGTGTGTGTCCACGTAGCAATCTATAGAGGAGGCCAGTAACATTCTTCTTGTGCGTGTCCACGTAGCAATCTATAGAGGAGGCCAGTAACATTCTTCTTGTGCGTGTCCACGTAGCAATCTATAGAGGAGGCGATTAACATTCTTCTTGTGTGTGTCCACGTAGCAATCTATAGAGGAGGCGAGTAACATTCTTCTTGTGTGTGTCCACGTAGCAATCTATAGAGGCCAGTAACATTCTTCTTGTGCGTGTCCACATAGCAATCTATAGAGGAGGCGAGTAACATTCTTCTTGTGTGTGTCCACGTAGCAATCTATAGAGGCCAGTAACATTCTTCTTGTGCGTGTCCACATAGCAATCTATAGAGAAGGACAGAGCGCCGAGACGGAAACCAGGGAAAAGCTCCATTTGTGTGACGTCTTGAGCGAAGCAAGTTATAGACTCACAACCGATCCTGCTCGCAAAGCTGAAAATGTCACGCTATTGGTGGGGGTGTGGGGTTGATTTACGGAGTTTCCCTTTCTGCGGTCTGGCCTTCTCTATAGTTGGCTGTCGAACATACCTCTTGTGTAGCACTCATTTCGCTTTTTGAGCTGTTGATCTTTTTTAATTCTCCCGCCTCACCCACCGTCATACCATGCATTGACATTCCCAATAGGAATACTCCAAGTTCGCTTTTGTAATTAGTATATATATATAATTATTTTTTATTTTTTTTTTTTTTGGGGGGGGGGGGAATGGTGTGTGGTGCCATTACGAGACTATTGCCCCGGGGTATGGTCACCACCAAAAACAAGTAGTATGAAAGGAGCCATACATGAGCCAGAGCAAAACTGTGAGTGAGGAGCCAGATAGAATCTTGACCATCTTCTGATATCATCCCTACAAATAATTTTTAAAAATTGCGTTCATAATTGACATATTTGTTAACGTTACTCTCTTCATTTAACAATGCGTGTCTTTAATTAAGCAAATTTAATTCATTTAAGCTGTAGTTGTTATTTTTCTATTTGATTTGTTTAACTCAATACTGACAATCTTATGTAGTCAAATAGAAGAAAACTAGTCAAGTGCGTGGTATTATTGGTTCTGTTTCAACCAAATAAGTTGTATCTCCATTATTGGTAACCTTATTTTATTGAGATGTTTGTAGACATTCAGAATGTTGTCAAACGATCTTATTTTTCTAATGAGAATTTGTCGATCGCCATATTCGAGATTGATGTCAATCTAATAGAGCCACCACACTGAACATAGAGTAGTAGCCCCTCTAGACGTCTGCAGAGCAACATCTTGTTTTCGTTAAGAGACTAATTATATATCGCTGTTGAATCATCGTCATCAAACCTGCTGGCGTAGGGGATCATGTTGCTTTACACATTTTCCTGTAGTTATTTATCGATTCTGCTGTTGACTATATACCAAACATCATCATTATTAAATGCCGTCTCCGCATCGAAGGTTAGCTATCATGCAGCCATTCTGCTGTCACTTGCTTTGTTAGTGCAGGTTGCCATAGGCTGACTTTTCCATCTTTTGATGTTACTCGTCCACGCTAGTCGTGGTCTGCCTCTGCCTCTTTTACCTTGTATTTTCCCTTCCAAAATCACTTTTAGTAGGCTGCTGTGTCTTTTAACATGCCCAAAAATCGTATTTGTCTTGTTTGAATTGTATTTAGTAGTTCTCTTTTCACCTGTAGTTGTGTTAACACTTCATCGTTTGTTTTCTTTCTTTCCATCCAATTCTTCTTATTCTTCTATAAATCCACATCTCAAATGCTTCAGTTTTCTGTTATGTTTTCCTGTCTAATGCCCATGTTTCTGCACCATATAGGAATATTGAGAAGATATAACATTTTTCCATTCTTAGTCTTGGCCCTGGTGTTAATTGTTTTGATGTTAGTATTTTGGTTATTTGGTTATGGAAGGCCCCAGTATCACTGCAAACGAATTAAAATACATAATTGCTCAACCACCCGTGTCAATGAAATCATCCGAATTACTAACTCATCTCCCAAACAAAGAAAGGTAGCTGTAGTCCCCATCATAGCAGTCTCAGCTCACGCCAAAAGACATAAGGCGAAACCGCATAGACAGTGAACACGGTCAACTGTTCCCTGTCATACGATATCAACATTCATCGTAAACAATTGGAATATCGGAACATGAGATCAAAACGGATGAAACATACAGCTCACGGTGTGCACAGAGCACTTAACTCAGTAGCTCCTGCAACAAGCCGGACTTGGAATATGAGGAAACTGCAACAAGGAACACTTTTCAGACATAGCCTTCAATGGTTCCTGCCGCCTATCCACCATATTTCCCGGAAGTTCACGTCCTCCTGAAAATGATGATCGTCAAAGTATTTAAATGTATAGCGCTTGATGATGTTAGGACATCGTGTTTGACTCCAACTCGGAACATACAAAACAGAGTTCGTCGTCAGATTATCCTCGTTGCACACCAAACAACAGATCGCAAGATTAGCGCATGGTCGGTCTTGGGACACACGATGAGCCATTATGATGACGTAGCACGCACAAAATGGCTGCGCCCATGGATTCATGATTACTCTAGTGAATGCAGTCTACAACGAACGAAACATGGTGCAAATTCCCCAACGAGATAAAACTTCGGCTGACTTGACGGAGCCCACCACATTAATGCGTTGGAAATTGTAAATAACTTGCGGCACACAACACCATCAACGGTCATTGAACAGCACTCATTGTGACGCAAAACACAGATCAACACTAGATGGTGGAAGGTCGCATTCACAACACTCGATTTGTCAAAACGGAGTATTGCCGTGCGTGCAACGCTAATTCATTGGCGTAGATATGATAAGTAGAACATCATTTCGACTTGAATGCAGAAAATTGCAACGGAAAGTCGAAATTGATCAGATTGCAAAGCAATTTCAGCAGCGATCGAGAGAACGTGACTTACATGACATTAAAATTGCTTTTTGCCATTCCTATTCTTTTGTTTATTTCAGTTTGACGTCACTGGCTATAGTATGTCCAAGGTAGTTGTAGCTCTGATCTGTCTCTGGATCTATTCCTTTAACTTTGATATCCACTTGTAGGTTTTGAGTATTAACTCTGTTTATGATCATAGTTTTAGTCTTTTTGATGTTCATGCCTAATCCATGTTTTGCTTGCCGTGTTTATTTCTTTAAGTAATTGTTGTAGATCTTTAGGATTTTCTGGTAGTGATATAGCATCATCAGCATATTTTAGGTTATTGATTATCTTTCCATTAATGTTTAGGCCTGACATCTCTGTGATGTTTTGAAAGATTTGCTCTGTGTATAAATTGAAAAAAGCTTAAATTGCCTGGTATCTAATCTCTCCTTTTCTCTCTATCTTGTGTTTCCAATTGTCGCGATTTAATCTAGCTATTAACCTTTCTCATTACATGGCAGCCATGAACTGGTAATTGAATGCCACCGTATCGTAATTATGATGAGAGAGCAAGAATGAGCTGTGAACAAATAATGTCACGATACCCTAGGTTTGCAACTGTTGACACGGTTCTCAGCTTCTCCTGTTGACATCTCCAGGTATTCAAAGTGGGCGTCACAGAGAGAAGGTATGTCAGCAGACGGCACGTCAAGGTTTGGTTCGTGGAGGTCCCAGATATCAGTGGCAGTCACCGGGAGATGCATGCTGTTGGCGGCGCGCACGTTAAATCTGAGGAAGTGAGCGCAACCACAGCAAGGTAAATAGCGATCAGCACATTCTAGTGAGGTTGTCTGATTTGTGTAGTTTAATCTATTCACGGTTGTTTGTCATTGATACTTTAGTTGCTGATGTGTGTCTTTCCAGGAAGATCAGATAAAATACACAATCATCTTCTATTAAACATTCAAAGTGATAAAAAAAAAGCTGTATCTTAACATTTAAAATCTTTTGTGGTTAAAAATTGAATATTGCATTCGCAGCAACTCTCAGATTTGCCCTTTTTTTATATTTAATATAATTTTTTGTTACAAGCATTAACTATCAAAATATCATTCATGCATAAAATGTACTTCATTTGCTGTAAAAAGTAAACTACGCCCGTCACGCCAAGTGGCGTATAGGGAAATATGGTGTTAGTGGCCCTATATTTTACAGACCTTCAGCACATGATTTTTGGGGTAATGTGGTCGGTATTACGCCCGTGCTGCTTTACTTTCCCAGAAAAAAATCCGGTACCCATTTAAGGCTGGGTGAACCCGGAAGCCGTCGGTTGGGATCGAACCCTACCCCTTGTCCTTTGTAGTCCAGTTCACTAACCACTGAGCTATCGCTGCTCCCACTTCATTTGCTGACTTCAGCTAAAAATGTCATGTTTTGTTTGTGGTGTCACAAACTGGAACCACTTTCCATAAAATATCAGTTTTAAGAATGAGGGGAATGTACCAGGTTTATGACATCTTCATCCAAAGAATTACACAATTTCCAAAATTAAAACTAAAATGGCAATTTAAGATGAAAACAAACAACTGTGTATTCAACACGTCCAGTCTCACTCAAACAGACAACTCTTTCTGGCGCCATTCTTTCCTCCCACTCGAACAGACAACTCTTTCTGTCGCCATTCTTTCCTCCCACTCGAACAGACAATTCTTTCTGTCGCCATTCTTTCCTCCCACTCGAACAGACAATTCTTTCTGTCGCCATTCTTTCCTCCCACTCGAACAGACAATTCTTTCTGTCGCCATTCTTTCCTCCCACTCGAACAGACAATTCTTTCTGTCGCCATTCTTTCCTCCCACTCGAACAGACAATTCTTTCTGTCGCCATTCTTTCCTCCCACTCGAACAGACAATTCTTTCTGTCGCCATTCTTTCCTCCCACTCGAACAGACAATTCTTTCTGTCGCCATTCTTTCCTCCCACTCGAACAGACAACTCTTTCTGTCGCCATTTTTTCATTCCACTCGAACAGACAACTCTTTCTGTCGCCATTCTTTCCTCCCACTTCCTGATTATTGTTGACCCCCAACTTTCCTCGACATTCAACCTTTGACATTGTTTTCGCTTGTCTCTTTTTATTCATCGTAAATCATTTTTTTGTGTTCTAATTTATTTGCTTGTGTGAATTCTCCTTCATTTGTCTCTCTGTATTTGTGGTCCTAAGGCTTTCAAAGACATCTTCCATTTATAATGACTTCCCAACAAGTCTGCTAAGATGGTTCTGCTAAGTGACTCATTTTTATACAACTTTTACTTAATACTACCAAAAGTTTTATTTCAAGAGACACAAGTTATATTTGAAGAGACATAACCTTTATTTCTGCACGAAGTAAAATTTTAATAGTTGTTGCCCCTTCATATTTTTTTTTCTTGAAAGTTATCACTTTCTTATGTTACCAACTAATTTAAATCACTATAGTAGTTAGTGCTGATATCAAATGCTGATTAAATGTTTATAAACAAATGTGTTAATGCACATACAACTGTTATGAGTGTACTTGAAATGGATCACAAATCATCCGCCGTCATTTCGACACCCTCAGTGAAATTTCGAAACAAGAAATCCAACTACTTGGAGTCCGTTGTCTCAATGTCAAATCTTATATCCATGAAATATTTATTTCCAGAGATCGGTGAAGTGAACATATTTATTTTAATAAAATTGGACAAATAAAACACGTCGATAAAGTATTCTAAAACATAACAGATTGTCATGCTGTAACATATCAGTTTAGCATTAAAAAGTCTGTTGAGAAACGTTATTAGTATCCCGTCTATAAGGTATGTGGTGTACAAGAAGAGCATCAGGTATATAAGGTATGTGGTGTATAAGAAGAGCTTCGGGTCTGTAAGGTATGTGGTGTATAAGAAGAGCATCAGGTATATAAGGTATGTGGTGTATAAGAAGAGCTTCGGGTCTGTAAGGTATGTGGTGTACAAGAAGAACATCAGGTCTATAAGGTATGTGGTGTACAAAAAGTACATCAGGTCTACAAGGTATATGATGTACACAAAGAACAGCAGGTCTACAAGGTATGTGGTGTACAAGAAAAGCATCAGGTCTACAAGGTATATGATGTATAAGAAGTGCATAAGGTCTACAAGGTATATGGTGTACAAGAAGAGCATCAGTTCTACAAGGTATATGGTGTACAAGAAGAGCATCAGGCCTACAAGGTATGTGGTGTACACTAAGCTACGCATAAAACAACCTAATCTTCAACCACACAAGTGCAGCTTTTTGATTTGCTGGAGGAGGAAGTTAAGGTGCAACTAGAGGTCTCGAGAGACTAGGAGTGTGACTTGTGTCATAGAGGATGGAAGCTAAGATATAATTTAAGGTGATGACAGACAAGGAGTGTGACTTACATCATAGAGGATGGAAGTTAAGATGCAACTAGAGGTATCAAGAGACAAGGTGTGTGACTTGTATCATAGAGGATGGAAGTTAAGATGCAACTAGAGGTCTTGAGAGACAAGGTGTGTGACTTGTATCATAGAGGATGGAAGTTAAGATGCAACTAGAGGTCTTGAGAGACAAGGTGTGTGACTTGTATCATAGAGGATGGAAGTTAAGATGCAACTAGAGGTCTTGAGAGACAAGGTGTGTGACTTGTATCATAGAGGATGGAAGTTAAGATACAACTAGAGATCTTGAGAGACAAGGTGTGTGACTTGTATCATAGAGGATGGAAGTTAAGATACAACTAGAGATCTTGAGAGACAAGGTGTGTGACTTGTATCATAGAGGATGGAAGTTAAGATGCAACTAGAGATCTTGAGAGACAAGGAGTGTGACTTGTATCAAAGAGGATGGAAGTTAAGATACAACTAGAGATCTTGAGAGACAAGGTGTGTGACTTGTATCATAGAGGATGGAAGTTAAGATACAACTAGAGATCTTGAGAGACAAGGTGTGTGACTTGTATCATAGAGGATGGAAGTTAAGATACAACTAGAGATCTTGAGAGACAAGGTGTGTGACTTGTATCATAGAGGATGGAAGTTAAGATACAACTAGAGATCTTGAGAGACAAGGAGTGTGACTTGTATCATAGAGGATGGAAGTTAAGATGCAACTAGAGATCTTGAGAGACAAGGAGTGTGACTTGTATCATAGAGGATGGAAGTTAAGATGCAACTAGAGATCTCGAGAGACAAGGAGTGTGACTTGTATCATAGAGAATGGAAGTTAAGATGCAACTAGAGATCTTGAGAGACAAGGAGTGTGACTTGTATCATAGAGGATGGAAGTTAAGATGCAACTAGAGATCTTGAGAGACAAGGAGTGTGACTTGTATCATAGAGGATGGAAGTTAAGATGCAACTAGAGATCTCGAGAGACAAGGAGTGTGACTTGTATCATAGAGGATGGAAGTTAAGATACAACTAGAGATCTTGAGAGACAAGGTGTGTGACTTGTATCATAGAGGATGGAAGTTAAGATGCAACTAGAGATCTCGAGAGACAAGGAGTGTGACTTGTATCATAGAGGATGGAAGTTAAGATACAACTAGAGATCTTGAGAGACAAGGAGTGTGATTCATCTCTGAACTTTCCCTTATCTTTTATCTGTATGCCTCTTGTCAGTAGTGTTGTCTATTATTTTTTAATCTGTTATATAAATGTTCTATATACAAATTTATTGGTCACAAGATAGAACAATGTGATAATAACCTAAATACATGTTCATGTGATATCACAGAAGTTGCATCATCATGTATCAATGCCGACTGTGGCGCCACTTTAATGGCAGCTTGAACATGGAGGGACTGCAGACTGTTCTACAGCGTATCATGACCTACTTGATGATACACCCTGGCTGTTCTCTGTCCAGCCTGTGTCATGTATTGAACCCTGACCTCCTGCCAGTTACCACTCTGGATGCTGTTGATGTAAGCCATATTCTGTATAAGAACCACTAGTCTCTTTTCTAAGTAAACATTTTTTTAAATATTTTAAAATGTTGACATAGCAGATACGTAGATTAATAGCAATTATAATGTAAATTATAACATATGTCTAGAGACAAAGTAAAAATGATTTGTAAATTTATGATATAGTTTCTGCTAACATAAGGGAGAGTTGTTTTTTTTTATTTAAAATTTAGTCAACGAAAAGACAGACTGGGAAATGACTTGCACAAAAGTTTTGGGATTGCTAAGAGAGAAAAGTGTACAGAATCCAGGAGTTTCAGTAATATTTCTATAGGCAACCTTGCTTTGGAAGTAAGACAGAGACAGTTAAGGCCCTATGAGTGTGCACCACTTCCAAGATTGAAGGACTGTACTGGCTCCAACAAACCTCACAGATGGAGGACTGGTTGATCTCAAGGAAAGACACCGGCTTCGACTCAGAGAGTTTGTGAGTTCAAATCCCGGCTGAACCATTTGGGATTTTTATTTATGATTTCTCTCTGTAATAACTGCCCCTGGTCTCAGGAGCGAGGCCAAGCTTGAAACATCAATTGCTCATCGATGGAAACATTTTTGAGTACCTCCGAAGATGGAGTTATATGCCTGTACAGCGAGGGACCCCACAAATGGTTTAGCATGCAAAATTCAGTTCCTAGTCAGGGGTGAAAGCTGGCAAATGCAAAATCAAAAAAAAAAACCTACTTTATCAAAACTATTGGTGTTGCTTGTCTAGTTATTATTGGAAAAACAAAGAGCAAGAATCAATTAATCTTTTGTTTTGAAATATTTTGTCAATGTGTTCATTTGTTTCAAAGTCAATGCTGATACACAGACATAAGTAATAAGGAAATAGTAAGTGAAGTAAATATTTGTTAACTAAACAAAGAGAAACAGTCTGTGTGAAAATTGACATCTTATTTGAACAAAGACTACTTGAGGATAATGAGACAAGAAGGGACACCATAGGTGTGACTCCACAGACAATGTTGATAACCCTAAACATAGTTTAAAATAAAAATTGCATTATGTTGAAAGAAGTCAATTAACTAATTTGTGACAGTAAACGTTAATTATTGGGGAATGATGTAGTCATTATAGAGAATACATAATGGGGAGTATAGAAAAAACACTTGCAAAATTGTTGGATGGCTTTAGTTAGTCACTAGATATAATAATTAGTCAGTGATCCCAATGAGGGATTGTTCATACAAAATTATAGAGAGAATTGACTGGGTACTTTACCATTATTGAATATAAATATATTGTGCCAACTTTGAGTCCTACACAATCCCTTGTAATGTTTGAAGTCAAAGGTTCATGGAAATCACAGACAATCAGCATAAGTTGGACAAAAAGTAATAAATCAGTTATGTGGAGGCTGAGAAAGCAACTACTGTTACAGATGAGACAATAAATGTTGAGAAAATAACAAGTTGAAGTTGCCAAATATGTCTGTGATTGAATCCAATGAAGGAACACAAAAGTGAAGAGGAAATAGACAGATGTCTTGTTCTTGTCTATCTGATGGTCATCAGCTCCCATGTGACCTTTTGTCATGCCTGGTTGCACAAGAAGATCGCAGGATAGAACTCAAGCTCCAAGATGGGAGAGCCAACAATCCAAGTGCTATTTGTGAAGATCAAAAAGCTGTCCAGAACTTCATTCAATAAGTAAAGAGGGGGATAACAGAAAATGTGTATCAATGACTAGTAGCAATGTGTGTTGTGAAGCATATGCTTTTGTGCACCTGGTGCTGTCATTTAGATGTCAATCTTGAACAGACTCTTGACATGTAAGAGGTTTTCTCTAGATGACAGTTGCTTTATTTTTTTTATAAATAGAAAGTACATAGTTTGTAAATAAAAATGACACAGGCACATATGAATTCTCAGAGCACTCAAAAAAAAATGCACAAACAACAGAAAACAAAGATAGCTCAAACAGAATTTGAACAGTCCCTCATTAATACCATGTCACTAGAGATATATGCATTTAGAATGTTGCCAATTTAAATTTGTATCGGTGTTTTCTTTTATTGTTTGTGGATTTTTACCCAGTTTATTAATAGATACTGTTTGCCTGTATAATTTATGCTTCTCTGTCCTTTTTTTTTTGCCTCAGAGTTTCCACAAATAATAAATATTTGCCAATTCATTATTGTTATCTCTGTCAAATAAATTCTTAATTTAATCACTGAATGTTCTTCAAGATTCTTGAGGAGATTGGTTGTGTAGAGCTATTGAGGATTCAGAAAATAGCCAAGTCTTCTATGTTTTCTACCAGAAAATGTCCTAGCGTTGGAGGTAAGTTCAAAATAATGATAACATTGTTATTATCATTTCCTGTGAATATCATAACTCAATCTTGCTGTCAATTAATGTCTTGAAAATTTGTGTTGGTAGTATCTCATAAAACAAATCTGTCTCGTCATAATGGGATATGGTTAAATATTTGTGGTAATTTGTGGTATTGGTTTAAATAAATTGTTCACTTGATCATTTTTCTGCAATAATAGGCACCCACAAGTTCTGACACTATTGGACTGACCAACAACACTGAGTGCTCATAGCTCCACAAAGACTGTTTAATGTTATTGTTATGGACCACCAACACTGTTTAATGTTATTATCTTGGACCACCAACACTGTTTAATACTATTATCTTGGACCACCAATACTGTTTAATGTAATTGTTATGGACCACCAACACTGTTTAATGTTATTATCTTGGACCACCAACACTGTTTAATGTTATTATCTTGGACCACCAACACTGTTTAATACTATTATCTTGGACCTCCAACACTGTTTAATGTTAATATCTTGGTCCACCAACACTGTTTAATGTTATTGTCTTGGACCACCAACACTGTTTAATGTTATTATCTTGGACCTCCAACACTGTTTAATGTTATTATCTTGGTCCACCAACACTGTTTAATGTTATTGTCTTGGACCACCAACACTGTTTAATGTTATTATTTTGGACCACAAACACTGTTTAATGCTATTATCTTGGACCTCCAACACTGTTTAATGTTATTATCTTGGACCACCAACACTGTTTAATGTTATTGTCTTGGACCACCAACACTGTTTAATGTTATTGTCTTGGACCTCCAACACTGTTTAATCTTATTATCTTGGATCTCCAACACTGTTTAATGTTATTATCTTGGACCACCAACACTGTTTAATGTTATTATCTTGGACCACCAATACTGTTTAATGTTATTGTCTTGGTCCACCAACACTGTTTAATGTTATTATCTTGGACCACCATCTCTGTTTAATGTTATTATCTTGGACCACCAATACTGTTTAATGTTATTGTTATGGACCTCCAACACTGTTTAATGTTATTGTTATGGACCACCAACACTGTTTAATGTTATTGTTATGGACCACCAACACTGTTTAATGTTATTATCTTGGACCACCAACACTGTTTAATATTATTGTCTTGGACCTCCAACACTGTTTAATGTTATTGTCTTGGACCTCCAACACTGTTTAATGTTATTGTTATGGACCACCAATACTGTTTAATGTTATTGTCTTGGACCACCAACACTGTTTAATGTTATTATCTTGGACCACCAACACTGTTTAATGCTATTATCTTATTCCACCAATACTGTTTAATGTTATTATCTTGGACCACCAATACGGTTTTATGTTATTGTTATGGACCACCAACACTGTTTAATGTAATTGTCTTGGACCACCAACACTGTTTAATGTTATTGTCTTGGACCACCACCAACACTGTTTAATGTTATTGTTATGGACCACCAACACTGTTTAATGTTATTATCTTGGACCTCCAACACTGTTTAATGTTATTATCTTGGACCACCAATACTGTTTAATGTTATTATCTTGGACCACCAATACTGTTTAATGTTATTATCTTGGACCACCAATACTGTTTAATGTTATTGTCTTGGTCCACCAACACTGTTTAATGTTATTATTTTGGTTCTCCAACACTGTTTAATGGTATTGTTATGGACCACCAACACTGTTTAATGTTATTGTTATGGACCACCAACACTGTTTAATGTTATTGTTATGGACCACCAACACTGTTTAATGTTATTGTCTTGGACCACCAACACTGTTTAATGTTATTGTTTTGGACCACCAACACTGTTTAATGTTATTGTTTTGGACCACCAACACTGTTTAATGTTATTGTCTTGGACCACCAACACTGTTTAATGTTATTATCTTGGACCTCCAACACTGTTTAATGTTATTGTTTTGGACCACCAACACTGTTTAATGTAATTGTCTTGAACCACCAACACTGTTTAATGTTATTATTTTGGTCCACCAATACTGTTTAATGTTATTATCTTGGACCACCAATACTGTTTAATGCTATTGTCTTGGACCACCAATACTGTTTTATGTTATTGTTATGGACCACCAACACTGTTTAATGTTATTATCTTGGACCACCAATACTGTTTAATGTTATTATCTTGGACCACCAATACTGTTTAATGTTATTATCTTGGACCACCAATACTGTTTAATGTTATTGTCTTGGACCACCAATACTGTTTAATGTTATTATCTTGGACCACCAATACTGTTTAATGTTATTATCTTGGACCACCAATAGTGTTTAATGTTATTATCTTGGACCACCAATACTGTTTAATGTAATTGTCTTGGACCACCAACACTGTTTAATGTTATTGTCTTGGACCATCAACACTGTTTAATGTATTGTTATGGTCCACCAACACTGTTTAATGTTATTGTTATGGACCACCAACACTGTTTAATGTTATTATCTTGGACCTCCAACACTGTTTAATGTTATTGTTATGGACCTCCAACACTGTTTAATGTTATTATCTTGGACCGCCAACACTGTTTAATGCTATTATCTTGGACCTCCAACACTGTTTAATGTTATATTTATGGACCACCAACACTGTTTAATGTTATTGTTATGACCACCAACACTGTTTAATGTTATTGTTTTGGACCACCAACACTGTTTAATGTTATTTTCTTGGACCACCAACACTGTTTAATGTTATTGTTATGGACCACCAACACTGTTTAATGTTATTAACTTGGACCTCCAACATTGTTTAATGTTATTATCTTGGACCTCCAACACTGTTTAATGTTATTGTTATGGACCACCAACACTGTTTAATGTTATTATCTTGGACCACCAACACTGTTTAATGTTATTATCTTGGACCTCCAACACTGTTTAATATTATTGTTATGGACCACCAACACTGTTTAATGTTATTATCTTGGACCTCCAACACTGTTTAATGTTATTGTTATGGACCACCAACACTGTTTAATGTTATTATCTTGGACCACCAACACTGTTTAATGTTATTATCTTGAACCTCCCACACTGTTTAATGTTATTGTTATGGACCACCAACACTGTTTAATGTTATTATCTTGGACCTCCAACACTGTTTAATGTAATTGTCTTGGACCTCCAACACTGTTTAATGTTATTATCTTGGACCACCAGCACTGTTTAATGTTATTATCTTGGACCTCCAACACTGTTTAATGTTATTATCTTGGACCTCCAACACTGTTTAATGTAATTGTTATGGACCACCAACACTGTTTAATGTTATTAACTTGGACCACCAACACTGTTTAATGTTATTATCTTGGACCTCAAACACTGTTTAATGTTATTATCTTGGACCTCCAGCACTGTTTAATGTTATTATCTTGGACCTCAAACACTGTTTAATGTTATTATCTTGGACCTCCAACACTGTTTAATGTTATTATCTTGGATCTCCAACACTGTTTAATGTTATTATCTTGGTCCACCAACACTCTTTAATGTTATTATCTTGGACCACCAACACTGTTTAATGTTATTGTTATGGATAACCAACACTGTCTAATGTTATTATCTTGGACTACCAACACTGTTTAATGTTATTATCTTGGTCCACCAACACTGTTTAATGTTATTATCTTGGACCACCAACACTGTTTAATGTTATTATCTTGGACCACCAACACTGTTTAATGTAATTGTTATGGACCACCAACACTGTTTAATGTTATTATCTTGGACCACCAATACTGTTTAATGTAATTGTTATGGACCACCAATACTGTTTAATGTAATTGTTATGGACCACCAACACTGTTTAATGTCATTGTTATGGACCACCAATACTGTTTAATGTTATTATCTTGGACCACCAATACTGTTTAATGTTATTGTTATGGACCACCAATACTGTTTAATGTTATTGTTATGGACCACCAATACTGTTTAATGTTATTGTTATGGACCACCAATGCTGTTTAATGTCATTGCTATGGACCACCAATACTGTTTAATGTTATTGTTATGGACCACCAATACTGTTTAATGTTATTGTTATGGACCACCAATACTGTTTAATGTTATTGTTATGGACCACCAATGCTGTTTAATGTCATTGCTATGGACCACCAATACTGTTTAATGTTATTATCTTGGACCACCAACACTGAGAAGTCTTTGAATAATTACGTTGACTAGTAATTTCTTTTATGTTCCATTCAGAGAGGCTTCATGTTCCTTCATAACTCCTTGATCATTGCACTTTGTAATAGTTCTGTTGTTTTTTCTGTTTCTGTGTCACACCATCAAAGCACCCAGCAAGTTTTCCCTTTATTGACCTCTATCTCTCCAAACTTCTGTTCTTCCTGTTCTTACTAAGTATTCCAACCTACTTCTTCTCCACAAATCTGGACTATTTATTTATTGACCTCTATCTCTCCAAACTTCTTCCTGTTCTTACTAACTATTCCAACCTACTTCTTCCTGTTGTTACTAACTATTCCAACCTACTTCTTCCTGTTGTTACTAACTATTCCAACCTACTTCTTCCTGTTGTTACTAACTATTCCAACCTACTTCTTCTCCACAAATCTGCACTGTTTATCTATTGACCTTTCCAGCCATAGCCGGCCCATAGAGATACTCTTTCTCTTATCTACATTTGTATTCTAGCAGTTTTCAATCCTTATAAAGATCTTTTATCAAACCTCACTATTGGTCTCTGTTCTGTGCAAGCAACTCTATCTCATTGAGGAGCCGATTCCTGCTGCTCTTGCCTCTCTGACCAATGTTCTTCTCAGTGTCACTCTGGGTCGGCCTCTTTTCTTCTTACATGTTGTTTCCCACATGAGGGCTTGCTTTGTTATTCAGTTATTATCTCTCCTCATCACATGTCCAACAAATCTGGACTCCCTTTTCCTAATTTGTTTTATAACCTTCCACTCTTTAGCAACCTCTTTTAGTAACCTCTTTAGCAACCTCTTTTATCTACCTCTTTTAGCAACCTCTTTTAGTAACCTCCGGACTGGATGTTTTTTGTTTGGCCATCCATGATACCTAAATATCCTGCTAAGAAAGCACATATCAGTTGATTCTATCCTGAGGTTATATGTTTGTTTATTTCTATAATCTACAACCATATAGAGGCACTGGTTTGATGTAACACTGTACAACTCTCCTTCTAACTTTGACTGGGGATGGATTACCAATATTGGCTGGTTATTGGCCACTAGTACCAGTTGTCACAGATTTTACTTGCACTAATTGTCACAGATTTTACTTGCACTAATTGTCACAGATTTTACTTGCACTAATTGTCACAGATTTTACTTGCACTAATCGTCACAGATTTTACTTGCACTAATTGTCACAGATTTTACTTGCACTAATTGTCACAGATTTTACTTGCACTAATCGTCACAGATGTTACTTGCACTAATCATCACAGATTTTACTTGCACTAGGTTTCTCAGATGTTACTTGCACTAATTGTCACAGATTTTACTTGCACTAATTGTCACAGATTTTACTTGCACTAATTGTCACAGATGTTACTTGCACTAATTGTCACAGGTTTTACTTGCACTAATTGTCACAGATTTTACTTGCACTAATTGTCACAGATGTTACTTGCACTAATTGTCACAGGTTTTACTTGCACTAATTGTCACAGATTTTACTTGCACTAATTGTCACAGATGTTACTTGCACTAATTGTCACAGGTTTTACTTGCACTAATTGTCACAGATTTTACTTGCACTAATTGTCACAGATGTTACTTGCACTAATTGTCACAGATGTTACTTGCACTAATTGTCACAGATTTTACTTGCACTAATTGTCACAGATTTTACTTGCACTAATTGTCACAGACTTTAATTGCACTAGTTGTCACAGATTTTACTGACAGATTCATTGCACTTATAGCATAACACATTTCTTGTTGCTAAAGATGTTTTTGCTCAGATTTTCTGTTGTTCGATATATGTTCCAAAATGAGAGTGAATCAATTCAGCCCATTAAAATTGGGTCTTTTAAAATTCATTGTTGAAACAAATTGACAACAGCACTTTTGTCCTGAACTCTTGAAAACTGACAGAATTCTTACAAGCGATATCAAGGAATGTTCTACAGATAGCAGCACAGAGCAAACATGTACACACCACTGTCAGAGTAGCAGAGTAAAGATTGCTGTCTCACATGTGACATATATGAAAGAGATGCAGTGTGCTGGCTTTTGTTTATTTGGTAGTGACGGGATGAAACCCATTTCCTCTCTTCAACAAATGAAGTTGTAATGCATGTCTAACACTGTTTCATGTGTGCTAGTGAAGTAGACAGTTCACTTCTGATATGACGTCTGTAACAGATGCTTTTTGACTGGGTCAGGTACACTGAGTTATGACATCAGATTCTTTAGCAGCAGTTGAAGGTTTAATAATGGAAAACCACTGAATTATGTTGAATTAAGAAATTACACTTGTGAAGATTTCTCATGACTTGGCACACCACAGCATTGATGACCTGCTCCAATTTCATAAACTCACAAAGTGAGTGGATCACTAACTCTAGAACTATAACAGCAACTTGTTGAAAGTCTTTCATGCTTTTGGCCAGAAGATAATGGTTTTTATGGAAGAATTGTTCTAGAGATAAAATCTGAAACCACCAGCTGGAGAGCAAGCAAAGACATCACTTAAAATAGAAGCATCTCCATGTGCAGGCATCTTCAGGCTCTATTTTTTCATAATGAACCAGACATTATTTAGAAGTGTGTCTAGAACAGAACACTGTTACCTGTGACTTGTATTCAGATCTTCAACACAAACTTAATTATCTGCAATCAAATCTAATTTTGGACTTTTGGGATTGGTATCATTTTGCAACATGACAGCCCTATACTGATCATACAATACTTGCAACTATCCAAGACCTATTCTGCCATGCACATCATATTTTTTAGCGACCTTTGCTAGATATTTTATTTTTTTCCGTTCGCCAGCTTACACCTCTGACGAAGTCCCTAGAGACTAGGAACTGAATTATGCATGTTAATCTCACACCAACTTTGGAGGTACTCATATTTTTTCCGTCGATGAGTAATTGATGTTTCAAGCCGGGCCTCACTGCTGAGACCAGGGGTGGTTGTCGCAGAGAGAAATCATAAATAAAAATCTCAACTGGTGTAGCTGGGATTTGAACACACAATCTCTCTGTCTCGAGGCCGGCATCTTGCCTCTTGACCAACCAGTCCCCTGCTGGATATATGGTTGATATTGTTCATTTTGTAGCCAAGCCAGTCAGCTAACCACCATCCTACACATTCAGCCCAAAACTATATCATTTAACTCTGGCACAATTAGACTAACTTTGCCCCTTCTGTCAAAGGGAAGCTTATTTTTTCAAGATCATATGTTTCTTGGACCTCTACCTAGATATGGTTTGAGAATATCTGAACATTAAAAATATTGTAACTTTAATTTGGTTGATCAAACTGAATGTATAAAAGGCTGGTGTTTTTTTTTTCAAGGTTCTAACCGTTAATATTAAGTTTTAATTTGTTGTGTTGTTACTTTTTTTTCAAGCTTCTAACTGATAATATTTAAGTTATAATTTGTTGAATTATTACTTTTTTTCAAGCTTCTAACTGTTAATATTAAGTTTTAATTTGTTGTGTTGTTACTTTTTTTCAAGCTTCTAACTGATAATAATTAAGTTATAATTTGTTGTTTTGTTACTTTTTTTCAAGCTTCTAACTGTTAATATTAAGTTTTAATTTGTTTTTTTGTTAATTTTTTTCAAGCTTCTAACTGTTAATATTAAGTTATAATTTGTTGTTTTGTTACTTTTTTTCAAGCTTCTAACTGTTAATATTAAGTTTTAATTTGTTGTTTTGTTACTTATTGTAATCTACATAGTAACAGTTGTTTTTTTCCCATTATCTACCAGATGTCTGCCTGGAGGAGAGTGTAACAGCAGTCAATGTTTTAATAGATGCTCCTGTTAGACTGGCTTTCTTCCTGGAGATTGCAGCCCAGCACTGTCATAACTCAGAGATAGCAAGGAAAAACTTTCTACAGAAAGCAAAGAAACTGAAAGTTCAGATAGTGAAAGATAACTTGAAATAAATGAAAAACATGGATTCATATCTTTCAAGTATTCATCTCTTGAAAACTGCTGTTAAATACAACTATAGACATGTATTGATCACCATGATTATTTAATATCAGATTGAACTGTTTCAATCATGGCAATTGTCTGTTATTTTTTATAAGAATGTGAAAATAGAATAGAGTTGTGTCCTTAAAGATAAAGTTGACAAATTTTTGGTGTTAACACCTATTGTGGCGGTGAACAAAATGTTACTGTGTAACTGGGCATGTAGTCGGTTGACTGATATGACTTCCAATAAGTTTATATCTTGTTTAGACTGATTGATAACCTTTGATATTTTTATTTGGAAGATCCTTCTGATAGTGATGCTACTTGCCGTTGTTGGTCTTGTAGTTGTTGAGACAAATAATTATTCTGCTATGACAAAAGGAAGACATATATTGGAGGAGTTATACACAATTAGAAGGTGTTATTAATTTGAAATACTAGAAAGTTAATGAAGTTTATGTTATTAATTTGAGATAATGGAAGGTTAATGAAGATTTTGTTATTAATTTAATTTAATGGAAAGTTTATGAAGTTTGTGTTGTTAATTTGAAATAATGGAAAGTTAATGAAGTTTATGTTATTAATTTGAAATAATGGAAAGTTAATGAAGTTTATGTTATTAATTTGATTTAATGGAAAGTTTATGAAGTTTGTGTTGTTAATTTGAAATAATGGAAAGTTTATGAAGTTTATGTTATTAATTTGAAATAATGGAAAGTTAATGAAGTTTATGTTATTAATTTTTAAAAGTAAAAATTTTGGGAGGTTATTATTAAATTATTGGAAAGTAAGTTATGTCCTTCATTTGAAAATGAAAAATGTTGTGGTAGAGAAATTTTACCCTTGAACTGTCACATGAGAGTTAATGCACATAATCACTAAATATTTGTGTATCCTTATTTGAGTTATGAAATATCACGATTTGTCAACAATTACATGTCATGGTTTTAAAATCAGAACAGCGAGCACCTCTAATTTAGACACCATCTATTATTCAAATGTACTTGTCTTCTGTCTTTTATGCCACCAAAGGGCATGACTACCTTCCTTACTGCTGGTTCTACTACAACTAGGTCTGAAATTGGCTGTTGCTATATTACACCTCTAAAAAAAAAAAGACTTCAAGTCAGTATGGTGAATAGGTGACAGGGACCATTGAGGCTCTGTTTGAAAAGTGTTCCTTGTTGCAGTTTCCTCATATTTAAAGTCCAGCTTGCTGCTGAGTTTAGTGCTCTGTACACACCATAAGCTGTGTATTTCATCCAGATCATGTTTTGGATTATGAAAATAACTCAAAACAACAGAAATGGAATCCAGTGGTCACTGACCAAGCAACTTGATGATTTAGACTTTGCTGATGACATAGCTCTCCTATCACACAGCCATCAACAGATGCAGGATAAAATGAGCATACTTGATGAAAGATCACAACAGCTAGAACTGAAAATTAATAGAGATAAGACCAACATTATGAGAATTAATGCAGTTGGCAATAACCAAATAAAATTGAGAGAAATACCTCTACTAGACGTACAATCTTACATATATCTGGTTAGTAATATAGATAAAGAGGGAGGAACAGAAATGATACCAAATTCATCATCGAGTGCCATCTCCGCAACGAAGGTTGGCTACCATGGAGCACCATTCTGCTCTGTCTCTTGCTTTGATACCAAATTAAGAATATGAAAAGCAAGAGGAGCTTTCATTGCACTGGGAATTATATGGAAGTCCAAAGAAATTAAGTTAAATACAAAAAATAAAACTTTTCAACTCCAGTGTTAAGTCTGTCCTATTATATGGCTGTGAAACATGGAGAACAACAAAAATGACAGTCATGAAGATACAGACTTTTTCATTAATGAATGCTTACGCAGAATAAAAAGATGGAAATGACAGGACAAATTCACTAACATAAAATTATGGAAAGTTACCTGTCAAATACCAGAAGATAATGAGATATAGCGAAGATGATGACACTGGATAGGCGGAAGCCAACTGAGAGTATTACACAACAGCCCTTTTCTGGAATCCCCAGAGGAAAAGACAAAGAGGAAGACCAAAGAATTCTTGGAGAAGACAGAAGCAGATATGAAGATGATGGGGAAGACATGGAATGACCTTAAAAGAATGGCAGGAAACAGAATGACCTGGAAAGTCTTTGTTGAAGACCTATGCTCCACAGGGAGCTGAACGGTAGAAGAAGAAAGAAGATGTTTTGGTATTCCGATTGTTTACGATGAATGATGATGTCGTATGAAGAAGGAAATTTTGCCTGCATTCACTTTTGGTGCAGTTATGTCTTATGGCATGTGCTGTAGCTGCTGTGATGGGAGCTGCAGCTGCCTTTCTTTGTTTGAATTCTTCAATGAGATGTTAATTTGGATGATTCCACTAGCATGGGTGGTTGAGCAATTATGGATTTTAATTTGTTTGCAGTGATACCGGGGCCTTCAAATAACTACAACTACCTCTAAAATCTTTTGAAACAATCCATTATACAAGCAATTTTGCATGACAAAAAATCTCAAGTAGATAAGCTACCACTGGATTGCACACAGCCTTCAGTGTCCAGCAGTTGTGATCCACCCAATGTGACCAGCCATCTTGTAGTATACAAACCCATTCACTTTAAAATGACAGCAGTAAGTAGCTGATAATAGTTGATGCTACATTCTGATGAGACACCATAAAGAGTTGTAAAGGGATAATGAAATAATGAGCCATTTTATTTGTTAACCCAAGATTACGATACTGTAGAAAAAATTACCTCATCAAAACACAAATTCTTCCATATTTGATAGTTTCCCATGTTCAAACATCCCCTCACCCCCCTTTGTTTAACCTTCCTAATTACTTCTGGTGACCCCTGCCTATTGAATTTGTTTCTATTGATGTCATATTTTTTGTTCTTTTTCGTTTGATATGATCCTATAATACGATATGATCCTATAATACGATGTGATCCTATAATACGATATGATCCTATAATACGATATGATCCTATAATACGATATGATCCTATAATACGATATGATCCTATAATACGATATGATCCTATAATATGAAAAAAAATGTGCCAAATTTCAAGAAATTGGTCATTTAAAAATTTTTGTTGTTGTTACTGTGACCAGGGAAATTTCCTGTCTTCAGCTGGCATCAAACAACCCTTCGTGACTTGGGAAACATGTCGAATAGCGCTATGTAGTAGCCAAATATACTGATGAACTTACGGCGACCATATGAGTAGACAAATAACATGTTCGGTCAAAGCGGTAAATCTCAGGTCATAAATTAACCTGGGTCAGGAAATCCGACTCCTCATGTCTCTACTTTGGTAAACACACAGCATTGTATGTCAAAAGTTCAAAGAAAATACTATTTCTAGTGCTCCTAATGTTACAATTAAGTGGTAGTAATTTGTACTATGGAATGTAACAACACACATCATAGGTAGGTATTGTAATCTAGGGTTAATAACTATTGGGAAATTGTATTGGGTTGTTATTTAAAATGTTGAAAAATATGCTTTTACTTGAAGCCTTGAAAATTGTTTTACGTTTCTAAGAGTAACTTCAATAAAACTTCCTATCGTATGTTAACTTTGAAATGTTTAATGTACAGAGGAGGGGCACAATAGGTCAGGCAAAAACTGCATTATTAAAAATAAATTATGCACCCATTTTTTGTGAATGGAAATTCTTCAATGTTACATGGAACCAGTCTTGACATATGGACACTAATCCTGGACAATCTGACAACAGATAAGAGAATCTTTGGAGGCTGCAGAAATATGGTTTTACAGAAAAATGCTGAGAATATCAAGGACAGCTTAAAAAAATAATGATGTTCTAACAGATGCCAAAGCAAAAGAAAGCTTACTTCAATAAACGGAAACAATCATTATTTTCTGGGCAATTAATAAGAAGGGAACAACAGGTGGAATATATTGTTACAACTGGAAAAATTGTGGAATAAAAGAGATAGAGTGAAAAAGAGAGAAAAGGTAAAGAGAATTTCTGACTAGTTACCACTACATGCCTACAGCGAGCATGAAAGTCAGGGGCCTGACTAGTTACTACTACATGCCTACAGCGAGCATCAAAGTCAGGGGCCTGACTAGTTACTACTACATGCCTACAGCGAGCATCAAAGCCAGGGCCCTGGCTAATTACCACGACATGCCTACAGCGAGCATCAAAGTCAGGGGCCTGACTAGTTACCTACATGCCTATAGTGAGCATCAAAGTCAGGGGCCTGACTAGTTACTACTACATGCCTACAGCGAGCACCAAAGTCAGGGGCCTGACTAGTTACTACTACATGCCTACAGCGAGCATCAAAGCCAGGGCCCTGGCTAATTACCACGACATGTCTATAGCGAGCATCAAAGTCAGGGGCCTGACTAGTTACCTGCATGCCTATAGCGAGCATCAAAGTCAGGGGCCTGACTAGTTACCTACATGCCTATAGCGAGCATCAAAGTCAGGGGCCTGACTAGTTACCTACATGCCTATAGCGAGCATCGAAGTCAGGGGCCTGACTAGTTACCTACATGCCTACAGCGAGCATCAAAGTCAGGGGCCTGACTAGTTACCTACATGCCTATAGCGAGCATCAAAGTCAGGGGCCTGACTAGTTACCTGCATGCCTATAGCGAGCATCAAAGTCAGGGGCCTGACTAGTTACCTACATGCCTACAGCGAGCATCAAAGTCAGGGGCCTGACTAGTTACCTACATGCCTATAGCGAGCATCAAAGTCAGGGGCCTGACTAGTTACCTACATGCCTACAGCGAGCATCAAACAGTTTGATTTCAGGGCTCAAGAAAGACAGTCTGATGGAGGAAAATATTACTGGAATCCTGTGCAATATGGGTTAACACCTCACAGTGTTGACACTTGGAACAGGATGTAAGGCTGCAGCTGTAGCAAATACAGCACTTGATAGCACATACTGATTGCATAAGTAAAAGTATGATTTTAATAATTTCTGAATTGTTTCCACTTCATGTTTTTTTCCCCTTCATTGTTTGGTTCATGTTAACAATCATGTTCATTATTTAATAAAATATGCTTTAATGATTGGAAAACTCATTGCTTTCAACAAACATTTATATTTTAATAACTGTTGATATAAAAACATCTATTTTGTGTGCACAGAACTGAATGAAATTATAAATTGAACAAAGTAGAAGCTGAAGACCCAGATATGGCCATGATTGATTGGACTTTACAGGCAATATGAGGATGAGGGAATAGGAGAGGTGTCATAGAGAAAGTGAATTATTTCAGGGGAAGAGGTGTCTTTATAGCACTCAGAAAAAAGCAGTGAGTCTTAAGCAGTGAGAAGATATGACACCATTCCATGCTCATTCTCTTGGTTTAGTGAGGAGAGATGTCACCATTCCATGCTCATTCTCTTGGTTTAGCGAGGAGAGATGTCATGATTTCATGCTCATTCTCTTGGTTTAGTGAGGAGAGATGTCACTATTTCATGCTCCTTCTCTTGGTTTAGTGAGGAGAGATGGCACTATTTCATGCTCATTCTCTTGGTTTAGTGAGGAGAGATGTCACTATTTCATGCTCATTCTCTTGGTTTAGTGAGGAGAGATGTCACTATTTCATGCTCATTCTCTTGGTTTAGTGAGGAGAGATGTCACTATTTCATGCTCATTCTCTTGGTTTAGTGAGGATAGATGTCACTATTTCATGCTCATTCTCTTGGTTTAGTGAGGAGAGATGTCACTATTTCATGCTCATTCTCTTGGTTTAGTGAGGAGAGATGTCACTATTCCATGCTCATTCTCTTGGTTTAGCGAGGAGAGATGTCATGATTTCATACTCATTCTCTTGGTTTAGTGAGGAGAGATGTCACTATTTCATGCTCATTCTCTTGGTTTAGTAAGGAGAGATGGCACTATTTCATGTTCATTCTCTTGGTTTAGTGAGGATAGATGTCACTATTTCATGCTCATTCTCTTGGTTTAGTGAGGAGAGATGTCACTATTTCATGCTCATTCTCTTGGTTTAGTGAGGAGAGATGTCATGATTTCATGCTCATTCTCTTGGTTTAGTGAGGAGAGATGTCACTATTTCATGCTCATTCTCTTCGTTTAGTAAGGAGAGATGGCACTATTTCCTGCTCATTCTCTTGGTTTAGTTAAGTTTGATCGCAGCCTGTGTTTTCGGGACCACGTCGACCATGTGATAACAAAATCCCGCAAAGGATTAGCCGCCTTGAAGGTCATGGCAGCTGCCAACATCGAGCAGAGGCTACTTACTCTTCTATTCCAGGGATTAGTCCTCGCACCAATCGAGTATGCCCTGGCCATTCTTACTGTCAGTACGACTCAAATTGATAGGCTGGAGAAAATACAAAATGAAGCCATGCGCATTATCCTGGGATGTACGAGGGACACTCCCTGTGTAGCAATGAGGTATCTTCTTGACTTTCCAACCATGGATGACAGAATCAAGATCTGGAGAGCACGAGCATACCTGAAGATTAGTACAGATACAGAGCATCCATTGCACCATGTGCTCAACACAGTGAAAGGTGCCAGGCTAAAAAGAGGCAAATCATGGGTGGGCCGGGCAGAAGATGTCATCAAACAGGTCTGTGGGCTTACCAATATTAGCGTTGGTGAGGAGTGGATACCGGTGCCTACGTCATTCAAGGGAACTTTCTCATGTATTGTCACACTCGACAGGAAAAGTAGGGAACAGGACCCGGTCGTGGTTAAGGCTGAGGTCAACGGTCTCATCTGCGATAATACCGATGAGAAAGATGCAGTCATCTATACAGACGGATCTGTAAGACGACACGAAAGAAGTGCATGGGCATTTACAGCACGCTCAGCAGGCAGAATAGCCAAGGACGACAGTGGTGCATACGCCATGACCACGAGTAGCATAACAATGGAGGTGATGGCAGTGACCAAGGCATTCAAATGGTTAGAGTCACAAGACTACACCCACGCATGTATACTGAGTGATTCCATGAGCATGATAAAAAAAGTGGAGGTGGGCTTTGTACGCATGCAATGGGTAGAGTCATTGCAGAAATCCAAAATACGTAAGGTCACCTTTGTCTATGTCCCTGGACATGCGGGAGTACGGGGAAATGAGAGAGCGGACAGGTTGGCTAGCTGCGCTGTCGTTGAGGACGGGCAACCGATGGATCGGGTGGACATCATCAATGCCCTTCGAGATGTTGGAAGAGCACAGGACTTCGACAAACACAGATCAACGTCACTTCTTCGGATGATGGAAATGGGAGTTAAGATGGGCACGGCCAGAAATGAGAAACTTGGTGGCCGTGTGAGAAGACTTATCAACCAACATAGAACTGGAGTCGTCAGTCGCTGGACACTGAGGGAATTGCTGAGGAGGGGATCTGAGCACCTATGGACATGTTCAGAGTGCAATGATGATGACCCGCAGATAACTCAATAACTCTCTTGGTTTAGTGAGGAGAGATGTCACTATTTCATGCTCATTCTCTTGGTTTAGTGAGGAGAGATGTCACTATTTCATGCTCATTCTCTTGGTTTAGTGAGGAGAGATGGCACTATTTCATGCTCATTCTCTTGGTTTAGTGAGGAGAGATGTCACTATTTCATGCTCATTCTCTTTGTTTAGTAAGGAGAGATGGCACTATTCCATGCTCATTCTCTTGGTTTAGTGAGGAGGTATGGCACCATTCCATGCTCATTCTCTTGGTTTAGTGAGGAGAGATGTCACTATTCATGCTCATTCTCTTGGTTTAGTAAGGAGGGATGGCACCATTCCATGCTCATTCTCTTGGTTTAGTGAGGAAATATGGCACTATTTCATGCTCATTCTCTTGGTTTAGTGAGGAAATATGGCACTATTTCATGCTCATTCTCTTGGTTTAGTGAGGAAATATGGCACTATTTCATGCTCATTCTCTTGGTTTAGTGAGGAGAGATGTCACTATTCATGCTCATTCTCTTGGTTTAGTGAGGATAGATGTCACTATTTCATGCTCATTCTCTTGGTTTAGTGAGGATAGATGTCACTATTTCATGCTCATTCTCTTGGTTTAGTGAGGAGATATTTCCATAATTCTATGTTAGTGATTTTGTCCTGCCATTTCCATCCTTTAGAGCAGCGTAAGCATCCATTAATGAAATTCTGTATCTTCATGATTGTTAATTTTGTTGATCTCCATGTTTCACAGCCATATAATAGGACTGACTTAACATTTGAGTTGAACATTTTTATTTTTTTATTTAACCTAATTTCTTTGGATTTCTATATGTTTCCCAGTGCAACGAAAGCTCCTCTTGCTTTTGATATCCTTATTTTCTTACCATTTTCTGTTCTTCCCTCTTTATCTATATTGCTGCCCAGATATATGTAAGACTGTATGTCTAGTAGAGGTATTTCTCTCTATTTTATTTGGTTATTGCCAACTGCATTAATTCTCATAATGTTGGTCTTATCTCTATTAATCTTCAGTCCTAGCTGTTGTGATCTCTCATCAAGTATGCTCATTTTATCCTACATCTGTTGATGGCTGTGTGATAGGAGAGCTATGTCATCAGCAAAGTCTAAATCATCAAGTTGCTTGGTCAGTGACCACTGGATTCCATTTCTGTTGTTTTGTGTTATTTTCATAATCCAATCTATGGCCAGTAGAAAGAGAAATGGAGACAGAAGGCATCCCTGCCTTACTGCTGTTCTTATTGCAAATGCTTCTGTTGCCTTGAGAACAACCCTGGACCAACTATGCAATAACTTCGAGAGAGTAGTCATTCAGTGGATACCATCACACTGTAATATAAACGGGAACGAACGTACCGACAAATTAGCTAAAGAGGGAGGGAGATTACCACAAGGGAACCATCCGCTCAGTTATGATGAAGCCAAATCCATTCTCAAAGGTCAGTTCCATGAAAAATGGAAACGAGAACACCCAAAGCATAACAAGAGGGACGGTTACCACCAACTATCAGGGAGGGATCAAGTCATCATACTTCGCCTATGCACTGGCCACAATAGAATGAGAAATCACATGTTCACCAAATTCAAAGTAGGTACAACCAGCCTATGCCACTGTACACTGGACAATATGTTCTACAGGATTGCCACCTGTACACAGACCTGAGAAGAGCAATGTGGTCCACACCCACCTCCCTGGAAGAAAAACTATATGGGGCAATTAACTCACTTAAACAGACAGCTGACTTCATGAGAGAGTCTGGAATCCTACTCTGATTGAGTCTTGATCGCAGACAGAGAGAAATGCTTCTGTAAACTGTCCTCCATGCACCACACTACATTTTGTTCCTTCATACATTGTTGTTATCAGGTTAATAAACTTTATTCAGAAAAGGCAAAAGCTGTACTGATGCTATATTTACATTGAGACAACTATGTGCAAAAACAATAGAATATGACAGAAACCTAAATATAGTGTTTATAGATCAGGAAAAAGCATTTGATCGTGTGGACAGGAACAAACTTTGGCAAACTTTAGAAACCTACGGGGTAGCAGGACAACTACTAGATGATATAATGGCATTATATAAAAACAGTCAAAGTGCCGTCAGAACATCAGAAGGTCTGTCAGAATGGTTTCAAGTTACAACAGGTGTAAGACAAGGATGTGTCCTCTCACCACCCCTCTTCATCATATATATGGACAAAATAAATCAGGAAACAACCAACAACAAGGACAAATCAAATAATAATATAGAGGTAGAAAGTTCCAACATCAACGAGCTACTCTTCGCAGATGACCAATGCCTAATATATGAGGATGAAAACCTGCTACAACAGCATTTAACATCTCTAGATAAAAGCTGCACAAACTACAGTATGAAAATTAACACAGCAAAAACATAGGCTGTAAGAATAAGCACATTAAGACACCCACTAAACATTAAGATCAAAGATAAAGAAATAAAACAAGTAGATGAATTCAAGTATTTAGGCACAATGTTCACAGAAGATGGAAAACTAGACAGAGAAATTGACATGAGAATACAAAAAGCAAATGCTGTCACATACCAGCTTTCACCATTGCTAAGACATCCAAACATTTCTATGCCAGCTAAACAACAAATAGCATTTTCATACCAACTTTGTGCTATGAAAGTCAAACATGGACCCTTTCTAAATCACATTTAAGAAATATCAATACATGTGAGATGCGATGCTTGAGAAAAGTAACAAACAACACAAGAAGAGAGAGAATACCGAATGAAACCCTAAGAAAAATGGTAGGAACAAAACCCTGCCAAGAATATATAGAACAACAACAATTTAAATGGTTTGGCCACCTGGTCAGAATGAATCCTCACCAATCACCATCAAGGGCGTTCTTCTCGAGAATGCATGGAAAAAGACGAAGAGGAAGACCCAGAAGAAGATGGATAGATGCAGTGACAGAGACATGTAACAACAAAGGAAAGTCACTAATTCAGACAATTCGAGCAGCTCAAGAACGACAAATGATATAAACCACGGCACCTTTTAGGTATCAGTGAAAGAGAAAAGTAGAAGAAGAATAAACTTTATGGGGATTCCGTAATGACTCAGCAACTTCCAAAGCATTCTTCTGTTTAAACTATCAAATGCCTTTTCGTAATCTATGAATCCAATATAAAGTGGGGATTTTAGTTCTAAACTTTGTTCAACTGTTATACGTAGAGTAGATACTTGATCAGCACATGATCTGTTCTTCCTAAAACCTGCTTGTTCATCTCTCAAACGTTTCTCTATGGCCTCATTTAGTCTCTCCAGAATGATTCTGCTTAATATTTTTCCTGGCACTGATAGTAGCATAATTCCCCTATAATTTGTGCACTCCTGTAAACTTCCTTTCTTTGGTAGTTTGATCATATAACCTTCTTTTCAATCTTTAGGTATTTCTTCCCTCTCCCAAATTTTATCTTATAGATTATGTAACATCTTGGTAGAGGTGTTAATATCTGCTTTGATGGCTTCCGAAGGAATTTCATCTGGTCCTGTGGCTTTACCATTTTTTAATAGCTTGATGGATTTCATTATTTCTTCTTTGCATGGTTTTCCACAGTTAACGTGTAACTCTTCTTTTGCTGGTAGTATATCTGGAGGATTATTTGAGCCGGGGAGGTGCGCGTGGCCGTGCGGCTAAAACCACAGTTCCATTGGCTGAAAAGCTGACGTACGGTGTTTGAAGCCTGCAGTAGACAGAAAGGATTTTTTCTATCGGGTGTGAAATAAAAATCCTGAGTCTCACACGTCGTGGCGACTGCTTGACCAAGCGGCTTTTATCCCTCGGGTTCTATTGTTTCCCCCCATCATACACCAACAATGGTACTATGTGACGTAAAGATAGTTTTTTTTTTTTTATTTGAGCCGGGTCTTTTCAAAAGTTCTTCAAAGTGCTCTTTCCATCTCTCCATTTCTCATTATCTTACTAAGCAGATTTCATCTCTTATCTTTAATAAAGGCATTGATCTGTTTGTATTTTCCACTTAGTTTCTTTGTGCTGTTGTACAGTTCTTTCATATTCCCTTTATTTGCTGCTTCTTCTGTCTCTTTAGCTAGTTCATCTATATATTTCCTCTTATCCCTTTTAATACATCTTCTTACTTCTTTGTTCACCTCTGTGTAAGCTTGATGTGTCTTGGCGTTATTACTTCTCGTTTTGCTTTTATTTATGTCTGCTTTCTTGTTCTTTCTTTCTTTAATTTTATCCAGGGTCTCTGCTGTCATCCATGCCTTATTCTGGTGTTCTCTTTCTATATATCTTTTACCTGTTTCCAATGATCTTCTATATTTATTGTATTTTCTAGTTGTTGGAGGACTTGGCATTTGTTTGATATTGTGACTGCGAATTTATCTTTAATTCCTTGTTCTTTAGGAAACCCTACATATAAATACTTTCTACCCTTATTCGTTGTAGTATATCTTTTTAGTTTAAATTTAAGTTTGGCTATCAGAAGATGATGATCTGAAGCTACATCTGCCCCTCTATATACTTTTACATCCTGTAAGGATGACTTAAACTTATTATTAATACATATGTGATCAATTTGATTTTCCGTTCTATGATCTGGTGACACCCATCTAGCTTTATGTATTTTTTTTTATGTTGGAATATTGTTCCTCCTAGGCTCATTTGATTAAGGGCGCAGAAATTCACAAATATCTCTCCATTCTCGTTTATATCTCCAAGTCCATGTTTTCCCATAATCTCTTCAAAGCCTCTGTTGTCTGATCCTACTTTAGCATTTAGGTCTCCCATCAAGATTATAATATCCTTGGTTCGTCATGCATCCATCTGACATCGTAACTGTTTATAGAATTCATCTTTAACTAAATCATCCTTATCGTTGGTTGGTGCATAGCATTGGATAATGTGTAATTTTATTTTGTTTTTGGTTGTTTTAAATGTTGCTCTCATTAGTCTTGGCCCTACTGCTTCTCAATCTATTAGTGTCTTCTGTGCATTCCTTGATAGCATTATAGCTACCCCTTCACTATGTTGTTCTCCAGGTTCCTGGTGTCCTGATGATAAAGTCATCTCTCTTGTATTTAGTTTTATTCTTTCCATTCCTGGCCATCCTGTTTCACACATTCCCAGAATATCTATTTTGTAATTTCTCATTTCTGCTGCAACCTGTGCAGCTTTTCCCTGAGTTGGCACCATTCCATGCTCATTGTCTTGGTTTAGTGAGGAGAGATGTCACCACTCCATGCTCTTTGTAGGATGTTCTTTGAAAAACGTGTAAGCTTTACAAGGCAGTATATAAGGAGAAAACAGACTGTTTAGGAAACCAGACTGGTCACACTACATATGATTTAGTGGGGAGGTTGGTTAAGTATGCCAGAAGAGCAAAAGCCAGAATTATGTATCCACCTCTGCATCTGAAAGGATATCAGACAAAAATAAAAGAGAGAGATTGCATACCTTCTATCTTTTGAAATTTGAGGACTTCCATCGCAGTCTGTACTCTCCTGTCAACTCAGTTGTCATAAAAAAGTAGACATCTTACTTGCGAGTCATAAAGGAAATAACAGTGAGGAAGGGCTAGCTCTAAGTATGTCTTTGACATCAGATCTTAAAGTATGTCTTTGACATCAGATCTTAAAGTATGTCTTTGACATCAGATCTTAAAGTATGTCTTTGACATCAGATCTTAAAGTATGTCTTTGACATCAGATCTTAAAGTATGTCTTTGACATCTGATCCTAAAGTACATCTTTGGTTCCTCTAAGTCTGTCTTTGATATATAATTCTAAAGTACATCTATGGTTCCTCTAAGTCTGTCTTTGATATCTGATCCTAAAGTACATCTTTGGTTCCTCTAAGTCTGTCTTTGACATCAGATCCTAAAGTACATCTTTGGTTCCTCTAAGTCTGTCTTTGACATCAGATCCTAAAGTACATCTTTGGTTCCTCTAAGTCTGTCTTTGACATCAGATCCTAAAGTACATCTTTGGTTCCTCTAAGTCTGTCTTTGACATCAGATCCTAAAGTACATCTTTGGTTCCTCTAAGTCTGTCTTTGATATCAGATCCTAAAGTACATCTTTGGTTCCTCTAAGTCTGTCTTTGACATCAGATCCTAAAGTACATCTTTGGTTCCTCTAAGTCTGTCTTTGATATCAGATCCTAAAGTACATCTTTGGTTCCACTAAGTCTGTCTTTGACATCAAATCTTAAAGTATATATATGGTTCCTCTAAGTCTGTCTTTGACATCAGATCCTAAGGTACATATATAATTCCCCTATGTTCCGAAACTTCTAATTCCATCCTTATAATCATTCCTTCTCGCTTTCTACAAATGTGATTCAAACTTCTGTTGTCCTAGGTTTCAAGTTTTTCGTTGTAAGCCAATCGGTTTTTATTAAGGAGCAAGTGATGGGGTGTAGAATGCACACATACATACAGGGTGTAGCATTGTAGGAGCGTATGGTACACCTCACCAATTGCTACCATCTTAACCGCAGCACTGAATTATGTGCGTGTTCCATGTTTCTGACTTCTGAATGAGCGTATTGTGTGAACTAATCAAAATCATTAAGCTAAAGAAAGCTAAAGTATTATCTCCATTGTATTGGCCCAGGCACAGCAAGCAAGCTGAAATGTAACTACTGACCTATTATGATTGCTTGCTGCCAACCGTCTGTCAAGACGCCAAAGACCATACATACATCCAATCAAAATCAACAGATTATCCTATTGGATGAACTCTCGTGCCACAACAACCAGTTTTTATTTGTTCAAAGTAACTTGTCCATACGGACCTGAACTCTTTGTCCTGTAACACGTACAAGAAGAAGTTTGTCCAGGTGTGAAACACGGACAACATTTTGACCACATTGTATCCAATGTTATAGCTAAATAGTTTATGCTCTCTGTGTATTACAAATAAATAAACATTCGAACACACAAAAGGGGTCAAACAGATGAAAAATGATCCAAACACAATGGTGGGCATTCGAACGATGTTCCAGAATGTCTTTAGGCCTATGTGGGAGTGACCTTTGACTTCGGTAACTACTCGAGATTTATTAATAGCCCTAACTTGACGTCGTATTATGGCAGCAATATGCAAGTACATTAAAAACGTGAAAGTGCTGAAAGTAAAGTGGATACTAGAGTCGACGATGCTGTACCATATCATATACTCGTAAACAATATTTGCGCAGTTTGTACATATATAAGATGCTGTAACAAATGGTATGATCCAACATACAATCAAGCAACATAATGTTGACTTTGTTGTTATTACCCTTTGGTGTGTAAAAGGTCGGGCTATATAAATCCATCGCTCAACAGAAATAACCAAATGAGTACAGCGGCAACACGTCATACTAGATGTTATCAGATATAAATACACACATTCTGTGGCCATCGACAATGACTGGTTTGGTTTGGTAAAGAATCCGCTAATGTTGAGCATCAGACATGCTATGTTGAACATGAGATCACTGACAGCCAGGGATGCGATGAAAGTGTTTGGAAATGTGTGTAGACGTCTGCTGTAAATAACGGTCACCAAGATCGTGGTGTTCAACAACAAAGCTAAGCCTGCCACAGTCAACTCTATGAAGAAGTAAGGTTTGGGCAGTTCAATCATGTTGTCAGTGTAGCTATTATTAGTGTCGTTTATCATTTTGGAATGCACAATGAACACGTTTTATTTTAAGGTTAGAATTGAGAATCACGTACACGTGGTAGATGTGTATGTAAACTGTATAAAATAGCGGATATCAAGTAAATTCATAAAACCAGAAGTTCTTGAATATGTTGAATCGTGCATTAATATCAAGACACAACTGCTAAATTAGTCTTCTGACTGCACAAAATGCGGCATGAAGAGTCACCGTCGATAACAAACTAAAATCGTTAACTATTTTTTTTTTTAAATAAAATAAAAATCACTAGTTCAGGATTCACAGAGTGCCAGGCGATAGGATGGGGTCTCTAACCAAATGTATTAAATTGGAAATCTAGAGAACGTTATCATCAACTCCGTTGCCAATGGATTCCTGGCTTATTTGTTGTCAGTAATGGCCGATTTGAGCTACACAATTTTTATCAACAGCTTTACTAAAGACGATGTTGGTGTGGTAATTTGTGGGTAATTATCTTCGCTAACACGGTGTTTGTCATTGCCTGAATGCGTGTACTGATAACAGCGAGGTCGATACTGGAACAAGTTATCTGACTTCCCATGGAATTCAACAGCGGTGGAATCAAATGAAATCTCAATTCTGCGAGGAGCCCAAGTGCTAAAACACATCACTTGTTAATAGAGAATAAGTTGCTATCGATTTGAGCGCCCGGTTACCGCTCTTTGCTTGTTGATATTTCTAAATAGACATTAGTTGTCTCAATCTCAGATCAAATAATCGTTACCCAACAGACTAGTTGTGGCATTACTATACAGACACTTGTTTTTATAGATGTCAGACATTCGTTACCCAACACACTAGTTGTGGCATTGCTATACAGACACTTGTTTTTATAGATGTCAGACATTCGTTACCCAACACACTAGTTGTGGCATTGCTATACAGAAACTTGTTTCTATAGTTGTCAGACATTCGTTACACAACACACTAGTTGTGGCATTGCTATATAGGCACTTGTTTCTATAGTTGTCAGACATTCGTTACACAACACACTAGTTGTGGCATTGCTATATAGGCACTTGTTTCTATAGTTGTCAGACATTCGTTACACAACACACTAGTTGTGGCATTGCTATATAGGCACTTGTTTCTATAGTTGTCAGACATTCGTTACACAACACACTATAGTTGTGGCATTGCTATACAGACACTTGTTTCTATAGATGTCAGACATTCGTTACACAACACACTAGTTGTGGCATTGCTATACAGACACTTGTTTTTCTGTATGTCTATTATCCTTTAAAGGCGAAACTGCACGTATAGAAAACATTACAGACTCTCCATGCCCGGCCATCTTTGCTATGAAGTGTCAGACTTTGAACTTGACCCGCTTTTTATCTCGCCGCATGTCCTTGTTTTGGGCGAGCCTCTCAATCTCTGCAAGGGAGTTGATGCCAGTTGTTGTTGCTTATCGCCTCAATATTCATTTTAGTGTTTCTTTAGGTCGATCTCTTTTTTAAATGTTATCCTCTGATTCCCATTTGAGGGTCTCCTTTGAGATTCTCTTGTTGTCTCTTCTCATCACATGGCCAACATATGACCACCTTCTTCTCTTGTTGTCTCTTCTCATCACATGGCCAACATATGACCACCTTCTTCTCTTGTTGTCTCTTCTCATTGCATGGCCAACATATGACCACCTTCTTCTCTTGTTGTCTCTTCTCATCACATGACCAACATATGACCACCGTCTTCTCTTGTTGTCTCTTCTCATCACATGGCCAACATATGACCACCGTCTTCTCTTGTTGTCTCTTCTCATCACATGACCAACATATGACCACCGTCTTCTCTTGTTGTCTCTTCTCATCACATGGCCAACATATGACCACCTTCTTCTCTTGTTGTCTCTTCTCATCACATGACCAACATATGACCACCGTCTTCTCTTGTTGTCGCTTCTCATCACATGACCAACATATGACCACCTTCTTCTCTTGTTGTCTCTTCTCATCACATGGCTAACATATGACCACCTTCTTCTCTTGTTGTCTCTTCTCATCACATGGCCAACATATGACCACCTTCTTCTCTTGTTGTCTCTTCTCATCACATGGCCAACATATGACCACCTTCTTCTCTTGTTGTCTCTTCTCATCACATGGCCAACATATGACCACCTTCTTCTCTTGTTGTCTCTTCTCATCACATGGCCTACATATGACCACCTTCTTCTCTTGTCTCTTCTCATCACATGACCAACATATGACCACCTTCTTCTCTTGTTGTCTCTTCTCATCACATGGCCAACATATGACCACCTTCTTCTCTTGTTGTCTCTTCTCATCACATGGCCAACATATGACCACCTTCTTCTCTTGTTGTCTCTTCTCATCACATGGCCAACATATGACCACCTTCTTCTCTTGTTGTCTCTTCTCATCACATAACCAACATATGACCACCTTCTTCTCTTGTTGTCTCTTCTCATCACATGGCCAACATATGACCACCTTCTTCTCTTGTTGTCTCTTTTCATCGCATAGCCAACATATGACCACCTTCTTCTCTTGTTGTCTCTTTTCATCGCATAGCCAACATATGTTTACTTTCTTCTCTTGTTTTCTCTTTTCATCGCATAGCCAACATATGACCACCTTCTTCTCTTGTTTTCTCTTCTCATCACATGGCCAACATATGACCACCTTCTTCTCTTGTTGTCTCTTTTCATCGCATAGCCAACACATGTTTACTTTCTTCTCTTGTTTTCTCTTTTCATCGCATAGCCAACATATGACCACCTTCTTCTCTTGTTTTCTCTTCTCATCACATGGCCAACATATGACCACCTTCTTCTCTTGTTTTCTCTTCTCATCACATGGCCTACATATGACCACCTTCTTCTCTTGTTGTCTCTTCTCATCACATAACCAACATATGACCACCTTCTTCTCTTGTTTTCTCTTCTCATCACATGGCCAACATATGACCACCTTCTTCTCTTGTTGTCTCTTTTCATCGCATAGCCAACACATGTTTACTTTCTTCTCTTGTTGTCTCTTTTCATCGCATAGCCAACACATGTTTACTTTCTTCTCTTGTTTTCTCTTTTCATCGCATAGCCAACACATGTTTACTTTCTTCTCTTGTTTTCTCTTTTCCTCACATAGCAACACATGTTTACTTTCTTCTCTTGTTTTCTCTTCTCATCACATGGCCAACATACCTTCTCTTGATTATAGATAATATTTGTGGATGTGATGTCATTTGATCATTCTAACAGAGTTTAAAAACTCAACACCCTAGTTGTGGTATTGCTCTATATCATTGCCACGGCAAGGCCAGCGACTCTCAGATGATCAAGACCCCCACCTTCATCTGCTCCAGCAGAAAGGAAAATCAGGAAAGTCATTGTATCTGTCACACCAACTTCAAGTATCTAAACGCTAATGGCTCATATCGACTCAGTGGCATTCAATCAACATCATTATCATCATTTGCAACATCATTATCAACATTAGCAACATCATTATCATCATTAGCAATATCATCATCATCATTTGCAACATCATTATCATCATTAGCAACATCATTATCATCATTAACAACATCATTATCATCATTAGTAACATCATCATCAAAAATAGCAACATCATTATCATCATTAGCAACATCATCATCATTAGCAACATCATTATCATCGTTAGCAGCATCATTAGCAACATCATCGTCATCATTAGCAACATCATCGTCATCATTAGCAACATCATCATCAAAAATAGCAACATCATCAACATCATTAGCAACATCATTATCATCATTAGCAACATCATTATCATCATTAGCAACATCATCATCATTATTAGCAACATCATTATCATCATTAGCAACATCATTATCATCATTAACAACATCATTATCATCATTAATAACATCATCATCAAAAATACCAACATCATCATCATCATTTGCAACATCATTATCATCATTAGCAACATCATTATCATCATTAACAACATCATTATCATCATCAAAAATAGCAACATCATCATCATCATTAGCAACATCATTATCATCATTAGCAACATCATTATCATCATTAGCAACATCATTTTCATCATTAGCAACATCATCATCATTATTAGCAACATCATTATCATCATTAGCAACATCATTATCATCAACAACGTAAACAGCCTGTGATTGAATAACTGCGGTTGTTTTTTCAAACTTTTTTTTTCTCAAGCACACACGCCAAAGAGCAATTAATCTTCAGCAAAAATCAGTGACTAAGGTTCTTGATAGTTGAACACTTCAGCAAAATGTCTGACAATCATAGACAACATTGAACACATGAAAGCAAAGCAGCATCATAATAAACATGAGTTGATTGTTTAAATGTACTCGTACTAAAATATTTATAAATATAGAATGGACTATATGTACATATATCTGTTGTGATGGGAAGTGCGTTGTTTTGTTGACCTTTTAAACATCGTCTATGTCTTAAGATTATTACATGACCAGAGGTGAACCAGGTTGGTGGGTGGACGTGCTCTGGTAGATTATATATTAGTAAAATTGTGCAACAAAGTGAGTACCAATTAAAAATAAAGATACGAGTGCCTAAGGAAAATTTTCACTTTGGTGCACGCACACGTGCCCCGTACGCACTAGCGTTCATTTTCTGTCTGGCCACAACGCAGTATACAGGCACGACCTTTTATTTGTATTTCTCATTCTAGTTGGAAATTATTATTATTTTAGTATTTTTAACATTTTAAATACATATCTGTTTGTGTGTGTTGTATGTTTGTTCCTGCTGAAGGCCTATTGAGCCGAAACGTCGTTCTAATTTGCGTCGTCCACTTATTACGTAATGCTTTAACCATACCTTTTTTTCTCTACTTTTTGTTTACTTCTGCCTAAGCAAAACCTGTTGCACACGTTAGTTATTGGTTATGGAAGGCCTCGGTATCACAGCAAACGAATTAAAATCCATAATTGCTCAACCGCCCATGCCAGTGGAATCATCCGAATTACTAACTCATCTCTCAAACAAAGAAAGGTAACTGTAGTCCCCATCGTAGCAGTCTCAGCACACGCCAAAAGACATAAGGCGAAACCGCGCAGAAAGTGAACACAGCCAACTGTCCCCTGTCATACGATATCATCATTCATCGTAAACAATTGGAATATCGAAACATGATCAAAACGGATGAGACACACAGCTCACGGTGTGCACAGAGCACTTAACTCAGTAGCTCCTGCAACAAGCCGGAAATGGAATATGAGGAAACTGCAACAAGGAACACTTTTCAGACATAGCCTTCAATGGTTCCTGCCGCCTATCCACCATATACCGGAATTTCACGTCCTCCCGAAAATGATGATCGTCATATTGAGAATCACTGGCGCAGAACACAGTGCAACGTATTAACGGGTGTTCAGTCAGAGTGGATCTGGCGGACTCTAAATGTGACGTTCTGTCTGTGGGGGCGATCAACACACTTAACCTGACAGCTGACTTCATGTGGGAGTCTGGAATCCTACTCTGACTGAGTCCTGATCGCAGAGAGAGAGAGAGAGAGAGATATTGAGAACAAAAAATGTATAGCGCTTGATGATGTTAGGATATCGTTCTTGACTGCAACCGAACATATAAGCACACAGTTAGTCGTCGAATTATACCCGTCACACATCAAACAACAGACCGTACGGTTAGCGTACAACGAACGAAACACGGTGCAAATTCTCCAAAGAGGAAAATCATCGGTCGACTTGACGGAGCAGTCCACATTAAATGCGTTTCAGCATGTAAATAACTTGCGTCAAATAATACCAACGTCGGCCATTGAACAGCACTCAATGTGACGTAAACCGCATGTCAACACTAAATGGTGAAGGTCGCTTTTACAAACAATACTTGACTTGTCAAAATGGAACATTGCTGAGTGTACTCGGCAGCGCAGATTTGCTAAGTAGAACATCATTTTGATTTGAACACAGAAACATACGTCAGAGAGCCTAAATTAATCAAACCACAGATACATTTTGCTGCAGCGATCGAGAGAACGTGAAACGTTCCACCATTTTGAAATGGAAGTCCGACCTAAGTTAGTTTGAAATGTAAAGAGTGTCTTTCAAATAAAATGTATGCCAGTTGAACTGGTTTTGTGGTTTTTCAAGTGGACTGTGTTTTATAAAAAAAAAAAGTCATAAATAAAACTACACTAGTTTATAACATGACCTAATATAAGTTATACAAACAGCAAATTGCCAGACAACTTAAAGAGTAGTGGTGTCATCGATTTAGGTATTTTTAATTAATTTGGCTCATAGACAGATGTTTACTATCAGAATTTGTAGGGAAAACTGGCACAGAACTTAAAACATTGATCCTAATTATGCTTTGAAATATTTAAATGTATTTTGAATGCTGATATAAATGTATGTCATAATGCACATGAATTATAGCAAATGGGAAATTTCTCCATGTTACAAAGTCTCCAATTTTATTTTAGACTAAGGACAAAAATGCACTTCAATTGTGAAAAAAATGGTTCAATTAATTCTATGCATTGAATTGCCAAATCCATATCAATTTTAATTAGGACAATGCAACGACGTGAAATTTATTATATGTTTGCACTAAACAGCTGATTTATGTGATTTTAATCTGTGGATAAAAGGTTAACGACAACACGATGAAAATGTCAATGACAGTTTGTTTGCAAGGACATGTTTGTTCCTCATTAACAAGCATGGAAAAATACAATTGCAAACGTTTTGCCTCATATTTGTTTAAATCTCACAATAAACTGTAAAATGCAAGGAAAAATTTTCTGATTTGGGGCTTAGGAAGGTGAATAGCAAACATGCTGAAAGTGGTCGGTCAGTGACTGCTGGCATCAGCATGCACCAGAACAGACCACAGTTTTTCTCTACTTCCCTGTAATCAGAGTGACTAGTTTGGCCATGTAAGAAGGGAGTGATGATGGAATGCAAACCAAGTAGTTAAAATATGCGTAAAGTCAGATATTCCGGACCATAAGAGAAGTCATCTATGTTTGGCAAAAGAGGTTCACAGTTTGTAGTAAACAACACAACATAAATTACACTCATTTTTTAAATGTTCGCTTATGTCAGGACAAGTCAGGACAATGTTACAGAACCACTTACTATTTGGCTTGTCAGTCACAGTACCATTTATTATCTGGCTTGTCAGTCACAGTACCATTTATTATCTGGCTTGTCAGTCACAGCACCACATGCTATTTTGCCAGATATATAAAGTAATCAGGACTGGTACGGAATAAATCGAAAACAAACCAAAAAAGTGTACTCTTGTAACTAGTGCTTTTGTTGTCTATAAAGAAGAAAATTAGAAAATCGTAATATAGCAAGCCTCTGAAGATTCGATCTATTTACATTTGTACACTCTTTGTGTATTAAAAGCCTATCATAAGGATATGTTATTTTACTAATATAGTTCCCTAGAACTATCTGCTGGATGAACTCTCCTGCCACATTTTATTTTTTCAAAGTAACTTGTCCACACCGAGCTGAACTCTTTGTCCTGTAGCAGGCACATGAAGAAATTCGTCCACGTGTGAAACACCGACAACATTTTGATCACCGCATATGTCTCACCAGACATGAATGGCTTGTGATCGCAGGGTAGAGTAAACAAATAAACATTCACGCACACAGCCGGCGTCATGCAGAGAAAGAATGATCCGAAAACAATAATGGGCATTCTAATGATGTTCCAGAATGTCTTTAGTCTTAAATGGTACAGCCCATTGGCTACGGTGGCCACTTGAAGTCTAGTAATAGCCTTGACCTGACGTCGTATTATAACAGCAATGTGAAAGTACATTAAAAACATTAAAACACTGAATGTAAAGTGGACAATAGATTCAATCAGGTCGTACCATAGTTTAATGTCTTCAATTTCTTCTCCGCACTTTATAAATATCTGCAACGCTATCACAAGCGACATGGCCCAACAGGCACTTACACAATACATCGTGGACCTTTTTGTTATTACTCTCTGGTGTGTAAACGGTCGGGATATGTAAATCCAGCGTTCAACGGAAATGACGAAATGAGTGCAGCGGCAACACGTCATGCAGGACATCAATATGTACAGACATATGCAGTGCGGTATCGTTGGTAACTCATTCTGCTGGGATGTGTTTGCTGTTAAAACTTCATTTGATAATAATATCAGGTATATCAGAGAAAATATGATATCACTGATACCTAAAGAGGCGATGAAGGCATTGGAAAATGTGTGCAGACGGATGTTGCAAATAACAGTGATCAGGATTATGGCATTTAGTAGCATCGATATTGTTGCCACAATCAGTTGGACGAATCTACAAAATGTAGACACTGCACTCAAGCTCTCAAATGTGTTTGTCGATGTATAGTTCGTCATAATGACGAGATAAATACCTTTCAGATTTGTAAAACCGTATTCAATGTCACACGCATTAAGTTTTGATCAAATTGTGGACTTAAATTATCCCGAATCTGGTGGCTTCTGGAATAGTCGATTTTTGATCAAAATGATTGGACACTCTAGTCACGCAAACTGGACTTGGGAGACAATCGTCAAATAACACCGCCGTAGCACTTAATACATTGTGGCAGTGAGGATATCAGAGCCTCGTAGAACTGGCGATAGGCGGTACAGTAAAGTTGGTAATTGCTTCCTAAAGCCAAATCTATCGAACTCTAACCAAAGCATGTACGGTCTCATTTACTGCAGCGATACATTTAAATCTAACGTTGTAATTTATTTAAATGTATAGCGAAACAAAAGACTAAATAGCACCTTCATATACAAGTGTTTGGAACATCTATGTACCTGTACGAAGTGTGTGATTCAGTAACAAAAGTAATTGGACCAATTATCCTGGAATTATTTATCCTGATTCCTACTACAAATTAGAAAATACGCACACTCCAGTTACAGCATTGACATCGATGCGCAGGAGGACTGATCCAAGCTTTACTTAAGGGGAAAAAATGTAATCGTTAATTTGCTGTTATTGTATCGCTTACTTTTTTTTTAGATCAAAGTTTGAATATTCACAAAAACGTAGACACGGATGTTACCGCCTGTTAAATATTTCTTTTGGTTGCTTTACCAAAAGAGTTTCTTGCATACGCTGAAGTGTCTAACGAACAGACAATAAATAGTATGTGAAGTCATCTGGAATTTAACATTTGGACACGTTGATTCAACCAAGCTACTGATAGCAAAACTAAAAACCAAAGCAAACATAAATTAATTACTTTTTCAGCGTGCAGACATCGAGCACACATGAACTTCTGGCTTTTAGATAGTTGTAAATGTTGTTTTAATATATTAATAGTCCCCTTTGCTCTTGTGGTGTGATGGTGATATCAACATTTAAAATGTTTAGATGTTGAAAACAATGATGGGTGTATTTAAAGGCAGATACAAATTTCATGTTTACGTGTTTCTAATTGTACAAGGTTCGGCAACAAACTAATTAGAATGATTTTATTATGACCCAGACAGTTCTTACTTCTTGAAAGCAAGGAATCCAAAGAGGCAACCTTATTCTATGATCTGACAACTTTTCATCGCCGCTCGATAGGCAGATGACAAACAAGCCGCCATTTAGTTGGGAATAATAGAACAAAGAAGTATGTGTTAGTACTCGGAAAAATTGACAGACAAACAACAATAGAAAAAAAACGAAGAACAATATATGGTCCGAAGTGGGATACCCACATACTTCTTTGTTCTATTATTCCCTATTATCGCCTCGGAAGTTCCCCATATAATAATATTTATGTATTATTATTTGTACGCCATTTAGTTGACCTAGTTAAAGGTGCATTCTTACGAAGTCAGCATGGAGCAAAAAGCTAATGTTAACTACACTTGAAAATACTTATAAAAACACAGGTACGAAACTCCCTACACAACATAAATATTAAAATATTAAACTTAATCATTTCAATTTTATTATTTCAGCTGTGTGACTAACTGTCGAGATTGAAAGTTGTGGAGAGACATGATCACCTACGCCAGCAGGCTCGGTATTTGATGACGATGATGAGGATGTGAGACTAAAATAAATGATTAAACAATAGCAGATAAACGTAGCAACAATGTTGGTGCTAACAGCATTTTCATGATTTGCGTTTCTCTACACCCACGGTTGTCAGCCTCGTTTTTACTGTTTAAATGATCTTTGATTTCTTTGAACCACATTTTTGCGATGATCTATAAACTTTTTTCATAATTTAATAATGCGATCTATAACTCCATTCACAGCTTTTATTTGTCATAGCAACTTTTTACCTAGTCTGTGAAATGATTTCTCTTGATCTATATATCAAATAGAGAAGTTCTTCAGTTTCATGTTTAATCATACTCTTGTTTCTATTTTTTAACAAACATTTTCCTATGCAAATCAATAGTAAGACTTCTCGATTATTATCTGCATTCTCGCTTACAACCTTTGATTTTTACACTGGCAATATTAATGTGAATTGTCAAACAGTCGGTGTTGTTTTCTTATGCCTATGCCTCTTATTCTATTATATGATACTCACCTCTATATTTGATATATATTTATAACACATGAGGCATGTAGGTTTGCATGTTGGTGCTAGCGTAACAACCTTCACTACTTCAGACATTCGTTATTCTTGACTCTAGCTTTGACTCTATCATTGACTCTAGGTCTGACTCTAGCATTGACTCTAGTTCTGACTCTAGCATTGACTCTTGCTCTAACCCTATCATTGACTCTAGCTCTAACCCTAGCATTGACTGTAGCATTTATTCTAGCTCTAACCCTATCATTGACTCTAGCATTGACTCTAGTTCTGTCTCTAGCATTGACTCTGACTCTAGCTCTGACTATAGCATTGACTATACCTCTGTCTCTATCATTGACTCTGACTCTAGCTCTAACACTAACATTGACTCTACCTCTGACCCTAGCATTGACACTAGCTCTAACCCTAGCATTGACACTAGCTCTAACCCTAGCATTGACTCTAGCTCTAACCATAGCATAGACTCTAGCTCTAACCCAAGCATTGACTCTAGCATTGGCTCTCGCTCTCACCCTAGCATTGGCTCTATCTCTGACTCTAGCATTGACTCTAGCTCTAACCCTAGCATTGACTCTAGCTCTGACTCTAGCATTGACTCTAGCTCTAACCCTAGCATTGACTCTAGCTCTAACCCTAGCATTGACTCTAGCTCTAACCCTAGCTTTGAATCTAGCATTAACTCTAGCATTGATTTTGACTCTAACTCTAGCTCTGACTCTAGCATTGACTCTCGCTCTAACCCTAGCATTGACCCTAGCTCTTACTCTATCATTGACTCTATCTCTAACCCTATCATTAACTCTACCTCTGACTCTAGCATTGACTCTAGCATTAACTCTCGCTCTAACCATATCCTTGACTCTAGCATTGACCCTCGCTCTAACCCTAGCATTGACTCTAGCATTGACTCTCGCCCTAACCCTAGCATTGACTCTAGCATTGACTGTCACTCTAACCCTAGCATCGACTCTAGCATTGACTCTAGCTCTAACCCTAGCATTGACTCTAGCTCTAACCCTAGCTTTGAATCTAGCATTAACTCTAGCATTGATTTTGACTCTGACTCTAGCATTGACTCTCGCTCTAACCCTAGCATTGACCCTAGCTCTTACTCTATCATTGACTCTAGCTCTAACCCTATCATTAACTCTAGCTCTGACTCTAGCATTGACTCAAGCATTGACTCTCGCTCTAACCCTAGCTTTGACTCTAGCATTGACCCTCGCTCTAACCCTAGCATTGACTCTAGCATTGACTCTCGCCCTAACCCTAGCATCGACTCTAGCATTGACTCTCGCTCTAACCCTAGCATCGACTCTAGCATTGACTCTAGCATTGACTCTCGCTCTAACCCTAGCATCGACTCTAGCATTGACTCTCGCTCTAACCCTAGCATTGACTCGAGCATTGACTCTAGCATTGACTCTCGCTCTAACCCTAGCATCGACTCTAGCATTGACCCTCGCTCTAACCCTAGCATCGACTCTAGCATTGACTCTCGCTCTAACCATAGCATCCACTCTAGCATTGACTCGCGCTCTAGCCCTAGCATCGACTCAAGCATTGACTCTCGCTCTAACCATAGCATTGACTCTAGCATTGACTCTCGCTCTAACCATAGCATTGACTCTAGCATTGACTCTCGCTCTAACCATAGCATTGACTCTAGTATTGACTCTAGTATTGACTCTAGCTTTGACCCTAGCATTGACTCTAACATTGACTCTAGCATTGGCCTGCTCTAACCCTAGCATTGACTCTCGCTTCAATCTCTATGTTATTTCTATCAGGTTTACTAAAGCTCTTCTATATTGATTATTTCAATGATATTTCAACTTACCTCTTTATTCACTAGCATTCACTAGCATTGACTCTCGCTCTAAACCTAGCATTGACTCTAGCTCTGACTCTACCATTGACCCTATTTCTAACAATAGGATTGACTCTAACTCTAATCCTATCATTGATTCTAGCTCTAACCCTAGTACTGACTCTAGCTCTAACCCTAGCATCGACTCTAGCTCTAACCCTAGCATCGACTCTAGCTCTAACCCTAGCATTGACTCTAGCTCTAACCATAGCATTGACTCTAGCTCTAACCCTAGCATTAACTCTAGCTCAAACCCTAGCATTGACTCTAGCTCTAACCCTAGCACTGACACAAGCTCTGACTCTAGCATTGACTCTAGCTCTAACCCTAGCATTGACCCTAGCTCTGACTCTACCATTGACTCTAGCTCTAACCCAAGCATCGACTCTACCTCTAACCCTAGCATTGAATCTAGCATTAACTCTAGCATTGATTTTGACTCTAACTCTAGCTCTGACTCTAGCATTGACTCTCGCTCTAACCCTAGCATTGACTCTAGCTCTAACCCTATCATTAACTCTAGCTCTGACTCTAGCATTGACTCTAGTATTGACTCTCGCTCTAACCATATCATTGACTCTAGCATTGACTATCGCTCAACAACCTAGCATTGACTCTCGCTCTAACCCTAGCATCGACTCTAGCATTGACTCTCGCTCTAACTCTAGCATCGACTCTGGCATTGACTCTCGCTCAAACCCTAGCATTGACTCTAGCATTGACCCTCGCTCTAACCCTAGCATTGACTCTAGCATTGACTCTCGCTCTAATCCTAGCATTGACTCTAGCATTGACCCTCGCTCTAGCCCTAGCATTGACTCTAGCATTGACTCTCGCTCTAACCCTAGCATCGACTCTAGCATTGTCTCTCGCTCTAACCCTAGCATCGACTCTAGCATTGACTCTAGCATTGACTCTCGCTCTAACCCTAGCATCGACTCTAGCATTGACTCTCGCTCTAACCCTAGCATTGACTCGAGCAGTGACTCTAGCATTGACTCTCGCTCTAACCCTAGCATCGACTCTAGCATTGACCCTCGCTCTAACCCTAGCATTGACACTAGCTCTAACCATAGCATTGACTCTGACTCTAACCCTAGCTCTGATCCAAAGCATTGACTCTCGCTCTAACCCTAGCATTGACACTAGCTCTAACCATAGCATTGACTCTGACTCTAACTCTAGCTCTGACTCTAGCATTGACTCGCTCTAACCCTAGCATTGACTCTAGCTCTGACTCTACGATTGACCCTAGTTCTAACCCTAGCATTGACTCTAGCTTTAGAGCTAGATTGATTCTCCTAGCATTGATTCTAGCTCTATCCCTAGTACAGACTCTAGCTCTAACCCTAGCATCGACTCTAGCTCTAATCCTAGCATCGACTCTAGCTCTAACCCTAGCATCGACTCTAGCATTGACTCTCGCTTTAACCCTAGCATCGACTCTAGCATTGATTCTCGCTCTAACCCTAGCATCGACTCTAGCATTGACTCTAGCATTGACTCTCGCTCTAACCCTAGCATCGACTCTAGCATTGACCCTCGCTCTAACCCTAGCATCGACTCTAGCATTGACTCTCGCTCTAACCCTAGCATCCGCTCTAGCATTGACTCTCGCTCTAGCCCTAGCATCGACTCAAGCATTGACTCTCGCTCTAACCATAGCATTGACTCTAGCATTGACTCTCGTTCTAACCATAGCATTGACTCTAGCATTGACTCTCGCTCTAACCATAGCATTGACTCTAGTATTGACTCTAGCATTGACCCTAGCATTGACTCTAACATTGACTCTAGCATTGGCTTGCTCTAACCCTAGCATTGACTCTCGCTTCAATCTCTATGTTATTTCTATCAGGTTTACTAAAGCTCTTCTATATTGATTATTTCAATGATATTTCAACTTAGCTCTTTATTCACTAGCATTCACTAGAATTGACTCTCGCTCTAACCCTAGCATTGACACTAGCTCTAACCATAGCATTGACTCTGACTCTAACTCTAGCTCTGACTCTAGCATTGACTCTCGCTCTAACCCTAGCATTGACTCTAGCTCTGACTCTACCCTACCATTGACCCTAGTTCTAACCCTAGCATTGACTCTAGCTCTAATCCTAGCATTTATTCTAGCTCTAACCCTAGTACTGACTCTAGCTCTAACCCTAGCATCGACTCTAGCTCTAACCCTAGCATTGACTCTAGCTCTAACCCTAGCATTGACTCTAGCTCTAACCCTAGCTTTGAATCTAGCATTAACTCTAGCATTGATTTTGACTCTGACTCTAGCATTGACTCTCGCTCTAACCCTAGCATTGACCCTAGCTCTTACTCTATCATTGACTCTAGCTCTAACCCTATCATTAACTCTAGCTCTGACTCTAGCATTGACTCAAGCATTGACTCTCGCTCTAACCCTAGCTTTGACTCTAGCATTGACCCTCGCTCTAACCCTAGCATTGACTCTAGCATTGACTCTCGCCCTAACCCTAGCATCGACTCTAGCATTGACTCTCGCTCTAACCCTAGCATCGACTCTAGCATTGACTCTAGCATTGACTCTCGCTCTAACCCTAGCATCGACTCTAGCATTGACTCTCGCTCTAACCCTAGCATTGACTCGAGCATTGACTCTAGCATTGACTCTCGCTCTAACCCTAGCATCGACTCTAGCATTGACCCTCGCTCTAACCCTAGCATCGACTCTAGCATTGACTCTCGCTCTAACCATAGCATCCACTCTAGCATTGACTCGCGCTCTAGCCCTAGCATCGACTCAAGCATTGACTCTCGCTCTAACCATAGCATTGACTCTAGCATTGACTCTCGCTCTAACCATAGCATTGACTCTAGCATTGACTCTCGCTCTAACCATAGCATTGACTCTAGTATTGACTCTAGTATTGACTCTAGCTTTGACCCTAGCATTGACTCTAACATTGACTCTAGCATTGGCCTGCTCTAACCCTAGCATTGACTCTCGCTTCAATCTCTATGTTATTTCTATCAGGTTTACTAAAGCTCTTCTATATTGATTATTTCAATGATATTTCAACTTACCTCTTTATTCACTAGCATTCACTAGCATTGACTCTCGCTCTAAACCTAGCATTGACTCTAGCTCTGACTCTACCATTGACCCTATTTCTAACAATAGGATTGACTCTAACTCTAATCCTATCATTGATTCTAGCTCTAACCCTAGTACTGACTCTAGCTCTAACCCTAGCATCGACTCTAGCTCTAACCCTAGCATCGACTCTAGCTCTAACCCTAGCATTGACTCTAGCTCTAACCATAGCATTGACTCTAGCTCTAACCCTAGCATTAACTCTAGCTCAAACCCTAGCATTGACTCTAGCTCTAACCCTAGCACTGACACAAGCTCTGACTCTAGCATTGACTCTAGCTCTAACCCTAGCATTGACCCTAGCTCTGACTCTACCATTGACTCTAGCTCTAACCCAAGCATCGACTCTACCTCTAACCCTAGCATTGAATCTAGCATTAACTCTAGCATTGATTTTGACTCTAACTCTAGCTCTGACTCTAGCATTGACTCTCGCTCTAACCCTAGCATTGACTCTAGCTCTAACCCTATCATTAACTCTAGCTCTGACTCTAGCATTGACTCTAGTATTGACTCTCGCTCTAACCATATCATTGACTCTAGCATTGACTATCGCTCAACAACCTAGCATTGACTCTCGCTCTAACCCTAGCATCGACTCTAGCATTGACTCTCGCTCTAACTCTAGCATCGACTCTGGCATTGACTCTCGCTCAAACCCTAGCATTGACTCTAGCATTGACCCTCGCTCTAACCCTAGCATTGACTCTAGCATTGACTCTCGCTCTAATCCTAGCATTGACTCTAGCATTGACCCTCGCTCTAGCCCTAGCATTGACTCTAGCATTGACTCTCGCTCTAACCCTAGCATCGACTCTAGCATTGTCTCTCGCTCTAACCCTAGCATCGACTCTAGCATTGACTCTAGCATTGACTCTCGCTCTAACCCTAGCATCGACTCTAGCATTGACTCTCGCTCTAACCCTAGCATTGACTCGAGCAGTGACTCTAGCATTGACTCTCGCTCTAACCCTAGCATCGACTCTAGCATTGACCCTCGCTCTAACCCTAGCATTGACACTAGCTCTAACCATAGCATTGACTCTGACTCTAACCCTAGCTCTGATCCAAAGCATTGACTCTCGCTCTAACCCTAGCATTGACACTAGCTCTAACCATAGCATTGACTCTGACTCTAACTCTAGCTCTGACTCTAGCATTGACTCGCTCTAACCCTAGCATTGACTCTAGCTCTGACTCTACGATTGACCCTAGTTCTAACCCTAGCATTGACTCTAGCTTTAGAGCTAGATTGATTCTCCTAGCATTGATTCTAGCTCTATCCCTAGTACAGACTCTAGCTCTAACCCTAGCATCGACTCTAGCTCTAATCCTAGCATCGACTCTAGCTCTAACCCTAGCATCGACTCTAGCATTGACTCTCGCTTTAACCCTAGCATCGACTCTAGCATTGATTCTCGCTCTAACCCTAGCATCGACTCTAGCATTGACTCTAGCATTGACTCTCGCTCTAACCCTAGCATCGACTCTAGCATTGACCCTCGCTCTAACCCTAGCATCGACTCTAGCATTGACTCTCGCTCTAACCCTAGCATCCGCTCTAGCATTGACTCTCGCTCTAGCCCTAGCATCGACTCAAGCATTGACTCTCGCTCTAACCATAGCATTGACTCTAGCATTGACTCTCGTTCTAACCATAGCATTGACTCTAGCATTGACTCTCGCTCTAACCATAGCATTGACTCTAGTATTGACTCTAGCATTGACCCTAGCATTGACTCTAACATTGACTCTAGCATTGGCTTGCTCTAACCCTAGCATTGACTCTCGCTTCAATCTCTATGTTATTTCTATCAGGTTTACTAAAGCTCTTCTATATTGATTATTTCAATGATATTTCAACTTAGCTCTTTATTCACTAGCATTCACTAGAATTGACTCTCGCTCTAACCCTAGCATTGACACTAGCTCTAACCATAGCATTGACTCTGACTCTAACTCTAGCTCTGACTCTAGCATTGACTCTCGCTCTAACCCTAGCATTGACTCTAGCTCTGACTCTACCCTACCATTGACCCTAGTTCTAACCCTAGCATTGACTCTAGCTCTAATCCTAGCATTTATTCTAGCTCTAACCCTAGTACTGACTCTAGCTCTAACCCTAGCATCGACTCTAGCTCTAACCCTAGCATTGACTCTAGCTCTAACCCTAGCATTGACTCTAGCTCTAACCATAGCATTGACTCTAGCTCTAACCCTAGCATTGACTCTAGCTCTAACCATAGCATTGACACTAGCTCTAACCCTAGCATTGACTCTAGCTCTAAACCTAGCATAGACTCTAGCTCTAACCCTAGCATTGACTCTAGCTCTAACCCTAGTATCGACTCTAGCTCTAACCCTAGCATTGACTCTAGCTCTAACCCTAGCATTGACTCTAGCTCTAACCCTAGCATTGGCTCTAGCTCTAACCCTAGCATTGACACTAGGATAGTAGGTGTGGCTGTGAAACCAAACTACAAGTGCACGCACATGCACCGAAAGACAATAGATTTGGCACCAAAACCGCACGAAACTGGCACCAAATCCGTGCAAAAGTCCAATAATCGGCTTATTATCTCTGTGGTCGTGACGGTAATCGGCTTATCTCGTGGCGTGACGATCGGTGGTCGTGGTGTGCGTTGGTGCGTGACGGCTTATCTCGTGGTGATCGGCGCGTCGCTCGCTCGCCGGTTATCTCGGGGGACAGCGGTTCTAAAAGGGGTCGGGCGACAGCGGTTCTAAAACTTGTGGGGATGGCGGGTCGTCGCCGGCCCTCGAGGCGTGCGGGAGGGGAAAGGGGGGTGCCTTTATTGGTCGAGTGTTATTAGTATCATCATGTGTGAGGTGGGTATTAGGCAACAGGAGGCGACATGTAAAAAAAAAATGCTGACAAGCAATGACGTTGAAGGGGGGTTAGGAAAAGGTAAATACGACTATCTCGCGTGCGACGAGGGTGGGGGAACGGGGTTGGTCGGCACAAGGTGTGTTATTGTAGTATCATGTACCAGGTGTGATTATAGCGATTTTTTAGTGACACATCATCATTATGTGCCACCCTCAACAAAATCATCAACCCTTCCTATCATCATCATGTGCCACCCTCAACAACATCATCAACCCTTCATGTCCTATCATCATGTGCCACCCTCAACAGCATCAGCAAACCTTCCTATCATCATGTGCCACCCTCAACACCAATCACCCCTTCCTATCATCATCATGTGCCACCCTCAACACCATCATCAACCCTTCATGTCCTATCATCATGTGCCACCCTCAACACCATCATCATGTGCCACCCTCAACACCATCATGTGCCACCCTCAACACCATCAGCAAACCTTCCTATCATCATCGTGTGCCACCCTCAACACCCTCATCATCCCCTTCATGTCCTATCATCAAGCCACACAAAGTATCAACCACCGAAAATTTCTCTCTCTCTGTCTGTCTCTCTCTCTCTCTCTCTCTCTCTCTCTCTCTCACACACATTCATGGTAAAGCAAAACAAAATTCGTTCTATATTTCTCACAGCTTTATTATTAATACAACAAATATACGACACATATTTGAAAATATATTACTGTCCGGTTGTTGAATGTGGGCATCCGCGGGTCCTATCATCACCAACATACCACACAAACTATCAAACCGATTATTATTCGGAGGCGGTCGGCATGTGAGGTTGAGGGGGGTATTAGGCGACAGGAGGCGACATGTACAAAAATGCTGACAAGCAATGACGTTGAAGGGGTATTAGGTGTGCTAATATTAAATAGTGACGCTCGCTCTTTCTCATTCAATGTAAAGCAAAACAAAATTCTATATTTCACAACTTTATTAATACAACAAATATACATCATATATATATATATATATATTACTGTCCGGTTGCTGATAATTTTAAGCGTCTGGGTTTCCTACACAACCGCCCTCCATTTTGACAAAACCTTGATCAAAGCTGGAATAGGTAATCGGTGACTCTGCTGAAACATCCGGGGCATCCATATTGGCTGCCGGATCTGTCGTCTGATTAACAAGAGTGAGGTCCCCTTGGTTAACAAAAGGGGGCGTGTAGTTGATCTGGTTAACAACAGGCGGCGTGTAGTTGAGGTTAGCAACCGAGACTGCCTTAACCCCATCTTTAGACAATGGAACTACCCCCTCTGCCTTCATGTCCTATCATCATCATGTGCCACCCTCAACAACATCATCAACCATTCATGGCCTATCATCATCAGCATGTGCCACCCTCAACAACAGCATCATCCCTTCATGGCCTATCATCATCATGTGCCACCCTCAACACCATCAGCATCCCTTCATGTCCTATCATCAGCATTATCAGCATCATCATCAAGCCACACAAAGTATCAAACCGATTATTAGTGACACATCATCATCATGTGCCACCCTCAACACCATCGTCAACCCTTCATGTCCTATCATCATCAGCATGTGCCACCCTCAACACCATCGTCAACCCTTCATGGCCTATCAAAATCGTGTGCCACCCTCAACACCATCATCATCCCTTCATGTCCTATCATCATCAGCATGTGCCACCCTCAACACCATCAGCATCCCTTCATGTCCTATCATCATCATCATCATCACCAAGCCACACAAAGTGACACATCATCATCATGTGCCACCCTCAACAGCATCATCACCCCTTCATGTCCTATCATCATCATGTGCCACCCTCAACACCATCAGCATCCCTTCATGTCCTATCATCAGCATCCATCCCTTCATGTCCTGCGAGGTTCCCTTGATTAACAAAGGGGGGGGGGGGCGTGTAGTCGACGAGATTCGGGTTAACAAGAGATGGTATGTAGTTTTGGTGGTTAACGAGAGGCGGCGTGTAGCTGATCTGATTAACGAGAGGTGGCGTGTAGTTGATCTGATTAACGAGAGGTGGCGTGTAGCTGATCTGGTTAACAACAGGTGGTGTGTAGTTGAGGTTAGCATAAGCGGTTAAAATTTCCTCTCGCATTTCGACTAACCTGATAAATTCCTCTCTCGATAGTGTTATCCCAGTTCTGGTAGGAAACTTAAAAAAACTATCACCGCTATATGTCCTTATATTTATCAATGGTCTGTTACGAAAAACATAAACCGAGACTGCCTTAACGCCATCTTTAGACAATGGAACTACAGTCTCATTTCCACGTGACATAAATATGCGCTGATCACTGACAACAAACGAAATTGGCGTATTCAAGCTACACGACTCCATATTCAAAGAAAAACAAACACAAACCACCTGGCAACAGACGTTGGTTATGTGTGTGCGTGTACACTGCTCGACTGGGGGGTTTTTATACCCGTTTATTGGGTCGAGGACCGTCTATTTATAGCAGCTAACGCAATACGTTATCAGGCGTGGTAATCAGTCGTGTTGCGACATGTTCAGGGACCTCTGGAACTGACCCAATAGGGTGATGTGCGGGGAAATATGATGCGTGTAACAATTCGGTCTCAGGTAATGCGGCTTGAGACTAGGAAACTCCTTCCCCCCCCCCCCCCCCCGTAGTGTTTATATAGGTTGTGGATTATAAAAATAGGTGTTAGTTGAAGAGGGGGGAAACCTCGCGCGCTGACCTAAAATCACTCGTTGTTATTTTCGTCGGGGGGCGTATCCACTAAAGTTAGTAGCACTTGTGAGGATGGATCCCCGATGGAATCATCCCTTCACAGCTCTGATAGCCGGTCCTACCGGGTGTGGGAAAACGGTATTTGTGCAAAAGTTTATACAGAACCTTCACGAGCTAGCTGTCCCCGTACCGGAGGAAGTTATATGGTGTTATGGGGAATGGCAATCAATATACGAGACTATGGGGTCAGTGAGATTTATCGAGGGTCTACCAGACGTCGATAAATTTGAAGGTGGTAAGAAGAGAAGACTGGTCGTTATCGATGACTTGATGTCTGAGACGGACGAGCGGGTAACAAAATTATTCACCAAAGGTAGTCATCACAGAGATATTAGTGTGATGTACATTGTTCAAAATCTATTCGGAAAAAATAAAGAACATCGAACCATAAGTCTCAATACGCACTATTTAGTCCTTTTCAAGAAACCCGAGAGACGGGAGTCAAATTATGAATCTGGGTAAACAAATGTACACAGGTCAGATGGGGTACCTCCAAGATAGTTTTAAGGACGCGACAGCGACTCCTCACGGTTATTTGCTGGTCGATCTTCGTCAGGACACACCTGATAATCTTAGGTTGAGAACAAAAATATGTTACGTGATGAGGCTCCAATCTCTTTCACAGTAGTCTGCCATATTTGTCTTTCGTGTTCTGAATATGCCTCACGTGTACCACACACTTTGCTGTTGTCTAGGCCGTTGATCATTTCTGATTCTTCCTCCCCATCCACCGTCATAGACTTTTCACATTCGGGTTGAACATACCCGGCCGGCGCCATTGTTGTCGAACCACGTGCTTGCCTATCGAACCCGGAACACACGACACAAAGAAGAATAAATCATATTCCACGTAAATATCGGTACATTTCACAGTGAATCCACACGTCAGAAGTAAAACATGCGCCAAATCGGGAATCATCATCATGTGCCATACCGGTTGGTGTAGGCTATCATGTCTTCCACAATCTTCTATCTACAGTGCATCGTATCAGTTCTGTTGTTGACTGTTTTCCATGCCATGACACCAAGCTATCCAGTATTTTCTCTCTTTGTCGTCCGCGATCTCTCTTTCCTGTTATTTTGCCAGTTGTAACTAAGTATTCCAACTTTCCTCTTCTCGTGATGTGCCCGAAAAATGTTGATTGTTTCTTTCTGAAGTTTTTTAGGAGCTCCGTTTTTTGTGTTGGCCTCTTTGAGAATGTCCTCATTGGTCTTTTTAGCCATCCAGGGAACTTTCAACATTTTTCTGATAAATCTTATCTCTGTAGCCTCTAATCGTCTTTTCATTTGTTTGTCTACTGTCCATGATTCGTTTCCATAGGTCAGAATTGGTTCTATATAGCACCGATGAACTCTCTTTTTCATTTCTATTGACATAGATTTGTTGCATAAGATATTTTTCATTTTCTGAAATGCTATTTTGGCTGAGCTATTCTGCTTTTTATTTCCGAGGTGCATCTTCCATCCGATGTTATTATTGTGCCTAAGTATTTGACGCGTTGCACTTGTTTCAGATTTGTTTCGTTTATTTTTATGCTGCATGATGGTGATGATTGTTTCTTCGATATGGCCATTACTTCTGCTTTCTTGCTATTCAGACTGAGACCTTTCTTGTTGCTTTCTTATACTATTATGTCTATCATTTCTTGTAGTTCATTCTCTGTCTCTGCTATTAAGACTGTCATACGCATATCGCAAAATATTTATGTTGTGACCATTGACTTCAATTCCATTTTTGTCTACTATTGATCTCATAATATGTTCGCTGTAAAGTGAAAACAAATCCGGCGACAGAACACAACTTTGTCTGACTCTGAGATGTATATTGCATTATTGGTGCCCTTTCCTTCTACAAATCCACATTGTTCCGCACTTATTTCTGATTTTACTTTGTTCATAACACGTCTTGTGATGATTCTTAGTAATATTTTAGTCATGGTTCATGAGATTAATAGTGCGATGGTCTTCACAATCAGTGGCGCCTGACTTATACGGTATTGGTACGAAGATAGATTTTAGTAGATCTTCGGGTATGTGTCCAGTGTTATATATGTCATTGAGTGGTTTTGTTATGACTTGTACTCCTAGCTCTCCTAATGCATTTATCTCTTCGATTGTTATATTGTCGTGACCCGGAGCTTTGCTTCTTTTCATGTGTTGAATTGTGTCCTCCACTTCACTCTGCATTATTGGTGGTCCTGTGTTTTTGTTTGATTTGTTTAACTTTGGTCTTTCATTATCATAGAGTTGACTGATATATTCTGTCCATCTTTCCATTGTCTTCTCCTGTCCCATTATTATATTTCCTTCCTTTGACTTAACACTTCCTGAAACTTTTACTTCTTTTCTTCCTGTTGAATCATTTAACTGATTGTGCATAAATTTTGAGTCTTTCTTTTGTTGTTTTTCCATTTTTTCACATTTCTGTTTTAACCATCATTCCTTTGCTTCTCTTCATTTGTTCTGTATCTCTTCGTACAATATTTTGTATCTCCGTTTTTCTTTCTTATGTTTTCTTCTTTCATCCATTAGTTGTAATTTTAAACGGTGAATAGAAACACATAATTTCACAACAAGACTGTCGCGTAAATCATTTTAATATATCAGCAAGAGCCCAAACGACCACACGTAGCCGCCATGACACCTTATATATATATTCACACAACCGATACCGATATTCACACAACTAATCTACATGGCTGTCGCCCTACAACTAACTTAACTTTCAACTATCTAACCAACTTCTTCAGTTCACGGTACCGATTTGTATTTCTACAGACGTCCGCATCGAGCTACTGCTAGCTTGCTACTGAGCTGATCTCTTCATTTGTCTTCTCACTCTAACCTTTGTTTTCCGCTGTCTCCTGTTTTCTCGTGCTTTTAGAGCCGTTCACCTATTTCACGCACACCTGAACACATATTACTCAGCCCTATTTTATCTCCCTTTTTATTTACTATCTAGTTCGCACCTAACTTATCGTTGCTACACCCTGTTTCAAACTTATCACTGCTATACTCTGTTTCAAACTTGTCACTGCTATACCCTGTTTCACTGCCTTCTCCCTTCTCCTAGTTATTTATCTAACTTAATAATTCCTTAACTCCTGCTTACCTCTTATTTATCCTTATTCCTCATCTGTTCCGATCATTAACCTGCTTTACCATCCCTTTCTTTCCTTCTCATTGCCTATCTTCATCAACCCGTGTCGTCCCTTGGTCCCCAACTCTATATGGACCCTACAGCATCCTTAGACTAAGTCGACTCTTCCTACAACTTCTCTCCTCTTTCTTTTCTGCTCTACATTGTAACTACCTAAGCTCCCTGTCCTTTATTTATTCATTCTTTCTCTTTTATCTCTATTCTACCTCCTATTCTCAATCCTTTCTATATCTTCCTTCCTTCCCCACATTGCATTCCGCAATTTTATACTATCGGCTATCCAATAGTTTCTTCTGTGTAGTCTTTTCCCCGGATCCACTACCGAACCTACACCTCTTTACTTACCTCCTTTCTCACAGGCCCTCTTTCAATATACCTTATTGTTTCCTGCCTGTTTACTCCATGTAGCCTAATCATTCTCCGATTAGTTTTCCGCAACAACCCCTTACTCCTACTTATGTAGCCTAATCAATCTCCGATTAGTTGTCCGCTACTATCTCACTTTTACACACTCTATACCTTTCGACTGCCATTTTTCTTTCTCCATATTCTATCTACTTCCTTTCCTATTTCCCCATCTCTTATACCTACATGCTTCTCTTTGTCTCATATCTACCTCTCTACATTGACTCCTAATATGTCCTATCTTCCCACATCTATAACATGTTCTCCTCTCTTGTATACTATTCACTATTTGCCTATTTTCTTGCTGCTCTCCCCTTTTCCTATATGATCTACTTCCATCGGACTCTCCTGTCTATCTCTCACCTTCCCTTCTCTATTCTGTCCTTGTTCCTCAAATCTTCTTGCTAAACCTTCTTCTATTGCTGTGTCCAATAACTGTGACATTTTTGTACCTTTCTTCCTTGCTAACGTTAACTTTAGCCCCCTGTCTCTTCTCGTATTCCCTCTATCGACGTTGCTATTAGCAGCTTTTCTACCTGTTCTGTTTCTATCTCCTTTCCGAAACCTCTTTCTGCCATTTCCATTATCCTTTCCCCATACTCCTGTATCGTTTCATACTTTTCTTGTCTTGATCTTTTCAACTCCATTATCGCATGTTGTTCATCTTTAAACTTACCATATCTCGTGGCTAAATATGACTTAAATTCTTGCCATGACTCTTCCTTCTTATCCTCTACTCTTCTTCTTACACACGTCACCACTCCCCCTTGAATAGTGGCTAATGCTAACTCTTTCAATTCTACCTGATTCAACTGCTTCCTCTTACCCCAGAACTCAATCGCCTGTACCCACTCTTCGAATTTCTCTACCTGTCCCATAAATACTGGTACCCTTCTTGATATTTCTTGCATCTGCAAGTTACTACTTAAACTTTCCACTATCTGACCCATTTTCTGCATCGCCTGCCACATGTAAACCCTCTTGGGACATTCCCTCCATATTTAACTATTCCTCTCCTTTGTTTATTCCTTCCTTCGTATTAGCTTGTTACCATTACCCTATCTAGTTCCCTTTCTATTCTATCCTTCGTATTTCAACCTTTGACTCCCTTCGTTCTAATTTCCCTTCTCTCTTCTATGTCCTTTCCTATCCACACTATTACCCTCAATTCTCATATATTTCCCTCTCTCACTATCTACTCATGACTCAATTTGTGTCCCTTCCTAGTATGCACACATTTTCTACAATTATTTTCAATAAATTTCCTTGAACATGTTTGCTTTTTCTCCAAAAATATTTCAATATCAATTTCAACAGTGGCTACTAAGGGAGAGAATGTCTTATGAGATAAATTGTAATAGCCTGCTGCAGATTCACGAATACATGATTTATCTGTACATGATGGTTTCGACTCATAAAGTCTTCATCAAGATACAAGAACAGATCGGGTGTCTTTAACCCTTGATTAAGATGTTAAAGATCGAAACTATTTTTTTGGCGGTGTCACTTTGTCTATAAAACTTTCACGTAACATTTTTACGGGATTTGTGTGTGCGTGTGGGTGTTTGGGTGGAAAGGGCATTACTTCACGTCAGCTTTTACGGCCTGTCCAGTTATATTGTTAATTATTTATAAGGTAAAGTAAAGGTTCTTACTAGACCACGGTGTACGGTGTTACTGACAATATTTTTCTATGACCACGGCATATTTTTGGCTGATTTTGTCGATATCACACTGGCCACCTTTACTTCCCAGAAAAAAAGGGACTCATAAAGGGACACAATAACCTATTTGAAAGTTATCTTGGAAGTGAAAATACAAGCCAAACGAGACATAGACAGACAAAGACTAAAGTGGATTAACAACATCAAGAAAAGAACAGGAGAACCTATGACAACATACATAATCAAGTCAAATGACAGAGTGAAATGCTTTCTGTGGGAGCTAACCTTCGATGCGGAGGTGGCACATGATGATGAAGATGATGATGATGAATACCACGAATTGGGAAATAGTTTAAGGAAGAAAAATAAAGATATTAGAACTAGACATTACAAGACACAAGGAAACCGTTACATGGATATTGAAGAAGGGCAAATATTTGTCCGGTTTGACGTCACTCTGTACATAACAAATTTATATTCACTATACATAAAGTAAAGGCTGCTCTACATAGCTGATTTGTGTTCACTACACAGAAAGTAAAGGCTGATCTACATAGCTGATTTATATTCACTACACATAAAGTAAAGGCTGATCTACATAGCTGATTTATATTCACTACACATAAAGTAAAGGCTGATCTACATAGCTAATTTATATTCACTACACAGAAAGTAAAAGCTGATCTACATAGCTAATTTATATTCACTACACAGAAAGTAAAAGCTGATCTACATAGCTAATTTATATTCACTTCACAGAAAGTAAAGGCTGATCTACATAGCTGATCTACATAGCTAATTTATATTCACTACACAGAAAGTAAAAGCTGATCTACATAGTTGACTTAGGTCCACTACACATAAAGTAAAGGCTAATTGATGTGTCAACATATTACAAAGCGTTTGTTTCTCTAATTCTCATCACTTACAGCTCACAGTTTTTGTCACTGATACTTTAGTTGTTTTGCTCATTTGTGTCTTCCCGGGAAGATAAAATACACATGCTTCCTCTATTATACATTAATCGTGATTAGAAGCTATTCCTTAACGTGTCTTAACTTTGATGGTTAAAGATTTAATTTTGCATACCTTTGGTTCTTTGATTATGAAAGGCACCGGTATCACTGCAAACGAATTAAAATCTATAATTGCTCAACCGTACGTGCCAGTGGAATCATCCGAATTACTAACTCATCTCCCAAACAAAGAAAGGTAGCTGTAGTCCCCATAATAGCAGACTCAGCACACGCCAAAAGACATAAGGCGAAACTGCACAGAAAGTGAACAGCCAACTGCTCCCTGTCATACGATATCATCATTCATCGTAAACAATTGGAATATCGAAACATGATGAAAATGGATAAAACACACAGCTCACGGTGTGCACAGAGCACATAACTCAGTAGCTCCTACAACAAGCCGGACTTGGAATATGAGGAAACTGCAACAAGGAACACTTTCATACATAGCCTTCAATGGTTATCCATTTAGACTCTAAAATAAAAAATATTTGATCCTTCTATTGCGAGCATTACCTGCTAAAACATTGTTAGTACATGTATATCATCATCATCATCATCAAGTACCGGGCCAGCTGGCGTAGGTGATCATGTCTCTCCACAACTTTCGATCACAACAGTTATTTATCATTTCTGTTGTTGACCTTCTGCCATGCCATTTTCTTCAGCTGTCTGGTAACTTTTCTCTTTGCTTCCCTCTACCTCTTCGTCCCTCAATTTTCCCAGTTGTTACAATATATTCCAGCTGTTCTCTTTTCATTACATGGCCAAAAATGATGATTGTTTCTCCCTAATATTGGAAATTAGTTCTCTTTTTGCTTAAGCCTCGTTCAGAACATTTTTATTACTCTTCTTAGCTTACCATGGTATTCTCAACATTCATCTGTAAAACCACATTTCTACAGACTCCAGTGATTTTCTTGTTTGTTGTCCTATTGTCCATGATTCACATCCATATGTTAAAACTAGTTCTACATAATATTTAAGAACTCTTTTTATTGTTTCTATTGTCAAAAATCGTAACATCGGTTAAAACAAGGCCAGGAGCAGATTGTAATAGTGACCATGTACCAGTAGTTGGAAAGATAAGAATAAAACTGCGGAAGGCACAGAAATCACCAAGAAATATAAAATTAGAACTAGATATGCTAAGAGTAGATAAACAGATGAGTGATAAGTACAGCATGATAGTGCAAAATAGATATAATGCTATTGAGAAAATACAGGACATCCAGGAGCAGTGGGAAATGCTCAAACAATCGATTCAGCAAACATCAAAAGAAGTAATACCAGTGACTAAAAGAATAAACAAAAAGAAATGGATGACAGAAGAAATATTACAACTAATGGACGAAAGAAGAAAACATAAGAAAGAAGAACGGACATACAAAATATTGCACAAAGAGATCCAAAACAAGTGCAGAGAAGCAAAGGAATGATGGTTAAAACAGAAATGTGAAGAAATGGAAAAAACAACAAAAGAAAGACCCACAATGTATGCACAATCAGTTAAATGAATTAACAGGAAGAAAAGAAGTCAAAGTTTCAGGATGTGTGAAATCAAAGGAAGGAAATATAATAATGGGACAGGAGAAGACAATAGAAAGATGGACAGAATATATCAGTCAACTCTATGATGATGAAAGACCAGAATTAAACAATTCAAATGAAGACACAGGACCACCAATAATGCATAGTGAAGTGGGGGACGCAATTCAACACATGAAAAGAGGCAAAGCTCCAGGTCCTGACAATATAACAATCTAAGAGATAAATGCATTAGGAGAGCTGGGAGTACAAGTCATAACAAAATTACTCAATGACATATATAACACTGGACATATACCCGAAGATCTACTAAAATCTATCTTTGTAGCCATACCGAAGAAGTCAGGAGCCACTGATTGTGAAGACCATCGCACTATTAGTCTCATGAGACATATGACTAAAATATTACTAAGAATAATTATGAGACGTGTAAGGAACAAAATAAAACCAGAAATAAGTGAGGAACAATGTGGATTTGTGGAAGGAACGGGCACCAATAATGCTATATACATCTTAAGGACACTGATAGAAAGATCTATAGAGGTAAAGAAAGATTATTATGTGCTTTATAGACTACACAAAAGCATTTGACAAAGTAAAGCATGTGGAAATAATAAATATGCTGGAGAAATTAAACATTGATGGCAAGGATATGCGAATCATAAAAAAACATGTACTGGCAACAAACAGCAGCTATACGAATTAACAACCAAACAGGACAATTCCAATATATAAAACAAGGAGTGAGACAAGGCTGTGTTCTGTCGCCGGATTTGTTTTCACTTTACAGCGAATATATTATGAGATCAATAGTAGACAAAAAAGAAATTGAAGTAAACGGTCACAACATAAATAATTTGCGATATGCGGATGACACAGTCTTAATAGCAGAGACAGAGAACGAACTACAAGAAATTATAGACATAATAGTAAAAGAAAGCAACAAGAAAGGTCTCAGTCTGAATAGTAAGAAAACAGAAGTAATGGTTATATCGAAGAAACAATCATCACCATCATGCAGCATAAAAATAAACGAGACAAACCTGAAACAAGTACGTTTCAAATACTTGGGCACAATAATAACATCAGATGGGAGATGCACCACAGAAATAAAAAGCAGAATAGCTCAGGCCAAAATAGCATTTCAGAAAATGAAAAATATCTTATGCAACAAATTTATGTCAATAAAAATGAGAAAGAGAGTTCATCGGTGCTATATAGAACCAATTCTGACCTATGGAAGCGAATCATGGACAGTAGACAAACAAATGAAAAGACGATTAGAGGCCACAGAGATGGGATTTCTCAGAAGAATGTTGAAAGTTCCCTGGACAGATAAAAAGACCAATGAGGAAGTTCTCAAAGAGGCCAACACAAAAAGGGAGCTCTTAAAAAACTTCAGAAAGAAGCAATCAACATTTTTTCGGGCACATCATGAGAAGAGGAAAGTTGGAATACTTGGTTACAACTGGCAAAATAAAAGGAAAGAGAGATCGCGGACGACAAAGAGAGAAAATATTGGATAGCTTGGTGTCATGGCATGGAAAACATTCAACAACAGAACTGATACGATGCACTGTAGATAGAAGATTGTGGAGGGACATGATCGCCTACGCCAACCGGCAGGGTACATGATGATGATGATTGTCAAAAATGGATTGTATAGTATCTTCCTCATTTTTTGGAAAGCTGCTTTTGCCTGAGTCATTTTGCATCTCACCTCTGTTGTACATCTTTCATCTGAGGTTAACAAAGTTCCCAAATATTTAAATTCATTTACCTGTTTTAATGTTGTTCCACTTGTCTTTATTTTGCTCAAAGGCGATGTATTTTTCTTTGTTGTTACTATTACGTTTGCACTTCTGCTATTAAGGCTGAGTCCTTTATTATTTGCTTTCTTTCACTATAATGTCCAACATTTCTTGTAACTCATTTTCACTCTTAGCAATTAAGACTGTATCATCAGCATACCTTAGATTATTTATATTATGACCTCCAATTGTTATTCCAGGCATGCCTCTTACGGATCATATAATAATCTCACTATAAATATTAAACAAATCTGGTGACAGCACACAACCCTGTCTAACATCCTATTTTATTTGTTGAAACATTCCCAATTAGTTTCCAGTTCTTATGGCCGCTGTTTGTTGCCAGTATATGTTCTTTATTATTCTTAGATCTTTGCTGTCTGCGTTTATGCTTTCTATAATTTTGAATATTTCTTGGTGCTTTATGTTGTCAAAAGCTTTGGTATAATCTATGAAACATAGGTATAGATCTGTTTTTCACTCTATGACTATTTCTACTAAAGATCTTATGATGTATATGGTATTGCTTGTTCTTTTATCTCTAACATAAGCACACTGTTGATTAATTTCTGGGCTGATTTTGTTTCGCACTCTTCGCATAATGATTCTTAATAATATCTTAGTCATATGACTCATAAGGCTTATTGTGCGATGATCATCACATTCAATCGCACCCGATTTCTTTGGTAGGGCTATGAATATTGATTTGAGCATGTCGTCTGGTATATATCCGCTGTAGTAGATATCATTCAATATTTTTGTTATTATTTATATTCCAAAATCACCCGTGCCTTCAATCTCTTCTTTAGTTATACTATCTGGACCAGGAGCTTTGCCTGCTTTCATATTGCGCAAGGCGCACTTCTTCTCTGAGTATTTCTGGTCCTTCTCCATTATCCTTAATATTTACTTCTGTTCGTTCATCATTATAAAGATCTTTAATATATTCTGTCCACTATGCTTTTTTGTTCAATCAACAGTTCTCCTTCCTTTGATTTTAAACATCCAGTTTTTTTATTGCGTTTTTCTTCCTGTCAATTCTTAAATTTGTTTGTATAAAGCTTTGACATCGCCTTTTTTGTTGCATTTCAATCTCTTTGCATCTCTGTTTTAGCCATGCTTCTTTTGCTTCATTGCATTTTAATACAGTTTCTTTATTTAATCTCTTATACTCATCTTTATCTTCTTTATTTCTTCTTATGGAATCCATTAGCTGCAAAATGTCGTCTGTCATCCATTTCTTTCTTGAATTTGTCCTCACTTGTGGCATGAACTCTTTTGATGTTTGTTGCATTGATTCTTTTAGCATTTCCCACAGTTCATCACTGCTTTGTATCTTCTCTATTGCAGTGTACCGGTTCTGAATTGTGATTTTATATTTGTCGTGCAACTTCTTATCAGTATTTCCTAAAGCTGGAAAAATGTGTTTTGTGTCACAGATTAAAACCACTCCCATAAAATGCAAATTTTAAGAATGGAAAGAATGTGCCAGGCTCGTGACATCTGTATCTATAAACGCAGCTAAATTTACTAGATTAGAACTAAAATGTCACTTTTAGATAAAAACAAAGAGCTGTGAGCTACATCCTCAGAATTATCTCTTCTTCGCGTTCAACGATTAACTTCCAAAACTGCTGTCTTCGAATTAATTAATCGCCACAGTGCAAACGGTTGCTATTGAAACAAACATTAATTACTAACGTATCTTATCTGTTAATAAAAGTCCCCAGATCTTTCAATTGGATGAATCATTGTTTTCAAACATATGACTTTAATGCAGCTTCTCCATACCGACCTGAATTCTCTGTCATGTAGAACGTATAGGAAGAAGTTGACCCATGTATGAAACACTGACAACATTTTGACTACGTCATACCCAATATCAATCATAAATAGTTTGCGACCTCTTGATACCGCAAAGAAATAAACATTGGAACACACAACAGGGGTCACAAAGAGGAAAAATGATCCAAACACAACTGCAGGATATTTAACAATGTTCCAGAATGTCCTTGCTCTTTGTTTGGGCAGACCATTGATCACGGTGATCGATCTAGATTTATGAATAGCTCTAACTTGACGTTGTATGATAACGGCAATATGCAAGTACATGAAAAACATTAACGTGCTGAAAGTAAAGTGAACTATAGCGTCGACCATGCTGTACCATATCATATACACGGTAATGATATTACTACAATTTGTAAATATGTATGTTGCTATAAGATATGGTACGGCCCAACACGCAATCACACACCATAATGTTGATTTTTTTGTTACTACCCTTTGGTGTATAAAAGGTCGGGCTATATAAATCCATCGCTCAAAGGAAATAACCAAATGAGTACAGCGGCTACAAGTTACGCTAGACGTTATCAGATATAAATAAACACATCCTGTGATAACTGTTGTTGCCTCGTGCTGGTCTGTATTTATTTTGACAATTTCTCCAGCTTTGACCACAAGGTAAGCTAAGGTAAACATTAAATCACTGACAGCCAAAGATGCCACGAAAGTGTTTGGAAATGTTTGTAAACGTTTCCTGAAAATAACGGTCAATAAGATTGTGGTGTTTAATAATAAAGATACCACTGCTACAATCAGTTCTATAATATTGTCAGATTTCAGGAATTCTTTCATGATAGTGGGGTAGCTGTTTCCGGTATCGTTTGTCATGAGGGGGTGCATGATAAACACGTCTTAGACTTCTAATCACGAATTCAGAATCAATACACAAATGGGAGATTTCAATGTAGAATTGATCAAATAGTGGATATCATTACAAATCTCTGATGTTCTTGGATGTGCTGCAGGGTTCAGTCATACTGATTGGTTCTGACAACTACAACATTAGTCCTCAGATGACAGAGATAATGTCTTCCAGTGTGTTTCTCGATATCTTCCAGTGTGTTTCTCGATGTCTTCCAGTGTGTTTCTCGATGTCTTCCAGTGTGTTTCTCGATAACAAACTGAAAGCACTAGCACCAGTACTCGGGCACTACTTGCAGCCCACAGGTTGCCAGGTAATAGGCGAGTATGTAATAAACTCAGAACAAATATCCCTGATCCCAGCAAGACTACGAATAATGTTTTTAAAAGATGAGCTGTAAGTAGGTACCTGACCTATTGTGCTGTCGTGAAAATTGGAATCGCCTCGTGAGCTACAGAACGTTCATGGGTAAGTTTGCTGAAGAAATTGTTCATGTTGTCAAATGTATGCACGCAGACTTTTCTAATGCGTTTTTAATTCTCTGATTGTGGACATTGTTGTAGCCTATTAGTTTTCTCACTTTTCATTTAATGACGTCCACCAGAAATGTGAAAACTTTCTACAAAAACATCAAGATATATATTTGTGTGTGTTTCTATACGGCTTCAAATGTAATCACACAACAATTGTGGTATTTCTAGCCAGTAGCATACACAGTCCGTGAATCTAACGCTGGAGTTGTCTTTCTACAACTTGCACGTGCCTTTAAAAAAACACCAAAGAACAACGATTCGACAATAAGAGACAGTAAATAAGCCTTGTGGTAGTTTAACTCTCAGGCGAGCTGGTTTAAATTCATAGATCAACGAAAAACATCAAAATAAACCAACATCAGAATAAACATCATTTGATTGTTTAATTGATACGGCACAAAACAGAATCCTCGTATCGAAACGCTTATAGATGTAGGACTGACTATATGTACCGTGATGAAGGTAATGTCAAGCAGTATCGAAATTGTTTGCTTATTAAACATTCCTTATCATACAATCGCTTTATGACTAACAGTTTACGAGTCAGTGGACTAGAAGTGGCTGGTGTCAATTAGAAAAGTTGTGTCACAAAATTAGTGCCGGTGAAAAAAGATACCAGTTTCTAAGGATATTCGCAGATCATGTTAGCCAACACCATATCAACAACAGCTTCTGACTGGCTGATTTTCAAGCTTCTGATATTTTACATTCAGCAGCGTCTTTCTTTTTGTCTATGATCTGGTGTGCGTCTTTCTTTTTGTCTATGATCTAGTGTGCGTCTTTCTTTTTGTCTGTGGTCTGGGGTGCGTCTTTCTTTTTGTCTATGATCTGGTGTGCGTCTTTCTTTTCGTCTGTGATCTGGGATGCGTCTTTCTTTTTGTCCGTGATCTAGGGTGCGTCTTTCTTTTTGTCTGTGATCTGGGGGGTGCGTCTTTCTTTTTGTCTGTGATCTGGGGTGCGTCTTTCTTTTTGTCTGTGCTCTGTGGTGCTTCTTTCTTTTTTCCTATGATCTGGGGTGCTTCTTTCTTTTTGTCTATGATCTGGGGTGCGTCTTTCTTTTTGTCTGTGATCTGGGGTGCGTCTTTCTTTTTGTCTGTGATCTGGGGGTGCGTCTTTCTTTTTGTCTATAATCTGGGGTGCGTCTTTCTTTTTCTCTATGATCTGGTGTGCGTCTTTCTTTTTGTCTGTGATCTGGGGTGCGTCTTTCTTTTTGTCTGTGATCTGGGGTGCGTCTTTCTTTTTGTCTGTGCTCTGGGGTGCTTTTTTCTTTTTGCCTATGATCTGGGGTGCTTCTTTCTTTTTGTCTATGATCTGGGGTGCTTCTTTCTTTTTGCTTATGATCTGGGGTGCGTCTTTCTTTTTGTCTGTGATCTGGGGTGCGTCTTTCTTTTTGTCTGTGATCTGGGGTGCGTCTTTCTTTTTGTCTGTGATCTGGGGTGCGTCTTTCTTTTTGTCTGTGCTCTGTGGTGCTTCTTTCTTTTTGTCTATGATCTGGGGTGCGTCTTTCTTTTTGTGTATGATCTGGGGTGCTTCTTTCTTTTTGCCTATGATCTGGGGTGCGTCTTTCTTTTTGTCTATGATCTGGGGTGCTTCTTTCTTTTTTTCTATGATCTGGGGTGCGTCTTTCTTTTCTCTATGATCTTGTGTGCGTCTTTCTTTTTGTCTACAATCTGGAGTGCGTCTTTCTTTTTGTCTATGATCTGGGGTGCGTCTTTCTTTTTGTCTATGATCTGGGGTGCTTCTTTCTTTTTGTCTATGATCTATGGTGCTTCTTTCTTTTGGTCTATGATCTGGTGTGCGTCTTTCTTTTTGTCTATATTCTTGTGTGCGTCTTTCTTTTTGTCTTTGATCTGGGGTGCGTCTTTCTTTTTGTCTATAATCTGGGGTGCGTCTTTCTTTTTGTCTGTGATCTGGGGTGCGTCTTTCTTTTTGTCTGTGATCTGGGGTGCTTCTTTCTTTTTGTCTGTGATCTGGGGTGTGTCTTTCTTTTTGTCTATGATCTGGGGTGCTTCTTTCTTTTTTTCTGTGATCTGGGGTGTGTCTTTCTTTTTGTCTGTGCTCTGGGGTGCTTCTTTCTTTTTGTCTATGATCTGGAGGTGCGTCTTTCTTTTTGTCTATAATCTGGGGTGCGTCTTTCTTTTTCTCTATGATCTGGTGTGCGTCTTTCTTTTTGACTATGATCTGGGGTGCGTCTTTCTTTTTGTCTTTGATATGGGGTGCGTCTTTCTTTTTGTCTATGATCTGGTGTGCGTCTTTCTTTTTGTCTATGATCTGGGGTGCGTCTTTCTTTTTGTCTGTGCTCTGGGGTGCGTCTTTCTTTTTGTCTATGATCTGGGGGTGCGTCTTTCTTTTTGTCTATAATCTGGGGTGCGTCTTTCTTTTTGTCTATGATCTGGGGTGCGTCTTTCTTTTTTGTCTGTGGTCTGGGGTGCGTCTTTCTTTCTGTCTATGATCTGGTGTGCGTCTTTCTTTTTGTCTGTGATCTGGGATGCGTCTTTCTTTTTGTCCGTGATCTAGGGTGCGTCTTTCTTTTTGTCTGTGATCTGGGGGTGCGTCTTTCTTTTTGTCTGTGATCTGGGGTGCGTCTTTCTTTTTGTCTGTGCTCTGGGGTGCTTCTTTCTTTTTGCCTATGATCTGGGGTGCTTCTTTCTTTTTGTCTATGATCTGGGGTGCTTCTTTCTTTTTGCCTATGATCTGTGGTGCGTCTTTCTTTTTGTCTGTGATCTGGGGTGCGTCTTTCTTTTTGTCTGTGATCTGGGGTGCGTCTTTCTTTTTGTCTGTGCTCTGGGGTGCTTCTTTCTTTTTGTCTATGATCTGGGGTGCTTCTTTCTTTTTGCCTATGATCTGGGGTGCGTCTTTCTTTTTTCTCTATGATCTTGTGTGCGTCTTTCTTTTTGTATATCATCTGGGGTGCGTCTTTCTTTTTGTCTATGATCTGGGGTGCTTCTTTCTTTTTCTCTATGATCTGGGGTGCTTCTTTCTTTTTGTCTGTGATCTGGGGTGCTTCTTTCTTTTGTCTATGATCTATGGTGCTTCTTTCTTTTTGTCTATGATCTGGGGTGCTTCTTTCTTTTTGTCTGTGATCTGGGGTGTGTCTTTCTTTTTGTCTGTGCTCTGGGGTGCTTCTTTCTTTTTGTCTATGATCTGGAGGTGCGTCTTTCTTTTTGTCTATAATCTGGGGTGCGTCTTTCTTTTTCTCTATGATCTGGTGTGCGTCTTTCTTTTTGACTGTGATCAGGGGTGCGTCTTTCTTTTTGTCTTTGATATGGGGTGCGTCTTTCTTTTTGTCTATGATCTGGTGTGCGTCTTTCTTTTTGTCTATGATCTGGGGTGCGTCTTTCTATTTGTCTAAAATCTGGGGTGCGTCTTTCTTTTTGTCTGTGATCTGGGGTGCGTCTTTCTTTTTGTCTGTGATCTGGGGTGCGTCTTTCTTTTTGTCTATGATCTGGGGTGCGTCTTTCTTTTTTGTCTGTGGTCTGGGGTGCGTCTTTCTTTCTGTCTATGATCTGGTGTGCGTCTTTCTTTTTGTCTGTGATCTGGGATACGTCTTTCTTTTTGTCCGTGATCTAGGGTGCGTCTTTCTTTTGTCTGTGATCTTGGGGGTGCGTCTTTCTTTTTGTCTGTGATCTGGGGTGCGTCTTTCTTTTTGTCTGTGCTCTGGGGTGCTTCTTTCTTTTTGCCTATGATCTGGGGTGCTTCTTTCTTTTGTCTATGATCTGGGGTGCTTCTTTCTTTTTGCCTATGATCTGGGGTGCGTCTTTCTTTTTGTCTGTGATCTGGGGTGCGTCTTTCTTTTTGTCTGTGATCTGGGGTGCGTCTTTCTTTTTGTCTGTGCTCTGGGTGCTTCTTTCTTTTTGTCTATGATCTGGGGTGCTTCTTTCTTTTTGCCTATGATCTGGGGTGCGTCTTTCTTTTTTCTCTATGATCTTGTGTGCGTCTTTCTTTTTGTCTATGATCTGGGGTGCGTCTTTCTTTTTGTCTATGATCTGGGGTGCTTCTTTCTTTTTGTCTATGATCTGGGGTGCTTCTTTCTTTTTGTCTGTGATCTGGGGTTCTTCTTTCTTTTTGTCTATGATCTATGGTGTGTCTTTCTTTTTGTCTATGATCTGGGGTGCTTCTTTCTTTTTTTCTGTGATCTGGGGTGTGTCTTTCTTTTTGTCTGTGCTCTGGGGTGCTTCTTTCTTTTTGTCTATGATCTGGAGGTGCGTCTTTCTTTTTGTCTTTAATCTGGGGTGCATCTTTCTTTTTCTCTATGATCTGGTGTGCGTCTTTGTTTTTGTCTGTGATCTGGGGTGCGTCTTTCTTTTTGTCTTTGATATGGGGTGCGTCTTTCTTTTCTATATGATCTGGTGTGCGTCTTTCTTTTTGTCTATGATCTGGGGTGCGTCTTTCTTTTTGTCTAAAATCTGGGGTGCGTCTTTCTTTTTGTCTGTGATCTGGGGTGCGTCTTTCTTTTTTTGTTATCTGGGGTGCGTCTTTCTTTTTGTCTATGATCTGGGGTGCGTCTTTCTTTTTGTCTGTGATCTGGGGGTGCGTCTTTCTTTTTGTCTGTGATCTGGGGTGCGTCTTTCTTTTTGTCTGTGCTCTGGGGTGCGTCTTTCTTTTTGTCTATGATCTGTGGTGCTTCTTTCTTTTTGTCTATGATCTGGGGTGCGTTTTTCTTTTTGTGTATGATCTGGGGTGCTTCTTTCTTTTTGCCTATGATCTGGGGTGCGTCTTTCTTTTTGTCTATGATCTGGGGTGCTTCTTTCTTTTTTTTCTATGATCTGGGGTGCGTCTTTCTTTTTCTCTATGATCTTGTGTGCGTCTTTCTTTTTGTCTACAATCTGGGGTGCGTCTTTCTTTTTGTCTATGATCTGGGGTGCGTCTTTCTTTTTGTCTTTGATCTGGGGTGCTTCTTTCTTTTTGTCTATGATCTATGGTGCTTCTTTCTTTTCGTCTATGATCTGGTGTGCGTCTTTGTTTTTGTCTATATTCTTGTGTGCGTCTTTCTTTTTGTCTTTGATCTGGGGTGCGTCTTTCTTTTTGTCTATAATCTGGGGTGCGTCTTTCTTTTTGTCTGTGATCTGGGGTGCGTCTTTCTTTTTGTCTGTGATCTGGGGTGCTTCTTTGTTTTTGTCTGTGATCTGGGGTGTGTCTTTCTTTTTGTCTATGATCTGGGGTGCTTCTTTCTTTTTTTTCTGTGATCTGGGGTGTGTCTTTCTTTTTGTCTGTGCTCTGGGGTGCTTCTTTCTTTTTGTCTATGATCTGGAGGTGCGTCTTTCTTTTTGTCTATAATCTGGGGTGCATCTTTCTTTTTCTCTATGATCTGGTGTGCGTCTTTGTTTTTGTCTGTGATCTGGGGTGCGTCTTTCTTTTTGTCTTTGATATGGGGTGCGTCTTTCTTTTCTCTATGATCTGGTGTGCGTCTTTCTTTTTGTCTATGATCTGGGGTGCGTCTTTCTTTTGTCTAAAATCTGGGGTGCGTCTTTCTTTTTGTCTGTGATCTGGGGTGCGTCTTTCTTTTTTTTGTTATCTGGGGTGCGTCTTTATTTTTGTCTATGATCTGGGGTGCGTCTTTCTTTTTGTCTGTGATCTGGGGGTGCGTCTTTCTTTTTGTCTGTGATCTGGGGTGCGTCTTTCTTTTTGTCTGTGCTCTGGGGTGCGTCTTTCTTTTTGTCTATGATCTGGGGGTGCGTCTTTCATTTTGTCTATAATCTGGGGTGCGTCTTTCTTTTTCTCTATGATCTTGTGTGCGTCTTTCTTTTTGTATATCATCTGGGGTGCGTCTTTCTTTTTGTCTATGATCTGGGGTGCTTCTTTCTTTTTGTCTATGATCTGGGGTGCTTCTTTCTTTTTGTCTGTGATCTGGGGTGCTTCTTTCTTTTTGTCTATGATCTATGGTGTGTCTTTCTTTTTGTCTATGATCTGGGGTGCTTCTTTCTTTTTTTCTGTGATCTGGGGTGTGTCTTTCTTTTTGTCTGTGCTCTGAGGTGCTTCTTTCTTTTTGTCTATGATCTGGAGGTGCGTCTTTCTTTTTGTCTATAATCTGGGGTGCATCTTTCTTTTTCTCTATGATCTGGTGTGCGTCTTTGTTTTTGTCTGTGATCTGGGGTGCGTCTTTCTTTTTGTCTTTGATATGGGGTGCGTCTTTCTTTTCTCTATGATCTGGTGTGCGTCTTTCTTTTTGTCTATGATCTGGGGTGCGTCTTTCTTTTTGTCTAAAATCTGGGGTGCGTCTTTCTTTTTGTCTGTGATCTGGGGTTCGTCTTTCTTTTTTTTGTTATCTGGGGTGCGTCTTTCTTTTTGTCTATGATCTGGGGTGCGTCTCTCTTTTTGTCTGTGATCTGGGGGTGCGTCTTTCTTTTTGTCTGTGATCTGGGGTGCGTCTTTCTTTTTGTCTGTGCTCTGGGGTGCGTCTTTCTTTTTGTCTATGATCTGTGGTGCTTCTTTCTTTTTGTCTATGATCTGGGGTGCGTCTTTCTTTTTGTGTATGATCTGGGGTGCTTCTTTCTTTTTGCCTATGATCTGGGGTGCGTCTTTCTTTTTGTCTATGATCTGGGGTGCTTCTTTCTTTTTTTTCTATGATCTGGGGTGCGTCTTTCTTTTTCTATATGATCTTGTGTGCGTCTTTCTTTTTGTCTACAATCTGGGGTGCGTCTTTCTTTTTGTCTATGATCTGGGGTGCGTCTTTCTTTTTGTCTTTGATCTGGGGTGCTTCTTTCTTTTTGTCTATGATCTATGGTGCTTCTTTCTTTTCGTCTATGATCTGGTGTGCGTCTTTGTTTTTGTCTATATTCTTGTGTGCGTCTTTCTTTTTGTCTTTGATCTGGGGTGCGTCTTTCTTTTTGTCTGTGATCTGGGGTGCGTCTTTCTTTTTGTCTGTGATCTGGGGTGCTTCTTTGTTTTTGTCTGTGATCTGGGGTGTGTCTTTCTTTTTGTCTATGATCTGGGGTGCTTCTTTCTTTTTTTCTGTGATCTGGGGTGTGTCTTTCTTTTTGTCTGTGCTCTGGGGTGCTTCTTTCTTTTTGTCTATGATCTGGAGGTGCGTCTTTCTTTTTGTCTATAATCTGGGGTGCATCTTTTTTTTTCTCTATGATCTGGTGTGCGTCTTTGTTTTTGTCTGTGATCTGGGGTGCGTCTTTCTTTTTGTCTTTGATATGGGGTGCGTCTTTCTTTTCTCTATGATCTGGTGTGCGTCTTTCTTTTTGTCTATGATCTGGGGTGCGTCTTTCTTTTTGTCTAAAATCTGGGGTGCGTCTTTCTTTTTGTCTGTGATCTGGGGTGCGTCTTTCTTTTTTTTGTTATCTGGGGTGCGTCTTTCTTTTTGTCTATGATCTGGGGGTGCGTCTTTCTTTTTGTCTGTGATCTGGGGTGCGTCTTTCTTTTTGTCTGTGCTCTGGGGTGCGTCTTTCTTTTTGTCTATGATCTGGGGGTGCGTCTTTCTTTTTCTCTATGATCTGGGGTGCGTCTTTCTTTTTTCTCTATGATCTTGTGTGCGTCTTTCTTTTTGTATATCATCTGGGGTGCGTCTTTCTTTTTGTCTATGATCTGGGGTGCTTCTTTCTTTTTGTCTGTGATCTGGGGTGCTTCTTTCTTTTTGTCTATGATCTGGGGTGTGTCTTTCTTTTTGTCTATGATCTAGGGTGCTTCTTTCTTTTTTTCTGTGATCTGGGGTGTGTCTTTCTTTTTGTCTGTGCTCTGGGTGCTTCTTTCTTTTTGTCTATGATCTGGAGGTGCGTCTTTCTTTTTGTCTATAATCTGGGGTGCATCTTTCTTTTTCTCTATGATCTGGTGTGCGTCTTTGCTTTTGTCTGTGATCTGGGGTGCGTCTTTCTTTTTGTCTTTGATATGGGGTGCGTCTTTCTTTTCTCTATGATCTGGTGTGCGTCTTTCTTTTTGTCTATGATCTGGGGTGCGTCTTTCTTTTTGTCTAAAATCTGGGGTGCGTCTTTCTTTTTGTCTGTGATCTGGGGTGCGTCTTTCTTTTTTTGTTATCTGGGGTGCGTCTTTCTTTTTGTCTATGATCTGGGGTGCGTCTTTCTTTTTGTCTGTGATCTGGGGGTGCGTCTTTCTTTTTGTCTGTGATCTGGGGTGCGTCTTTCTTTTTGTCTGTGCTCTGGGGTGCGTCTTTCTTTTTGTCTATGATCTGTGGTGCTTCTTTCTTTTTGTCTATGATCTGGGGTGCGTCTTTCTTTTTGTGTATGATCTGGGGTGCTTCTTTCTTTTTGCCTATGATCTGGGGTGCGTCTTTCTTTTTGTCTATGATCTGGGGTGCTTCTTTCTTTTTTTTTCTATGATCTGGGGTGCGTCTTTCTTTTTCTCTATGATCTTGTGTGCGTCTTTCTTTTTGTCTACAATCTGGGGTGCGTCTTTCTTTTTGTCTATGATCTGGGGTGCGTCTTTCTTTTTGTCTTTGATCTGGGGTGCTTCTTTCTTTTTGTCTATGATCTATGGTGCTTCTTTCTTTTCGTCTATGATCTGGTGTGCGACTTTGTTTTTGTCTATATTCTTGTGTGCGTCTTTCTTTTTGTCTTTGATCTGGGGTGCGTCTTTCTTTTTGTCTATAATCTGGGGTGCGTCTTTCTTTTTGTCTGTGATCTGGGGTGCGTCTTTCTTTTTGTCTGTGATCTGGGGTGCTTCTTTGTTTTTGTCTGTGATCTGGGGTGTGTCTTTCTTTTTGTCTGTGCTCTGGGGTGCTTCTTTCTTTTTGTCTATGATCTGGAGGTGCGTCTTTCTTTTTGTCTATAATCTGGGGTGCATCTTTCTTTTTCTCTATGATCTGGTGTGCGTCTTTGTTTTTGTCTGTGATCTGGGGTGCGTCTTTCTTTTTGTCTTTGATATGGGGTGCGTCTTTCTTTTCTCTATGATCTGGTGTGCGTCTTTCTTTTTGTCTATGATCTGGGGTGCGTCTTTCTTTTTGTCTAAAATCTGGGGTGCGTCTTTCTTTTTGTCTGTGATCTGGGGTGCGTCTTTCTTTTTTTTGTTATCTGGGGTGCGTCTTTCTTTTTGTCTATGATCTGGGGTGCGTCTTTCTTTTTGTCTGTGATCTGGGGGTGCGTCTTTCTTTTTGTCTGTGATCTGGGGTGCGTCTTTCTTTTTGTCTGTGCTCTGGGGTGCGTCTTTCTTTTTGTCTATGATCTGGGGGTGCGTCTTTCTTTTTGTCTATAATCTGGGGTGCGTCTTTCTTTTTCTCTATGATCTTGTGTGCGTCTTTCTTTTTGTCTACAATCTGGGGTGCGTCTTTCTTTTTGTCTATGATCTGGGGTGCGTCTTTCTTTTTGTCTTTGATCTGGGGTGCTTCTTTCTTTTTGTCTATGATCTATGGTGCTTCTTTCTTTTCGTCTATGATCTGGTGTGCGTCTTTGTTTTTGTCTTTGATCTGGGGTGCGTCTTTCTTTTTGTCTATAATCTGGGGTGCGTCTTTCTTTTTGTCTGTGATCTGGGGTGCGTCTTTCTTTTTGTCTGTGATCTGGGGTGCTTCTTTGTTTTTGTCTGTGATCTGGGGTGCTTCTTTGTTTTTGTCTGTGATCTGGGGTGCTTCTTTGTTTTTGTCTGTGATCTGGGGTGTGTCTTTCTTTTTGTCTGTGCTCTGGGGTGCTTCTTTCTTTTTGTCTATGATCTGGAGGTGCGTCTTTCTTTTTGTCTATAATCTGGGGTGCATCTTTCTTTTTCTCTATGATCTGGTGTGCGTCTTTGTTTTTGTCTGTGATCTGGGGTGCGTCTTTCTTTTTGTCTTTGATATGGGGTGCGTCTTTCTTTTCTCTATGATCTGGTGTGCGTCTTTCTTTTTGTCTATGATCTGGGGTGCGTCTTTCTTTTTGTCTAAAATCTGGGGTGCGTCTTTCTTTTTGTCTGTGATCTGGGGTGCGTCTTTCTTTTTTTTGTTATCTGTGGTGCGTCTTTCTTTTTGTCTATGATCTGGGGTGCGTCTTTCTTTTTGTCTGTGATCTGGGGGTGCGTCTTTCTTTTTGTCTGTGATCTGGGGTGCGTCTTTCTTTTTGTCTGCGCTCTGGGGTGCGTCTTTCTTTTTGTCTATGATCTGGGGGTGCGTCTTTCTTTTTGTCTATAATCTGGGGTGCGTCTTTCTTTTTCTCTATGATGTGGTGTGCGTCTTTCTTTTTGTCTGTGATCTGGGGTGCGTCTTTCTTTTTATCTTTGATATGGGCTGCGTCTTTCTTTTTGTCTATGATCTGGGGTGCGTCTTTCTTTTTGTCTATGATCTGAGGTGCGTCTTTCTTTTTGTCTGTTTTTTCAGGGGTGCGTCTTTCGTTTTGTCTGTGATCTGGGGTGCGTCTTTCTTTTTGTTTGTGCTCTGGGGTGCTTTTTTTTTTTGTTTGTGGTTAAAATGTATGGTTTGTGATGCTACGTCACTACTGGGCATGACTCTTGACGCTGTTGGCAGGCAGGGAAGACCGAATGATACATGTTTACGACTTCTGGATTCATAACAACAACAACACACATGTATACGACTTCTGGATTCATAACAACAACAACACACATGTATACGACTTCTAGATTCATAATAACAACAACACACATGTATACCATAAACAAATATGAAATTTCCGGTATCCCAAAGTTAACGAGATGTTAACAGATAAAATGCTCCGTTAACAGAAAACGTAATCTATTAATGGAAACTCGCGCTTTTATTTCACATTTTGCCGAAAGTTTTAGACAATATATGACTTGATCCACTTTGAGTAAAAAGTAGCCTTCGAACAAGCGGAGATATTTACATTATCATTAGACACTTAGAACAAGCGGTGACATCTATATTATCATTAGACACTTAGAACAAGCGGAGACATCTATATTATCAATAGACACTTAGAACAAGCGGAGACATCTATATTATCATTAGACACTTAGAACAAGCGGAGACATCTATATTATCAATAGACACTTAGAACAAGTGCAGATATCTATATTATCATTAGACACTTAGAACAAGCGGAGATATTTACATTATCATTAGACACTTAGAACAAGCGGAGATATCTATATTATCATTAGACACTTAGAACAATTGCAGATATCTATATTATCAATAGACACTTAGAACAAGCGGAGATATCTATATTATCATTAGACACTTAGAACAAGCGGAGACATCTATATTATCAATAGACACTTAGAACAAGTGCAGATATCTATATTATCATTAGACACTTAGAACAAGCGGAGACATCTATATTATCAATAGACACTTAGAACAAGTGCAGATATCTATATTATCATTAGACACTTAGAACAAACGGAGATATCTATATTATCATTAGACACTTAGAACAAGCGGAGACATCTATATTATCATTAGACACTTCGAACAAGTGCAGATATCTATATTATCATTAGACACTTAGAACAAACGGAGATATCTATATTATCATTAGACACTTCGAACAAGCGGAGACATCTATAGTATCATTAGACACTTCGAACAAGCGGAGATATCTATATTATCAATGGACACGTACTTTGAAGCCAGGTGTAATGTGATTTAAGGATGGATCAAACAAGGACACATTGAAAAAGGATCAAGGGAGTTATACATTTATTTCAAACCAAATATGAGCGTTGTTGATAGAAACAAAAAAGCTAAAGACTGAACATTTTGAAAGTTTTAATCAATGACCGACCATCAAACAACATCGATAGCTAACAAAGTGATGGTGACAGCGAGTGACATTTACAACTATTGCATTTTTACCACAATCTTTTTAACATCTAGAAAGGTAGAACCAAACATTAATCTAACAAATAAATGAGAAATGTATGCGTTTATCGTGTAACTTAAAGGTAGAACCAAACATTAATCTAACAAATAATTGAGAAATGTATGCGTTTATCGTGTAACTCAAAGGTAGAACCAAACATTAATCTAACAGATAAATGAGAAATGTATGCGTTTATCGTGTAACTTTAAATTATCTGTTAAGTGATTAATATAAATCCGTAGGCATCTCCACTGGATGAATTCTCGTGCTCCAACATTTTATTTTTTCAATACAATTTTTCCACACCGACCTGAACTCTTTGTCATGCAGCACGTACAAGAAGAAGTTTGTCCATGTCTGAAACACAGACAACATTTTGACGAGGTCATAGCCCTTGACAAGCGTGTATAACTTGTGATCTTCAAAAATAGCAAAGAAAAAGACATTGGTACACACAACTGGGGTCACAAAGAGAAAAAACGACCCAAACACAATCACAGGCATTCGAACAATGTTCCACAATGTCTTTAGTTTGACGTGGGCTATCACTTTAGCTGCGCTGATTACACGAAATTTATTAATAGCTCTAATATGACGTCGTACTATAAGTGAAATATGTAAGTACATTACAAATATTAAAACACTTACAGTAAAATGAATGCAAGCGTCAACGATGCTGTACCAAGTCATGAACTCGTAATTAACTGTTGCACAGTTTGCAAATATTTGTAATGTTATAAGAAGTGGTATGACCCAACACGCAATCAAACAACAAACTGTGAACTTTTTTGTTATCACTCGCTGGTGTGTTAGCGGCCGGGCTATATAAACCCATCGCTCAGCGGAAATGACGAAATGAGTACAGCGGCAACACGTTGTGCAGGACAGCAATAAATACAAATATGTGCACCCAGAGACCGCTGGTAGTTGGTTCTGCTGTCTTGTGTCTATAATGAAGATCACGCTTGATGCAAACATCAGATACAACAGAGAAGTTATGAAGTCACTTACCGCCAAAGATGCGATAAAGGTGTTTGAAAATGTGCGTAGAAGTCTGCTACAAATAACGGTCATCAAGATTGTGGTGTTTAATACTAAAGATATGGCTGCTACATTCAGTTCTACGTAGATGCAAAATATGGACCATGTGTTCATACTTAAACTGTTGTAAAGGTTGAAGGCTGTATCGTTCGTCATCATGATCTACTCGATCTTTGATTTGTACATCCGCAGTCAGTGTCACACGCACGTGAGTTTTGATCAAAAATATGGACGTGAATTATCCAGAATTCGATGGCTTCAGGAATAGTCAATTCTCGATTAAAATGATTGCATGTGTGGACACTTTAGTCTCGCAAACTGGACCTGGAGGACAGTCATCAAATAGCCCGGCAGCACTTGTGGCATTAAGGGTGTCATCATTTAATAAAAACAGACCATAGGCGGCGCTGCAAAACTAGTTTGCTAAATCACATCAAATAAAATCTATCACATTCGTGGGAGAGAAGGTACGATGTCCCACTTACCGCAGTGATACACTAACATATGTTGTCATGCACATCTCTTCCGGTGTTATAGCAATCGACATCACAATTTGAATCATCTACGAATTACGTTAGTAACGTCAATTGAGGAATTACAAATCCCGGATTTCTGTGTCTGACTTCACTAGAAATGTCATCAACATTCAAACAAACCAGTTATTTAAAGAGTCAAACCGAGTACCCCATACGTGCTGGATCATATGTTTGTTTCTCCTTCAACTTAGCTTTTATTATTTTTTAAATATATTGTTTACCTTTATTAAGATGAAAGTTCATACATTCACGAAACAAAACTATCGTGATAATAGTTACCATCAGTAAAATCAGTTTGCTAAACATCTCGTGCTCGGAATTGCATTTCTAACACATTTGGTTTCTGACACAGACCGAGGTACAGAACTAACGGGCAATAAACAGTGGAGCTCTTTGAGTTAAACACTCGGACAAATTGGTTGGACTCGCACAACTACTGATAAGGAAATCAAGAGTAAACAAAGAAAATTAATTGTTTGCTCAGAGAGCGTAACTCCAAAATCTCTGGCAATTAAAATGTTGAATTAGAATTAGAGACATTCATTTGTTTTCCACTAGCCAGATGTAGTAGTGTTATCACAGTTAGAAACGTTTTCGTGTTTGGTTTTCTTCTTTCAAACTTGTTGGCACATTTATTATATTTTTGTTTTATATATCTCTTCATTTGATGTCCAACACTTTCTATCTTTTCTACAGGTGAAGCAACTATATAGATCTAATTCTGTTGCATCAAATACAAGACAGAGAAAAAAGGAAATGTTCGTTCGCCTTAATTTCATCACAATTTCATCAACAAATTTGTGAATGAATGACAGCTGTTCTTGGTGATTACCATGTGAACAGTTTCATCACCTACTGCAGAAAAAATGTTGCCATCGAAACATAAATTGTTTACCTAAATACATCATGTGAATGTTGTTTCTCGTTATTTGTGTTGTCCTTTAGAGTCCGTCCCCAGGTACGCACGGCCGAGCTATGCCTCGTTATCAAACTAGTCCTCGATCGTCAAATGTTTTGTTTTTGTCAAAATGAAACCAGCATAATTTACCCACTGGTCCGTGCACTTCTCAACCAACATTTCTACAAACAGTCTCAAAGAAGTTGACGTCGACCTGTAGCCAACAACTCATTTATGAAACCAAATGTCCGGCATTAAAGATGGGCGGTGCAGAAGATATGAACTATATGGCGTCACAAATTATTGTTACATATGAGACCTGTTACATCAACTTGACCTTGACATCCGCTACAGAGAAACTTAACCCAAGACTAATCGCTTTGACTATTGTTAGTGTCAGTTGTGTGTTCCCTGGCAATCCTTGACTTAGTTAATCACACTCATAGGAGATATCAACTGCATGAATTCTAGTGATACAAAACCGACATTTTATTTTATGAAACGAATTTGTCCACACCAACCGGAATTCTTTGTCCTGGAGAACGTACAAAAAAAAGTTTGCCCATGTATGAAACATGGACACAATTTTAGTAACTTCTTGTTCTACAAGAAACGGGTATTTTCTACGGTCTTTGTATTTGACAAAATAGGCAATATTTAGGCACACGAAAGGGGTCACAAGGAGGAAGAATGACCCAGACACGATAGTGGGCATTCGAACAATGTTCCAGAATGCTTTTAGTCTTGTCTTAGATGACACTTTGGCCTCAGTAACAACGTTACATCTATTAATAGCTTTAATTTGGCGGCGTATTATTATCGCTATATGTAAGTACATTAAAAACGTCAAAGTGCCTAAAGTAAAATGAGTACTAGAGTCGACGACACCGAACGTTAATATATATCTAAATGTAATATCCTGGCAGTTGAGGGGTACGTGTATAGACATAAGAAGTGATATTTTCCAAGCCATAATCACACAACATACAGTTGACTTTGTTGTTATGATTCTTTGGTGTGTGAAAGGCCAGGCTATATAAATCCAGCGTTCGGCAGAAACTATGAGGTGGGCGCACCGACTGCAGATGATGCTGGTAGAAATAAAATATAAACAAAGACATTCTGAGGCCATAGATAAATTATGACGATCTCCCAAGTTTCTGCCAGAATTCCGTTGGATGCAACAAGGTATGACGCAGCAAACATGAGCTCACTTATCGCTAGGGATGCTATGAATGTGTTGGCAAATGTGTGCAGACGTTTGCTGCATGCAACAGTCACCAAGATGACAGCGTTTAAAAGCATAGATATGGACATTAGAATCACTTCAATGATGACGCAGTACTTTGGCACCAAAATTAGAAAGGCTGGGCAAATGTTACTGGTAAAGTTAGCGACAGAGACGTTCATGATGAATACGTCTTACGTGTATAAAAGCACTGGGCGCAATAAGAAACTGTGGTTGTAAAGTAAGTTCACAAACATTTCGGTACAGCTGCATGTAATGAGTAAGTGATTCTTGTTTGACAAAGCTACAGCTAAATACCAACGGTCTTTGGCAAAAAAAAAAAGGAATTACCGGCAATGAACACAATAGGCTAATTCCTGAACAGAAATCACGGCAGTGATACCAAATATATAATAGTGTAGATAGTGAATTTGTCAATGGGATACACCACATAAGACTCGAGTCAAAGTTCCACAATTGATGAGTTTTATAGAAAATTCACTGCAGGAGCTAGACGCCATACAACTTCGTTGGAATGTAATCTTTGTTGGATTGACTCAGCGACATCGATGCTGGACTGTTCTCTTTTACATTTCTCTTTCTCACTACCACTAGATTTTTTAGAAAAATCGATCGGTGATATAAAGCGCTGAAGATCAGTCGTATCAATGGTTTTACTAGCAAACTCTCTTGCTTTCTGGTTATTTCTAGTAGTTAAGCTAGTGACTGTTACTCTTAAGATGACGATAGCAGTTTTAATATTCCTTACAAGACCTCACTTGCTCTACACACAGACTGTGAAGTTTTCACTATTTTCTTCACTTTCTCATTGCGTCACGTGTTAAAGAACAAAACTAACGTAAAATAACGTTAGTAAACGTAGTTCTTTGGAGTATAACATTGGCACGCCTTAGTTCATATTCGAACTGAATGGAATCGCAGATGACAAGGGAGCTTGCGAATAAACGGCAGTCGATAGTTTCTTCCAGTCGCAGACGTGGGGCAAAGACTGTATCCAAGTTTCAAGTAATTGCAAAAATGTGCTTCAAAAGTTGTTGTCTGTGATAGTTTCGTTGTATTCCCATTCAGTCTCGCGAACAAAAATGTGGCAGGTTCACATTTGGAATGTTTGGAATATAATGTAACGTTGAGATAAAACCGTTTGCTTCATTATTAAAGCGTGACATCTGCTTGGCATTACATTCTGCTAGCGCAATCCAGAGAGATGACCGGCCTCTCAAGTCAAATATGAATAAAACTAGAAGATGCTTAATGCAGTACAAGCCGACGATCTTAAACAAACTCTACAACAGATGAAATGAGCAGACATGCTAGTGGACACGCTGCAGTTGTATTTTCTTTGTACCTTGACAACAGCGTCTGGACGTTTACGATTATAAACAGATCTTCTCATGCCTAAACCATAAACTGATTGTCACGTTGCTATCTGTGCACATTTATCCACACGCTGCTGCAGCTTGTATATAGTTACTCAAATAAAGGATGTGCCGTGATCCGATTATTCATGAAAAGAAAGAAATGAGTTCAGAACGTAAACAACTCAAAGAACAAAGTCTGACAATACCAAAACGGAGACAATATCAGGCAATATTAAATCGTGAGTAATCAAGAAGTGGATAATGCAGATACAATATCGATCGCTAACATTACAGTTCGACTGACTTTTAGATTGGAGAGTGCAGTCCACAGTTAGTAAATATTGGAAATTCGTCTTTGAGTTCGTAATAATTTGGTTTGTAGTGTCTGTAGAAACAGCACTCACAGAGAAAAACAAATTATTGATTCCAGGGCACGACAATTAATCTAAAGCGTCTAATATGTTATGCAGTTGTTTTTTTTTTTTTTTGTTGTGTTTTTTTCCAATTGAATTAACAATACAAATATGAGACACTCCGATGTTAAATCAAGTCACTGTGTTGCTATTAGCTAAACAATTAAGATTGTTGAATGTCCATAGACGGTCAATTTAGTTATCTCCCCCTGCCTGGCACGCTGCCAGAACGCATGTTACTACTGACCTGCGCCAGGTTATACCGACATTTTTGACAGCATTAAAACAATGTTCGTTTCATATTTGTATCTCTAGGCTCCCGTCTTACTTTAGATGAATAAACTCTCCATAATTGTATGTTACTCCCATAGTTTGATGAAACTATTTCATGATTTCATAAAAGCTGATAGCGTTTCAAGACTGTTAATGTAATGTATTTCCTTTATTTAGCTTTTTTCTACACACTCTCTTCTGAAATTGTGGATCGCGACTTCAAGGGAATTTGCAGAGTTATTTCTGGTACCATCATTCTCCAGATGCTACACGAAGAGGAGCATTATTTGTTGGAACGACATTTCTGCAGACTCGACACATACTTTTGTGTTCGTTCACTGCATCTCCAACCTTTATTTCTCTTAGCATCAACTTCCCATCTATTCTATCCGATGTCTTTCCTTAGTCTACAAACACAATGAACAAGTTCTTATTGGGTAACACGTTTTTGTCTCTCAGTGAAGAGATCTGCTTCTGGTTAGCTTATTTTGTTTCTGAAACCCATAAATTCTACTGTTAATTGTAATTTTATAATTGATTTTCATCGATCGTATCTTTATAGATTTATCGTGCGTTTTCTTTACCTGAGTCAAAACATATCGTTGCTAACGGGGGGGGGGGGGGGGGGGGGGAGAGGTTATTAGAGACATTTATTGTGGAACATTCATCATCATGGAGTACCGGGCCTGCTGGCGTAGGTGATCATGTCTCTCAACAAATTTCGATCACGGCAGTTATTTATCATTTATGTTGTTGACCTTCTGCCAAGCCATTCTCTTAAGCTGTCTGGTATCTTCTCTTTGCTTCCCTCTATCTCTTCGTCCCTCAATTTTCCTAGTTGTTACAATATATTCCAGCGGTTATCCTCTCATTACATGGCCAAAAAATGATGATCTGGAACATTACTGGCTTAATAATGAGGAATGATACCAAAATAAGGATACAAAAAGAAATATGAACCTTCGTTGCACTAGGAAATACAAAGAAATTAGACTAAATACGAAAATAACAATGTTTAACTCCACTGTTGAATAAGTACTATTATATGGATGTAAAACACGGAGGACAGCAGAATAAGACAGTCACGACTGTCATTAATGGATGCTTGCGCAGGATGGAAATGGCAGGACAAAAATACCAACTTACAACAATGAGGAAAGTACCAGACAAACACCAATAGATAAAGAGATGCGACAAAGGCGATATCACTGGGTAGAGCACACACTGCGAAAGCCATGGGATTCCTGAGAATGTGACACTTTACAAAGGGGCACAGAATCAATAAAATACAAGCACAACAGTAACGGAGAGCCGCGATAGCTCAGTGGTTAGTGAACTGGACTACAAAGAACAAGAGGTAGGGTTCGATCCCAACCGACTGCTTCCAGGTTCACCCAGCCTTTAATGGGTACCTGATATTTTTCAGGGAAAGTGAAACGGCATGGGCGTAATACCGACCACATTACCCCAAAAATCATGTGCCGAAGGTCTGTAAAATATATGGTCACTAACACCATATTCCCTATACGCCCCTTGGCATGACGGGGGTACTTTACTTTTAGGGAGCCGCGATAGCTCAGTGGTTAGTGAACTGGACTACAAATGATAAGGGGTAGGGTTCGATCCCAACCGACGGCTTTCGGGTTCACCCAGCCTTAAATGGGTATCGGATTTTTTTCTGGAAAGTAAAGCAGCACGGGCGTAATACCGACCACATTACCCCAAAAATCATGTGCTGAAGGTCTGTAATATATAGGGTCACTAACACCATATTTCCCTATACGCCACTTGGCGTGACGGGGGTACTTAACTTACAACAGTAACGACCTCTGCAGAATAGCCTTGTTATTGCAGCACCACTATATCCTCTACTGTTATATACTCAGTGCACAAATAGAAGTAATAAATGAAGGTTTTATAGCCTGGGTATACTTATAACTTCATACTATCATCATTCTCTTACTTGACTCTTTTCAAAGGGAAATAAAGGGAAAAAAAAGGGAAATGGTTTCAATTGATGCCATGCAAGCCCAAAAGTGTCCGTATAGATTGACATTCTTGACATTGATCGTCACTCAGCACAGTGCATCGGTCGTCATTCAGCACAGTGCATCGGTTGTCATTCACCACAGTGCATCGGTCGTCATTCAGCACAGTGCATCGGTCGTCATTCAGCACAGTGCACCGATCGTCATTCAGCATAGTACGTCGATCGTCATTCAGCACAGTACATCGATCGTCATTCAGCACAGTACGTCGATCGTCATTCAGCACAGTACGTCGATCGTCGTTCAGCACAGTGCATCGATCGTCATTCAGCACAGTGCGTCGATCGTCATTCAGCACAGTGCGTCGCTCGTCACTCAGCACAGTACGTCGATCGTCATTCAGCACAGTACGTCGATCGTCATTCAGCACAGTACGTCGATCGTCATTCAGCACAGTGCGTCGATCGTCATTCAGCACAGTGCGTCGCTCGTCACTCAGCACAGTACGTCGTTCGTCTTTCAGCACAGTACGTCGATCGTCATTCAGCACAGTGCGTCGATCGTCACTCAGCACATTGCGTCGATCGTCACTCAGCACAGTGTTAGTATAGTTCAAGTTCAAGATATCGTCTAGGTCATTTAATTAGAAGGCAAGACTTTGATGACATATGAATAGTTACAGTGAGAGGGTTAGTTCATTTATTAGAATCGGGCCGAGATCTGTGGCATATGTGGAAAAGGTCCTAGTGTTGACCACCTAGTCAGTTGATACAATTGAGAACAGACAATAGAGTAGAAACTAAGATTTTTCACAACTGTGTTGATTATAAACTCAGGATAATGACTATATGATATTCTTTTGTCAGTCATAGTTGACTATAGTGGCCTCTGTCAGTCATAGTTGTCTATAGTAGCCTCTGTCAGTCATAGTTGACTATAGATGCCTCTATCAGTCATAGTTGACTATAGATGCCTCTGTCAGTCATGGTTGACCATTAATGCCACAGTAAGTTATAGTTAACTATAGATGCCTCTGTCAGTCATAGTTGTCAATAGATGCCTCTGTCAGTCATAGTTGACTATAGATGCCTCTATTAGTCATAGTTGACTATAGATGCCTCTGTCAGTCATAGTTGACCATAGATGCCACAGTCAGTCATAGTTAACTATAGATGCCTCTGTCAGTCATAGTTGACTATAGTGACCTCTGTCAGTCAAAGTTGGCTATAGTGGCCTCTGTCAGTCATAGTTGACTATAGATGTCTCTGTCAGTCATAGTTGACTATTGATGCCTCTGTCAGTCATAGTTGACTATAGATGCTTCTGTCAGTCATAGTTCACTATAGATTCCTCTGTCAGTCATAGTTGACTATTGATGCCTCTGTCAGTCATAGTTGACTATAGATGCTTCTGTCAGTCATAGTTGACTATAGTGGCCTCTGTCAGTCATAGTTGACTATAGTAGCCTCTGTCAGTCATAGTTGTCTATAGTAGCCTCTGTCAGTCATTGTTGACTATAGATGCCTCTGTCAGTCATAGCTGACTATAGTGGCCTCTGTCAGTCATAGTTGACTATAGATGCCTCTGTTAGTCATAGTTGACTCTAGTGGCCTCTGTCAGTCATAGTTGACTATAGTGGACTTTGTCAGTCATAGTTGACTATAGATGCCTCTGTCAGTCATAGTTGACTATTGATGCCTCTGTCAGTCATAGTTGACTATAGTGGCCTCTGTCAGTCATAGTTGACTCTAGTGGCCTCTGTCAGTTATAGTTGTCTATAGTGGCCTCTGTCAGTCATAGTTGACTATAGTGGCCTTTGTCAGTCATAGTTGACTATAGATGCCTATGTCAGTTATAGTTGACTATAGATGCTTCTGTCAGTCATAGTTGACTATAGTGGCCTCTGTCAGTCATAGTTGACTATAGATGTTTCTGTAAGTTATAGTTGACTATAGAAGCTTCCGTCAATCATAGTTGACTATAGGTGCCTCTGTCAGTCATAGTTGACTATAGATACCTCTGTCAGTCATAGTTGACTATAGATGCATCTGTCAGTCATAGTTGACTATAGATGCTTCTGTCAGTCATAGTTGACTATAGTGGCCTCTGTCAGTCATAGTTGACTATAGATGCTTCTGTCAGGTATAGTTAACAATAGAACCTCCGTCAATCATAGTTGACTATAGATGCCTCTGTCAGTCATAGTTGACTATAGATGCCTCTATCAGTCATAGTTGACTATAGAAGCCTCTGTCAGTCATAGTTGACCATAAATGCCACAGTCAGTCATAGTTAACTATAGATGCCTCTGTCAGTCATAGTTGAATATAGTGGCCTCTGTCAGTCATAGTTGACTATAGATGCTTCCGTAAGTTATAGTTGACTATAGTCGCGTTCGTCAATCATAGTTGACTATAGATGCCTCTGTCAGTCATAGTCGACTATAGTGGCCTCTGTCAGTCATAGTTGACTATAGATGCCTCTATCTGTCATAGTTGACTATAGATGCCTCTGTCAGTCATAGTTGACTATAGTGGCCTCTGTCAGTCATAGTTGGCTATAGTGGCCTCTGTCAGTCATAGTTGACCATAGATGCCACAGTCAATCATAGTTAACTATAGATGCCTCTGTCAGTCATAGTTGACTATAGTGGCCTCTGTCAGTCAAAGTTGGCTATAGTGGCCTCTGTCAGTCATAGTTGACTATAGATGCCTCTGTCAGTCATAGTTGACTATAGATGGAACAGTCAGTCATAGTTGACTATAGATGCAACAGTCAGTCATAGTTGACTATAGATGCCTCTGTCAGTCATAGTTTGCTATAGTGGCCTCTGTCAGTCATAGTTGACTATAGATGCCTCTGTCAGTCATAGTTGACTATAGTGGCCTCTGTCAGTCATAGTTAACTATAGTGACCTCTGTTAGTCATAGTTGACTATAGATGCCTCTGTCAGTCATAGTTGACTATTGATACCTCTGTCAGTCATAGTTGACTATAGATGCTTCTGTTAGTCATAGTTGACTATAGTAGCCTCTGTCAGTCATAGTTGACTATAGATGCCTCTGTCAGTCATAGTTGACTATAGATGCTTCTGTCAGTCATAGTTGACTATAAATTCCTCTGTCAGTCATAGTTGACTATTGATGCCTCTGTCAGTCATAGTTGACTATAGATGCTTCTGTCAGTCATAGTTGACTATAGTGGCCTCTGTCAGTCATAGTTGACTATAGTAGCCTCTGTCAGTCATAGTTGTCTATAGTAGCCTCTGTCAGTCATTGCTGACTATAGATGCCTCTGTCAGTCATAGCTGACAATAGTGGCCTTTGTCAGTCATAGTTGACTATAGATTCCTCTGTCAGTCATAGTTGACTATTGATGCCTCTGTCAGTCATAGTTGACTCTAGTGGCCTCTTTCAGTCATAGTTGACTCTAGTGGCCTCTGTCAGTCATAGATGTCTATAGTGGCCTCTGTCAGTCATAGTTGACTATAGTGGCCTTTGTCAGTCATAGTTGACTATAGATGCCTATGTCAGTCACAGTTGACTATAGATGCTTCTGTCAGTCATAGTTGACTATAGTGGCCTCTGTCAGTCATAGTTTACTATAGATGTTTCTGTAAGTTATAGTTGACTATAGAAGCTTCCGTCAATCATAGTTGACTTTAGGTGCCTCTGTCAGTCATAGTTGACTATAGATACCTCTGTCAGTCATAGTTGACTATAGATGCTTCTGTCAGTCATAGTTGACTATAGATGCTTCTGTCAGTCATAGTTGACTATAGATGCTTCTGTCAGTCATAGTTGACTATAGTGGCCTCTGTCAGTCATAGTTGACTATAATAGCCTCTGTCAGTCATAGTTGTCTATAGTAGCCTCTGTCAGTCATTGTTGACTATAGATGCCTCTGTCATTCATAGCTGACTATAGTCGCCTCTGTCAGTCATAGTTGACTATAGATGCCTCTGTCAGTCATAGTTGATTCTAGTGGCCTCTGTCAGTCATAGTTGACTATAGTGGAATTTGTCAGTCATAGTTGACTATAGATGCCTCTGTCAGTCATAGTTGACTATTGATGTCTCTGTCAGTCATAGTTGACTATAGTGGCCTCTGTCAGTCATAGTTGACTCTAGTGGCCTCTGTCAGTCATAGTTGTCTATAGTGGCCTCTGTCAGTCATAGTTGACTATAGTGGCCTTTGTCAGTCGTAGTTGACTATAGATGCCTATGTCAGTCATAGTTGACTATAGATGCTTCTGTCAGTCATAGTTGACTATAGTGGCCTCTGTCAGTCATAGTTGACTATAGATGTTTCTGTAAGTTATAGTTGACTATAGAAGCTTCCGTCAATCATAGTTGACTATAGGTGCCTCTGTTAGTCGTAGTTGACTATAGATACCTCTGTCAGTCATAGTTGACTATAGATGCTTCTGTCAGTCATAGTTGACTATAGATGCTTCTGTCAGTCATAGTTGACTATAGTTGCTTCTGTCAAGTATAGTTGACAATAGAACCTCCGTCAATCATAGTTGACTATAAATGCCTCTGTCAGTCATAGTTGACTATAGATGCCTCTATCAGTCATAGTTGACTATAGATGCCTCTGTCAGTCATGGTTGACCATTAATGCCACAGTCAGTTATAGTTAACTATAGATGCCTCTGTCAGTCATAGTTGAATATAGTGGCCTCTGTCAGTCATAGTTGACTATAGATGCCTCTGTCAGTCATAGTTGACTATAGATGCCTCTGTTAGTCATAGTTGACTCTAGTGGCCTCTGTCAGTCATAGTTGACTGTAGTGGACTTTGTCAGTCATAGTTGACTATAGATGCCTCTGTCAGTCATAGTTGACTATTGATGCCTCTGTCAGTCATAGTTGACTATAGTGGCCTCTGTCAGTCATAGTTGACTCTAGTGGCCTCTGTCAGTTATAGTTGTCTATAGTGGCCTCTGTCAGTCATAGTTGACTATAGTGGCCTTTGTCAGTCATAGCTGACTATAGATGCCTATGTCAGTTATAGTTGACTATAGATGCTTCTGTCAGTCATAGTTGACTATAGTGGCCTCTGTCAGTCATAGTTGACTATAGATGTTTCTGTAAGTTATAGTTGACTATAGAAGCTTCCGTCAATCATAGTTGACTATAGGTGCCTCTGTCAGTCATAGTTGACTATAGATACCTCTGTCAGTCATAGTTGACTATAGATGCTTCTGTCAGTCATAGTTGACTATAGATGCTTCTGTCAGTCATAGTTGACTATAGATGCCTCTGTCAGTCATAGTTGACTATAGATGCTTCTGTCAGGTATAGTTAACAATAGAACCTCCGTCAATCATAGTTGACTATAGATGCCTCTGTCAGTCATAGTTGACTATAGATGACTCTATCAGTCATAGTTGACTATAGAAGCCTCTGTCAGTCATAGTTGACCATAAATGCCACAGTCAGTCATAGTTAACTATAGATGCCTCTGTCAGTCATAGTTGAATATAGTGGCCTCTGTCAGTCATAGTTGACTATAGATGCTTCCGTAAGTTATAGTTGACTATAGTCGCGTCCGTCAATCATAGTTGACTATAGATGCCTCTGTCAGTCATAGTCGACTATAGTGGCCTCTGTCAGTCATAGTTGACTATAGATGCCTCTATCTGTCATAGTTGACTATAGATGCCTCTGTCAGTCATAGTTGACTATAGTGGCCTCTGTCAGTCATAGTTGGCTATAGTGGCCTCTGTCAGTCATAGTTGACCATAGATGCCACAGTCAATCATAGTTAACTATAGATGCCTCTGTCAGTCATAGTTGACTATAGTGGCCTCTGTCAGTCAAAGTTGGCTATAGTGGCCTCTGTCAGTCATAGTTGACTATAGATGCCTCTGTCAGTCATAGTTGACTATAGATGGAACAGTCAGTCATAGTTGACTATAGATGCAACAGTCAGTCATAGTTGACTATAGATGCCTCTGTCAGTCATAGTTTGCTATAGTGGCCTCTGTCAGTCATAGTTGACTATAGATGCCTCTGTCAGTCATAGTTGACTATAGTGGCCTCTGTCAGTCATAGTTAACTATAGTGACCTCTGTTAGTCATAGTTGACTATAGATGGCTCTGTCAGTCATAGTTGACTATTGATACCTCTGTCAGTCATAGTTGACTATAGATGCTTCTGTTAGTCATAGTTGACTATAGTAGCCTCTGTCAGTCATAGTTGACTATAGATGCCTCTGTCAGTCATAGTTGACTATAGATGCTTCTGTCAGTCATAGTTGACTATAAATTCCTCTGTCAGTCATAGTTGACTATTGATGCCTCTGTCAGTCATAGTTGACTATAGATGCTTCTGTCAGTCATAGTTGACTATAGTGGCCTCTGTCAGTCATAGTTGACTATAGTAGCCTCTGTCAGTCATAGTTGTCTATAGTAGCCTCTGTCAGTCATTGCTGACTATAGATGCCTCTGTCAGTCATAGCTGACTATAGTGGCCTTTGTCAGTCATAGTTGACTATAGATGCTTCTGTCAGTCATAGTTGACTATAGATGCTTCTGTCAGTCATAGTTGACTATAGTGGCCTCTGTCAGTCATAGTTGACTATAGTAGCCTCTGTCAGTCATAGTTGTCTATAGTAGCCTCTGTCAGTCATTGTTGACTATAGATGCCTCTGTCAGTCATAGCTGACTATAGTCGCCTCTGTCAGTCATAGTTGACTATAGATGCCTCTGTCAGTCATAGTTGATTCTAGTGGCCTCTGTCAGTCATAGTTGACTATAGTGGAATTTGTCAGTCATAGTTGACTATAGATGCCTCTCTCAGTCATAGTTGACTATTGATGTCTCTGTCAGTCATAGTTGACTATAGTGGCCTCTGTCAGTCATAGTTGACTCTAGTGGCCTCTGTCAGTCATAGTTGTCTATAGTGGCCTCTGTCAGTCATAGTTGATTATAGTGGCCTTTGTCAGTCGTAGTTGACTATAGATGCCTATGTCAGTCATAGTTGACTATAGATGCTTCTGTCAGTCATAGTTGACTATAGTGGCCTCTGTCAGTCGTAGTTGACTATAGATGTTTCTGTAAGTTATAGTTGACTATAGAAGCTTCCGTCAATCATAGTTGACTATAGGTGCCTCTGTTAGTCGTAGTTGACTATAGATACCTCTGTCAGTCATAGTTGACTATAGATGCTTCTGTCAGTCATAGTTGACTATAGATGCTTCTGTCAGTCATAGTTGACTATAGTGGCCTCTGTCAGTCATAGTTGACTATAGATGCTTCTGTCAAGTATAGTTGACAATAGAACCTCCGTCAATCATAGTTGACTATAAATGCCTCTGTCAGTCATAGTTGACTATAGATGCCTCTATCAGTCATAGTTGACTATAGATGCCTCTGTCAGTCATGGTTGACCATTAATGCCACAGTCAGTTATAGTTAACTATAGATGCCTCTGTCAGTCATAGTTGAATATAGTGGCCTCTGTCAGTCATAGTTGACTATAGATGCTTCTGTAAGTTATAGTTGACTATAGTCGCGTCCGTCAATCATAGTTGACTATAGATGCCTCTGTCAGGCATAGTTGACTATAGTGGCCTCTGTCAGTCATAGTTGACTATAGATGCCTCTATCTGTCATAGTTGACTATAGATGCCTCTGTCAGTCGTAGTTGACTATTGATGCCTCTGTCAGTCATAGTTGACTATAGATGCTTCTGTAAGTTATAGTTGACTATAGTAGCTTCCGTCAATCATAGTTGACTATAGATGCCTCTGTCAGTCATAGTTTACTATAGATACCTCTGTCAGTCATAGTTGACTATAGATGCTTCTGTCAGTCATAGTTGATTATAGATGCTTCTGTCAGTCATAGTTGTCTATAGTGGCCTCTGTCAGTCATAGTTGACTATAGATGCTTCTGTCAGGTATAGTTGACAATAGAACCTCCGTCAATCATAGTTGACTATAGTAGCCTCTGTCAGTCATAGTTGACTATAGTGGCCTCTGTCAGTCATAGTTGACTATAGTGGCCTCTGTCAATCATTGTTTACTATAGTGGCCTTTGTCAGTCATAGTTGACTATAGTAGCCTCTGTCAGTCATAGTTGACTATAGTGGCCTCTGTCAGTCATAGTTGACTATAGTGGCCTCTGTCAGTCATAGTTGACTATAGTGGCCTCTGTCAGTCATAGTTGACTATAGTAGCCTCTGTCAGTCATAGTTGACTATAGTAGCCTCTGTCAGTCATTGTTGACTATAGTGGCCTCTGTCAGTCATAGTTGACTATAGTTGCCTCTGTCAGTCATAGTAGACTACAGTGGCCTCTGTCAGTCATAGTAGACTACAGTGGCCTCTGTCAGTCATAGTTGTCAATAGATGCCTCTGTCAGTCATAGTTGACTATAGATGCCTCTGTCAGTCATAGTTGACTATAGATGCTTCTGTCAGTCATAGTTGACTATAGATGCCTCAGTCAGTCATAGTTGATTATAGATGCTTCTGTCAGTCATAGTTGACTATAGATGCCTCTGTCAGTCATAGTTGACTATAGATGCTTCTGTCAGTCATAGTTGACTATAGATGCTTCTGTCAGTCATAGTTGACTATAGATGCCTCTGTCAGTCATCGTTGACTGTAGATGCTTCTGTAAGTTATAGTTGACTATAGTAGCCTCTGTCAGTCATAGTTGACTATAGATGCCTCTGTCAGTCATAGTTGACTATAGTAGTCTCTGTCAGTCATAGTTGACTATATTAGTCTCTGTCAGTCATATTTGACTATTGTAGTCTCTGTCAGTCATAGTTGACTATATTAGTCTCTGTCAGTCATATTTGACTATATTAGTCTCTGTCAGTCATAGTTGACGATAGTAGTCTCATCAGTCATAGTTGACTATAGTAGTCTCTGTCAGTCATAGTTGACCTTAGATGCCTCTGTCAGTCATAGTCGACTATAGTGGCCTCTGTCAGTCATAGTTGACTATAGATGCCTCTATCTGTCATAGTTGACTATAGTGGCCTTTGTCAGTCATAGTTGACTATAGTAGCCTCTGTCAGTCATAGTTGACTATAGTGGCCTCTGTCAGTCATAGTTGACTATAGTGGCCTCTGTCAGTCATAGTTGACTATAGTGGCCTCTGTCAGTCATAGTTGACTATAGTAGCCTCTGTCAGTCATAGTTGACTATAGTAGCCTCTGTCAGTCATTGTTGACTATAGTGGCCTCTGTCAGTCATAGTTGACTATAGTAGCCTCTGTCAGTCATAGTAGACTATAGTGGCCTCTGTCAGTCATAGTAGACTACAGTGGCCTCTGTCAGTCATAGTTGTCAATAGATGCCTCTGTCAGTCATAGTTGACTATAGATGCCTCTGTCAGTCAAAGTTGGCTATAGTGGCCTTTGTCAGTCATAGTTGACTATAGTAGTCTCTGTCAGTCATAGTTGACCTTAGATGCCTCTGTCAGTCATAGTTGACTATAGAAGCCTCTGTCAGTCATAGTTGACCATAAATGCCACAGTCAGTCATAGTTGACTATAGATGCCTCTGTCAGTCATAGTTGAATATAGTGGCCTCTGTCAGTCATAGTTGACTATAGATGCTTCCGTAAGTTATAGTTGACTATAGTCGCGTCCGTCAATCATAGTTGACTATAGATGCCTCTGTCAGTCATAGTCGACTATAGTGGCCTCTGTCAGTCATAGTTGACTATAGATGCCTCTGTCTGTCATAGTTGACTATAGATGCCTCTGTCAGTCATAGTTGACTATAGTGGCCTCTGTCAGTCATAGTTGACTATAGATGCTTCTGTCAAGTATAGTTGACAATAGAACCTCCGTCAATCATAGTTGACTATAAATGCCTCTGTCAGTCATAGTTGACTATAGATGCCTCTGTCAGTCATAGTTGACTATAGATGCCTCTGTCAGTCATGTTGACATAATGCCACAGTCAGTCATAGTTAACTATAGATGCCTCTGTCAGTCATAGTTGACTATAGTGGCCTCTGTCAGTCATAGTTGACTATAGATGCTTCTGTCAGTCATAGTTGACTATAGTCGCCTCTGTCAATCATAGTTGACTATAGATGCCTCTGTCAGTCATAGTTGACTATAGTGGCCTCTGTCAGTCATAGTTGACTATAGATGCCTCTATCTGTCATAGTTGACTATAGATGCCTCTGTCAGTCATAGTTGACTATTGATGCCTCTGTCAGTCATAGTTGACTATAGATGCTTCTGTCAGTCATAGTTGACTATAGTAGCTTCCGTCAGTCATAGTTGACTATAGATGCCTCTGTCAGTCATAGTTGACTATAGATACCTCTGTCAGTCATAGTTGACTATAGATGCTTCTGTCAGTCATAGTTGATATAGATGCTTCTGTCAGTCATAGTTGACTATAGTGGCCTCTGTCAGTCATAGTTGACTATAGATGCTTCTGTCAGTATAGTTGACTATAGAACCTCCTGTCAGTCATAGTTGACTATAGTAGCCTCTGTCAGTCATAGTTGACTATAGTGGCCTCTGTCAGTCATAGTTGACTATAGTGGCCTCTGTCAGTCATAGTTTACTATAGTGGCCTCTGTCAGTCATAGTTGACTATAGTAGCCTCTGTCAGTCATAGTTGACTATAGTGGCCTCTGTCAGTCATAGTTGACTATAGTGGCCTCTGTCAGTCATAGTTGACTATAGTGGCCTCTGTCAGTCATAGTTGACTATAGTAGCCTCTGTCAGTCATAGTTGACTATAGTAGCCTCTGTCAGTCATAGTTGACTATAGTGGCCTCTGTCAGTCATAGTTGACTATAGTTGCCTCTGTCAGTCATAGTTGACTATAGTGGCCTCTGTCAGTCATAGTTGACTATAGTGGCCTCTGTCAGTCATAGTTGTCAATAGATGCCTCTGTCAGTCATAGTTGACTATAGATGCCTCTGTCAGTCATAGTTGACTATAGATGCTTCTGTCAGTCATAGTTGACTATAGATGCCTCTGTCAGTCATAGTTGACTATAGATGCTTCTGTCAGTCATAGTTGACTATAGATGCCTCTGTCAGTCATAGTTGACTATAGATGCTTCTGTCAGTCATAGTTGACTATAGATGCTTCTGTCAGTCATAGTTGACTATAGATGCCTCTGTCAGTCATAGTTGACTATAGATGCTTCTGTAAGTTATAGTTGACTATAGTAGCCTCTGTCAGTCATAGTTGACTATAGATGCCTCTGTCAGTCATAGTTGACTATAGTAGTCTCTGTCAGTCATAGTTGACTATTAGTCTCTGTCAGTCATAGTTGACTATTGTAGTCTCTGTCAGTCATAGTTGACTATATTAGTCTCTGTCAGTCATATTTGACTATATTAGTCTCTGTCAGTCATAGTTGACGATAGTAGTCTCCATCAGTCATAGTTGACTATAGTAGTCTCTGTCAGTCATAGTTGACCTTAGATGCCTCTGTCAGTCATAGTCGACTATAGTGGCCTCTGTCAGTCATAGTTGACTATAGATGCCTCTATCTGTCATAGTTGACTATAGTGGCCTTTGTCAGTCATAGTTGACTATAGTAGCCTCTGTCAGTCATAGTTGACTATAGTGGCCTCTGTCAGTCATAGTTGACTATAGTGGCCTCTGTCAGTCATAGTTGACTATAGTGGCCTCTGTCAGTCATAGTTGACTATAGTAGCCTCTGTCAGTCATAGTTGACTATAGTAGCCTCTGTCAGTCATAGTTGACTATAGTGGCCTCTGTCAGTCATAGTTGACTATAGTAGCCTCTGTCAGTCATAGTTGACTACAGTGGCCTCTGTCAGTCATAGTTGACTATAGTGGCCTCTGTCAGTCATAGTTGTCTATAGATGCCTCTGTCAGTCATAGTTGACTATAGATGCCTCTGTCAGTCATAGTTGGCTATAGTGCCTTTGTCAGTCATAGTTGACTATAGTAGTCTCTGTCAGTCATAGTTGACTTAGATGCCTCTGTCAGTCATAGTTGACTATAGAAGCCTCTGTCAGTCATAGTTGACCATAAATGCCTCTGTCAGTCATAGTTGACTATAGATGCCTCTGTCAGTCATAGTTGAATATAGTGGCCTCTGTCAGTCATAGTTGACTATAGATGCTTCCGTAAGTTATAGTTGACTATAGTCGCGTCTGTCAGTCATAGTTGACTATAGATGCCTCTGTCAGTCATAGTCGACTATAGTGGCCTCTGTCAGTCATAGTTGACTATAGATGCCTCTATCTGTCATAGTTGACTATAGATGCCTCTGTCAGTCATAGTTGACTATAGTGGCCTCTGTCAGTCATAGTTGACTATAGTGGCCTCTGTCAGTCATAGTTGACCATAGATGCCTCAGTCAATCATAGTTAACTATAGATGCCTCTGTCAGTCATAGTTGACTATAGTGGCCTCTGTCAGTCAAAGTTGGCTATAGTGGCCTCTGTCAGTCATAGTTGACTATAGATGCCTCTGTCAGTCATAGTTGACTATAGATGGAACAGTCAGTCATAGTTGACTATAGATGCAACAGTCAGTCATAGTTGACTATAGATGCCTCTGTCAGTCATAGTTTGCTATAGTGGCCTCTGTCAGTCATAGTTGACTATAGATGCCTCTGTCAGTCATAGTTGACTATAGTGGCCTCTGTCAGTCATAGTTAACTATAGTGACCTCTGTTAGTCATAGTTGACTATAGATGGCTCTGTCAGTCATAGTTGACTATTGATACCTCTGTCAGTCATAGTTGACTATAGATGCTTCTGTTAGTCATAGTTGACTATAGTAGCCTCTGTCAGTCATAGTTGACTATAGATGCCTCTGTCAGTCATAGTTGACTATAGATGCTTCTGTCAGTCATAGTTGACTATAAATTCCTCTGTCAGTCATAGTTGACTATTGATGCCTCTGTCAGTCATAGTTGACTATAGATGCTTCTGTCAGTCATAGTTGACTATAGTGGCCTCTGTCAGTCATAGTTGACTATAGTAGCCTCTGTCAGTCATAGTTGACTATAGTAGCCTCTGTCAGTCATAGTTGACTATAGATGCCTCTGTCAGTCATAGTTGACTATAGTGGCCTTGTCAGTCATAGTTGACTATAGATGCTTCTGTCAGTCATAGTTGACTATAGATGCTTCTGTCAGTCATAGTTGACTATAGTGGCCTCTGTCAGTCATAGTTGACTATAGTAGCTTCTGTCAGTCATAGTTGACTATAGTAGCCTCTGTCAGTCATGTTGACTATAGATGCCTCTGTCAGTCATAGCTGACTATAGTCGCCTCTGTCAGTCATAGTTGACTATAGATGCCTCTGTCAGTCATAGTTGATTCTAGTGGCCTCTGTCAGTCATAGTTGACTATAGTGGAATTTGTCAGTCATAGTTGACTATAGATGCCTCTGTCAGTCATAGTTGACTATGATGTCTCTGTCAGTCATAGTTGACTATAGTGGCCTCTGTCAGTCATAGTTGACTATAGTGGCCTCTGTCAGTCATAGTTGACTATAGATGTCTCTGTCAGTCATAGTTGACTATAGTGGCCTCTGTCAGTCATAGTTGACTATAGATGTTTCTGTAAGTTATAGTTGACTATAGAAGCTTCCGTCAATCATAGTTGACTATAGGTGCCTCTGTCAGTCGTTGACTATAGATACCTCTGTCAGTCATAGTTGACTATAGATGCTTCTGTCAGTCATAGTTGACTATAGATGCTTCTGTCAGTCATAGTTGACTATAGTGGCCTCTGTCAGTCATAGTTGACTATAGATGCTTCTGTCAAGTATAGTTGACAATAGAACCTCCGTCAATCATAGTTGACTATAAATGCCTCTGTCAGTCATAGTTGACTATAGATGCCTCTATCAGTCATAGTTGACTATAGATGCCTCTGTCAGTCATAGTTGACCATTAATGCCACAGTCAGTTATAGTTAACTATAGATGCCTCTGTCAGTCATAGTTGATATAGTGGCCTCTGTCAGTCATAGTTGACTATAGATGCTTCTGTAAGTTATAGTTGACTATAGTCGCGTCCGTCAATCATAGTTGACTATAGATGCCTCTGTCAGTCATAGTTGACTATAGTGGCCTCTGTCAGTCATAGTTGACTATAGATGCCTCTATCTGTCATAGTTGACTATAGATGCCTCTGTCAGTCATAGTTGACTATTGATGCCTCTGTCAGTCATAGTTGACTATAGATGCTTCTGTAAGTTATAGTTGACTATAGTAGCTTCCGTCAATCATAGTTGACTATAGATGCCTCTGTCAGTCATAGTTTACTATAGATACCTCTGTCAGTCATAGTTGACTATAGATGCTTCTGTCAGTCATAGTTGATTATAGATGCTTCTGTCAGTCATAGTTGACTATAGTGGCCTCTGTCAGTCATAGTTGACTATAGATGCTTCTGTCAGTATAGTTGACAATAGAACCTCCGTCAATCATAGTTGACTATAGTAGCCTCTGTCAGTCATAGTTGACTATAGTGGCCTCTGTCAGTCATAGTTGACTATAGTGGCCTCTGTCAGTCATGTTACTATAGTGGCCTTGTCAGTCATAGTTGACTATAGTAGCCTCTGTCAGTCATAGTTGACTATAGTGGCCTCTGTCAGTCATAGTTGACTATAGTGGCCTCTGTCAGTCATAGTTGACTATAGTGGCCTCTGTCAGTCATAGTTGACTATAGTAGCCTCTGTCAGTCATAGTTGACTATAGTAGCCTCTGTCAGTCATTGTTGACTATAGTGGCCTCTGTCAGTCATAGTTGACTATAGTAGCCTCTGTCAGTCATAGTTGACTACAGTGGCCTCTGTCAGTCATAGTAGACTATAGTGGCCTCTGTCAGTCATAGTTGTCAATAGATGCCTCTGTCAGTCATAGTTGACTATAGATGCCTCTGTCAGTCATAGTTGACTATAGATGCTTCTGTCAGTCATAGTTGACTATAGATGCTTCCGTAAGTCATAGTTGACTATAGTCGCGTTCGTCAGTCATAGTTGACTATAGATGCCTCTGTCAGTCATAGTTGACTATAGTGGCCTCTGTCAGTCATAGTTGACTATAGATGCCTCTATCAGTCATAGTTGACTATAGATGCCTCTGTCAGTCATAGTTGACTATAGTGGCCTCTGTCAGTCATAGTTGGCTATAGTGGCCTCTGTCAGTCATAGTTGACCATAGATGCCACAGTCAATCATAGTTGACTATAGATGCCTCTGTCAGTCATAGTTGACTATAGTGGCCTCTGTCAGTCAAAGTTGACTATAGTGGCCTCTGTCAGTCATAGTTGACTATAGATGCCTCTGTCAGTCATAGTTGACTATAGATGGAACTGTCAGTCATAGTTGACTATAGATGCAACAGTCAGTCATAGTTGACTATAGATGCCTCTGTCAGTCATAGTTTGCTATAGTGGCCTCTGTCAGTCATAGTTGACTATAGATGCCTCTGTCAGTCATAGTTGACTATAGTGGCCTCTGTCAGTCATAGTTGACTATAGTGACCTCTGTCAGTCATAGTTGACTATAGATGCCTCTGTCAGTCATAGTTGACTATTGATACCTCTGTCAGTCATAGTTGACTATAGATGCTTCTGTCAGTCATAGTTGACTATAGTAGCCTCTGTCAGTCATAGTTGACTATAGATGCCTCTGTCAGTCATAGTTGACTATAGATGCTTCTGTCAGTCATAGTTGACTATAAATTCCTCTGTCAGTCATAGTTGACTATTGATGCCTCTGTCAGTCATAGTTGACTATAGATGCTTCTGTCAGTCATAGTTGACTATAGTGGCCTCTGTCAGTCATAGTTGACTATAGTAGCCTCTGTCAGTCATAGTTGTCTATAGTAGCCTCTGTCAGTCATTGCTGACTATAGATGCCTCTGTCAGTCATAGTTGACTATAGTGGCCTTTGTCAGTCATAGTTGACTATAGATTCCTCTGTCAGTCATAGTTGACTATGATGCCTCTGTCAGTCATAGTTGACTCTAGTGGCCTCTTTCAGTCATAGTTGACTAGTGGCCTCTGTCAGTCATAGTTGTCTATAGTGGCCTCTGTCAGTCATAGTTGACTATAGTGGCCTTTGTCAGTCATAGTTGACTATAGATGCCTATGTCAGTCACAGTTGACTATAGATGCTTCTGTCAGTCATAGTTGACTATAGTGGCCTCTGTCAGTCATAGTTTACTATAGATGTTTCTGTAAGTTATAGTTGACTATAGAAGCTTCCGTCAATCATAGTTGACTTTAGGTGCCTCTGTCAGTCATAGTTGACTATAGATACCTCTGTCAGTCATAGTTGACTATAGATGCTTCTGTCAGTCATAGTTGACTATAGATGCTTCTGTCAGTCATAGTTGACTATAGATGCTTCTGTCAGTCATAGTTGACTATAGTGGCCTCTGTCAGTCATAGTTGACTATAATAGCCTCTGTCAGTCATAGTTGTCTATAGTAGCCTCTGTCAGTCATTGTTGACTATAGATGCCTCTGTCATTCATAGCTGACTATAGTCGCCTCTGTCAGTCATAGTTGACTATAGATGCCTCTGTCAGTCATAGTTGATTCTAGTGGCCTCTGTCAGTCATAGTTGACTATAGTGGAATTTGTCAGTCATAGTTGACTATAGATGCCTCTGTCAGTCATAGTTGACTATTGATGTCTCTGTCAGTCATAGTTGACTATAGTGGCCTCTGTCAGTCATAGTTGACTCTAGTGGCCTCTGTCAGTCATAGTTGTCTATAGTGGCCTCTGTCAGTCATAGTTGACTATAGTGGCCCTTGTCAGTCGTAGTTGACTATAGATGCCTATGTCAGTCATAGTTGACTATAGATGCTTCTGTCAGTCATAGTTGACTATAGTGGCCTCTGTCAGTCATAGTTGACTATAGATGTTTCTGTAAGTTATAGTTGACTATAGAAGCTTCCGTCAATCATAGTTGACTATAGGTGCCTCTGTTAGTCGTAGTTGACTATAGATACCTCTGTCAGTCATAGTTGACTATAGATGCTTCTGTCAGTCATAGTTGACTATAGATGCTTCTGTCAGTCATAGTTGACTATAGTGGCCTCTGTCAGTCATAGTTGACTATAGATGCTTCTGTCAGTATAGTTGACAATAGAACCTCCGTCAATCATAGTTGACTATAAATGCCTCTGTCAGTCATAGTTGACTATAGATGCCTCTATCAGTCATAGTTGACTATAGATGCCTCTGTCAGTCATAGTTGACTATTAATGCCACTGTCAGTTATAGTTAACTATAGATGCCTCTGTCAGTCATAGTTGAATATAGTGGCCTCTGTCAGTCATAGTTGACTATAGATGCCTCTGTCAGTCATAGTTGACTATAGATGCCTCTGTCAGTCATAGTTGACTATAGTGGCCTCTGTCAGTCATAGTTGACTATAGTGACTTTGTCAGTCATAGTTGACTATAGATGCCTCTGTCAGTCATAGTTGACTATAGATGCCTCTGTCAGTCATAGTTGACTATAGTGGCCTCTGTCAGTCATAGTTGACTATAGTGGCCTCTGTCAGTATAGTTGACTATAGTGGCCTCTGTCAGTCATAGTTGACTATAGTGGCCTTTGTCAGTCATAGTTGACTATAGATGCCTCTGTCAGTCATAGTTGACTATAGATGCTTCTGTCAGTCATAGTTGACTATAGTGGCCTCTGTCAGTCATAGTTGACTATAGATTTCTGTCAGTTATAGTTGACTATAGAAGCTTCGTCAATCATAGTTGACTATAGGTGCCTCTGTCAGTCATAGTTGACTATAGATACCTCTGTCAGTCATAGTTGACTATAGATGCTTCTGTCAGTCATAGTTGACTATAGATGCTTCTGTCAGTCATAGTTGACTATAGATGCCTCTGTCAGTCATAGTTGACTATAGATGCTTCTGTCAGGTCATAGTTGACTATAGAACCTCCGTCAGTCATAGTTGACTATAGATGCCTCTGTCAGTCATAGTTGACTATAGATGCCTCTGTCAGTCATAGTTGACTATAGAAGCCTCTGTCAGTCATAGTTGACCATAAATGCCTCTGTCAGTCATAGTTAACTATAGATGCCTCTGTCAGTCATAGTTGAATATAGTGGCCTCTGTCAGTCATAGTTGACTATAGATGCTTCCGTAAGTTATAGTTGACTATAGTCGCGTCCGTCAATCATAGTTGACTATAGATGCCTCTGTCAGTCATAGTCGACTATAGTGGCCTCTGTCAGTCATAGTTGACTATAGATGCCTCTATCTGTCATAGTTGACTATAGATGCCTCTGTCAGTCATAGTTGACTATAGTGGCCTCTGTCAGTCATAGTTGGCTATAGTGGCCTCTGTCAGTCATAGTTGACCATAGATGCCACAGTCAATCATAGTTAACTATAGATGCCTCTGTCAGTCATAGTTGACTATAGTGGCCTCTGTCAGTCAAAGTTGGCTATAGTGGCCTCTGTCAGTCATAGTTGACTATAGATGCCTCTGTCAGTCATAGTTGACTATAGATGGAACAGTCAGTCATAGTTGACTATAGATGCAACAGTCAGTCATAGTTGACTATAGATGCCTCTGTCAGTCATAGTTTGCTATAGTGGCCTCTGTCAGTCATAGTTGACTATAGATGCCTCTGTCAGTCATAGTTGACTATAGTGGCCTCTGTCAGTCATAGTTAACTATAGTGACCTCTGTTAGTCATAGTTGACTATAGATGCCTCTGTCAGTCATAGTTGACTATTGATACCTCTGTCAGTCATAGTTGACTATAGATGCTTCTGTTAGTCATAGTTGACTATAGTAGCCTCTGTCAGTCATAGTTGACTATAGATGCCTCTGTCAGTCATAGTTGACTATAGATGCTTCTGTCAGTCATAGTTGACTATAAATTCCTCTGTCAGTCATAGTTGACTATTGATGCCTCTGTCAGTCATAGTTGACTATAGATGCTTCTGTCAGTCATAGTTGACTATAGTGGCCTCTGTCAGTCATAGTTGACTATAGTAGCCTCTGTCAGTCATAGTTGTCTATAGTAGCCTCTGTCAGTCATTGCTGACTATAGATGCCTCTGTCAGTCATAGCTGACAATAGTGGCCTTTGTCAGTCATAGTTGACTATAGATCCTCTGTCAGTCATAGTTGACTATTGATGCCTCTGTCAGTCATAGTTGACTCTAGTGGCCTCTTTCAGTCATAGTTGACTCTAGTGGCCTCTGTCAGTCATAGATGTCTATAGTGGCCTCTGTCAGTCATAGTTGACTATAGTGGCCTTTGTCAGTCATAGTTGACTATAGATGCCTATGTCAGTCACAGTTGACTATAGATGCTTCTGTCAGTCATAGTTGACTATAGTGGCCTCTGTCAGTCATAGTTACTATAGATGTTTCTGTAAGTTATAGTTGACTATAGAAGCTTCCGTCAATCATAGTTGACTTTAGGTGCCTCTGTCAGTCATAGTTGACTATAGATACCTCTGTCAGTCATAGTTGACTATAGATGCTTCTGTCAGTCATAGTTGACTATAGATGCTTCTGTCAGTCATAGTTGACTATAGATGCTTCTGTCAGTCATAGTTGACTATAGTGGCCTCTGTCAGTCATAGTTGACTATAATAGCCTCTGTCAGTCATAGTTGTCTATAGTAGCCTCTGTCAGTCATTGTTGACTATAGATGCCTCTGTCATTCATAGCTGACTATAGTCGCCTCTGTCAGTCATAGTTGACTATAGATGCCTCTGTCAGTCATAGTTGATTCTAGTGGCCTCTGTCAGTCATAGTTGACTATAGTGGAATTTGTCAGTCATAGTTGACTATAGATGCCTCTGTCAGTCATAGTTGACTATTGATGTCTCTGTCAGTCATAGTTGACTATAGTGGCCTCTGTCAGTCATAGTTGACTCTAGTGGCCTCTGTCAGTCATAGTTGTCTATAGTGGCCTCTGTCAGTCATAGTTGACTATAGTGGCCTTTGTCAGTCGTAGTTGACTATAGATGCCTATGTCAGTCATAGTTGACTATAGATGCTTCTGTCAGTCATAGTTGACTATAGTGGCCTCTGTCAGTCATAGTTGACTATAGATGTTTCTGTAAGTTATAGTTGACTATAGAAGCTTCCGTCAATCATAGTTGACTATAGGTGCCTCTGTTAGTCGTAGTTGACTATAGATACCTCTGTCAGTCATAGTTGACTATAGATGCTTCTGTCAGTCATAGTTGACTATAGATGCTTCTGTCAGTCATAGTTGACTATAGTGGCCTCTGTCAGTCATAGTTGACTATAGATGCTTCTGTCAAGTATAGTTGACAATAGAACCTCCGTCAATCATAGTTGACTATAAATGCCTCTGTCAGTCATAGTTGACTATAGATGCCTCTATCAGTCATAGTTGACTATAGATGCCTCTGTCAGTCATGGTTGACCATTAATGCCACAGTCAGTTATAGTTAACTATAGATGCCTCTGTCAGTCATAGTTGAATATAGTGGCCTCTGTCAGTCATAGTTGACTATAGATGCCTCTGTCAGTCATAGTTGACTATAGATGCCTCTGTTAGTCATAGTTGACTCTAGTGGCCTCTGTCAGTCATAGTTGACTGTAGTGGACTTTGTCAGTCATAGTTGACTATAGATGCCTCTGTCAGTCATAGTTGACTATGATGCCTCTGTCAGTCATAGTTGACTATAGTGGCCTCTGTCAGTCATAGTTGACTCTAGTGGCCTCTGTCAGTATAGTTGTCTATAGTGGCCTCTGTCAGTCATAGTTGACTATAGTGGCCTTTGTCAGTCATAGCTGACTATAGATGCCTATGTCAGTTATAGTTGACTATAGATGCTTCTGTCAGTCATAGTTGACTATAGTGGCCTCTGTCAGTCATAGTTGACTATAGATGTTTCTGTAAGTTATAGTTGACTATAGAAGCTTCCGTCAATCATAGTTGACTATAGGTGCCTCTGTCAGTCATAGTTGACTATAGATACCTCTGTCAGTCATAGTTGACTATAGATGCTTCTGTCAGTCATAGTTGACTATAGATGCTTCTGTCAGTCATAGTTGACTATAGATGCCTCTGTCAGTCATAGTTGACTATAGATGCTTCTGTCAGGTATAGTTAACAATAGACCTCCGTCAATCATAGTTGACTATAGATGCCTCTGTCAGTCATAGTTGACTATAGATGCCTCTATCAGTCATAGTTGACTATAGAAGCCTCTGTCAGTCATAGTTGACCATAAATGCCACAGTCAGTCATAGTTAACTATAGATGCCTCTGTCAGTCATAGTTGAATATAGTGGCCTCTGTCAGTCATAGTTGACTATAGATGCTTCCGTAAGTCATAGTTGACTATAGTCGCGTCCGTCATCATAGTTGACTATAGATGCCTCTGTCAGTCATAGTCGACTATAGTGGCCTCTGTCAGTCATAGTTGACTATAGATGCCTCTATCTGTCATAGTTGACTATAGATGCCTCTGTCAGTCATAGTTGACTATAGTGGCCTCTGTCAGTCATAGTTGGCTATAGTGGCCTCTGTCAGTCATAGTTGACTATAGATGCCACAGTCAATCATAGTTAACTATAGATGCCTCTGTCAGTCATAGTTGACTATAGTGGCCTCTGTCAGTCAAAGTTGGCTATAGTGGCCTCTGTCAGTCATAGTTGACTATAGATGCCTCTGTCAGTCATAGTTGACTATAGATGGAACAGTCAGTCATAGTTGACTATAGATGCAACAGTCAGTCATAGTTGACTATAGATGCCTCTGTCAGTCATAGTTGCTATAGTGGCCTCTGTCAGTCATAGTTGACTATAGATGCCTCTGTCAGTCATAGTTGACTATAGTGGCCTCTGTCAGTCATAGTTAACTATAGTGACCTCTGTTAGTCATAGTTGACTATAGATGGCTCTGTCAGTCATAGTTGACTATTGATACCTCTGTCAGTCATAGTTGACTATAGATGCTTCTGTTAGTCATAGTTGACTATAGTAGCCTCTGTCAGTCATAGTTGACTATAGATGCCTCTGTCAGTCATAGTTGACTATAGATGCTTCTGTCAGTCATAGTTGACTATAAATTCCTCTGTCAGTCATAGTTGACTATTGATGCCTCTGTCAGTCATAGTTGACTATAGATGCTTCTGTCAGTCATAGTTGACTATAGTGGCCTCTGTCAGTCATAGTTGACTATAGTAGCCTCTGTCAGTCATAGTTGTCTATAGTAGCCTCTGTCAGTCATTGCTGACTATAGATGCCTCTGTCAGTCATAGCTGACTATAGTGGCCTTTGTCAGTCATAGTTGACTATAGATGCTTCTGTCAGTCATAGTTGACTATAGATGCTTCTGTCAGTCATAGTTGACTATAGTGGCCTCTGTCAGTCATAGTTGACTATAGTAGCCTCTGTCAGTCATAGTTGTCTATAGTAGCCTCTGTCAGTCATAGTTGACTATAGATGCCTCTGTCAGTCATAGTTGACTATAGTCGCCTCTGTCAGTCATAGTTGACTATAGATGCCTCTGTCAGTCATAGTTGACTATAGTGGCCTCTGTCAGTCATAGTTGACTATAGTGGAATTTGTCAGTCATAGTTGACTATAGATGCCTCTGTCAGTCATAGTTGACTATAGATGCCTCTGTCAGTCATAGTTGACTATAGTGGCCTCTGTCAGTCATAGTTGACTATAGTGCCTCTGTCAGTCATAGTTGACTATAGTGGCCTCTGTCAGTCATAGTTGACTATAGTGGCCTTTGTCAGTCATAGTTGACTATAGATGCCTCTGTCAGTCATAGTTGACTATAGATGCTTCTGTCAGTCATAGTTGACTATAGTGGCCTCTGTCAGTCATAGTTGACTATAGATGTTTCTGTAAGTCATAGTTGACTATAGAAGCTTCCGTCAGTCATAGTTGACTATAGGTGCCTCTGTCAGTCATAGTTGACTATAGATACCTCTGTCAGTCATAGTTGACTATAGATGCTTCTGTCAGTCATAGTTGACTATAGATGCTTCTGTCAGTCATAGTTGACTATAGTGGCCTCTGTCAGTCATAGTTGACTATAGATGCTTCTGTCAGTCATAGTTGACTATAGAACCTCCGTCAATCATAGTTGACTATAAATGCCTCTGTCAGTCATAGTTGACTATAGATGCCTCTGTCAGTCATAGTTGACTATAGATGCCTCTGTCAGTCATAGTTGACTATTAATGCCTCTGTCAGTCATAGTTGACTATAGATGCCTCTGTCAGTCATAGTTGACTATAGTGGCCTCTGTCAGTCATAGTTGACTATAGATGCTTCTGTCAGTCATAGTTGACTATAGTCGCGTCTGTCAATCATAGTTGACTATAGATGCCTCTGTCAGTCATAGTTGACTATAGTGGCCTCTGTCAGTCATAGTTGACTATAGATGCCTCTGTCAGTCATAGTTGACTATAGATGCCTCTGTCAGTCATAGTTGACTATTGATGCCTCTGTCAGTCATAGTTGACTATAGATGCTTCTGTCAGTCATAGTTGACTATAGTAGCTTCCGTCAATCATAGTTGACTATAGATGCCTCTGTCAGTCATAGTTTACTATAGATACCTCTGTCAGTCATAGTTGACTATAGATGCTTCTGTCAGTCATAGTTGACTATAGATGCTTCTGTCAGTCATAGTTGACTATAGTGGCCTCTGTCAGTCATAGTTGACTATAGATGCTTCTGTCAGTCATAGTTGACAATAGAACCTCCGTCAGTCATAGTTGACTATAGTAGCCTCTGTCAGTCATAGTTGACTATAGTGGCCTCTGTCAGTCATAGTTGACTATAGTGGCCTCTGTCAGTCATTGTTTACTATAGTGGCCTTTGTCAGTCATAGTTGACTATAGTAGCCTCTGTCAGTCATAGTTGACTATAGTGGCCTCTGTCAGTCATAGTTGACTATAGTGGCCTCTGTCAGTCATAGTTGACTATAGTGGCCTCTGTCAGTCATAGTTGACTATAGTAGCCTCTGTCAGTCATAGTTGACTATAGTAGCCTCTGTCAGTCATAGTTGACTATAGTGGCCTCTGTCAGTCATAGTTGACTATAGTAGCCTCTGTCAGTCATAGTTGACTATAGTGGCCTCTGTCAGTCATAGTTGACTATAGTGGCCTCTGTCAGTCATAGTTGACAATAGATGCCTCTGTCAGTCATAGTTGACTATAGATGCCTCTGTCAGTCATAGTTGACTATAGATGCTTCTGTCAGTCATAGTTGACTATAGATGCCTCTGTCAGTCATAGTTGACTATAGATGCTTCTGTCAGTCATAGTTGACTATAGATGCCTCTGTCAGTCATAGTTGACTATAGATGCTTCTGTCAGTCATAGTTGACTATAGATGCTTCTGTCAGTCATAGTTGACTATAGATGCCTCTGTCAGTCATAGTTGACTATAGATGCTTCTGTCAGTCATAGTTGACTATAGTAGCCTCTGTCAGTCATAGTTGACTATAGATGCCTCTGTCAGTCATAGTTGACTATAGTAGTCTCTGTCAGTCATAGTTGACTATAGTAGTCTCTGTCAGTCATAGTTGACTATAGTAGTCTCTGTCAGTCATAGTTGACTATATTAGTCTCTGTCAGTCATATTTGACTATAGTAGTCTCTGTCAGTCATAGTTGACTATAGTAGTCTCCATCAGTCATAGTTGACTATAGTAGTCTCTGTCAGTCATAGTTGACTATAGATGCCTCTGTCAGTCATAGTTGACTATAGTGGCCTCTGTCAGTCATAGTTGACTATAGATGCCTCTGTCAGTCATAGTTGACTATAGTGGCCTCTGTCAGTCATAGTTGACTATAGTAGCCTCTGTCAGTCATAGTTGACTATAGTGGCCTCTGTCAGTCATAGTTGACTATAGTGGCCTCTGTCAGTCATAGTTGACTATAGTGGCCTCTGTCAGTCATAGTTGACTATAGTAGCCTCTGTCAGTCATAGTTGACTATAGTAGCCTCTGTCAGTCATAGTTGACTATAGTGGCCTCTGTCAGTCATAGTTGACTATAGTAGCCTCTGTCAGTCATAGTTGACTATAGTGGCCTCTGTCAGTCATAGTTGACTATAGATGCTTCTGTCAGTCATAGTTGACTATAGTCGCGTCTGTCAGTCATAGTTGACTATAGATGCCTCTGTCAGTCATAGTTGACTATAGTGGCCTCTGTCAGTCATAGTTGACTATAGATGCCTCTGTCAGTCATAGTTGACTATAGATGCCTCTGTCAGTCATAGTTGACTATAGTGGCCTCTGTCAGTCATAGTTGGCTATAGTGGCCTCTGTCAGTCATAGTTGACCATAGATGCCTCAGTCAGTCATAGTTGACTATAGATGCCTCTGTCAGTCATAGTTGACTATAGTGGCCTCTGTCAGTCAAGTTGGCTATAGTGGCCTCTGTCAGTCATAGTTGACTATAGATGCCTCTGTCAGTCATAGTTGACTATAGATGGAACTGTCAGTCATAGTTGACTATAGATGCAACTGTCAGTCATAGTTGACTATAGATGCCTCTGTCAGTCATAGTTGCTATAGTGGCCTCTGTCAGTCATAGTTGACTATAGATGCCTCTGTCAGTCATAGTTGACTATAGTGGCCTCTGTCAGTCATAGTTAACTATAGTGACCTCTGTCAGTCATAGTTGACTATAGATGCCTCTGTCAGTCATAGTTGACTATTGATACCTCTGTCAGTCATAGTTGACTATAGATGCTTCTGTCAGTCATAGTTGACTATAGTAGCCTCTGTCAGTCATAGTTGACTATAGATGCCTCTGTCAGTCATAGTTGACTATAGATGCTTCTGTCAGTCATAGTTGACTATAAATCCTCTGTCAGTCATAGTTGACTATTGATGCCTCTGTCAGTCATAGTTGACTATAGATGCTTCTGTCAGTCATAGTTGACTATAGTGGCCTCTGTCAGTCATAGTTGACTATAGTAGCCTCTGTCAGTCATAGTTGACTATAGTAGCCTCTGTCAGTCATAGTTGACTATAGATGCCTCTGTCAGTCATAGTTGACTATAGTGGCCTTTGTCAGTCATAGTTGACTATAGATTCCTCTGTCAGTCATAGTTGACTATAGATGCCTCTGTCAGTCATAGTTGACTATAGTGGCCTCTGTCAGTCATAGTTGACTATAGTGGCCTCTGTCAGTCATAGTTGTCTATAGTGGCCTCTGTCAGTCATAGTTGACTATAGTGGCCTCTGTCAGTCATAGTTGACTATAGATGCCTCTGTCAGTCATAGTTGACTATAGATGCTTCTGTCAGTCATAGTTGACTATAGTGGCCTCTGTCAGTCATAGTTGACTATAGATGTTTCTGTCAGTTATAGTTGACTATAGAAGCTTCCGTCAGTCATAGTTGACTATAGGTGCCTCTGTCAGTCATAGTTGACTATAGATACCTCTGTCAGTCATAGTTGACTATAGATGCTTCTGTCAGTCATAGTTGACTATAGATGCCTCTGTCAGTCATAGTTGACTATAGATGCTTCTGTCAGTCATAGTTGACTATAGTGGCCTCTGTCAGTCATAGTTGACTATAGTAGCCTCTGTCAGTCATAGTTGACTATAGTAGCCTCTGTCAGTCATAGTTGACTATAGATGCCTCTGTCAGTCATAGTTGACTATAGTCGCCTCTGTCAGTCATAGTTGACTATAGATGCCTCTGTCAGTCATAGTTGACTATAGTGGCCTCTGTCAGTCATAGTTGACTATAGTGGAATTTGTCAGTCATAGTTGACTATAGATGCCTCTGTCAGTCATAGTTGACTATAGATGTCTCTGTCAGTCATAGTTGACTATAGTGGCCTCTGTCAGTCATAGTTGACTATAGTGGCCTCTGTCAGTCATAGTTGACTATAGTGCCTCTGTCAGTCATAGTTGACTATAGTGCCTTTGTCAGTCATAGTTGACTATAGATGCCTCTGTCAGTCATAGTTGACTATAGATGCTTCTGTCAGTCATAGTTGACTATAGTGGCCTCTGTCAGTCATAGTTGACTATAGATGTTTCTGTCAGTCATAGTTGACTATAGAAGCTTCTGTCAGTCATAGTTGACTATAGGTGCCTCTGTCAGTCATAGTTGACTATAGATACCTCTGTCAGTCATAGTTGACTATAGATGCTTCTGTCAGTCATAGTTGACTATAGATGCTTCTGTCAGTCATAGTTGACTATAGTGGCCTCTGTCAGTCATAGTTGACTATAGATGCTTCTGTCAAGTATAGTTGACAATAGAACCTCCGTCAGTCATAGTTGACTATAAATGCCTCTGTCAGTCATAGTTGACTATAGATGCCTCTGTCAGTCATAGTTGACTATAGATGCCTCTGTCAGTCATAGTTGACTATTAATGCCTCTGTCAGTTATAGTTAACTATAGATGCCTCTGTCAGTCATAGTTGACTATAGTGGCCTCTGTCAGTCATAGTTGACTATAGATGCCTCTGTCAGTCATAGTTGACTATAGATGCCTCTGTCAGTCATAGTTGACTATAGTGGCCTCTGTCAGTCATAGTTGACTATAGTGGACTTTGTCAGTCATAGTTGACTATAGATGCCTCTGTCAGTCATAGTTGACTATAGATGCCTCTGTCAGTCATAGTTGACTATAGTGGCCTCTGTCAGTCATAGTTGACTATAGTGGCCTCTGTCAGTCATAGTTGACTATAGTGGCCTCTGTCAGTCATAGTTGACTATAGTGGCCTCTGTCAGTCATAGTTGACTATAGATGCCTCTGTCAGTCATAGTTGACTATAGATGCCTCTGTCAGTCATAGTTGACTATAGTGGCCTCTGTCAGTCATAGTTGACTATAGATGTTTCTGTCAGTCATAGTTGACTATAGAAGCTTCTGTCAGTCATAGTTGACTATAGGTGCCTCTGTCAGTCATAGTTGACTATAGATACCTCTGTCAGTCATAGTTGACTATAGATGCTTCTGTCAGTCATAGTTGACTATAGATGCTTCTGTCAGTCATAGTTGACTATAGATGCCTCTGTCAGTCATAGTTGACTATAGATGCTTCTGTCAGTCATAGTTGACTATAGAACCTCTGTCAGTCATAGTTGACTATAGATGCCTCTGTCAGTCATAGTTGACTATAGATGCCTCTGTCAGTCATAGTTGACTATAGAAGCCTCTGTCAGTCATAGTTGACTATAGATGCCACTGTCAGTCATAGTTGACTATAGATGCCTCTGTCAGTCATAGTTGACTATAGTGGCCTCTGTCAGTCATAGTTGACTATAGATGCTTCTGTCAGTTATAGTTGACTATAGTCGCCTCTGTCAATCATAGTTGACTATAGATGCCTCTGTCAGTCATAGTTGACTATAGTGGCCTCTGTCAGTCATAGTTGACTATAGATGCCTCTGTGTCATAGTTGACTATAGATGCCTCTGTCAGTCATAGTTGACTATAGTGGCCTCTGTCAGTCATAGTTGACTATAGTGGCCTCTGTCAGTCATAGTTGACTATAGATGCCTCTGTCAGTCATAGTTGACTATAGATGCCTCTGTCAGTCATAGTTGACTATAGTGGCCTCTGTCAGTCAAGTTGGCTATAGTGGCCTCTGTCAGTCATAGTTGACTATAGATGCCTCTGTCAGTCATAGTTGACTATAGATGGAACTGTCAGTCATAGTTGACTATAGATGCTCTGTCAGTCATAGTTGACTATAGATGCCTCTGTCAGTCATAGTTTGCTATAGTGGCCTCTGTCAGTCATAGTTGACTATAGATGCCTCTGTCAGTCATAGTTGACTATAGTGGCCTCTGTCAGTCATAGTTAACTATAGTGACCTCTGTCAGTCATAGTTGACTATAGATGGCTCTGTCAGTCATAGTTGACTATAGATACCTCTGTCAGTCATAGTTGACTATAGATGCTTCTGTCAGTCATAGTTGACTATAGTAGCCTCTGTCAGTCATAGTTGACTATAGATGCCTCTGTCAGTCATAGTTGACTATAGATGCTTCTGTCAGTCATAGTTGACTATAATTCCTCTGTCAGTCATAGTTGACTATAGATGCCTCTGTCAGTCATAGTTGACTATAGATGCTTCTGTCAGTCATAGTTGACTATAGTGGCCTCTGTCAGTCATAGTTGACTATAGTAGCCTCTGTCAGTCATAGTTGACTATAGTAGCCTCTGTCAGTCATAGTTGACTATAGATGCCTCTGTCAGTCATAGTTGACTATAGTGGCCTTGTCAGTCATAGTTGACTATAGATGCTTCTGTCAGTCATAGTTGACTATAGATGCTTCTGTCAGTCATAGTTGACTATAGTGGCCTCTGTCAGTCATAGTTGACTATAGTAGCCTCTGTCAGTCATAGTTGACTATAGTAGCCTCTGTCAGTCATAGTTGACTATAGATGCCTCTGTCAGTCATAGTTGACTATAGTGCCTCTGTCAGTCATAGTTGACTATAGATGCCTCTGTCAGTCATAGTTGACTATAGTGGCCTCTGTCAGTCATAGTTGACTATAGTGGAATTTGTCAGTCATAGTTGACTATAGATGCCTCTGTCAGTCATAGTTGACTATTGATGTCTCTGTCAGTCATAGTTGACTATAGTGGCCTCTGTCAGTCATAGTTGACTATAGTGGCCTCTGTCAGTCATAGTTGACTATAGTGGCCTCTGTCAGTCATAGTTGACTATAGTGGCCTCTGTCAGTCATAGTTGACTATAGATGCCTCTGTCAGTCATAGTTGACTATAGATGCTTCTGTCAGTCATAGTTGACTATAGTGGCCTCTGTCAGTCATAGTTGACTATAGATGTTTCTGTAAGTTATAGTTGACTATAGAAGCTTCCGTCAATCATAGTTGACTATAGGTGCCTCTGTCAGTCATAGTTGACTATAGATACCTCTGTCAGTCATAGTTGACTATAGATGCTTCTGTCAGTCATAGTTGACTATAGATGCTTCTGTCAGTCATAGTTGACTATAGTGGCCTCTGTCAGTCATAGTTGACTATAGATGCTCTGTCAGTATAGTTGACAATAGAACCTCTGTCAATCATAGTTGACTATAAATGCCTCTGTCAGTCATAGTTGACTATAGATGCCTCTATCAGTCATAGTTGACTATAGATGCCTCTGTCAGTCATAGTTGACATTAATGCCACAGTCAGTCATAGTTAACTATAGATGCCTCTGTCAGTCATAGTTGAATATAGTGGCCTCTGTCAGTCATAGTTGACTATAGATGCTTCTGTAAGTTATAGTTGACTATAGTCGCGTCCGTCAATCATAGTTGACTATAGATGCCTCTGTCAGTCATAGTTGACTATAGTGGCCTCTGTCAGTCATAGTTGACTATAGATGCCTCTATCTGTCATAGTTGACTATAGATGCCTCTGTCAGTCATAGTTGACTATTGATGCCTCTGTCAGTCATAGTTGACTATAGATGCTTCTGTAAGTCATAGTTGACTATAGTAGCTTCCGTCAGTCATAGTTGACTATAGATGCCTCTGTCAGTCATAGTTGACTATAGATACCTCTGTCAGTCATAGTTGACTATAGATGCTTCTGTCAGTCATAGTTGACTATAGATGCTTCTGTCAGTCATAGTTGACTATAGTGGCCTCTGTCAGTCATAGTTGACTATAGATGCTTCTGTCAGTCATAGTTGACAATAGAACCTCTGTCAATCATAGTTGACTATAGTAGCCTCTGTCAGTCATAGTTGACTATAGTGGCCTCTGTCAGTCATAGTTGACTATAGTGGCCTCTGTCAGTCATAGTTTACTATAGTGGCCTTTGTCAGTCATAGTTGACTATAGTAGCCTCTGTCAGTCATAGTTGACTATAGTGGCCTCTGTCAGTCATAGTTGACTATAGTGGCCTCTGTCAGTCATAGTTGACTATAGTGGCCTCTGTCAGTCATAGTTGACTATAGTAGCCTCTGTCAGTCATAGTTGACTATAGTAGCCTCTGTCAGTCATTGTTGACTATAGTGGCCTCTGTCAGTCATAGTTGACTATAGTAGCCTCTGTCAGTCATAGTAGACTATAGTGGCCTCTGTCAGTCATAGTTGACTATAGTGGCCTCTGTCAGTCATAGTTGTCTATAGATGCCTCTGTCAGTCATAGTTGACTATAGATGCCTCTGTCAGTCATAGTTGACTATAGATGCTTCTGTCAGTCATAGTTGACTATAGATGCCTCTGTCAGTCATAGTTGACTATAGATGCTTCTGTCAGTCATAGTTGACTATAGATGCCTCTGTCAGTCATAGTTGACTATAGATGCTTCTGTCAGTCATAGTTGACTATAGATGCTTCTGTCAGTCATAGTTGACTATAGATGCCTCTGTCAGTCATAGTTGACTATAGATGCTTCTGTCAGTCATAGTTGACTATAGTAGCCTCTGTCAGTCATAGTTGACTATAGATGCCTCTGTCAGTCATAGTTGACTATAGTAGTCTCTGTCAGTCATAGTTGACTATATTAGCCTCTGTCAGTCATAGTTGACTATAGTAGTCTCTGTCAGTCATAGTTGACTATATTAGTCTCTGTCAGTCATAGTTGACTATATTAGTCTCTGTCAGTCATAGTTGACTATAGTAGTCTCCATCAGTCATAGTTGACTATAGTAGTCTCTGTCAGTCATAGTTGACTTAGATGCCTCTGTCAGTCATAGTTGACTATAGTGGCCTCTGTCAGTCATAGTTGACTATAGATGCCTCTGTCAGTCATAGTTGACTATAGTGGCCTCTGTCAGTCATAGTTGACTATAGTAGCCTCTGTCAGTCATAGTTGACTATAGTGGCCTCTGTCAGTCATAGTTGACTATAGTGGCCTCTGTCAGTCATAGTTGACTATAGTGGCCTCTGTCAGTCATAGTTGACTATAGTAGCCTCTGTCAGTCATAGTTGACTATAGTAGCCTCTGTCAGTCATAGTTGACTATAGTGGCCTCTGTCAGTCATAGTTGACTATAGTAGCCTCTGTCAGTCATAGTTGACTATAGTGGCCTCTGTCAGTCATAGTTGACTATAGTGCCTCTGTCAGTCATAGTTGACTATAGATGCCTCTGTCAGTCATAGTTGACTATAGATGCCTCTGTCAGTCATAGTTGACTATAGTGGCCTCTGTCAGTCATAGTTGACTATAGTAGTCTCTGTCAGTCATAGTTGACTATAGATGCCTCTGTCAGTCATAGTTGACTATAGAAGCCTCTGTCAGTCATAGTTGACTATAAATGCCTCTGTCAGTCATAGTTGACTATAGATGCCTCTGTCAGTCATAGTTGACTATAGTGGCCTCTGTCAGTCATAGTTGACTATAGATGCTTCCGTAAGTTATAGTTGACTATAGTCGCGTCCGTCAGTCATAGTTGACTATAGATGCCTCTGTCAGTCATAGTTGACTATAGTGGCCTCTGTCAGTCATAGTTGACTATAGATGCCTCTGTCAGTCATAGTTGACTATAGATGCCTCTGTCAGTCATAGTTGACTATAGTGGCCTCTGTCAGTCATAGTTGACTATAGTGCCTCTGTCAGTCATAGTTGACTATAGATGCCTCTGTCAGTCATAGTTGACTATAGATGCCTCTGTCAGTCATAGTTGACTATAGTGCCTCTGTCAGTCATAGTTGACTATAGTGGCCTCTGTCAGTCATAGTTGACTATAGATGCCTCTGTCAGTCATAGTTGACTATAGATGGCCTCTGTCAGTCATAGTTGACTATAGATGCCTCTGTCAGTCATAGTTGACTATAGATGCCTCTGTCAGTCATAGTTGACTATAGTGGCCTCTGTCAGTCATAGTTGACTATAGATGCCTCTGTCAGTCATAGTTGACTATAGTGGCCTCTGTCAGTCATAGTTGACTATAGTGCCTCTGTCAGTCATAGTTGACTATAGATGGCTCTGTCAGTCATAGTTGACTATAGATACCTCTGTCAGTCATAGTTGACTATAGATGCTTCTGTCAGTCATAGTTGACTATAGTAGCCTCTGTCAGTCATAGTTGACTATAGATGCCTCTGTCAGTCATAGTTGACTATAGATGCTTCTGTCAGTCATAGTTGACTATAGATGCCTCTGTCAGTCATAGTTGACTATAGATGCCTCTGTCAGTCATAGTTGACTATAGATGCTTCTGTCAGTCATAGTTGACTATAGTGGCCTCTGTCAGTCATAGTTGACTATAGTAGCCTCTGTCAGTCATAGTTGACTATAGTAGCCTCTGTCAGTCATAGTTGACTATAGATGCCTCTGTCAGTCATAGTTGACTATAGTGGCCTCTGTCAGTCATAGTTGACTATAGATGCCTCTGTCAGTCATAGTTGACTATAGATGCTTCTGTCAGTCATAGTTGACTATAGTGGCCTCTGTCAGTCATAGTTGACTATAGTAGCCTCTGTCAGTCATAGTTGACTATAGTAGCCTCTGTCAGTCATTGTTGACTATAGATGCCTCTGTCAGTCATAGTTGACTATAGTGCCTCTGTCAGTCATAGTTGACTATAGATGCCTCTGTCAGTCATAGTTGACTATAGTGCCTCTGTCAGTCATAGTTGACTATAGTGGAATTTGTCAGTCATAGTTGACTATAGATGCCTCTGTCAGTCATAGTTGACTATAGATGCTCTGTCAGTCATAGTTGACTATAGTGGCCTCTGTCAGTCATAGTTGACTATAGTGGCCTCTGTCAGTCATAGTTGACTATAGATGTCCTCTGTCAGTCATAGTTGACTATAGTGGCCTCTGTCAGTCATAGTTGACTATAGATGTTTCTGTCAGTCATAGTTGACTATAGAGCTTCCGTCAGTCATAGTTGACTATAGGTGCCTCTGTCAGTCATAGTTGACTATAGATACCTCTGTCAGTCATAGTTGACTATAGATGCTTCTGTCAGTCATAGTTGACTATAGATGCTTCTGTCAGTCATAGTTGACTATAGTGGCCTCTGTCAGTCATAGTTGACTATAGATGCTTCTGTCAGTCATAGTTGACTATAGAACCTCTGTCAGTCATAGTTGACTATAATGCCTCTGTCAGTCATAGTTGACTATAGATGCCTCTGTCAGTCATAGTTGACTATAGATGCCTCTGTCAGTCATAGTTGACTATAATGCCTCAGTCAGTCATAGTTGACTATAGATGCCTCTGTCAGTCATAGTTGACTATAGTGGCCTCTGTCAGTCATAGTTGACTATAGATGCTTCTGTCAGTCATAGTTGACTATAGTCGCCTCTGTCAGTCATAGTTGACTATAGATGCCTCTGTCAGTCATAGTTGACTATAGTGGCCTCTGTCAGTCATAGTTGACTATAGATGCCTCTGTCAGTCATAGTTGACTATAGATGCCTCTGTCAGTCATAGTTGACTATAGATGCCTCTGTCAGTCATAGTTGACTATAGATGCTTCTGTCAGTCATAGTTGACTATAGTAGCTTCCGTCAGTCATAGTTGACTATAGATGCCTCTGTCAGTCATAGTTGACTATAGATACCTCTGTCAGTCATAGTTGACTATAGATGCCTCTGTCAGTCATAGTTGACTATAGATGCTTCTGTCAGTCATAGTTGACTATAGTGGCCTCTGTCAGTCATAGTTGACTATAGATGCCTCTGTCAGTCATAGTTGACTATAGACCTCTGTCAGTCATAGTTGACTATAGTAGCCTCTGTCAGTCATAGTTGACTATAGTGGCCTCTGTCAGTCATAGTTGACTATAGTGGCCTCTGTCAGTCATAGTTGACTATAGTGGCCTCTGTCAGTCATAGTTGACTATAGTAGCCTCTGTCAGTCATAGTTGACTATAGTGGCCTCTGTCAGTCATAGTTGACTATAGTGGCCTCTGTCAGTCATAGTTGACTATAGTGGCCTCTGTCAGTCATAGTTGACTATAGTAGCCTCTGTCAGTCATAGTTGACTATAGTAGCCTCTGTCAGTCATAGTTGACTATAGTGGCCTCTGTCAGTCATAGTTGACTATAGTAGCCTCTGTCAGTCATAGTTGACTATGGCCTCTGTCAGTCATAGTTGACTATAGTGGCCTCTGTCAGTCATAGTTGACTATAGATGCCTCTGTCAGTCATAGTTGACTATAGATGCCTCTGTCAGTCATAGTTGACTATAGATGCTTCTGTCAGTCATAGTTGACTATAGATGCCTCTGTCAGTCATAGTTGACTATAGATGCCTCTGTCAGTCATAGTTGACTATAGATGCCTCTGTCAGTCATAGTTGACTATAGTGCTTCTGTCAGTCATAGTTGACTATAGATGCCTCTGTCAGTCATAGTTGACTATAGATGCCTCTGTCAGTCATAGTTGACTATAGATGCTTCTGTCAGTCATAGTTGACTATAGTAGCCTCTGTCAGTCATAGTTGACTATAGATGCCTCTGTCAGTCATAGTTGACTATAGTAGCCTCTGTCAGTCATAGTTGACTATATAGTCTCTGTCAGTCATAGTTGACTATAGTAGCCTCTGTCAGTCATAGTTGACTATAGTAGCCTCTGTCAGTCATAGTTGACTATAGTAGCCTCTGTCAGTCATAGTTGACTATAGTATCCTCTGTCAGTCATAGTTGACTATAGTAGCCTCTGTCAGTCATAGTTGACTATAGATGCCTCTGTCAGTCATAGTTGACTATAGTGGCCTCTGTCAGTCATAGTTGACTATAGATGCCTCTGTCAGTCATAGTTGACTATAGATGCCTCTGTCAGTCATAGTTGACTATAGTGGCCTCTGTCAGTCATAGTTGACTATAGTGGCCTCTGTCAGTCATAGTTGACTATAGATGCCTCTGTCAGTCATAGTTGACTATAGATGCCTCTGTCAGTCATAGTTGACTATAGTGGCCTCTGTCAGTCATAGTTGACTATAGATGCTCTGTCAGTCATAGTTGACTATAGATGCCTCTGTCAGTCATAGTTGACTATAGTGCCTCTGTCAGTCATAGTTGACTATAGTGCCTCTGTCAGTCATAGTTGACTATAGATCCTCTGTCAGTCATAGTTGACTATAGATGGTCCAGTCAGTCATAGTTGACTATAGATGCCTCTGTCAGTCATAGTTGACTATAGATGCCTCTGTCAGTCATAGTTGACTATAGTGCCTCTGTCAGTCATAGTTGACTATAGATGCCTCTGTCAGTCATAGTTTCGTAGTCATAGTTGACTATAGTGGCCTCTGTCAGTCATAGTTGACTATAGTGACCTCTGTCAGTCATAGTTGACTATAGATGCCTCTGTCAGTCATAGTTGACTATAGATACCTCTGTCAGTCATAGTTGACTATAGATGCTTCTGTCAGTCATAGTTGACTATAGACCTCTGTCAGTCATAGTTGACTATAGATGCTCTGTCAGTCATAGTTGACTATAGATACCTCTGTCAGTCATAGTTGACTATAGATGCCTCTGTCAGTCATAGTTGACTATAGATGCTTCTGTCAGTCATAGTTGACTATAGATTCCTCTGTCAGTCATAGTTGACTATAGTGCCTCTGTCAGTCATAGTTGACTATAGATGCTTCTGTCAGTCATAGTTGACTATAGTGCCTCTGTCAGTCATAGTTGACTATAGTAGCCTCTGTCAGTCATAGTTGACTATAGTAGCCTCTGTCAGTCATAGTTGACTATAGATGCCTCTGTCAGTCATAGTTGACTATAGTAGCCTCTGTCAGTCATAGTTGACTATAGATGCCTCTGTCAGTCATAGTTGACTATAGTGGCCTCTGTCAGTCATAGTTGACTATAGATGCTCTGTCAGTCATAGTTGACTATAGTGCCTCTGTCAGTCATAGTTGACTATAGTGGCCTCTGTCAGTCATAGTTGACTATAGATGGCTCTGTCAGTCATAGTTGACTATAGATGCCTCTGTCAGTCATAGTTGACTATAGTGGCCTCTGTCAGTCATAGTTGACATATAGATGCCTCAGTCATAGTTAACTATAGATGCCTCTGTCAGTCATAGTTGACTATAGTGGCCTCTGTCAGTCATAGTTGACTATAGTGGCCTCCGTCAGTCATAGTTGACTATAGATGCCTCTGTCAGTCATAGTTGACTATAGATGGACCTGTCAGTCATAGTTGACTATAGATGCTTCTGTCAGTCATAGTTGACTATAGATGCCTCTGTCAGTCATAGTTGCTATAGTGGCCTCTGTCAGTCATAGTTGACTATAGATGCTCTGTCAGTCATAGTTGACTATAGTGGCCTCTGTCAGTCATAGTTGACTATAGTGACCTCTGTCAGTCATAGTTGACTATAGATGCCTCTGTCAGTCATAGTTGACTATATACCTCTGTCAGTCATAGTTGACTATAGATGCCTCTGTCAGTCATAGTTGACTATAGTGGCCTCTGTCAGTCATAGTTGACTATAGATGCTCTGTCAGTCATAGTTGACTATAGATGCTTCTGTCAGTCATAGTTGACTATAGTTCCTCTGTCAGTCATAGTTGACTATAGATGCCTCTGTCAGTCATAGTTGACTATAGATCTTCTGTCAGTCATAGTTGACTATAGTGGCCTCTGTCAGTCATAGTTGACTATAGTGGCCTCTGTCAGTCATAGTTGACTATAGATGCCTCTGTCAGTCATAGTTGACTATAGATGCCTCTGTCAGTCATAGTTGACTATAGTATGCTCTGTCAGTCATAGTTGACTATAGATGCTTCTGTCAGTCATAGTTGACTATAGTAGCTTCTGTCAGTCATAGTTGACTATAGATGCCTCTGTCAGTCATAGTTGACTATAGATACCTCTGTCAGTCATAGTTGACTATAGATGCTTCTGTCAGTCATAGTTGACTATAGATGCTTCTGTCAGTCATAGTTGACTATAGTGGCCTCTGTCAGTCATAGTTGACTATAGATGCTTCTGTCAGTCATAGTTGACTATAGTACCTCTGTCAGTCATAGTTGACTATAGTGCCTCTGTCAGTCATAGTTGACTATAGTATCCTCTGTCAGTCATAGTTGACTATAGATGCCTCTGTCAGTCATAGTTGACTATAGTGGCCTCTGTCAGTCATAGTTGACTATAGATGCCTCTGTCAGTCATAGTTGACTATAGTGCCTCTGTCAGTCATAGTTGACTATAGATGCCTCTGTCAGTCATAGTTGACTATAGTATGCCTCTGTCAGTCATAGTTGACTATAGTGGTGTTATAGAGTTTAGCTAAGGAAGCATAGTGAGAGTCAGGTTATTTAGTCTTACCGCTCTTGAATGGACGAGAGCAGTATCATATAGTGGCGACCAGCAGATAGAGGATGTATAGAGTGAGTTAGATTTTTCAGAATACAAGTTTAGGATAACAAGTGTCAGAGTGGGTATGGACCCCACCGAAGTCATAGGTAGAATGATGGCGACAGGATCAAAGTTTAGTTACATGGAATTTTTCCAGCAACATAGTGGAATTAGAAGATGACGCAGTGTCTGTGGGGATAGGGTCCTCAGACATACAATGTCACCCACCGAACTAAGTAGAGGGGTCATGAATTGGCCTGGACATAATGGTTGAGGATTTTCCATGAATCTCACTCGCCCAGTTGTTGTGAGTGACCAACACACAGGTACATGCAGTGACCTCGTGACATTAATAACATATCTCCAAGATGTCCACTCAATTGCAAAAAACAGAGACGACTTAGAAAGTGTTTGTTGAAGACCTATGCTCCACTGTCAGCTAAAGTTAGAAGAAGATGTCCACTCGGGTTGTCAATTCATAGTTGTTATTGTAAGTGACCATCACACGGATACCTTCACTGAACTCATAGTGTTACTCTGTCCAGTCATAGTTACTATAGAGGTCAGTGTCATGAGGTATATTATTCCAAATAGTCATAGAGATTTCGGGGAAACAAGTTCTTGTCATCATCTGCGAAAGTTCAGGTGTTTGAGTCATAGATAATGAGCAAGCGACAACTCAGTTGACCATGAGAGTCGCGAGTGGTCCATTTGCGATGATCTTATTGGCCACTACCCTTGCAGGTAGAAGAGGGTAGTTGGTACTTAACAATCCTGTCAACATTTTAAGTAATTTCAGTCAGAAGGTTAGAAGTAGAAGCAGTTAGGCTAGCAGTTCAGGATGAAGTAAATAAGTTAAACAAGTAAGCAGTTAACAGTTTAGAAACAGTTAGAGTCAGAACAGTTAGAAAGTTAAGATTAGAAATGAAGCCAGTAGTTCAAAATTAGAATCTCCAAGTGTAGTTCAAGTCAGTTTAGAAGTTATTCTTGATAAATAGTTGATCGAGAATATTATGACTTTAGTTGTGAAAAGTTGTTTTCCAGTTTGAAGTATTTCAATATCTTCATGTGTAAGTGACACTTGAATGATTGACTGATGAATAGTTGTATGCCATCTATGCACTTGGATTAACTCATATCACCGTCAGTTGACTCAGAGTTATCACATTAGTAACCCTTAATGTCTATAGTGTTTTCGCCACTAGCGATCATGATTGTAAGAAAGAATAAATCATAACTGATTATCATTATTGTTCAAGAAGACTGTGTCATAAATGTACCTGTTGATTGGAAACTAAATTGTATGCGATGTATTGTCAAGTCATAAACTACAGGTTATAATACAACAAAGAACATCACGACTCTATAACAGTGGCCTCTGTCAGTCATAGTTGACTATAGTGGAACTGTCAGTCATAGTTGACTATAGTGGCCTCTGTCAGTCATAGTTGACTATAGTGCCTCTGTCAGTCATAGTTGACTATAGTGGCCTCTGTCAGTCATAGTTGACTATAGTAGCCTCTGTCAGTCATAGTTGACTATAGTGGCCTCTGTCAGTCATAGTTGACATAGATGCCTCTTTCAGTCATAGTTGACTATAGTAGCCTCTGTCAGTCATAGTTGACTATAGTGGCCTCTGTCAGTCATAGTTGACTATAGTGGCCTCTGTCAGTCATAGTTGACTATAGTGGCCTCTGTCAGTCATAGTTGACTATAGTACCTCTGTCAGTCATAGTTGACTATAGTGGCCTCTGTCAGTCATAGTTGACTATAGTGGCCTCTGTCAGTCATAGTTGACTATAGTGGCCTCTGTCAGTCATAGTTGACTATAGTAGCCTCTGTCAGTCATAGTTGACTATAGTAGCCTCTGTCAGTCATAGTTGACTATAGTGGCCTCTGTCAGTCATAGTTGACTATAGTAGCCTCTGTCAGTCATAGTTGACTATAGTGGCCTCTGTCAGTCATAGTTGACTATAGTGGCCTCTGTCAGTCATAGTTTCAATAGATGCCTCTGTCAGTCATAGTTGACTATAGATGCCTCTGTCAGTCATAGTTGACTATAGATGCTTCTGTCAGTCATAGTTGACTATAGATGCCTCTGTCAGTCATAGTTGACTATAGATGCTTCTGTCAGTCATAGTTGACTATAGATGCCTCTGTCAGTCATAGTTGACTATAGATGCTTCTGTCAGTCATAGTTGACTATAGATGCTTCTGTCAGTCATAGTTGACTATAGATGCCTCTGTCAGTCATAGTTGACTGTAGATGCTTCTGTCAGTCATAGTTGACTATAGTAGCCTCTGTCAGTCATAGTTGACTATAGATGCCTCTGTCAGTCATAGTTGACTATAGTAGTCTCTGTCAGTCATAGTTGACTATATTAGTCTCTGTCAGTCATAGTTGACTATAGTAGTCTCTGTCAGTCATAGTTGACTATATTATCTCTGTCAGTCATATTGACTATATTAGTCCTGTCAGTCATAGTTGACTATAGTAGTCTCCATCAGTCATAGTTGACTATAGTAGTCCTCTGTCAGTCATAGTTGACTTAGATGCCTCTGTCAGTCATAGTTGACTATAGTGGCTCTGTCAGTCATAGTTGACTATAGATGCCTCTATCAGTCATAGTTGACTATAGATGCCTCTGTCAGTCATAGTTGACTATAGTGGCCTCTGTCAGTCATAGTTGGCTATAGTGGCCTTTGTCAGTCATAGTTGACTATAGATGGAACTGTCAGTCATAGTTACTATAGATGCCTCTGTCAGTCATAGTTGACTATAGTGGCCTCTGTCAGTCATAGTTGACTATAGATGCCACTGTCAGTCATAGTTACTATAGATGCCTCTGTCAGTCATAGTTGACTATAGTGGCCTCTGTCAGTCAAAGTTGACTATAGTGGCCTCTGTCAGTCATAGTTGACTATAGATGCCTCTGTCAGTCATAGTTGACTATAGTGGACAGTCAGTCATAGTTGACTATAGATGCCTCAGTCAGTCATAGTTGACTATAGATGCCTCTGTCAGTCATAGTTTGCTATAGTGGCCTCTGTCAGTCATAGTTGACTATAGATGCCTCTGTCAGTCATAGTTGACTATAGTGGCCTCTGTCAGTCATAGTTAACTATAGTGACCTCTGTCAGTCATAGTTGACTATAGATGCCTCTGTCAGTCATAGTTGACTATAGATACCTCTGTCAGTCATAGTTGACTATAGATGCTTCTGTCAGTCATAGTTGACTATAGTGGCCTCTGTCAGTCATAGTTGACTATAGATGCCTCTGTCAGTCATAGTTGACTATAGATGCTCTGTCAGTCATAGTTGACTATAAATTCCTCTGTCAGTCATAGTTGACTATAGATGCCTCTGTCAGTCATAGTTGACTATAGATGCTTCTGTCAGTCATAGTTGACTATAGTGGCCTCTGTCAGTCATAGTTGACTATAGTGCCTCTGTCAGTCATAGTTGACTATAGTAGCCTCTGTCAGTCATAGTTGACTATAGATGCCTCTGTCAGTCATAGTTGACTATAGATGCTTCTGTCAGTCATAGTTGACTATAGGGCCTCTGTCAGTCATAGTTGACTATAGATGCCTCTGTCAGTCATAGTTGACTATAGTGGCTTCTGTCAGTCATAGTTGACTATAGTGCCTCTGTCAGTCATAGTTGACTATAGTACCTCTGTCAGTCATAGTTGACTATAGATGCCTCTGTCAGTCATAGTTGACTATAGATGCTTCTGTCAGTCATAGTTGACTATAGTGGCCTCTGTCAGTCATAGTTGACTATAGATGCTTCTGTCAGTCATAGTTGACTATAGAAGCTCTGTCAGTCATAGTTGACTATAGTGCCTCTGTCAGTCATAGTTGACTATAGATGCCTCTGTCAGTCATAGTTGACTATAGAGCCTCTGTCAGTCATAGTTGACTATAGAGCCTCTGTCAGTCATAGTTGACTATAGATGCCTCTGTCAGTCATAGTTGACTATAGTGGCCTCTGTCAGTCATAGTTGACTATAGATGCCTCTGTCAGTCATAGTTGACTATAGTAGCCTCTGTCAGTCATAGTTGACTATAGATGCCTCTGTCAGTCATAGTTGACTATAGTGGCCTCTGTCAGTCATAGTTGACTATAGATCCTCTGTCAGTCATAGTTGACTATAGATGCCTCTGTCAGTCATAGTTGACTATGATGCCTCTGTCAGTCATAGTTGACTATAGATGCTTCTGTCAGTCATAGTTGACTATAGTAGCCTCTGTCAGTCATAGTTGACTATAGATGCCTCTGTCAGTCATAGTTGACTATAGATACCTCTGTCAGTCATAGTTGACTATAGATGCCTCTGTCAGTCATAGTTGACTATAGATGCCTCTGTCAGTCATAGTTGACTATAGTGGCCTCTGTCAGTCATAGTTGACTATAGATGCTTCTGTCAGTCATAGTTGACTATAGAACCTCTGTCAGTCATAGTTGACTATAGTAGCCTCTGTCAGTCATAGTTGACTATAGTGGCCTCTGTCAGTCATAGTTGACTATAGTGGCCTCTGTCAGTCATAGTTGACTATAGTGCCTTTGTCAGTCATAGTTGACTATAGTAGCCTCTGTCAGTCATAGTTGACTATAGTGGCCTCTGTCAGTCATAGTTGACTATAGTGGCCTCTGTCAGTCATAGTTGACTATAGTGGCCTCTGTCAGTCATAGTTGACTATAGTAGCCTCTGTCAGTCATAGTTGACTATAGTAGCCTCTGTCAGTCATAGTTGACTATAGTGGCCTCTGTCAGTCATAGTTGACTATAGTGCCTCTGTCAGTCATAGTTGACTATAGTGGCCTCTGTCAGTCATAGTTGACTATAGTGGCCTCTGTCAGTCATAGTTGACTATAGATGCCTCTGTCAGTCATAGTTGACTATAGATCCTCTGTCAGTCATAGTTGACTATAGATGCTTCTGTCAGTCATAGTTGACTATAGATGCCTCTGTCAGTCATAGTTGACTATAGATGCTTCTGTCAGTCATAGTTGACTATAGATGCCTCTGTCAGTCATAGTTGACTATAGATGCTTCTGTCAGTCATAGTTGACTATAGATGCCTCTGTCAGTCATAGTTGACTATAGATGCCTCTGTCAGTCATAGTTGACTATAGATGCTTCTCTGTCAGTCATAGTTGACTATAGTAGCCTCTGTCAGTCATAGTTGACTATAGATGCCTCTGTCAGTCATAGTTGACTATAGTATGTCTCTGTCAGTCATAGTTGACTATAGTGGCTCTGTCAGTCATAGTTGACTATAGTAGTCTCTGTCAGTCATAGTTGACTATAGTAGTCTCTGTCAGTCATAGTTGACTATAGTAGTCTCTGTCAGTCATAGTTGACTATAGTAGTCTCTGTCAGTCATAGTTGACTATAGTAGCCTCTGTCAGTCATAGTTGACTATAGATCCTCTGTCAGTCATAGTTGACTATAGTGGCCTCTGTCAGTCATAGTTGACTATAGATGCCTCTGTCAGTCATAGTTGACTATAGATGCCTCTGTCAGTCATAGTTGACTATAGTGGCCTCTGTCAGTCATAGTTGACTATAGTGGCCTCTGTCAGTCATAGTTGACTATAGATGGAACTGTCAGTCATAGTTGACTATAGATGCCTCTGTCAGTCATAGTTGACTATAGTGGCCTCTGTCAGTCATAGTTGACTATAGATGCCTCTGTCAGTCATAGTTGACTATAGATGCCTCTGTCAGTCATAGTTGACTATAGTGGCCTCTGTCAGTCATAGTTGACTATAGTGGCCTCTGTCAGTCATAGTTGACTATAGATGCCTCTGTCAGTCATAGTTGACTATAGATGTCTCTGTCAGTCATAGTTGACTATAGATGCAACTGTCAGTCATAGTTGACTATAGATGCCTCTGTCAGTCATAGTTGACTATATGTCCTCTGTCAGTCATAGTTGACTATAGATGCCTCTGTCAGTCATAGTTGACTATAGTGGCCTCTGTCAGTCATAGTTGACTATAGTGCCTCTGTCAGTCATAGTTGACTATAGATGCCTCTGTCAGTCATAGTTGACTATAGATGCTTCTGTCAGTCATAGTTGACTATAGATGCTTCTGTAGTCATAGTTGACTATAGTGGCCTCTGTCAGTCATAGTTGACTATAGATGCCTCTGTCAGTCATAGTTGACTATAGATGCTTCTGTCAGTCATAGTTGACTATATTCCTCTGTCAGTCATAGTTGACTATAGATGCCTCTGTCAGTCATAGTTGACTATAGATGCTTCTGTCAGTCATAGTTGACTATAGTGCCTCTGTCAGTCATAGTTGACTATAGTACCTCTGTCAGTCATAGTTGACTATAGTAGCCTCTGTCAGTCATAGTTGACTATAGATGCCTCTGTCAGTCATAGTTGACTATAGTGGCCTCTGTCAGTCATAGTTGACTATAGATGCCTCTGTCAGTCATAGTTGACTATAGTGGCCTCTGTCAGTCATAGTTGACTATAGTGCCTCTGTCAGTCATAGTTGACTATAGATGCCTCTGTCAGTCATAGTTAACTATAGATGCCTCTGTCAGTCATAGTTGACTATAGTGGCCTCTGTCAGTCATAGTTGACTATAGTGCCTCTGTCAGTCATAGTTGACTATAGATGCCTCTGTCAGTCATAGTTGACTATAGTGGCCTCTGTCAGTCATAGTTGACTATAGTGGCCTCTGTCAGTCATAGTTGACTATAGATGCCTCTGTCAGTCATAGTTGACTATAGATGGCCCTGTCAGTCATAGTTGACTATAGATGCCTCTGTCAGTCATAGTTGACTATAGATGCCTCTGTCAGTCATAGTTGACTATAGTGGCCTCTGTCAGTCATAGTTGACTATAGATGCCTCTGTCAGTCATAGTTGACTATAGTGGCTCTGTCAGTCATAGTTGACTATAGTGCCTCTGTCAGTCATAGTTGACTATAGATGCCTCTGTCAGTCATAGTTGACTATAGATGCCTCTGTCAGTCATAGTTGACTATAGATGCTTCTGTCAGTCATAGTTGACTATAGTTCCTCTGTCAGTCATAGTTGACTATAGATGCCTCTGTCAGTCATAGTTGACTATAGATGCCTCTGTCAGTCATAGTTGACTATAGTGGCCTCTGTCAGTCATAGTTGACTATAGTAGCCTCTGTCAGTCATAGTTGACTATAGTAGCCTCTGTCAGTCATAGTTGACTATAGATGCCTCTGTCAGTCATAGTTGACTATAGTGGCCTTGTCAGTCATAGTTGACTATAGATCCTCTGTCAGTCATAGTTGACTATTGATGCCTCTGTCAGTCATAGTTGACTATAGTGGCCTCTGTCAGTCATAGTTGACTATAGTGGCCTCTGTCAGTCATAGTTGACTATAGTGGCCTCTGTCAGTCATAGTTGACTATAGTGGCCTTTGTCAGTCATAGTTGACTATAGATGCCTATGTCAGTCATAGTTGACTATAGATGCTTCTGTCAGTCATAGTTGACTATAGTGGCCTCTGTCAGTCATAGTTGACTATAGATGTTTCTGTAAGTTATAGTTGACTATAGAAGCTTCCGTCAATCATAGTTGACTATAGGTGCCTCTGTCAGTCGTAGTTGACTATAGATACCTCTGTCAGTCATAGTTGACTATAGATGCTTCTGTCAGTCATAGTTGACTATAGATGCTTCTGTCAGTCATAGTTGACTATAGTGGCCTCTGTCAGTCATAGTTGACTATAGATGCTTCTGTCAGTATAGTTGACATTAGAACCTCCGTCAATCATAGTTGACTATAATGCCTCTGTCAGTCATAGTTGACTATAGATGCCTCTATCAGTCATAGTTGACTATAGATGCCTCTGTCAGTCATAGTTGACCATAAAGCCACAGTCAGTCATAGTTAACTATAGATGCCTCTGTCAGTCATAGTTGAATATAGTGGCCTCTGTCAGTCATAGTTGACTATAGATGCTTCTGTAAGTTATAGTTGACTATAGTCGCGTCCGTCATCATAGTTGACTATAGATGCCTCTGTCAGTCATAGTTGACTATAGTGGCCTCTGTCAGTCATAGTTGACTATAGATGCCTCTATCTGTCATAGTTGACTATAGATGCCTCTGTCAGTCATAGTTGACTATTGATGCCTCTGTCAGTCATAGTTGACTATAGATGCTTCTGTAAGTTATAGTTGACTATAGTAGCTTCCGTCAATCATAGTTGACTATAGATGCCTCTGTCAGTCATAGTTTACTATAGATACCTCTGTCAGTCATAGTTGACTATAGATGCTTCTGTCAGTCATAGTTGACTATAGATGCCTTCTGTCAGTCATAGTTGACTATAGTGGCCTCTGTCAGTCATAGTTGACTATAGATGCTTCTGTCAGTCATAGTTGACAATAGAACCTCTGTCAATCATAGTTGACTATAGTAGCCTCTGTCAGTCATAGTTGACTATAGTGGCCTCTGTCAGTCATAGTTGACTATAGTGGCCTCTGTCAGTCATAGTTTACTATAGTGGCCTTTGTCAGTCATAGTTGACTATAGTAGCCTCTGTCAGTCATAGTTGACTATAGTGGCCTCTGTCAGTCATAGTTGACTATAGTGGCCTCTGTCAGTCATAGTTGACTATAGTGGCCTCTGTCAGTCATAGTTGACTATAGTAGCCTCTGTCAGTCATAGTTGACTATAGTAGCCTCTGTCAGTCATAGTTGACTATAGTGGCCTCTGTCAGTCATAGTTGACTATAGTAGCCTCTGTCAGTCATAGTTGACTATAGTGGCCTCTGTCAGTCATAGTTGACTATAGTGGCCTCTGTCAGTCATAGTTGTCAATAGATGCCTCTGTCAGTCATAGTTGACTATAGATGCCTCTGTCAGTCATAGTTGACTATAGATGCTTCTGTCAGTCATAGTTGACTATAGATGCCTCTGTCAGTCATAGTTGACTATAGATGCTTCTGTCAGTCATAGTTGACTATAGATGCCTCTGTCAGTCATAGTTGACTATAGATGCTCTGTCAGTCATAGTTGACTATAGATGCTTCTGTCAGTCATAGTTGACTATAGATGCCTCTGTCAGTCATCGTTGACTATAGATGCTCTGTAAGTCATAGTTGACTATAGTAGCCTCTGTCAGTCATAGTTGACTATAGATGCCTCTGTCAGTCATAGTTGACTATAGTAGTCTCTGTCAGTCATAGTTGACTATATTAGTCTCTGTCAGTCATAGTTGACTATAGTAGTCTCTGTCAGTCATAGTTGACTATATTAGTCTCTGTCAGTCATAGTTGACTATATTAGCCTCTGTCAGTCATAGTTGACGATAGTAGTCTCCATCAGTCATAGTTGACTATAGTAGTCTCTGTCAGTCATAGTTGACCTTAGATGCCTCTGTCAGTCATAGTCGACTATAGTGGCCTCTGTCAGTCATAGTTGACTATAGATGCCTCTATCAGTCATAGTTGACTATAGATGCCTCTGTCAGTCATAGTTGACTATAGTGGCCTCTGTCAGTCATAGTTGACTATAGTGGCCTCTGTCAGTCATAGTTGACTATAGATGGAACTGTCAGTCATAGTTGACTATAGATGCCTCTGTCAGTCATAGTTGACTATAGTGCCTCTGTCAGTCATAGTTGACTATAGATGCCACTGTCAGTCATAGTTAACTATAGATGCCTCTGTCAGTCATAGTTGACTATAGTGGCCTCTGTCAGTCAAAGTTGGCTATAGTGGCCTCTGTCAGTCATAGTTGACTATAGATGCCTCTGTCAGTCATAGTTGACTATAGATGGAACAGTCAGTCATAGTTGACTATAGATGCAACTGTCAGTCATAGTTGACTATAGATGCCTCTGTCAGTCATAGTTTGCTATAGTGGCCTCTGTCAGTCATAGTTGACTATAGATGCCTCTGTCAGTCATAGTTGACTATAGTGGCCTCTGTCAGTCATAGTTAACTATAGTGACCTCTGTCAGTCATAGTTGACTATAGATGCCTCTGTCAGTCATAGTTGACTATAGATACCTCTGTCAGTCATAGTTGACTATAGATGCTTCTGTTAGTCATAGTTGACTATAGTGGCCTCTGTCAGTCATAGTTGACTATAGATGCCTCTGTCAGTCATAGTTGACTATAGATGCTTCTGTCAGTCATAGTTGACTATAAATTCCTCTGTCAGTCATAGTTGACTATAGATGCCTCTGTCAGTCATAGTTGACTATAGATGCTTCTGTCAGTCATAGTTGACTATAGTGGCCTCTGTCAGTCATAGTTGACTATAGTAGCCTCTGTCAGTCATAGTTGTCTATAGTAGCCTCTGTCAGTCATAGTTGACTATAGATGCCTCTGTCAGTCATAGTTGACTATAGTGGCCTTTGTCAGTCATAGTTGACTATAGATTCCTCTGTCAGTCATAGTTGACTATAGTGGCCTCTGTCAGTCATAGTTGACTATAGTGGCCTCTGTCAGTCATAGTTGACTATAGATGGAACTGTCAGTCATAGTTGACTATAGATGCCTCTGTCAGTCATAGTTGACTATAGTGGCCTCTGTCAGTCATAGTTGACTATAGATGCCTCTGTCAGTCATAGTTGACTATAGATGCCTCTGTCAGTCATAGTTGACTATAGTGGCCTCTGTCAGTCATAGTTGACTATAGTGGCCTCTGTCAGTCATAGTTGACTATAGATGCCTCTGTCAGTCATAGTTGACTATAGATGGAACTGTCAGTCATAGTTGACTATAGATGCCTCTGTCAGTCATAGTTGACTATAGATGCCTCTGTCAGTCATAGTTGCTATAGTGGCCTCTGTCAGTCATAGTTGACTATAGATGCCTCTGTCAGTCATAGTTGACTATAGTGCCTCTGTCAGTCATAGTTGACTATAGTGCCTCTGTCAGTCATAGTTGACTATAGATGCTCTGTCAGTCATAGTTGACTATAGATGCCTCTGTCAGTCATAGTTGACTATAGATGCTTCTGTCAGTCATAGTTGACTATAGATGCCTCTGTCAGTCATAGTTGACTATAGATGCCTCTGTCAGTCATAGTTGACTATAGATGCTCTCTGTCAGTCATAGTTGACTATAGTGGCCTCTGTCAGTCATAGTTGACTATAGTATCCTCTGTCAGTCATAGTTGACTATAGTAGCCTCTGTCAGTCATAGTTGACTATAGATGCCTCTGTCAGTCATAGTTGACTATAGTGGCCTCTGTCAGTCATAGTTGACTATAGATTCCTCTGTCAGTCATAGTTGACTATAGATGCCTCTGTCAGTCATAGTTGACTATAGTGGCCTCTTTCAGTCATAGTTGACTATAGTGGCCTCTGTCAGTCATAGTTGTCTATAGTGGCCTCTGTCAGTCATAGTTGACTATAGTGGCCTTTGTCAGTCATAGTTGACTATAGATGCCTCTGTCAGTCATAGTTGACTATAGATGCTTCTGTCAGTCATAGTTGACTATAGTGGCCTCTGTCAGTCATAGTTGACTATAGATTTTCTGTCAGTCATAGTTGACTATAGAAGCTTCTGTCAATCATAGTTGACTATAGGTGCCTCTGTCAGTCATAGTTGACTATAGATACCTCTGTCAGTCATAGTTGACTATAGATGCTCTGTCAGTCATAGTTGACTATAGATGCTTCTGTCAGTCATAGTTGACTATAGTGCTTCTGTCAGTCATAGTTGACTATAGTGCCTCTGTCAGTCATAGTTGACTATAGTAGCCTCTGTCAGTCATAGTTGACTATAGTAGCCTCTGTCAGTCATGTTGACTATAGATGCCTCTGTCAGTCATAGTTGACTATAGTCGCCTCTGTCAGTCATAGTTGACTATAGATGCCTCTGTCAGTCATAGTTGACTATAGTGGCCTCTGTCAGTCATAGTTGACTATAGGGAATTTGTCAGTCATAGTTGACTATAGATGCCTCTGTCAGTCATAGTTGACTATAGTGTCTCTGTCAGTCATAGTTGACTATAGTGGCCTCTGTCAGTCATAGTTGACTATAGTGGCCTCTGTCAGTCATAGTTGACTATAGTGGCCTCTGTCAGTCATAGTTGACTATAGTGGCCTCTGTCAGTCATAGTTGACTATAGATGCCTCTGTCAGTCATAGTTGACTATAGATGCTTCTGTCAGTCATAGTTGACTATAGTGGCCTCTGTCAGTCATAGTTGACTATAGATGTTTCTGTCAGTCATAGTTGACTATAGAAGCTTCTGTCAGTCATAGTTGACTATAGTGCCTCTGTCAGTCATAGTTGACTATAGATACCTCTGTCAGTCATAGTTGACTATATGCTTCTGTCAGTCATAGTTGACTATAGATGCTTCTGTCAGTCATAGTTGACTATAGTGGCCTCTGTCAGTCATAGTTGACTATAGATGCTTCTGTCAGTCATAGTTGACTATAGAAGCCTCTGTCATCATAGTTGACTATAGATGCCTCTGTCAGTCATAGTTGACTATAGATGCCTCTGTCAGTCATAGTTGACTATAGATGCCTCTGTCAGTCATAGTTGACTATTAATGCCACTCCAGTCATAGTTAACTATAGATGCCTCTGTCAGTCATAGTTGACTATAGTGGCCTCTGTCAGTCATAGTTGACTATAGATGCTTCTGTCAGTCATAGTTGACTATAGTGGCCTCTGTCAGTCATAGTTGACTATAGATGTTTCTGTCAGTCATAGTTGACTATAGAAGCTTCCGTCAGTCATAGTTGACTATAGGTGCCTCTGTCAGTCATAGTTGACTATAGATACCTCTGTCAGTCATAGTTGACTATAGATGCTTCTGTCAGTCATAGTTGACTATAGATGCTCTGTCAGTCATAGTTGACTATAGTGGCCTCTGTCAGTCATAGTTGACTATAGATGCTTCTGTCAGTCATAGTTGACTATAGAACCTCTGTCAGTCATAGTTGACTATAGATGCCCTCTGTCAGTCATAGTTGACTATAGATGCCTCTGTCAGTCATAGTTGACTATAGATGCCTCTGTCAGTCATAGTTGACTATATGCCTCTGTCAGTCATAGTTGACTATAGATGCCTCTGTCAGTCATAGTTGACTATAGTGGCCTCTGTCAGTCATAGTTGACTATAGATGCTTCTGTCAGTCATAGTTGACTATAGTCGCGTCTGTCAGTCATAGTTGACTATAGATGCCTCTGTCAGTCATAGTTGACTATAGTGGCCTCTGTCAGTCATAGTTGACTATAGATGCCTCTGTCTGTCATAGTTGACTATAGATGCCTCTGTCAGTCATAGTTGACTATTGATGCCTCTGTCAGTCATATTTGACTATAGATGCTTCTGTCAGTTATAGTTGACTATAGTAGCTTCCGTCAATCATAGTTGACTATAGATGCCTCTGTCAGTCATAGTTGACTATAGATACCTCTGTCAGTCATAGTTGACTATAGATGCTCTGTCAGTCATAGTTGACTATAGATGCTTCTGTCAGTCATAGTTGACTATAGTGGCCTCTGTCAGTCATAGTTGACTATAGATGCTTCTGTCAGTATAGTTGACAATAGAACCTCCGTCAATCATAGTTGACTATAGTGGCCTCTGTCAGTCATAGTTGACTATAGTATCCTCTGTCAGTCATAGTTGACTATAGTGCCTCTGTCAGTCATAGTTGACTATAATAGCCTCTGTCAGTCATAGTTGACTATAGATGCCTCTGTCAGTCATAGTTGACTATAGTGCCTCTGTCAGTCATAGTTGACTATAGATGCATCTGTCAGTCATATTGACTATAGATGCCTCTGTTAGTCACAGTTGACTATAGATGCCTTTGTCAGTCATAGTCGACTATAGATGCCTCTGTCATCATAGTTGACTCTAGTGGTGTTATAGAGTTAGCTAAGAGCATAGTGAGAGCAGGTAATTTAGTCGTTACCGCTCTTTGAATGGACGAGAGCAGTATCATATAGTGGCGACCAGCAGAATAGAGGTATGTAATAGAGTTGAGTTAGATTTTCAGAATACAAGTTAGGATCAAGTTGTAGAGAGTGGGTAGTGGACACCCACCGAGGAGAGAGGTAGAATGATTGGACGACAGGATGAAAGTTTAGTTACATGGAATTTTCCATGCAACATAAGTGGAAATTAGAAATGACGCAGTGTCTGTGGGGATGGGGTCCTCAGACATAACAATGTCACCCACCGAACTAAGTAGAGAGGGTCATGATTGGCCTGGACATAATGTTGAGGGGATTTTCCATGATTCCACTCGCCCATTGTTGTGAGAGTGACCAACACACAGGTAGCATGCAGTGACCTCGTGACATTAATAACATATCTCCAAGATGTCCACTCAATTGCAAAAAACAGAACGACTTGTCAGTGTTTGTTGAAGACCTATGCTCCACTGGGAGCTAAAGGTAGAAGAAGATGTCCACTCGGGTTGTCCAATTCACAACAACAAGTTGTTATTGTAAGTGACCATCACACGGATCCCTGCACTGAACTCATGGTGTTACTCTGCAGGTAAATAGCTACCAGGAGGTTCAGTGTCATGAGTAATATTATTCCAAATGGTCATAGAGATTTCGGGAAACAAGTTATTTGTCATCAATCTGGCGGAAAGTTCAGGTGTTGAGTCATAGATGAATGAGCAGCGACAAACTCAGTTGACCATGAGAGTCGCGAGTGGTCCTTTGCGATGATCTATTGGCCACTACCTTGCAGGTAGAAGAGGGTAGTTGGGTACTTAAAAATCCTGCACAACAATTTTAAGTATTTCAGTCAGAAGGTTAGAAGTAGAAGCAGTTAGGCTAGCAGTTCAGGATGAAGTAATAGTTAAACAAGAGCAGTTACAGTTTAGAAACAGTTAGAGTCAGAACAGTTAGAAAGTTAAGATTAGAAAGAAGCCAGTAGTTCAAAAGTTAGAATCTCCAAGTGTAGTTCAAGTCAGTTAGAAGTTATTCTTGATAAATAGTTGATCGAGATATTATGACTTTAGTTGTGAAGTGATTGTGTTTCCATTTGAAGTATTTCAGAATCTTACATGTCGTAAGTAGACAACTTGAATGATTGACTGTGAATAAGTTGTCTGCCATCTATGCACTTGGATTAACTCATATCCACCGGCAGTTGACTCAGAGTTATTCCACATTAAGTAACCCTTAATGTCTATAGTGTTTGTCGCCACTAGCGATCATGATTGTAAGGAAAGAATAAATCAATAAACTGATTATCATTATTGTTCAAGAGACTGTGTCATAAAATTACCTGTTGAGTTGTAAACTAAATTGTATGCGATGTATTGTCAAGATACAGAACTACAGGTTATATACAACAAGAACATCACGACTCTATAACAGTGGCCTCTGTCAGTCATAGTTGACTATAGATGGAACTGTCAGTCATAGTTGACTATAGTGGCCTCTGTCAGTCATAGTTGACTATAGTGGCCACTGTCAGTCATAGTTGACTATAGTGGCCTCTGTCAGTCATAGTTGACTATAGTAGCCTCTGTCAGTCATAGTTGACTATAGTGGCCTCTGTCAGTCATAGTTGACAATAGATGCCTCTTTCAGTCATAGTTGACTATAGTAGCCTCTGTCAGTCATAGTTGACTATAGTGCCTCTGTCAGTCATAGTTGACTATAGTGGCCTCTGTCAGTCATTGTTTACTATAGTGGCCTTTGTCAGTCATAGTTGACTATAGTAGCCTCTGTCAGTCATAGTTGACTATAGTGGCCTCTGTCAGTCATAGTTGACTATAGTGGCCTCTGTCAGTCATAGTTGACTATAGTGGCCTCTGTCAGTCATAGTTGACTATAGTAGCCTCTGTCAGTCATAGTTGACTATAGTAGCCTCTGTCAGTCATTGTTGACTATAGTGCCTCTGTCAGTCATAGTTGACTATAGTAGCCTCTGTCAGTCATAGTAGACTACAGTGGCCTCTGTCAGTCATAGTAGACTACAGTGGCCTCTGTCAGTCATAGTTGTCAATAGATGCCTCTGTCAGTCATAGTTGACTATAGATGCCTCTGTCAGTCATAGTTGACTATAGATGCTTCTGTCAGTCATAGTTGACTATAGATGCCTCTGTCAGTCATAGTTGACTATAGATGCTTCTGTCAGTCATAGTTGACTATAGATGCCTCTGTCAGTCATAGTTGACTATAGATGCTTCTGTCAGTCATAGTTGACTATAGATGCTTCTGTCAGTCTTAGTTGACTATAGATGCCTCTGTCAGTCATAGTTGACTGTAGATGCTTCTGTAAGTTATAGTTGACTATAGTAGCCTCTGTCAGTCATAGTTGACTATAGATGCCTCTGTCAGTCATAGTTGACTATAGTAGTCTCTGTAAGTCATAGTTGACTATAGATGCCTCTGTCAGTCATAGTTGACTATATTAGTCTCTGTCAGTCATAGTTGACTATATTAGTCTCTGTCAGTCATATTGACTATATTAGTCTCTGTCAGTCATAGTTGACGATAGTAGTCTCCATCAGTCATAGTGACTATAGTAGTCTCTGTCAGTCATAGTTGACTTAGATGCCTCTGTCAGTCATAGTCGACTATAGTGGCCTCTGTCAGTCATAGTTGACTATAGATGCCTCTATCTGTCATAGTTGACTATAGATGCCTCTGTCAGTCATAGTTGACTATAGTGGCCTCTGTCAGTCAAAGTTGGCTATAGTGGCCTTTGTCAGTCATAGTTGACTATAGATGGAACAGTCAGTCATAGTTAACTATAGATGCCTCTGTCAGTCATAGTTGGCTATAGTGGCCTCTGTCAGTCATAGTTGACCATAGATGCCACAGTCAATCATAGTTAACTATAGATGCCTCTGTCAGTCATAGTTGACTATAGTGGCCTCTGTCAGTCAAAGTTGGCTATAGTGGCCTCTGTCAGTCATAGTTGACTATAGATGCCTCTGTCAGTCATAGTTGACTATAGATGGAACAGTCAGTCATAGTTGACAATAGATGCAACAGTCAGTCATAGTTGACTATAGATGCCTCTGTCAGTCATAGTTTGCTATAGTGGCCTCTGTCAGTCATAGTTGACTATAGATGTCTCTGTCAGTCATAGTTGACTATAGTGGCCTCTGTCAGTCATAGTTAACTATAGTGACCTCTGTCAGTCATAGTTGACTATAGATGCCTCTGTCAGTCATAGTTGACTATTGATACCTCTGTCAGTCATAGTTGACTATAGATGCTTCTGTTAGTCATAGTTGACTATAGTGGCCGCTGTCAGTCATAGTTGACTATAGATGCCTCTGTCAGTCATAGTTGACTATAGATGCTTCTGTCAGTCATAGTTGACTATAAATTCCTCTGTCAGTCATAGTTGACTATTGATGCCTCTGTCAGTCATAGTTGACTATAGATGCTTCTGTCAGTCATAGTTGACTATAGTGGCCTCTGTCAGTCATAGTTGACTATAGTAGCCTCTGTCAGTCATAGTTGTCTATAGTAGCCTCTGTCAGTCATTGCTGACTATAGATGCCTCTGTCAGTCATAGCTGACTATAGTGGCCTTTGTCAGTCATAGTTGACTATAGATTCCTCTGTCAGTCATAGTTGACTTTAGTGGCCTCTGTCAGTCAAAGTTGGCTATAGTGGCCTATGTCAGTCATAGTTGACTATAGATGGAACAGTCAGTCATAGTTAACTATAGATGCCTCTGTCAGTCATAGTTGGCTATAGTGGCCTCTGTCAGTCATAGTTGACCATAGATGCCACAGTCAATCATAGTTAACTATAGATGCCTCTGTCAGTCATAGTTGACTATAGTGGCCTCTGTCAGTCAAAGTTGGCTATAGTGGCCTCGTCAGTCATAGTTGACTATAGATGCCTCTGTCAGTCATAGTTGACTATAGATGGAACAGTCAGTCATAGTTGACTATAGATGCCTCTGTCAGTCATAGTTGACTATAGATGCCTCTGTCAGTCATAGTTGCTATAGTGGCCTCTGTCAGTCATAGTTGACTATAGATGCCTCTGTCAGTCATAGTTGACTATAGTGGCCTCTGTCAGTCATAGTTAACTATAGTGACCTCTGTCAGTCATAGTTGACTATAGATGCCTCTGTCAGTCATAGTTGACTATAGATGCCTCTGTCAGTCATAGTTGACTATAGATGCTTCTGTCAGTCATAGTTGACTATAAATTCCTCTGTCAGTCATAGTTGACTATTGATGCCTCTGTCAGTCATAGTTGACTATAGATGCTTCTGTCAGTCATAGTTGACTATAGTGGCCTCTGTCAGTCATAGTTGACTATAGTAGCCTCTGTCAGTCATAGTTGTCTATAGTAGCCTCTGTCAGTCATTGCTGACTATAGATGCCTCTGTCAGTCATAGCTGACTATAGTGGCCTTTGTCAGTCATAGTTGACTATAGATTCCTCTGTCAGTCATAGTTGACTATTGATGCCTCTGTCAGTCATAGTTGACTCTAGTGGCCTCTTTCAGTCATAGTTGACTCTAGTGGCCTCTGTCAGTCATAGTTGACTATAGTGGCCTCTGTCAGTCATAGTTGACTATAGTGGCCTTTGTCAGTCATAGTTGACTATAGATGCCTATGTCAGTCACAGTTGACTATAGATGCTTCTGTCAGTCATAGTTGACTATAGTGGCCTCTGTCAGTCATAGTTTACTATAGATGTTTCTGTAAGTTATAGTTGACTATAGAAGCTTCCGTCAATCATAGTTGACTTTAGGTGCCTCTGTCAGTCATAGTTGACTATAGATACCTCTGTCAGTCATAGTTGACTATAGATGCTTCTGTCAGTCATAGTTGACTATAGATGCTTCTGTCAGTCATAGTTGACTATAGATGCTTCTGTCAGTCATAGTTGACTATAGTGGCCTCTGTCAGTCATAGTTGACTATAGTAGCCTCTGTCAGTCATAGTTGTCTATAGTAGCCTCTGTCAGTCATTGTTGACTATAGATGCCTCTGTCAGTCATAGCTGACTATAGTCGCCTCTGTCAGTCATAGTTGACTATAGATGCCTCTGTCAGTCATAGTTGATTCTAGTGGCCTCTGTCAGTCATAGTTGACTATAGTGGAATTTGTCAGTCATAGTTGACTATAGATGCCTCTGTCAGTCATAGTTGACTATTGATGTCTCTGTCAGTCATAGTTGACTATAGTGGCCTCTGTCAGTCATAGTTGACTCTAGTGGCCTCTGTCAGTCATAGTTGTCTATAGTGGCCTCTGTCAGTCATAGTTGACTATAGTGGCCTTTGTCAGTCGTAGTTGACTATAGATGCCTATGTCAGTCATAGTTGACTATAGATGCTTCTGTCAGTCATAGTTGACTATAGTGGCCTCTGTCAGTCATAGTTGACTATAGATGTTTCTGTAAGTTATAGTTGACTATAGAAGCTTCCGTCAATCATAGTTGACTATAGGTGCCTCTGTTAGTCGTAGTTGACTATAGATACCTCTGTCAGTCATAGTTGATATATATGCTTCTGTCAGTCATAGTTGACTATAGATGCTTCTGTCAGTCATAGTTGACTATAGTGGCCTCTGTCAGTCATAGTTGACTATAGATGCTTCTGTCAAGTATAGTTGACAATAGAACCTCCGTCAATCATAGTTGACTATAGATGCCTCTGTCAGTCATAGTTGACTATAGATGCCTCTATCAGTCATAGTTGACTATAGATGCCTCTGTCAGTCATGGTTGACCATTAATGCCACAGTCAGTTATAGTTAACTATAGATGCCTCTGTCAGTCATAGTTGAATATAGTGGCCTCTGTCAGTCATAGTTGACTATAGATGCTTCTGTCAGTCATAGTTGACTATAGTGGCCTCTGTCAGTCATAGTTGACTATAGATGTTTCTGTAAGTTATAATTGACTATAGAAGCTTCCGTCAATCATAGTTGACTATAGGTGCCTCTGTTAGTCGTAGTTGACTATAGATACCTCTGTCAGTCATAGTTGACTATAGATGCTTCTGTCAGTCATAGTTGACTATAGATGCTTCTGTCAGTCATAGTTGACTATAGTGGCCTCTGTCAGTCATAGTTGACTATAGATGCTTCTGTCAAGTATAGTTGACAATAGAACCTCGTCAATCATAGTTGACTATAGATGCCTCTGTCAGTCATAGTTGACTATAGATGCCTCTATCAGTCATAGTTGACTATAGATGCCTCTGTCAGTCATGGTTGACCATTAATGCCACAGTCAGTTATAGTTAACTATAGATGCCTCTGTCAGTCATAGTTGAATATAGTGGCCTCTGTCAGTCATAGTTGACTATAAATGCTTCTGTAAGTTATAGTTGACTATAGTCGCGTCCGTCAATCATAGTTGACTATAGATGCCTCTGTCAGGCATAGTTGACTATAGTGGCCTCTGTCAGTCATAGTTGACTATAGATGCCTCTTTCTGTCATAGTTGACTATAGATGCCTCTGTCAGTCATAGTTGACTATTGATGCCTCTGTCAGTCATATTTGACTATAGATGCTTCTGTAAGTTATAGTTGACTATAGTAGCTTCCGTCAATCATAGTTGACTATAGATGCCTCTGTCAGTCATAGTTTACTATAGATACCTCTGTCAGTCATAGTTGACTATAGATGCTTCTGTCAGTCATAGTTGATTATAGATGCTTCTGTCAGTCATAGTTGACTATAGTGGCCTCTGTCAGTCATAGTTGACTATAGATGCTTCTGTCAGGTATAGTTGACAATAGAACCTCCGTCAATCATAGTTGACTATAGTGCCTCTGTCAGTCATAGTTGACTATAGTATCCACTGTCAGTCATAGTTGACTATAGTAGCCACTGTCAGTCATAGTTGTCTATAATAGCCTCTGTCAGTCATAGTTGACTATAGATGCCTCTGTCAGTCATAGTTGACTATAGTGGCCTCTGTCAGTCATAGTTGACTATAGATGCATCTGTCAGTCACATTGACTATAGATGCCTCTGTTAGTCACAGTTGACTATAGATGCCTTTGTCAGTCATAGTCGACTATAGATGCCTCTGTCAATCATAGTTGACTCTAGTGGTGTTATAGAGTTAGCTAAGGAAGCATAGTGAGAGCAGGTAATTTAGTCGTTACCGCTCTTTGAATGGACGAGAGCAGTATCATAAAGTGGCGACCAGCAGAATAGAGGTATGTAATAGAGTTGAGTTAGATTTTCAGAATACAAGTTAGGATAACAAGTTGTAGAGAGTGGGTAGTGGACACCCACCGAAGGAGAGAGGTAGAATGATTGGACGACAGGATGAAAGTTTAGTTACATGGAATTTTCCATGCAACAGAAGTGGAAATTAGAAGATGACGCAGTGTCTGTGGGGATGGGGTCCTCAGACATAACAATGTCACCCACCGAACTAAGTAGAGAGGGTCATGAATGGCCTGGACATAATGGTTGAGGGGATTTTCCATGAATCTCCACTCGCCCAGTTGTTGTGAGAGTGACCAACACACAGGTAGCATGCAGTGACCTCGTGACATTAATAACATATCTCCAAGATGTCCACTCAATTGCAAAAAACAGAACGACTTAGAAAGTGTTTGTTGAAGACCTATGCTCCACTGGGAGCTAAAAGGTAGAAGAAGATGTCCACTCGGGTTGTCCAATTCACAACAACAAGTTGTTATTGTAAGTGACCATCACACGGATACCCTGCACTGAACTCATGGTGTTACTCTGCCAGGTAAATAGCTACCAGGAGAGGTCAGTGTCATGAGGTAATATTATTCCAAATAGGTCATAGAGATTTCGGGGAAACAAGTTATTGTCATCAATCTGGCGGAAAGTTCAGGTGTTGAGTCATAGATAATGAGCAAGCGACAAACTCAGTTGACCATGAGAGTCGCGAGTGGTCCATTTGCGATGATCTTATTGGCCACTACCTTGCAGGTAGAAGAGGGTAGTTGGGTACTTAAAAATCCTGCACAACAATTTTAAGTAATTTCAGTCAGAAGGTTAGAAGTAGAAGCAGTTAGGCTAGCAGTTCAGGATGAAGTAAATAAGTTAAACAAGAAGCAGTTAAGCAGTTTAGAAACAGTTAGAGTCAGAACAGTTAGAAAGTTAAGATTAGAAATGAAGCCAGTAGTTCAAAAGTTAGAATCTCCAAGTGTAGTTCAAGTCAGTTTAGAAGTTATTCTTGATAAATAGTTGATCGAGAATATTATGACTTTAGTTGTGAAGTGATTGTGTTTCCAGTTTGAAGTATTTCAAGAATCTTACATGTCGTAAGTAGACAACTTGAATGATTGACTGATGAATAAGTTGTATGCCATCTATGCACTTGGATTAACTCATATCCACCGGCAGTTGACTCAGAGTTATTCCACATTAAGTAACCCTTAATGTCTATAGTGTTTTCGCCACTAGCGATCATGATTGTAAGGAAAGAATAAATCAATAAACTGATTATCATTATTGTTCAAGAAGACTGTGTCATAAAATTTACCTGTTGAGTTGGTAAACTAAATTGTATGCGATGTATTGTCAAGATACAGAAACTACAGGTTATAATACAACAAAGAACATCACGACTCTATAACAGTGGCCTCTGTCAGTCATAGTTGACTATAGATGGAACAGTCAGTCATAGTTGACTATAGTGGCCTCTGTCAGTCATAGTTGACTATAGTGGCCACTGTCAGTCATAGTTGACTATAGTGGCCTCTGTCAGTCATAGTTGACTATAGTAGCCTCTGTCAGTCATAGTTGACTATAGTGGCCTCTGTCAGTCATAGTTGTCAATAGATGCCTCTTTCAGTCATAGTTGACTATAGTAGCCTCTGTCAGTCATAGTTGACTATAGTGCCTCTGTCAGTCATAGTTGACTATAGTGGCCTCTGTCAGTCATTGTTTACTATAGTGGCCTTGTCAGTCATAGTTGACTATAGTAGCCTCTGTCAGTCATAGTTGACTATAGTGGCCTCTGTCAGTCATAGTTGACTATAGTGGCCTCTGTCAGTCATAGTTGACTATAGTGGCCTCTGTCAGTCATAGTTGACTATAGTAGCCTCTGTCAGTCATAGTTGACTATAGTAGCCTCTGTCAGTCATTGTTGACTATAGTGGCCTCTGTCAGTCATAGTTGACTATAGTAGCCTCTGTCAGTCATAGTAGACTACAGTGGCCTCTGTCAGTCATAGTAGACTACAGTGGCCTCTGTCAGTCATAGTTGTCAATAGATGCCTCTGTCAGTCATAGTTGACTATAGATGCCTCTGTCAGTCATAGTTGACTATAGATGCTTCTGTCAGTCATAGTTGACTATAGATGCCTCTGTCAGTCATAGTTGACTATAGATGCTTCTGTCAGTCATAGTTGACTATAGATGCCTCTGTCAGTCATAGTTGACTATAGATGCTTCTGTCAGTCATAGTTGACTATAGATGCTTCTGTCAGTCATAGTTGACTATAGATGCCTCTGTCAGTCATCGTTGACTGTAGATGCTTCTGTAAGTTATAGTTGACTATAGTAGCCTCTGTCAGTCATAGTTGACTATAGATGCCTCTGTCAGTCATAGTTGACTATAGTAGTCTCTGTCAGTCATAGTTGACTATAGATGCTTCTGTCAGTCATAGTTGACTATAAATTCCTCTGTCAGTCATAGTTGACTATTGATGCCTCTGTCAGTCATAGTTGACTATAGATGCTTCTGTCAGTCATAGTTGACTATAGTGGCCTCTGTCAGTCATAGTTGACTATAGTAGCCTCTGTCAGTCATAGTTGACTATAGTAGCCTCTGTCAGTCATTGCTGACTATAGATGCCTATGTCAGTCATAGTTGACTATAGATGCTTCTGTCAGTCATAGTTGACTATAGTGGCCTCTGTCAGTCATAGTTGACTATAGATGTTTCTGTAAGTTATAGTTGACTATAGAAGCTTCCGTCAATCATAGTTGACTATAGGTGCCTCTGTTAGTCGTAGTTGACTATAGATACCTCTGTCAGTCATAGTTGACTATAGATGCTTCTGTCAGTCATAGTTGACTATAGATGCTTCTGTCAGTCATAGTTGACTATAGTGGCCTCTGTCAGTCATAGTTGACTATAGATGCTTCTGTCAAGTATAGTTGACAATAGAACCTCCGTCAATCATAGTTGACTATAAATGCCTCTGTCAGTCATAGTTGACTATAGATGCCTCTATCAGTCATAGTTGACTATAGATGCCTCTGTCAGTCATGGTTGACCATTAAAGCCACAGTCAGTTATAGTTAACTATAGATGCCTCTGTCAGTCATAGTTGAATATAGTGGCCTCTGTCAGTCATAGTTGACTATAGATGCTTCTGTAAGTTATAGTTGACTATAGTCGCGTCCGTCAATCATAGTTGACTATAGATGCCTCTGTCAGGCATAGTTGACTATAGTGGCCTCTGTCAGTCATAGTTGACTATAGATGCCTCTATCTGTCATAGTTGACTATAGATGCCTCTGTCAGTCGTAGTTGACTATTGATGCCTCTGTCAGTCATAGTTGACTATAGATGCTTCTGTAAGTTATAGTTGACTATAGTAGCTTCCGTCAATCATAGTTGACTATAGATGCCTCTGTCAGTCATAGTTTACTATAGATACCTCTGTCAGTCATAGTTGACTATAGATGCTTCTGTCAGTCATAGTTGATTATAGATGCTTCTGTCAGTCATAGTTGACTATAGTGGCCTCTGTCAGTCATAGTTGACTATAGATGCTTCTGTCAGGTATAGTTGACAATAGAACCTCCGTCAATCATAGTTGACTATAGTAGCCTCTGTCAGTCATAGTTGACTATAGTGGCCTCTGTCAGTCATAGTTGACTATAGTGGCCTCTGTCAGTCATTGTTTACTATAGTGGCCTTTGTCAGTCATAGTTGACTATAGTAGCCTCTGTCAGTCATAGTTGACTATAGTGGCCTCTGTCAGTCATAGTTGACTATAGTGGCCTCTGTCAGTCATAGTTGACTATAGTGGCCTCTGTCAGTCATAGTTGACTATAGTAGCCTCTGTCAGTCATAGTTGACTATAGTAGCCTCTGTCAGTCATTGTTGACTATAGTGGCCTCTGTCAGTCATAGTTGACTATAGTAGCCTCTGTCAGTCATAGTAGACTACAGTGGCCTCTGTCAGTCATAGTAGACTACAGTGGCCTCTGTCAGTCATAGTTGTCAATAGATGCCTCTGTCAGTCATAGTTGACTATAGATGCCTCTGTCAGTCATAGTTGACTATAGATGCTTCTGTCAGTCATAGTTGACTATAGATGCCTCTGTCAGTCATAGTTGACTATAGATGCTTCTGTCAGTCATAGTTGACTATAGATGCCTCTGTCAGTCATAGTTGACTATAGATGCTTCTGTCAGTCATAGTTGACTATAGATGCTTCTGTCAGTCATAGTTGACTATAGATGCCTCTGTCAGTCATCGTTGACTGTAGATGCTTCTGTAAGTTATAGTTGACTATAGTAGCCTCTGTCAGTCATAGTTGACTATAGATGCCTCTGTCAGTCATAGTTGACTATAGTAGTCTCTGTCAGTCATAGTTGACTATATTAGTCTCTGTCAGTCATAGTTGACTATATTAGTCTCTGTCAGTCATAGTTGACTATATTAGTCTCTGTCAGTCATATTTGACTATATTAGTCTCTGTCAGTCATAGTTGACGATAGTAGTCTCCATCAGTCATAGTTGACTATAGTAGTCTCTGTCAGTCATAGTTGACCTTAGATGCCTCTGTCAGTCATAGTCGACTATAGTGGCCTCTGTCAGTCATAGTTGACTATAGATGCCTCTATCTGTCATAGTTGACTATAGATGCCTCTGTCAGTCATAGTTGACTATAGTGGCCTCTGTCAGTCATAGTTGGCTATAGTGGCCTTTGTCAGTCATAGTTGACTATAGATGGAACAGTCAGTCATAGTTAACTATAGATGCCTCTGTCAGTCATAGTTGGCTATAGTGGCCTCTGTCAGTCATAGTTGACCATAGATGCCACAGTCAATCATAGTTAACTATAGATGCCTCTGTCAGTCATAGTTGACTATAGTGGCCTCTGTCAGTCAAAGTTGGCTATAGTGGCCTCTGTCAGTCATAGTTGACTATAGATGCCTCTGTCAGTCATAGTTGACTATAGATGGAACAGTCAGTCATAGTTGACAATAGATGCAACAGTCAGTCATAGTTGACTATAGATGCCTCTGTCAGTCATAGTTGCTATAGTGGCCTCTGTCAGTCATAGTTGACTATAGATGCCTCTGTCAGTCATAGTTGACTATAGTGGCCTCTGTCAGTCATAGTTGACTATAGATGCTTCTGTCAGTCATAGTTGACTATAGTGGCCTCTGTCAGTCATAGTTGACTATAGATGCCTCTGTCAGTCATAGTTGACTATAGATGCTTCTGTCAGTCATAGTTGACTATAAATTCCTCTGTCAGTCATAGTTGACTATTGATGCCTCTGTCAGTCATAGTTGACTATAGATGCTTCTGTCAGTCATAGTTGACTATAGTGGCCTCTGTCAGTCATAGTTGACTATAGTAGCCTCTGTCAGTCATAGTTGTCTATAGTAGCCTCTGTCAGTCATTGTTGACTATAGATGCCTCTGTCAGTCATAGTTGACTATAGTGGCCTTGTCAGTCATAGTTGACTATAGATTCCTCTGTCAGTCATAGTTGACTATAGTGGCCTCTGTCAGTCAAAGTTGACTATAGTGGCCTATGTCAGTCATAGTTGACTATAGATGGAACAGTCAGTCATAGTTAACTATAGATGCCTCTGTCAGTCATAGTTGGCTATAGTGGCCTCTGTCAGTCATAGTTGACCATAGATGCCACAGTCAATCATAGTTAACTATAGATGCCTCTGTCAGTCATAGTTGACTATAGTGGCCTCTGTCAGTCAAAGTTGGCTATAGTGGCCTCCGTCAGTCATAGTTGACTATAGATGCCTCTGTCAGTCATAGTTGACTATAGATGGAACAGTCAGTCATAGTTGACTATAGATGCAACAGTCAGTCATAGTTGACTATAGATGCCTCTGTCAGTCATAGTTGCTATAGTGGCCTCTGTCAGTCATAGTTGACTATAGATGCCTCTGTCAGTCATAGTTGACTATAGTGGCCTCTGTCAGTCATAGTTAACTATAGTGACCTCTGTCAGTCATAGTTGACTATAGATGCCTCTGTCAGTCATAGTTGACTATTGATACCTCTGTCAGTCATAGTTGACTATAGATGCTTCTGTCAGTCATAGTTGACTATAGTGGCCTCTGTCAGTCATAGTTGACTATAGATGCCTCTGTCAGTCATAGTTGACTATAGATGCTTCTGTCAGTCATAGTTGACTATAAATTCCTCTGTCAGTCATAGTTGACTATTGATGCCTCTGTCAGTCATAGTTGACTATAGATGCTTCTGTCAGTCATAGTTGACTATAGTGGCCTCTGTCAGTCATAGTTGACTATAGTAGCCTCTGTCAGTCATAGTTGTCTATAGTAGCCTCTGTCAGTCATTGCTGACTATAGATGCCTCTGTCAGTCATAGCTGACTATAGTGGCCTTTGTCAGTCATAGTTGACTATAGATTCCTCTGTCAGTCATAGTTGACTATTGATGCCTCTGTCAGTCATAGTTGACTCTAGTGGCCTCTTTCAGTCATAGTTGACTCTAGTGGCCTCTGTCAGTCATAGTTGTCTATAGTGGCCTCTGTCAGTCATAGTTGACTATAGTGGCCTTTGTCAGTCATAGTTGACTATAGATGCCTATGTCAGTCACAGTTGACTATAGATGCTTCTGTCAGTCATAGTTGACTATAGTGGCCTCTGTCAGTCATAGTTTACTATAGATGTTTCTGTAAGTTATAGTTGACTATAGAAGCTTCCGTCAATCATAGTTGACTTTAGGTGCCTCTGTCAGTCATAGTTGACTATAGATACCTCTGTCAGTCATAGTTGACTATAGATGCTTCTGTCAGTCATAGTTGACTATAGATGCTTCTGTCAGTCATAGTTGACTATAGATGCTTCTGTCAGTCATAGTTGACTATAGTGGCCTCTGTCAGTCATAGTTGACTATAGTAGCCTCTGTCAGTCATAGTTGTCTATAGTAGCCTCTGTCAGTCATTGTTGACTATAGATGCCTCTGTCAGTCATAGCTGACTATAGTCGCCTCTGTCAGTCATAGTTGACTATAGATGCCTCTGTCAGTCATAGTTGATTCTAGTGGCCTCTGTCAGTCATAGTTGACTATAGTGGAATTTGTCAGTCATAGTTGACTATAGATGCCTCTGTCAGTCATAGTTGACTATTGATGTCTCTGTCAGTCATAGTTGACTATAGTGGCCTCTGTCAGTCATAGTTGAATCTAGTGGCCTCTGTCAGTCATAGTTGTCTATAGTGGCCTCTGTCAGTCATAGTTGACTATAGTGGCCTTTGTCAGTCGTAGTTGACTATAGATGCCTATGTCAGTCATAGTTGACTATAGATGCTTCTGTCAGTCATAGTTGACTATAGTGGCCTCTGTCAGTCATAGTTGACTATAGATGTTTCTGTAAGTTATAGTTGACTATAGAAGCTTCCGTCAATCATAGTTGACTATAGGTGCCTCTGTTAGTCGTAGTTGACTATAGATACCTCTGTCAGTCATAGTTGATAATATATGCTTCTGTCAGTCATAGTTGACTATAGATGCTTCTGTCAGTCATAGTTGACTATAGTGGCCTCTGTCAGTCATAGTTGACTATAGATGCTTCTGTCAAGTATAGTTGACAATAGAACCTCCGTCAATCATAGTTGACTATAGATGCCTCTGTCAGTCATAGTTGACTATAGATGCCTCTATCAGTCATAGTTGACTATAGATGCCTCTGTCAGTCATGGTTGACCATTAATGCCACAGTCAGTTATAGTTAACTATAGATGCCTCTGTCAGTCATAGTTGAATATAGTGGCCTCTGTCAGTCATAGTTGACTATAGATGCTTCTGTCAGTCATAGTTGACTATAGTGGCCTCTGTCAGTCATAGTTGACTATAGATGTTTCTGTCAGTTATAATTGACTATAGAAGCTTCCGTCAATCATAGTTGACTATAGGTGCCTCTGTTAGTCGTAGTTGACTATAGATACCTCTGTCAGTCATAGTTGACTATAGATGCTTCTGTCAGTCATAGTTGACTATAGATGCTTCTGTCAGTCATAGTTGACTATAGTGGCCTCTGTCAGTCATAGTTGACTATAGATGCTTCTGTCAAGTATAGTTGACAATAGAACCTCTGTCAATCATAGTTGACTATAGATGCCTCTGTCAGTCATAGTTGACTATAGATGCCTCTATCAGTCATAGTTGACTATAGATGCCTCTGTCAGTCATGGTTGACCATTAATGCCACAGTCAGTTATAGTTAACTATAGATGCCTCTGTCAGTCATAGTTGAATATAGTGGCCTCTGTCAGTCATAGTTGACTATAATGCTTCTGTAAGTCATAGTTGACTATAGTCGCGTCCGTCAATCATAGTTGACTATAGATGCCTCTGTCAGGCATAGTTGACTATAGTGGCCTCTGTCAGTCATAGTTGACTATAGATGCCTCTTTCTGTCATAGTTGACTATAGATGCCTCTGTCAGTCATAGTTGACTATTGATGCCTCTGTCAGTCATATTTGACTATAGATGCTTCTGTAAGTTATAGTTGACTATAGTAGCTTCCGTCAATCATAGTTGACTATAGATGCCTCTGTCAGTCATAGTTTACTATAGATACCTCTGTCAGTCATAGTTGACTATAGATGCTTCTGTCAGTCATAGTTGATTATAGATGCTTCTGTCAGTCATAGTTGACTATAGTGGCCTCTGTCAGTCATAGTTGACTATAGATGCTTCTGTCAGTATAGTTGACAATAGAACCTCCGTCAATCATAGTTGACTATAGTGGCCTCTGTCAGTCATAGTTGACTATAGTATCCACTGTCAGTCATAGTTGACTATAGTAGCCACTGTCAGTCATAGTTGTCTATAATAGCCTCTGTCAGTCATAGTTGACTATAGATGCCTCTGTCAGTCATAGTTGACTATAGTGGCCTCTGTCAGTCATAGTTGACTATAGATGCATCTGTCAGTCACATTGACTATAGATGCCTCTGTTAGTCACAGTTGACTATAGATGCCTTTGTCAGTCATAGTCGACTATAGATGCCTCTGTCAATCATAGTTGACTCTAGTGGTGTTATAGAGTTAGCTAAGGAAGCATAGTGAGAGCAGGTAATTTAGTCGTTACCGCTCTTTGAATGGACGAGAGCAGTATCATAAAGTGGCGACCAGCAGAATAGAGGTATGTAATAGAGTTGAGTTAGATTTTTCAGAATACAAGTTAGGATAACAAGTTGTAGAGAGTGGGTAGTGGACACCCACCGAAGGAGAGAGGTAGAATGATTGGACGACAGGATGAAAGTTTAGTTACATGGAATTTTCCATGCAACAGAAGTGGAAATTAGAAGATGACGCAGTGTCTGTGGGGATGGGGTCCTCAGACATAACAATGTCACCCACCGAACTAAGTAGAGAGGGTCATGAATTGGCCTGGACATAATGGTTGAGGGGATTTTCCATGAATCTCCACTCGCCCAGTTGTTGTGAGAGTGACCAACACACAGGTAGCATGCAGTGACCTCGTGACATTAATAACATATCTCCAAGATGTCCACTCAATTGCAAAAAACAGAACGACTTAGAAAGTGTTTGTTGAAGACCTATGCTCCACTGGGAGCTAAAAGGTAGAAGAAGATGTCCACTCGGGTTGTCCAATTCACAACAACAAGTTGTTATTGTAAGTGACCATCACACGGATACCCTGCACTGAACTCATGGTGTTACTCTGCCAGGTAAATAGCTACCAGGAGAGGTCAGTGTCATGAGGTAATATTATTCCAAATAGGTCATAGAGATTTCGGGGAAACAAGTTATTGTCATCAATCTGGCGGAAAGTTCAGGTGTTGAGTCATAGATAATGAGCAAGCGACAAACTCAGTTGACCATGAGAGTCGCGAGTGGTCCATTTGCGATGATCTTATTGGCCACTACCTTGCAGGTAGAAGAGGGTAGTTGGGTACTTAAAAATCCTGCACAACAATTTTAAGTAATTTCAGTCAGAAGGTTAGAAGTAGAAGCAGTTAGGCTAGCAGTTCAGGATGAAGTAAATAAGTTAAACAAGAAGCAGTTAAGCAGTTTAGAAACAGTTAGAGTCAGAACAGTTAGAAAGTTAAGATTAGAAATGAAGCCAGTAGTTCAAAAGTTAGAATCTCCAAGTGTAGTTCAAGTCAGTTTAGAAGTTATTCTTGATAAATAGTTGATCGAGAATATTATGACTTTAGTTGTGAAGTGATTGTGTTTCCAGTTTGAAGTATTTCAAGAATCTTACATGTCGTAAGTAGACAACTTGAATGATTGACTGATGAATAAGTTGTATGCCATCTATGCACTTGGATTAACTCATATCCACCGGCAGTTGACTCAGAGTTATTCCACATTAAGTAACCCTTAATGTCTATAGTGTTTTCGCCACTAGCGATCATGATTGTAAGGAAAGAATAAATCAATAAACTGATTATCATTATTGTTCAAGAAGACTGTGTCATAAAATTTTCCTGTTGAGTTGGTAAACTAAATTGTATGCGATGTATTGTCAAGATACAGAAACTACAGGTTATAATACAACAAAGAACATCACGACTCTATAACAGTGGCCTCTGTCAGTCATAGTTGACTATAGATGGAACAGTCAGTCATAGTTGACTATAGTGGCCTCTGTCAGTCATAGTTGACTATAGTGGCCACTGTCAGTCATAGTTGACTATAGTGGCCTCTGTCAGTCATAGTTGACTATAGTAGCCTCTGTCAGTCATAGTTGACTATAGTGGCCTCTGTCAGTCATAGTTGTCAATAGATGCCTCTTTCAGTCATAGTTGACTATAGTAGCCTCTGTCAGTCATAGTTGACTATAGTGGCCTCTGTCAGTCATAGTTGACTATAGTGGCCTCTGTCAGTCATTGTTTACTATAGTGGCCTTTGTCAGTCATAGTTGACTATAGTAGCCTCTGTCAGTCATAGTTGACTATAGTGGCCTCTGTCAGTCATAGTTGACTATAGTGGCCTCTGTCAGTCATAGTTGACTATAGTGGCCTCTGTCAGTCATAGTTGACTATAGTAGCCTCTGTCAGTCATAGTTGACTATAGTAGCCTCTGTCAGTCATTGTTGACTATAGTGGCCTCTGTCAGTCATAGTTGACTATAGTAGCCTCTGTCAGTCATAGTAGACTACAGTGGCCTCTGTCAGTCATAGTAGACTACAGTGGCCTCTGTCAGTCATAGTTGTCAATAGATGCCTCTGTCAGTCATAGTTGACTATAGATGCCTCTGTCAGTCATAGTTGACTATAGATGCTTCTGTCAGTCATAGTTGACTATAGATGCCTCTGTCAGTCATAGTTGACTATAGATGCTTCTGTCAGTCATAGTTGACTATAGATGCCTCTGTCAGTCATAGTTGACTATAGATGCTTCTGTCAGTCATAGTTGACTATAGATGCTTCTGTCAGTCATAGTTGACTATAGATGCCTCTGTCAGTCATCGTTGACTGTAGATGCTTCTGTAAGTTATAGTTGACTATAGTAGCCTCTGTCAGTCATAGTTGACTATAGATGCCTCTGTCAGTCATAGTTGACTATAGTAGTCTCTGTCAGTCATAGTTGACTATATTAGTCTCTGTCAGTCATAGTTGACTATGTAGTCTCTGTCAGTCATAGTTGACTATATTAGTCTCTGTCAGTCATATTTGACTATATTAGTCTCTGTCAGTCATAGTTGACGATAGTAGTCTCCATCAGTCATAGTTGACTATAGTAGTCTCTGTCAGTCATAGTTGACCTTAGATGCCTCTGTCAGTCATAGTCGACTATAGTGGCCTCTGTCAGTCATAGTTGACTATAGATGCCTCTATCTGTCATAGTTGACTATAGATGCCTCTGTCAGTCATAGTTGACTATAGTGGCCTCTGTCAGTCAAAGTTGGCTATAGTGGCCTTTGTCAGTCATAGTTGACTATAGATGGAACAGTCAGTCATAGTTAACTATAGATGCCTCTGTCAGTCATAGTTGCTATAGTGGCCTCTGTCAGTCATAGTTGACCATAGATGCCACAGTCAATCATAGTTAACTATAGATGCCTCTGTCAGTCATAGTTGACTATAGTGGCCTCTGTCAGTCAAAGTTGGCTATAGTGGCCTCTGTCAGTCATAGTTGACTATAGATGCCTCTGTCAGTCATAGTTGACTATAGATGGAACAGTCAGTCATAGTTGACAATAGATGCAACAGTCAGTCATAGTTGACTATAGATGCCTCTGTCAGTCATAGTTTGCTATAGTGGCCTCTGTCAGTCATAGTTGACTATAGATGCCTCTGTCAGTCATAGTTGACTATAGTGGCCTCTGTCAGTCATAGTTAACTATAGTGACCTCTGTCAGTCATAGTTGACTATAGATGCCTCTGTCAGTCATAGTTGACTATGATACCTCTGTCAGTCATAGTTGACTATAGATGCTTCTGTAGTCATAGTTGACTATAGTGGCCGCTGTCAGTCATAGTTGACTATAGATGCCTCTGTCAGTCATAGTTGACTATAGATGCTTCTGTCAGTCATAGTTGACTATAATTCCTCTGTCAGTCATAGTTGACTATTGATGCCTCTGTCAGTCATAGTTGACTATAGATGCTTCTGTCAGTCATAGTTGACTATAGTGGCCTCTGTCAGTCATAGTTGACTATAGTAGCCTCTGTCAGTCATAGTTGTCTATAGTAGCCTCTGTCAGTCATGCTGACTATAGATGCCTCTGTCAGTCATAGCTGACTATAGTGGCCTTTGTCAGTCATAGTTGACTATAGATTCCTCTGTCAGTCATAGTTGACTTTAGTGGCCTCTGTCAGTCATAGTTGGCTATAGTGGCATCTGTCAGTCATAGTTGACTATAGATGGAACAGTCAGTCATAGTTAACTATAGATGCCTCTGTCAGTCATAGTTGGCTATAGTGGCCTCTGTCAGTCATAGTTGACTATAGATGCCTCAGTCAATCATAGTTAACTATAGATGCCTCTGTCAGTCATAGTTGACTATAGTGGCCTCTGTCAGTCAAAGTTGGCTATAGTGGCCTCCGTCAGTCATAGTTGACTATAGATGCCTCTGTCAGTCATAGTTGACTATAGATGGAACAGTCAGTCATAGTTGACTATAGATGCAACAGTCAGTCATAGTTGACTATAGATGCCTCTGTCAGTCATAGTTGCTATAGTGGCCTCTGTCAGTCATAGTTGACTATAGATGCCTCTGTCAGTCATAGTTGACTATAGTGGCCTCTGTCAGTCATAGTTGACTATAGTGACCTCTGTCAGTCATAGTTGACTATAGATGCCTCTGTCAGTCATAGTTGACTATTGATACCTCTGTCAGTCATAGTTGACTATAGATGCTTCTGTTAGTCATAGTTGACTATAGTGGCCTCTGTCAGTCATAGTTGACTATAGATGCCTCTGTCAGTCATAGTTGACTATAGATGCTTCTGTCAGTCATAGTTGACTATAAATTCCTCTGTCAGTCATAGTTGACTATAGATGCCTCTGTCAGTCATAGTTGACTATAGATGCTTCTGTCAGTCATAGTTGACTATAGTGGCCTCTGTCAGTCATAGTTGACTATAGTAGCCTCTGTCAGTCATAGTTGACTATAGTAGCCTCTGTCAGTCATAGTTGACTATAGATGCCTCTGTCAGTCATATTGACTATAGTGGCCTTTGTCAGTCATAGTTGACTATAGATTCCTCTGTCAGTCATAGTTGACTATGATGCCTCTGTCAGTCATAGTTGACTATAGTGGCCTCTTTCAGTCATAGTTGACTATAGTGGCCTCTGTCAGTCATAGTTGACTATAGTGGCCTCTGTCAGTCATAGTTGACTATAGTGGCCTTGTCAGTCATAGTTGACTATAGATGCCTATGTCAGTCATAGTTGACTATAGATGCTTCTGTCAGTCATAGTTGACTATAGTGGCCTCTGTCAGTCATAGTTTACTATAGATGTTTCTGTAAGTTATAGTTGACTATAGAAGCTTCGTCAGTCATAGTTGACATAGGTGCCTCTGTCAGTCATAGTTGACTATAGATACCTCTGTCAGTCATAGTTGACTATAGATGCTTCTGTCAGTCATAGTTGACTATAGATGCTTCTGTCAGTCATAGTTGACTATAGATGCTTCTGTCAGTCATAGTTGACTATAGTGGCCTCTGTCAGTCATAGTTGACTATAGTAGCCTCTGTCAGTCATAGTTGTCTATAGTAGCCTCTGTCAGTCATTGTTGACTATAGATGCCTCTGTCAGTCATAGTTGACTATAGTCGCCTCTGTCAGTCATAGTTGACTATAGATGCCTCTGTCAGTCATAGTTGATTATAGTGGCCTCTGTCAGTCATAGTTGACTATAGTGGAATTTGTCAGTCATAGTTGACTATAGATGCCTCTGTCAGTCATAGTTGACTATTGATGCTCTGTCAGTCATAGTTGACTATAGTGGCCTCTGTCAGTCATAGTTGACTATAGTAGCCTCTGTCAGTCATAGTTGTCTATAGTAGCCTCTGTCAGTCATTGCTGACTATAGATGCCTCTGTCAGTCATAGTTGACTATAGTGGCCTTGTCAGTCATAGTTGACTATAGATTCCTCTGTCAGTCATAGTTGACTTTAGTGGCCTCTGTCAGTCAAAGTTGACTATAGTGGCCTATGTCAGTCATAGTTGACTATAGATGGAACAGTCAGTCATAGTTAACTATAGATGCCTCTGTCAGTCATAGTTGGCTATAGTGGCCTCTGTCAGTCATAGTTGACCATAGATGCCACAGTCAATCATAGTTAACTATAGATGCCTCTGTCAGTCATAGTTGACTATAGTGGCCTCTGTCAGTCAAAGTTGGCTATAGTGGCCTCCGTCAGTCATAGTTGACTATAGATGCCTCTGTCAGTCATAGTTGACTATAGATGGAACAGTCAGTCATAGTTGACTATAGATGCAACAGTCAGTCATAGTTGACTATAGATGCCTCTGTCAGTCATAATTGCTATAGTGGCCTCTGTCAGTCATAGTTGACTATAGATGCCTCTGTCAGTCATAGTTGACTATAGTGGCCTCTGTCAGTCATAGTTAACTATAGTGACCTCTGTCAGTCATAGTTGACTATAGATGCCTCTGTCAGTCATAGTTGACTATTGATACCTCTGTCAGTCATAGTTGACTATAGATGCTTCTGTTAGTCATAGTTGACTATAGTGGCCTCTGTCAGTCATAGTTGACTATAGATGCCTCTGTCAGTCATAGTTGACTATAGATGCTTCTGTCAGTCATAGTTGACTATAAATTCCTCTGTCAGTCATAGTTGACTATTGATGCCTCTGTCAGTCATAGTTGACTATAGATGCTTCTGTCAGTCATAGTTGACTATAGTGGCCTCTGTCAGTCATAGTTGACTATAGTGCCTCTGTCAGTCATAGTTTACTATAGTGGCCTCTGTCAGTCATAGTTGACTATAGTAGCCTCTGTCAGTCATAGTTGACTATAGTGGCCTCTGTCAGTCATAGTTGACTATAGTGGCCTCTGTCAGTCATAGTTGACTATAGTGGCCTCTGTCAGTCATAGTTGACTATAGTAGCCTCTGTCAGTCATAGTTGACTATAGTAGCCTCTGTCAGTCATAGTTGACTATAGTGGCCTCTGTCAGTCATAGTTGACTATAGTAGCCTCTGTCAGTCATAGTTGACTACAGTGGCCTCTGTCAGTCATAGTAGACTATAGTGGCCTCTGTCAGTCATAGTTGTCTATAGATGCCTCTGTCAGTCATAGTTGACTATAGATGCCTCTGTCAGTCATAGTTGACTATAGATGCTTCTGTCAGTCATAGTTGACTATAGATGCCTCTGTCAGTCATAGTTTACTATAGATGCTTCTGTCAGTCATAGTTGACTATAGATGCCTCTGTCAGTCATAGTTGACTATAGATGCTTCTGTCAGTCATAGTTGACTATAGATGCTTCTGTCAGTCATAGTTGACTATAGATGCCTCTGTCAGTCATAGTTGACTATAGATGCCTCTGTCAGTCATAGTTGACTATAGTAGTCTCTGTCAGTCATAGTTGACTTAGATGCCTCTGTCAGTCATAGTTGACTATAGATGCTTCTGTCAGTCATAGTTGACTATAGATGCTTCTGTCAGTCATAGTTGACTATAGTAGCCTCTGTCAGTCATAGTTGACTATAGATGCCTCTGTCAGTCATAGTTGACTATAGTAGTCTCTGTCAGTCATAGTTGACTATATTAGTCTCTGTCAGTCATAGTTGACTATTGTAGTCTCTGTCAGTCATAGTTGACTATATTAGCCTCTGTCAGTCATAGTTGACTATATTAGTCTCTGTCAGTCATAGTTGACTATAGTAGTCTCCATCAGTCATAGTTGACTATAGTAGTCTCTGTCAGTCATAGTTGACCTTAGATGCCTCTGTCAGTCATAGTCGACTATAGTGGCCTCTGTCAGTCATAGTTGACTATAGATGCCTCTATCAGTCATAGTTGACTATAGATGCCTCTGTCAGTCATAGTTGACTATAGTGGCCTCTGTCAGTCAAGTTGGCTATAGTGGCCTTTGTCAGTCATAGTTGACTATAGATGGAACAGTCAGTCATAGTTAACTATAGATGCCTCTGTCAGTCATAGTTGGCTATAGTGGCCTCTGTCAGTCATAGTTGACCATAGATGCCACAGTCAATCATAGTTAACTATAGATGCCTCTGTCAGTCATAGTTGACTATAGTGGCCTCTGTCAGTCAAAGTTGGCTATAGTGGCCTCTGTCAGTCATAGTTGACTATAGATGCCTCTGTCAGTCATAGTTGACTATAGATGGAACAGTCAGTCATAGTTGACTATAGATGCAACAGTCAGTCATAGTTGACTATAGATGCCTCTGTCAGTCATAGTTTGCTATAGTGGCCTCTGTCAGTCATAGTTGACTATAGATGCCTCTGTCAGTCATAGTTGACTATAGTGGCCTCTGTCAGTCATAGTTAACTATAGTGACCTCTGTCAGTCATAGTTGACTATAGATGCCTCTGTCAGTCATAGTTGACTATTGATACCTCTGTCAGTCATAGTTGACTATAGATGCTTCTGTTAGTCATAGTTGACTATAGTGGCCTCTGTCAGTCATAGTTGACTATAGATGCCTCTGTCAGTCATAGTTGACTATAGATGCTTCTGTCAGTCATAGTTGACTATAAATTCCTCTGTCAGTCATAGTTGACTATTGATGCCTCTGTCAGTCATAGTTGACTATAGATGCTTCTGTCAGTCATAGTTGACTATAGTGGCCTCTGTCAGTCATAGTTGACTATAGTAGCCTCTGTCAGTCATAGTTGTCTATAGTAGCCTCTGTCAGTCATAGTTGACTATAGAGGCCTCTGTCAGTCATAGTTGACTATAGTGGCCTTTGTCAGTCATAGTTGACTATAGATTCCTCTGTCAGTCATAGTTGACTATAGTGGCCTCTGTCAGTCATAGTTGACTATAGTGGCCTCTGTCAGTCATAGTTGACTATAGATGGAACAGTCAGTCATAGTTGACTATAGATGCCTCTGTCAGTCATAGTTGACTATAGTGGCCTCTGTCAGTCATAGTTGACTATAGATGCCTCTGTCAGTCATAGTTAACTATAGATGCCTCTGTCAGTCATAGTTGACTATAGTGGCCTCTGTCAGTCATAGTTGGCTATAGTGGCCTCTGTCAGTCATAGTTGACTATAGATGCCTCTGTCAGTCATAGTTGACTATAGATGGAACTGTCAGTCATAGTTGACTATAGATGCAACTGTCAGTCATAGTTGACTATAGATGCCTCTGTCAGTCATAGTTGCTATAGTGGCCTCTGTCAGTCATAGTTGACTATAGATGCCTCTGTCAGTCATAGTTGACTATAGTGGCCTCTGTCAGTCATAGTTAACTATAGTGACCTCTGTCAGTCATAGTTGACTATAGATGCCTCTGTCAGTCATAGTTGACTATTGATACCTCTGTCAGTCATAGTTGACTATAGATGCTTCTGTCAGTCATAGTTGACTATAGTGGCCTCTGTCAGTCATAGTTGACTATAGATGCCTGTCAGTCATAGTTGACTATAGATGCTTCTGTCAGTCATAGTTGACTATAAATTCCTCTGTCAGTCATAGTTGACTATTGATGCCTCTGTCAGTCATAGTTGACTATAGATGCTTCTGTCAGTCATAGTTGACTATAGTGGCCTCTGTCAGTCATAGTTGACTATAGTAGCCTCTGTCAGTCATAGTTGACTATAGTAGCCTCTGTCAGTCATAGTTGACTATAGATGCCTCTGTCAGTCATAGTTGACTATAGTGGCCTCTGTCAGTCATAGTTGACTATAGATTCCTCTGTCAGTCATAGTTGACTATAGATGCCTCTGTCAGTCATAGTTGACTATAGTGGCCTCTGTCAGTCATAGTTGACTATAGTGGCCTCTGTCAGTCATAGTTGACTATAGTGGCCTCTGTCAGTCATAGTTGACTATAGTGGCCTCTGTCAGTCATAGTTGACTATAGATGCCTCTGTCAGTCATAGTTGACTATAGATGCTTCTGTCAGTCATAGTTGACTATAGTGGCCTCTGTCAGTCATAGTTGACTATAGATGCTTCTGTCAGTCATAGTTGACTATAGTGGCCTCTGTCAGTCATAGTTGACTATAGATGCCTCTGTCAGTCATAGTTGACTATAGATGCTTCTGTCAGTCATAGTTGACTATAGATTCCTCTGTCAGTCATAGTTGACTATAGATGCCTCTGTCAGTCATAGTTGACTATAGATGCTTCTGTCAGTCATAGTTGACTATAGTGGCCTCTGTCAGTCATAGTTGACTATAGTAGCCTCTGTCAGTCATAGTTGACTATAGTAGCCTCTGTCAGTCATAGTTGACTATAGATGCCTCTGTCAGTCATAGTTGACTATAGTGGCCTCTGTCAGTCATAGTTGACTATAGATCCTCTGTCAGTCATAGTTGACTATAGTGGCCTCTGTCAGTCATAGTTGACTATAGTGGCCTATGTCAGTCATAGTTGACTATAGATGGAACTGTCAGTCATAGTTGACTATAGATGCCTCTGTCAGTCATAGTTGGCTATAGTGGCCTCTGTCAGTCATAGTTGACTATAGATGCCTCTGTCAGTCATAGTTGACTATAGATGCCTCTGTCAGTCATAGTTGACTATAGTGGCCTCTGTCAGTCAAAGTTGGACTATAGTGGCCTCTGTCAGTCATAGTTGACTATAGATGCCTCTGTCAGTCATAGTTGACTATAGATGGAACTGTCAGTCATAGTTGACTATAGATGCAACTGTCAGTCATAGTTGACTATAGATGCCTCTGTCAGTCATAGTTGCTATAGTGGCCTCTGTCAGTCATAGTTGACTATAGATGCCTCTGTCAGTCATAGTTGACTATAGTGGCCTCTGTCAGTCATAGTTGACTATAGTGACCTCTGTCAGTCATAGTTGACTATAGATGCCTCTGTCAGTCATAGTTGACTATAGATACCTCTGTCAGTCATAGTTGACTATAGATGCTTCTGTCAGTCATAGTTGACTATAGTGGCCTCTGTCAGTCATAGTTGACTATAGATGCCTCTGTCAGTCATAGTTGACTATAGATGCTTCTGTCAGTCATAGTTGACTATAAATTCCTCTGTCAGTCATAGTTGACTATAGATGCCTCTGTCAGTCATAGTTGACTATAGATGCTTCTGTCAGTCATAGTTGACTATAGTGGCCTCTGTCAGTCATAGTTGACTATAGTAGCCTCTGTCAGTCATAGTTGACTATAGTAGCCTCTGTCAGTCATAGTTGACTATAGATGCCTCTGTCAGTCATAGTTGACTATAGTGGCCTCTGTCAGTCATAGTTGACTATAGATTCCTCTGTCAGTCATAGTTGACTATTGATGCCTCTGTCAGTCATAGTTGACTATAGTGCCTCTGTCAGTCATAGTTGACTATAGTGGCCTCTGTCAGTCATAGTTGACTATAGTGGCCTCTGTCAGTCATAGTTGACTATAGTGGCCTTTGTCAGTCATAGTTGACTATAGATGCCTCTGTCAGTCATAGTTGACTATAGATGCTTCTGTCAGTCATAGTTGACTATAGTGGCCTCTGTCAGTCATAGTTGACTATAGATGTTTCTGTCAGTCATAGTTGACTATAGAAGCTTCCGTCAGTCATAGTTGACTATAGTGCCTCTGTCAGTCATAGTTGACTATAGATACCTCTGTCAGTCATAGTTGACTATAGATGCTTCTGTCAGTCATAGTTGACTATAGATGCCTCTGTCAGTCATAGTTGACTATAGATGCCTCTGTCAGTCATAGTTGACTATAGTGGCCTCTGTCAGTCATAGTTGACTATAGTAGCCTCTGTCAGTCATAGTTGACTATAGTAGCCTCTGTCAGTCATAGTTGACTATAGATGCCTCTGTCAGTCATAGTTGACTATAGTCGCCTCTGTCAGTCATAGTTGACTATAGATGCCTCTGTCAGTCATAGTTGACTATAGTGGCCTCTGTCAGTCATAGTTGACTATAGTGGAATCTGTCAGTCATAGTTGACTATAGATGCCTCTGTCAGTCATAGTTGACTATATGCTTCTGTCAGTCATAGTTGACTATAGTGGCCTCTGTCAGTCATAGTTGACTATAGTAGCCTCTGTCAGTCATAGTTGACTATAGTAGCCTCTGTCAGTCATAGTTGACTATAGATGCCTCTGTCAGTCATAGTTGACTATAGTGGCCTCTGTCAGTCATAGTTGACTATAGATTCCTCTGTCAGTCATAGTTGACTATAGTGGCCTCTGTCAGTCAAGTTGACTATAGTGGCCTCTGTCAGTCATAGTTGACTATAGATGGAACAGTCAGTCATAGTTGACTATAGATGCCTCTGTCAGTCATAGTTGACTATAGTGGCCTCTGTCAGTCATAGTTGACATAGATGCCACAGTCAGTCATAGTTAACTATAGATGCCTCTGTCAGTCATAGTTGACTATAGTGGCCTCTGTCAGTCAAAGTTGGCTATAGTGGCCTCTGTCAGTCATAGTTGACTATAGATGCCTCTGTCAGTCATAGTTGACTATAGATGGAACAGTCAGTCATAGTTGACTATAGATGCCTCAGTCAGTCATAGTTGACTATAGTGGCCTCTGTCAGTCATAGTTGCTATAGTGGCCTCTGTCAGTCATAGTTGACTATAGATGCCTCTGTCAGTCATAGTTGACTATAGTGGCCTCTGTCAGTCATAGTTAACTATAGTGACCTCTGTCAGTCATAGTTGACTATAGATGCCTCTGTCAGTCATAGTTGACTATTGATACCTCTGTCAGTCATAGTTGACTATAGATGCTTCTGTCAGTCATAGTTGACTATAGTGGCCTCTGTCAGTCATAGTTGACTATAGATGCCTCTGTCAGTCATAGTTGACTATAGATGCTTCTGTCAGTCATAGTTGACTATAAATTCCTCTGTCAGTCATAGTTGACTATAGATGCCTCTGTCAGTCATAGTTGACTATAGATGCTTCTGTCAGTCATAGTTGACTATAGTGGCCTCTGTCAGTCATAGTTGACTATAGTAGCCTCTGTCAGTCATAGTTGACTATAGTAGCCTCTGTCAGTCATAGCGGACTATAGATGCCTCTGTCAGTCATATCTGACTATAGTGGCCTCTGTCAGTCATAGTTGACTATAGATTCCTCTGTCAGTCATAGTTGACTATAGATGCCTCTGTCAGTCATAGTTGACTATAGTGGCCTCTGTCAGTCATAGTTGACTATAGTGGCCTCTGTCAGTCATAGTTGACTATAGTGGCCTCTGTCAGTCATAGTTGACTATAGTGGCCTCTGTCAGTCATAGTTGACTATAGATGCCTCTGTCAGTCATAGTTGACTATAGATGCTTCTGTCAGTCATAGTTGACTATAGTGGCCTCTGTCAGTCATAGTTGACTATAGATGTTTCTGTCAGTCATAGTTGACTATAGAAGCCTCTGTCAGTCATAGTTGACTATAGGTGCCTCTGTCAGTCATAGTTGACTATAGATACCTCTGTCAGTCATAGTTGACTATAGATGCTTCTGTCAGTCATAGTTGACTATAGATGCTTCTGTCAGTCATAGTTGACTATAGATGCTTCTGTCAGTCATAGTTGACTATAGTGGCCTCTGTCAGTCATAGTTGACTATAGTAGCCTCTGTCAGTCATAGTTGACTATAGTAGCCTCTGTCAGTCATAGTTGACTATAGATGCCTCTGTCAGTCATAGTTGACTATAGTGCCTCTGTCAGTCATAGTTGACTATAGATGCCTCTGTCAGTCATAGTTGACTATAGTGGCCTCTGTCAGTCATAGTTGACTATAGTGGCCTTGTCAGTCATAGTTGACTATAGATGCCTCTGTCAGTCATAGTTGACTATAGATGCCTCTGTCAGTCATAGTTGACTATAGTGGCCTCTGTCAGTCATAGTTGACTATAGATGCCTCTGTCAGTCATAGTTGACTATAGTGGCCTCTGTCAGTCATAGTTGACTATAGTGCCTCTGTCAGTCATAGTTGACTATAGTGGCCTCTGTCAGTCATAGTTGACTATAGTGCCTCTGTCAGTCATAGTTGACTATAGTGGCCTTTGTCAGTCATAGTTGACTATAGATGCCTCTGTCAGTCATAGTTGACTATAGATGCTTCTGTCAGTCATAGTTGACTATAGTGGCCTCTGTCAGTCATAGTTGACTATAGATGCCTCTGTCAGTCATAGTTGACTATAGAAGCTTCTGTCAGTCATAGTTGACTTAGGTGCCTCTGTCAGTCATAGTTGACTATAGATGCCTCTGTCAGTCATAGTTGACTATAGTGGCCTCTGTCAGTCAAGTTGGCTATAGTGGCCTCTGTCAGTCATAGTTGACTATAGATGCCTCTGTCAGTCATAGTTGACTATAGATGGAACAGTCAGTCATAGTTGACTATAGATGCAACAGTCAGTCATAGTTGACTATAGATGCCTCTGTCAGTCATAGTTGCTATAGTGGCCTCTGTCAGTCATAGTTGACTATAGATGCCTCTGTCAGTCATAGTTGACTATAGTGGCCTCTGTCAGTCATAGTTAACTATAGTGACCTCTGTCAGTCATAGTTGACTATAGATGCCTCTGTCAGTCATAGTTGACTATTGATACCTCTGTCAGTCATAGTTGACTATAGATGCTTCTGTTAGTCATAGTTGACTATAGTGCCTCTGTCAGTCATAGTTGACTATAGATGCCTCTGTCAGTCATAGTTGACTATAGATGCTTCTGTCAGTCATAGTTGACTATAAATTCCTCTGTCAGTCATAGTTGACTATTGATGCCTCTGTCAGTCATAGTTGACTATAGATGCTTCTGTCAGTCATAGTTGACTATAGTGGCCTCTGTCAGTCATAGTTGACTATAGTGGCCTCTGTCAGTCATTGTTTACTATAGTGGCTTTTGTCAGTCATAGTTGACTATAGTAGCCTCTGTCAGTCATAGTTGACTATAGTGGCCTCTGTCAGTCATAGTTGACTATAGTGCCTCTGTCAGTCATAGTTGACTATAGTGGCCTCTGTCAGTCATAGTTGACTATAGTAGCCTCTGTCAGTCATAGTTGACTATAGTAGCCTCTGTCAGTCATTGTTGACTATAGTGGCCTCTGTCAATCATAGTTGACTATAGTAGCCTCTGTCAGTCATAGTAGACTACAGTGGCCTCTGTCAGTCATAGTAGACTACAGTGGCCTCTGTCAGTCATAGTTGTCAATAGATGCCTCTGTCAGTCATAGTTGACTATAGATGCCTCTGTCAGTCATAGTTGACTATAGATGCTTCTGTCAGTCATAGTTGACTATAGATGCCTCTGTCAGTCATAGTTGACTATAGATGCTTCTGTCAGTCATAGTTGACTATAGATGCCTCTGTCAGTCATAGTTGACTATAGATGCTTCTGTCAGTCATAGTTGACTATAGATGCCTCTGTCAGTCATAGTTGACTATAGATGCTTCTGTCAGTCATAGTTGACTATAAATGCTTCTGTCAGTCATAGTTGACTATAGTAGCCTCTGTCAGTCATAGTTGACTATAGATGCCTCTGTCAGTCATAGTTGACTATAGTAGTCTCTGTCAGTCATAGTTGACTATATTAGTCTCTGTCAGTCATAGTTGACTATTGTAGTCTCTGTCAGTCATAGTTGACTATATTAGTCTCTGTCAGTCATATTTGACTATATTAGTCTCTGTCAGTCATAGTTGACGATAGTAGTCTCCATCAGTCTTAGTTGACTATAGTAGTCTCTGTCAGTCATAGTTGACCTTAGATGCCTCTGTCAGTCATAGTCGACTATAGTGGCCTCTGTCAGTCATAGTTGACTATAGATGCCTCTATCTGTCATAGTTGACTATAGATGCCTCTGTCAGTCATAGTTGACTATAGTGGCCTCTGTCAGTCAAAGTTGGCTATAGTGGCCTTTGTCAGTCATAGTTGACTATAGATGGAACAGTCAGTCATAGTTAACTATAGATGCCTCTGTCAGTCATAGTTGGCTATAGTGGCCTCTGTCAGTCATAGTTGACCATAGATGCCACAGTCAATCATAGTTAACTATAGATGCCTCTGTCAGTCATAGTTGACTATAGTGGCCTCTGTCAGTCAAAGTTGGCTATAGTGGCCTCTGTCAGTCATAGTTGACTATAGATGCCTCTGTCAGTCATAGTTGACTATAGATGGAACAGTCAGTCATAGTTGACAATATATGCAACAGTCAGTCATAGTTGACTATAGATGCCTCTGTCAGTCATAGTTTGCTATAGTGGCCTCTGTCAGTCATAGTTGACTATAGATGCCTCTGTCAGTCATAGTTGACTATAGTGGCCTCTGTCAGTCATAGTTAACTATAGTGACCTCTGTCAGTCATAGTTGACTATAGATGCCTCTGTCTGTCATAGTTGACTATTGATACCTCTGTCAGTCATAGTTGACTATAGATGCTTCTGTTAGTCATAGTTGACTATAGTGGCCGCTGTCAGTCATAGTTGACTATAGATGCCTCTGTCAGTCATAGTTGACTATAGATGCTTCTGTCAGTCATAGTTGACTATAAATTCCTCTGTCAGTCATAGTTGACTATTGATGCCTCTGTCAGTCATAGTTGACTATAGATGCTTCTGTCAGTCATAGTTGACTATAGTGGCCTCTGTCAGTCATAGTTGACTATAGTAGCCTCTGTCAGTCATAGTTGTCTATAGTAGCCTCTGTCAGTCATTGCTGACTATAGATGCCTCTGTCAGTCATAGCTGACTATAGTGGCCTTTGTCAGTCATAGTTGACTATAGATTCCTCTGTCAGTCATAGTTGACTTTAGTGGCCTCTGTCAGTCAAAGTTGGCTATAGTGGCCTATGTCAGTCATAGTTGACTATAGATGGAACAGTCAGTCATAGTTAACTATAGATGCCTCTGTCAGTCATAGTTGGCTATAGTGGCCTCTGTCAGTCATAGTTGACCATAGATGCCACAGTCAATCATAGTTAACTATAGATGCCTCTGTCAGTCATAGTTGACTATAGTGGCCTCTGTCAGTCAAAGTTGGCTATAGTGGCCTCCGTCAGTCATAGTTGACTATAGATGCCTCTGTCAGTCATAGTTGACTATAGATGGAACAGTCAGTCATAGTTGACTATAGATGCAACAGTCAGTCATAGTTGACTATAGATGCCTCTGTCAGTCATAAATTGCTATAGTGGCCTCTGTCAGTCATAGTTGACTATAGATGCCTCTGTCAGTCATAGTTGACTATAGTGGCCTCTGTCAGTCATAGTTAACTATAGTGACCTCTGTCAGTCATAGTTGACTATAGATGCCTCTGTCAGTCATAGTTGACTATTGATACCTCTGTCAGTCATAGTTGACTATAGATACTTCTGTTAGTCATAGTTGACTATAGTGGCCTCTGTCAGTCATAGTTGACTATAGATGCCTCTGTCAGTCATAGTTGACTATAGATGCTTCTGTCAGTCATAGTTGACTATAAATTCCTCTGTCAGTCATAGTTGACTATTGATGCCTCTGTCAGTCATAGTTGACTATAGATGCTTCTGTCAGTCATAGTTGACTATAGTGGCCTCTGTCAGTCATAGTTGACTATAGTAGCCTCTGTCAGTCATAGTTGTCTATAGTAGCCTCTGTCAGTCATTGCGGACTATAGATGCCTCTGTCAGTCATATCTGACTATAGTGGCCTTTGTCAGTCATAGTTGACTATAGATTCCTCTGTCAGTCATAGTTGACTATTGATGCCTCTGTCAGTCATAGTTGACTATAGTGGCCTCTTTCAGTCATAGTTGACTATAGTGGCCTCTGTCAGTCATAGTTGTCTATAGTGGCCTCTGTCAGTCATAGTTGACTATAGTGGCCTCTGTCAGTCATAGTTGACTATAGATGCCTATGTCAGTCACAGTTGACTATAGATGCTTCTGTCAGTCATAGTTGACTATAGTGGCCTCTGTCAGTCATAGTTGACTATAGATGCTTCTGTTAGTCATAGTTGACTATAGTGGCCGCTGTCAGTCATAGTTGACTATAGATGCCTCTGTCAGTCATAGTTGACTATAGATGCTTCTGTCAGTCATAGTTGACTATAAATTCCTCTGTCAGTCATAGTTGACTATTGATGCCTCTGTCAGTCATAGTTGACTATAGATGCTTCTGTCAGTCATAGTTGACTATAGTGGCCTCTGTCAGTCATAGTTGACTATAGTAGCCTCTGTCAGTCATAGTTGTCTATAGTAGCCTCTGTCAGTCATAGTTGACTATAGATGCTTCTGTCAGTCATAGTTGACTATAAATGCTTCTGTCAGTCATAGTTGACTATAGTAGCCTCTGTCAGTCATAGTTGACTATAGATGCCTCTGTCAGTCATAGTTGACTATAGTAGTCTCTGTCAGTCATAGTTGACTATATTAGTCTCTGTCAGTCATAGTTGACTATTGTAGTCTCTGTCAGTCATAGTTGACTATATTAGTCTCTGTCAGTCATATTTGACTATATTAGTCTCTGTCAGTCATAGTTGACGATAGTAGTCTCCATCAGTCATAGTTGACTATAGTAGTCTCTGTCAGTCATAGTTGACCTTAGATGCCTCTGTCAGTCATAGTCGACTATAGTGGCCTCTGTCAGTCATAGTTGACTATAGATGCCTCTATCTGTCATAGTTGACTATAGATGCCTCTGTCAGTCATAGTTGACTATAGTGGCCTCTGTCAGTCAAAGTTGGCTATAGTGGCCTTTGTCAGTCATAGTTGACTATAGATGGAACAGTCAGTCATAGTTAACTATAGATGCCTCTGTCAGTCATAGTTGGCTATAGTGGCCTCTGTCAGTCATAGTTGACCATAGATGCCACAGTCAATCATAGTTAACTATAGATGCCTCTGTCAGTCATAGTTGACTATAGTGGCCTCTGTCAGTCAAAGTTGGCTATAGTGGCCTCTGTCAGTCATAGTTGACTATAGATGCCTCTTTCAGTCATAGTTGACTATAGATGGAACAGTCAGTCATAGTTGACAATATATGCAACAGTCAGTCATAGTTGACTATAGATGCCTCTGTCAGTCATAGTTTGCTATAGTGGCCTCTGTCAGTCATAGTTGACTATAGATGCCTCTGTCAGTCATAGTTGACTATAGTGGCCTCTGTCAGTCATAGTTAACTATAGTGACCTCTGTCAGTCATAGTTGACTATAGATGCCTCTGTCTGTCATAGTTGACTATTGATACCTCTGTCAGTCATAGTTGACTATAGATGCTTCTGTTAGTCATAGTTGACTATAGTGGCCGCTGTCAGTCATAGTTGACTATAGATGCCTCTGTCAGTCATAGTTGACTATAGATGCTTCTGTCAGTCATAGTTGACTATAAATTCCTCTGTCAGTCATAGTTGACTATTGATGCCTCTGTCAGTCATAGTTGACTATAGATGCTTCTGTCAGTCATAGTTGACTATAGTGGCCTCTGTCAGTCATAGTTGACTATAGTAGCCTCTGTCAGTCATAGTTGTCTATAGTAGCCTCTGTCAGTCATTGCTGACTATAGATGCCTCTGTCAGTCATAGCTGACTATAGTGGCCTTTGTCAGTCATAGTTGACTATAGATTCCTCTGTCAGTCATAGTTGACTTTAGTGGCCTCTGTCAGTCAAAGTTGGCTATAGTGGCATATGTCAGTCATAGTTGACTATAGATGGAACAGTCAGTCATAGTTAACTATAGATGCCTCTGTCAGTCATAGTTGGCTATAGTGGCCTCTGTCAGTCATAGTTGACCATAGATGCCACAGTCAATCATAGTTAACTATAGATGCCTCTGTCAGTCATAGTTGACTATAGTGGCCTCTGTCAGTCAAAGTTGGCTATAGTGGCCTCCGTCAGTCATAGTTGACTATAGATGCCTCTGTCAGTCATAGTTGACTATAGATGGAACAGTCAGTCATAGTTGACTATAGATGCAACAGTCAGTCATAGTTGACTATAGATGCCTCTGTCAGTCATAAATTGCTATAGTGGCCTCTGTCAGTCATAGTTGACTATAGATGCCTCTGTCAGTAATAGTTGACTATAGTGGCCTCTGTCAGTCATAGTTAACTATAGTGACCTCTGTCAGTCATAGTTGACTATAGATGCCTCTGTCAGTCATAGTTGACTATTGATACCTCTGTCAGTCATAGTTGACTATAGATACTTCTGTTAGTCATAGTTGACTATAGTGGCCTCTGTCAGTCATAGTTGACTATAGATGCCTCTGTCAGTCATAGTTGACTATAGATGCTTCTGTCTGTCATAGTTGACTATAAATTCCTCTGTCAGTCATAGTTGACTATTGATGCCTCTGTCAGTCATAGTTGACTATAGATGCTTCTGTCAGTCATAGTTGACTATAGTGGCCTCTGTCAGTCATAGTTGACTATAGTAGCCTCTGTCAGTCATAGTTGTCTATAGTAGCCTCTGTCAGTCATTGCGGACTATAGATGCCTCTGTCAGTCATATCTGACTATAGTGGCCTTTGTCAGTCATAGTTGACTATAGATTCCTCTGTCAGTCATAGTTGACTATTGATGCCTCTGTCAGTCATAGTTGACTCTAGTGGCCTCTTTCAGTCATAGTTGACTCTAGTGGCCTCTGTCAGTCATAGTTGTCTATAGTGGCCTCTGTCAGTCATAGTTGACTATAGTGGCCTTTGTCAGTCATAGTTGACTATAGATGCCTATGTCAGTCACAGTTGACTATAGATGCTTCTGTCAGTCATAGTTGACTATAGTGGCCTCTGTCAGTCATAGTTGACTATAGATGCTTCTGTTAGTCATAGTTGACTATAGTGGCCGCTGTCAGTCATAGTTGACTATAGATGCCTCTGTCAGTCATAGTTGACTATAGATGCTTCTGTCAGTCATAGTTGACTATAAATTCCTCTGTCAGTCATAGTTGACTATTGATGCCTCTGTCAGTCATAGTTGACTATAGATGCTTCTGTCAGTCATAGTTGACTATAGTGGCCTCTGTCAGTCATAGTTGACTATAGTAGCCTCTGTCAGTCATAGTTGTCTATAGTAGCCTCTGTCAGTCATTGCTGACTATAGATGCCTCTGTCAGTCATAGCTGACTATAGTGGCCTTTGTCAGTCATAGTTGACTATAGATTCCTCTGTCAGTCATAGTTGACTTTAGTGGCCTCTGTCAGTCAAAGTTGCCTATAGTGGCCTATGTCAGTCATAGTTGACTATAGATGGAACAGTCAGTCATAGTTAACTATAGATGCCTCTGTCAGTCATAGTTGGCTATAGTGGCCTCTGTCAGTCATAGTTGACCATAGATGCCACAGTCAATCATAGTTAACTATAGATGCCTCTGTCAGTCATAGTTGACTATAGTGGCCTCTGTCAGTCAAAGTTGGCTATAGTGGCCTCCGTCAGTCATAGTTGACTATAGATGCCTCTGTTAGTCATAGTTGACTATAGATGGAACAGTCAGTCATAGTTGACTATAGATGCAACAGTCAGTCATAGTTGACTATAGATGCCTCTGTCAGTCATAAATTGCTATAGTGGCCTCTGTCAGTCATAGTTGACTATAGATGCCTCTGTCAGTCATAGTTGACTATAGATGCCTCTGTCAGTCATAGTTGACTATTGATACCTCTGTCAGTCATAGTTGACTATAGATGCTTCTGTTAGTCATAGTTGACTATAGTGGCCTCTGTCAGTCATAGTTGACTATAGATGCCTCTGTCAGTCATAGTTGACTATAGATGCTTCTGTCAGTCATAGTTGACTATAAATCCTCTGTCAGTCATAGTTGACTATTGATGCCTCTGTCAGTCATAGTTGACTATAGATGCTTCTGTCAGTCATAGTTGACTATAGTGGCCTCTGTCAGTCATAGTTGACTATAGTAGCCTCTGTCAGTCATAGTTGTCTATAGTAGCCTCTGTCAGTCATTGCGGACTATAGATGCCTCTGTCAGTCATATCTGACTATAGTGGCCTTTGTCAGTCATAGTTGACTATAGATTCCTCTGTCAGTCATAGTTGACTATTGATGCCTCTGTCAGTCATAGTTGACTCTAGTGGCCTCTTTCAGTCATAGTTGACTCTAGTGGCCTCTGTCAGTCATAGTTGTCTATAGTGGCCTCTGTCAGTCATAGTTGACTATAGTGGCCTTTGTCAGTCATAGTTGACTATAGATGCCTATGTCAGTCACAGTTGACTATAGATGCTTCTGTCAGTCATAGTTGACTATAGTGGCCTCTGTCAGTCATAGTTTACTATAGATGTTTCTGTAAGTTATAGTTGACTATAGAAGCTTCCGTCAATCATAGTTGACTTTAGGTGCCTCTGTCAGTCATAGTTGACTATAGATACCTCTGTCAGTCATAGTTGACTATAGATGCTTCTGTCAGTCATAGTTGACTATAGATGCTTCTGTCAGTCATAGTTGACTATAGATGCTTCTGTCAGTCATAGTTGACTATAGTGGCCTCTGTCAGTCATAGTTGACTATAGTAGCCTCTGTCAGTCATAGTTGTCTATAGTAGCCTCTGTCAGTCATTGTTGACTATAGATGCCTCTGTCAGTCATAGCTGACTATAGTCGCCTCTGTCAGTCATAGTTGACTATAGATGCCTCTGTCAGTCATAGTTGATTCTAGTGGCCTCTGTCAGTCATAGTTGACTATAGTGGAATTTGTCAGTCATAGTTGACTATAGATGCCTCTGTCAGTCATAGTTGACTATTGATGCTTCTGTCAGTCATAGTTGACTATAGTGGCCTCTGTCAGTCATAGTTGACTATAGTAGCCTCTGTCAGTCATAGTTGTCTATAGTAGCCTCTGTCAGTCATTGCTGACTATAGATGCCTCTGTCAGTCATAGCTGACTATAGTGGCCTTTGTCAGTCATAGTTGACTATAGATTCCTCTGTCAGTCATAGTTGACTTTAGTGGCCTCTGTCAGTCAAAGTTGGCTATAGTGGCCTATGTCAGTCATAGTTGACTATAGATGGAACAGTCAGTCATAGTTAACTATAGATGCCTCTGTCAGTCATAGTTGGCTATAGTGGTCTCTGTCAGTCATAGTTGACCATAGATGCCACAGTCAATCATAGTTAACTATAGATGCCTCTGTCAGTCATAGTTGACTATAGTGGCCTCTGTCAGTCAAAGTTGGCTATAGTGGCCTCCGTCAGTCATAGTTGACTATAGATGCCTCTGTCAGTCATAGTTGACTATAGATGGAACAGTAAGTCATAGTTGACAATAGATGCAACAGTCAGTCATAGTTGACTATAGATGCCTCTGTCAGTCATAAATTGCTATAGTGGCCTCTGTCAGTCATAGTTGACTATAGATGCCTCTGTCAGTCATAGTTGACTATAGTGGCCTCTGTCAGTCATAGTTAACTATAGTGACCTCTGTCAGTCATAGTTGACTATAGATGCCTCTGTCAGTCATAGTTGACTATTGATACCTCTGTCAGTCATAGTTGACTATAGATGCTTCTGTTAGTCATAGTTGACTATAGTGGCCTCTGTCAGTCATAGTTGACTATAGATGCCTCTGTCAGTCATAGTTGACTATTGATGCCTCTGTCAGTCATATTTGACTATAGATGCTTCTGTAAGTTATAGTTGACTATAGTAGCTTCCGTCAATCATAGTTGACTATAGATGCCTCTGTCAGTCATAGTTTACTATAGATACCTCTGTCAGTCATAGTTGACTATAGATGCTTCTGTCAGTCATAGTTGATTATAGATGCTTCTGTCAGTCATAGTTGACTATAGTGGCCTCTGTCAGTCATAGTTGACTATAGATGCTTCTGTCAGGTATAGTTGACAATAGAACCTCCGTCAATCATAGTTGACTATAGTGGCCTCTGTCAGTCATAGTTGACTATAGTAGCCACTGTCAGTCATAGTTGACTATAGTAGCCACTGTCAGTCATAGTTGTCTATAATAGCCTCTGTCAGTCATAGTTGACTATAGATGCCTCTGTCAGTCATAGTTGACTATAGTGGCCTCTGTCAGTCATAGTTGACTATAGATGCATCTGTCAGTCACATTGACTATAGATGCCTCTGTTAGTCACAGTTGACTATAGATGCCTTTGTCAGTCATAGTCGACTATAGATGCCTCTGTCAATCATAGTTGACTCTAGTGGTGTTATAGAGTTAGCTAAGGAAGCATAGTGAGAGCAGGTAATTTAGTCGTTACCGCTCTTTGAATGGACGAGAGCAGTATCATATAGTGGCGACCAGCAGAATAGAGGTATGTAATAGAGTTGAGTTAGATTTTTCAGAATACAAGTTAGGATAACAAGTTGTAGAGAGTGGGTAGTGGACACCCACCGAAGGAGAGAGGTAGAATGATTGGACGACAGGATGAAAGTTTAGTTACATGGAATTTTCCATGCAACAGAAGTGGAAATTAGAAGATGACGCAGTGTCTGTGGGGATGGGGTCCTCAGACATAACAATGTCACCCACCGAACTAAGTAGAGAGGGTCATGAATTGGCCTGGACATAATGGTTGAGGGGATTTTCCATGAATCTCCACTCGCCCAGTTGTTGTGAGAGTGACCAACACACAGGTAGCATGCAGTGACCTCGTGACATTAATAACATATCTCCAAGATGTCCACTCAATTGCAAAAAACAGAACGACTTAGAAAGTGTTTGTTGAAGACCTATGCTCCACTGGGAGCTAAAAGGTAGAAGAAGATGTCCACTCGGGTTGTCCAATTCACAACAACAAGTTGTTATTGTAAGTGACCATCACACGGATACCCTGCACTGAACTCATGGTGTTACTCTGCCAGGTAAATAGCTACCAGGAGAGGTCAGTGTCATGAGGTAATATTATTCCAAATAGGTCATAGAGATTTCGGGGAAACAAGTTATTGTCATCAATCTGGCGGAAAGTTCAGGTGTTGAGTCATAGATAATGAGCAAGCGACAAACTCAGTTGACCATGAGAGTCGCGAGTGGTCCATTTGCGATGATCTTATTGGCGACTACCTTGCAGGTAGAAGAGGGTAGTTGGGTACTTAAAAATCCTGCACAACAATTTTAAGTAATTTCAGTCAGAAGGTTAGAAGTAGAAGCAGTTAGGCTAGCAGTTCAGGATGAAGTAAATAAGTTAAACAAGAAGCAGTTAAGCAGTTTAGAAACAGTTAGAGTCAGAACAGTTAGAAAGTTAAGATTAGAAATGAAGCCAGTAGTTCAAAAGTTAGAATCTCCAAGTGTAGTTCAAGTCAGTTTAGAAGTTATTCTTGATAAATAGTTGATCGAGAATATTATGACTTTAGTTGTGAAGTGATTGTGTTTCCAGTTTGAAGTATTTCAAGAATCTTACATGTCGTAAGTAGACAACTTGAATGATTGACTGATGAATAAGTTGTATGCCATCTATGCACTTGGATTAACTCATATCCACCGGCAGTTGACTCAGAGTTATTCCACATTAAGTAACCCTTAATGTCTATAGTGTTTTCGCCACTAGCGATCATGATTGTAAGGAAAGAATAAATCAATAAACTGATTATCATTATTGTTCAAGAAGACTGTGTCATAAAATTTACCTGTTGAGTTGGTAAACTAAATTGTATGCGATGTATTGTCAAGATACAGAAACTACAGGTTATAATACAACAAAGAACATCACGACTCTATAACAGTGGCCTATGTCAGTCATAGTTGACTATAGATGGAACAGTCAGTCATAGTTGACTATAGTGGCCTCTGTCAGTCATAGTTGACTATAGTGGCCACTGTCAGTCATAGTTGACTATAGTGGCCTCTGTCAGTCATAGTTGACTATAGTAGCCTCTGTCAGTCATAGTTGACTATAGTGGCCTCTGTCAGTCATAGTTGTCAATAGATGCCTCTTTCAGTCATAGTTGACTATAGTAGCCTCTGTCAGTCATAGTTGACTATAGTGGCCTCTGTCAGTCATAGTTGACTATAGTGGCCTCTGTAAGTTATAGTTGACTATAGTAGCTTCCGTCAATCATAGTTGACTATAGATGCCTCTGTCAGTCATAGTTGACTATAGTGGCCTCTGTCAGTCATAGTTGACTATAGTGGCCTCTGTCAGTCATAGTTGACTATAGTGGCCTCTGTCAGTCATAGTTGACTATAGATGGAACAGTCAGTCATAGTTGACAATAGATGCAACAGTCAGTCATAGTTGACTATAGATGCCTCTGTCAGTCATAAATTGCTATAGTGGCCTCTGTCAGTCATAGTTGACTATAGATGCCTCTGTCAGTCATAGTTGACTATAGATGTTTCTGTAAGTTATAGTTGACTATAGAAGCTTCCGTCAATCATAGTTGACTTTAGGTGCCTCTGTCAGTCATAGTTGACTATAGATACCTCTGTCAGTCATAGTTGACTATAGATGCTTCTGTCAGTCATAGTTGACTATAGATGCTTCTGTCAGTCATAGTTGACTATAGATGCTTCTGTCAGTCATAGTTGACTATAGTGGCCTCTGTCAGTCATAGCTGACTATAGTCGCCTCTGTCAGTCATAGTTGACTATAGATGCCTCTGTCAGTCATAGTTGATTCTAGTGGCCTCTGTCAGTCATAGTTGACTATAGTGGAATTTGTCAGTCATAGTTGACTATAGATGCCTCTGTCAGTCATAGTTGCCTATTGATGTCTCTGTCAGTCATAGTTGACTATAGTGGCCTCTGTCAGTCATAGTTGACTATAGATGCCTCTGTCAGTCATAGTTGATTCTAGTGGCCTCTGTCAGTCATAGTTGACTATAGTGGAATTTGTCAGTCATAGTTGACTATAGATGCCTCTGTCAGTCATAGTTGACTATTGATGTCTCTGTCAGTCATAGTTGACTATAGTGGCCTCTGTCAGTCATAGTTGACTCTAGTGGCCTCTGTCAGTCATAGTTGTCTATAGTGGCCTCTGTCAGTCATAGTTGACTATAGTGGCCTTTGTCAGTCGTAGTTGACTATAGATGCCTATGTCAGTCATATTTGACTATAGATGCTTCTGTCAGTCATAGTTGACTATTGTGGCCTCTGTCAGTCATAGTTGACTATAGATGTTTCTGTAAGTTATAGTTGACTATAGAAGCTTCCGTCAATCATAGTTGACTATAGGTGCCTCTGTTAGTCGTAGTTGACTATAAATACCTCTGTCAGTCATAGTTGACTATAGATGCTTCTGTCAGTCATAGTTGACTATAGATGCTTCTGTCAGTCATAGTTGACTATAGTGGCCTCTGTCAGTCATAGTTGACTATAGATGCTTCTGTCAAGTATAGTTGACAATAGAACCTCCGTCAATCATAGTTGACTATAGATGCCTCTGTCAGTCATAGTTGACTATAGATGCCTCTATCAGTCATAGTTGACTATAGATGCCTCTGTCAGTCATGGTTGACCATTAATGCCACAGTCAGTTATAGTTAACTATAGATGCCTCTGTCAGTCATAGTTGAATATAGTGGCCTCTGTCAGTCATAGTTGACTATAGATGCTTCTGTAAGTTATAGTTGACTATAGTCGCGTCCGTCAATCATAGTTGACTATAGATGCCTCTGTCAGGCATAGTTGACTATAGTGGCCTCTGTCAGTCATAGTTGACTATATATGCCTCTATCTGTCATAGTTGACTATAGATGCCTCTGTCAGTCATAGTTGACTATTGATGCCTCTGTCAGTCATATTTGACTATAGATGCTTCTGTAAGTTATAGTTGACTATAGTAGCTTCCGTCAATCATAGTTGACTATAGATGCCTCTGTCAGTCATAGTTTACTATAGATACCTCTGTCAGTCATAGTTGACTATAGATGCTTCTGTCAGTCATAGTTGATTATAGATGCTTCTGTCAGTCATAGTTGACTATAGTGGCCTCTGTCAGTCATAGTTGACTATAGATGCTTCTGTCAGGTATAGTTGACAATAGAACCTCCGTCAATCATAGTTGACTATAGTGGCCTCTGTCAGTCATAGTTGACTATAGTCTGTCAGTCATAGTTGACTATAGTAGCCACTGTCAGTCATAGTTGACTATAGTAGCCACTGTCAGTCATAGTTGTCTATAATAGCCTCTGTCAGTCATAGTTGACTATAGATGCCTCTGTCAGTCATAGTTGACTATAGTGGCCTCTGTCAGTCATAGTTGACTATAGATGCATCTGTCAGTCACATTGACTATAGATGCCTCTGTTAGTCACAGTTGACTATAGATGCCTTTGTCAGTCATAGTCGACTATAGATGCCTCTGTCAATCATAGTTGACTCTAGTGGTGTTATAGAGTTAGCTAAGGAAGCATAGTGAGAGCAGGTAATTTAGTCGTTACCGCTCTTTGAATGGACGAGAGCAGTATCATATAGTGGCGACCAGCAGAATAGAGGTATGTAATAGAGTTGAGTTAGATTTTTCAGAATACAAGTTAGGATAACAAGTTGTAGAGAGTGGGTAGTGGACACCCACCGAAGGAGAGAGGTAGAATGATTGGACGACAGGATGAAAGTTTAGTTACATGGAATTTTCCATGCAACAGAAGTGGAAATTAGAAGATGACGCAGTGTCTGTGGGGATGGGGTCCTCAGACATAACAATGTCACCCACCGAACTAAGTAGAGAGGGTCATGAATTGGCCTGGACATAATGGTTGAGGGGATTTTCCATGAATCTCCACTCGCCCAGTTGTTGTGAGAGTGACCAACACACAGGTAGCATGCAGTGACCTCGTGACATTAATAACATATCTCCAAGATGTCCACTCAATTGCAAAAAACAGAACGACTTAGAAAGTGTTTGTTGAAGACCTATGCTCCACTGGGAGCTAAAAGGTAGAAGAAGATGTCCACTCGGGTTGTCCAATTCACAACAACAAGTTGTTATTGTAAGTGACCATCACACGGATACCCTGCACTGAACTCATGGTGTTACTCTGCCAGGTAAATAGCTACCAGGAGAGGTCAGTGTCATGAGGTAATATTATTCCAAATAGGTCATAGAGATTTCGGGGAAACAAGTTATTGTCATCAATCTGGCGGAAAGTTCAGGTGTTGAGTCATAGATAATGAGCAAGCGACAAACTCAGTTGACCATGAGAGTCGCGAGTGGTCCATTTGCGATGATCTTATTGGCGACTACCTTGCAGGTAGAAGAGGGTAGTTGGGTACTTAAAAATCCTGCACAACAATTTTAAGTAATTTCAGTCAGAAGGTTAGAAGTAGAAGCAGTTAGGCTAGCAGTTCAGGATGAAGTAAATAAGTTAAACAAGAAGCAGTTAAGCAGTTTAGAAACAGTTAGAGTCAGAACAGTTAGAAAGTTAAGATTAGAAATGAAGCCAGTAGTTCAAAAGTTAGAATCTCCAAGTGTAGTTCAAGTCAGTTTAGAAGTTATTCTTGATAAATAGTTGATCGAGAATATTATGACTTTAGTTGTGAAGTGATTGTGTTTCCAGTTTGAAGTATTTCAAGAATCTTACATGTCGTAAGTAGACAACTTGAATGATTGACTGATGAATAAGTTGTATGCCATCTATGCACTTGGATTAACTCATATCCACCGGCAGTTGACTCAGAGTTATTCCACATTAAGTAACCCTTAATGTCTATAGTGTTTTCGCCACTAGCGATCATGATTGTAAGGAAAGAATAAATCAATAAACTGATTATCATTATTGTTCAAGAAGACTGTGTCATAAAATTTACCTGTTGAGTTGGTAAACTAAATTGTATGCGATGTATTGTCAAGATACAGAAACTACAGGTTATAATACAACAAAGAACATCACGACTCTATAACAGTGGCCTATGTCAGTCATAGTTGACTATAGATGGAACAGTCAGTCATAGTTGACTATAGTGGCCTCTGTCAGTCATAGTTGACTATAGTGGCCACTGTCAGTCATAGTTGACTATAGTGGCCTCTGTCAGTCATAGTTGACTATAGTAGCCTCTGTCAGTCATAGTTGACTATAGTGGCCTCTGTCAGTCATAGTTGTCAATAGATGCCTCTTTCAGTCATAGTTGACTATAGTAGCCTCTGTCAGTCATAGTTGACTATAGTGGCCTCTGTCAGTCATAGTTGACTATAGTGGCCTCTGTCAGTCATTGTTTACTATAGTGGCCTTTGTCAGTCATAGTTGACTATAGTAGCCTCTGTCAGTCATAGTTGACTATAGTGGCCTCTGTCAGTCATAGTTGACTATAGTGGCCTCTGTCAGTCATAGTTGACTATAGTGGCCTCTGTCAGTCATAGTTGACTATAGATGGAACAGTCAGTCATAGTTGACAATAGATGCAACAGTCAGTCATAGTTGACTATAGATGCCTCTGTCAGTCATAAATTGCTATAGTGGCCTCTGTCAGTCATAGTTGACTATAGATGCCTCTGTCAGTCATAGTTGACTATAGTGGCCTCTGTCAGTCATAGTTAACTATAGTGACCTCTGTCAGTCATAGTTGACTATAGATGCCTCTGTCAGTCATAGTTGACTATTGATACCTCTGTCAGTCATAGTTGACTATAGATGCTTCTGTTAGTCATAGTTGACTATAGTGGCCTCTGTCAGTCATAGTTGACTATAGATGCCTCTGTCAGTCATAGTTGACTATAGATGCTTCTGTCAGTCATAGTTGACTATAAATTCCTCTGTCAGTCATAGTTGACTATTGATGCCTCTGTCAGTCATAGTTGACTATAGATGCTTCTGTCAGTCATAGTTGACTATAGTGGCCTCTGTCAGTCATAGTTGACTATAGTAGCCTCTGTCAGTCATTGTTGTCTATAGTAGCCTCTGTCAGTCATTGCGGACTATAGATGCCTCTGTCAGTCATATCTGACTATAGTGGCCTTTGTCAGTCATAGTTGACTATAGATTCCTCTGTCAGTCATAGTTGACTATTGATGCCTCTGTCAGTCATAGTTGACTCTAGTGGCCTCTTTCAGTCATAGTTGACTCTAGTGGCCTCTGTCAGTCATAGTTGTCTATAGTGGCCTCTGTCAGTCATAGATGACTATAGTGGCCTTTGTCAGTCATAGTTGACTATAGATGCCTATGTCAGTCACAGTTGACTATAGATGCTTCTGTCAGTCATTGTTGACTATAGTGGCCTCTGTCAGTCATAGTTTACTATAGATGTTTCTGTAAGTTATAGTTGACTATAAAAGCTTCCGTCAATCATAGTTGACTTTAGGTGCCTCTGTCAGTCATATTTGACTATAGATACCTCTGTCAGTCATAGTTGACTATAGATGCTTCTGTCAGTCATAGTTGACTATAGATGCTTCTGTCAGTCATAGTTGACTATAGATGCTTCTGTCAGTCATAGTTGACTATAGTGGCCTCTGTCAGTCATAGCTGACTATAGTCGCCTCTGTCAGTCATAGTTGACTATAGATGCCTCTGTCAGTCATAGTTGATTCTAGTGGCCTCTGTCAGTCATAGTTGACTATAGTGGAATTTGTCAGTCATAGTTGACTATAGATGCCTCTGTCAGTCATAGTTGCCTATTGATGTCTCTGTCAGTCATAGTTGACTATAGTGGCCTCTGTCAGTCATAGTTGACTATAGATGCCTCTGTCAGTCATAGTTGATTCTAGTGGCCTCTGTCAGTCATAGTTGACTATAGTGGAATTTGTCAGTCATAGTTGACTATAGATGCCTCTGTCAGTCATAGTTGACTATTGATGTCTCTGTCAGTCATAGTTGACTATAGTGGCCTCTGTCAGTCATAGTTGACTCTAGTGGCCTCTGTCAGTCATAGTTGTCTATAGTGGCCTCTGTCAGTCATAGTTGACTATAGTGGCCTTTGTCAGTCGTAGTTGACTATAGATGCCTATGTCAGTCATATTTGACTATAGATGCTTCTGTCAGTCATAGTTGACTATTGTGGCCTCTGTCAGTCATAGTTGACTATAGATGTTTCTGTAAGTTATAGTTGACTATAGAAGCTTCCGTCAATCATAGTTGACTATAGGTGCCTCTGTTAGTCGTAGTTGACTATAAATACCTCTGTCAGTCATAGTTGACTATAGATGCTTCTGTCAGTCATAGTTGACTATAGATGCTTCTGTCAGTCATAGTTGACTATAGTGGCCTCTGTCAGTCATAGTTGACTATAGATGCTTCTGTCAAGTATAGTTGACAATAGAACCTCCGTCAATCATAGTTGACTATAGATGCCTCTGTCAGTCATAGTTGACTATAGATGCCTCTATCAGTCATAGTTGACTATAGATGCCTCTGTCAGTCATGGTTGACCATTAATGCCACAGTCAGTTATAGTTAACTATAGATGCCTCTGTCAGTCATAGTTGAATATAGTGGCCTCTGTCAGTCATAGTTGACTATAGATGCTTCTGTAAGTTATAGTTGACTATAGTCGCGTCCGTCAATCATAGTTGACTATAGATGCCTCTGTCAGGCATAGTTGACTATAGTGGCCTCTGTCAGTCATAGTTGACTATATATGCCTCTATCTGTCATAGTTGACTATAGATGCCTCTGTCAGTCATAGTTGACTATTGATGCCTCTGTCAGTCATATTTGACTATAGATGCTTCTGTAAGTTATAGTTGACTATAGTAGCTTCCGTCAATCATAGTTGACTATAGATGCCTCTGTCAGTCATAGTTTACTATAGATACCTCTGTCAGTCATAGTTGACTATAGATGCTTCTGTCAGTCATAGTTGATTATAGATGCTTCTGTCAGTCATAGTTGACTATAGTGGCCTCTGTCAGTCATAGTTGACTATAGATGCTTCTGTCAGGTATAGTTGACAATAGAACCTCCGTCAATCATAGTTGACTATAGTGGCCTCTGTCAGTCATAGTTGACTATAGTAGCCACTGTCAGTCATAGTTGACTATAGTAGCCACTGTCAGTCATAGTTGTCTATAATAGCCTCTGTCAGTCATAGTTGACTATAGATGCCTCTGTCAGTCATAGTTGACTATAGTGGCCTCTGTCAGTCATAGTTGACTATAGATGCATCTGTCAGTCACATTGACTATAGATGCCTCTGTTAGTCACAGTTGACTATAGATGCCTTTGTCAGTCATAGTCGACTATAGATGCCTCTGTCAATCATAGTTGACTCTAGTGGTGTTATAGAGTTAGCTAAGGAAGCATAGTGAGAGCAGGTAATTTAGTCGTTACCGCTCTTTGAATGGACGAGAGCAGTATCATATAGTGGCGACCAGCAGAATAGAGGTATGTAATAGAGTTGAGTTAGATTTTTCAGAATACAAGTTAGGATAACAAGTTGTAGAGAGTGGGTAGTGGACACCCACCGAAGGAGAGAGGTAGAATGATTGGACGACAGGATGAAAGTTTAGTTACATGGAATTTTCCATGCAACAGAAGTGGAAATTAGAAGATGACGCAGTGTCTGTGGGGATGGGGTCCTCAGACATAACAATGTCACCCACCGAACTAAGTAGAGAGGGTCATGAATTGGCCTGGACATAATGGTTGAGGGGATTTTCCATGAATCTCCACTCGCCCAGTTGTTGTGAGAGTGACCAACACACAGGTAGCATGCAGTGACCTCGTGACATTAATAACATATCTCCAAGATGTCCACTCAATTGCAAAAAACAGAACGACTTAGAAAGTGTTTGTTGAAGACCTATGCTCCACTGGGAGCTAAAAGGTAGAAGAAGATGTCCACTCGGGTTGTCCAATTCACAACAACAAGTTGTTATTGTAAGTGACCATCACACGGATACCCTGCACTGAACTCATGGTGTTACTCTGCCAGGTAAATAGCTACCAGGAGAGGTCAGTGTCATGAGGTAATATTATTCCAAATAGGTCATAGAGATTTCGGGGAAACAAGTTATTGTCATCAATCTGGCGGAAAGTTCAGGTGTTGAGTCATAGATAATGAGCAAGCGACAAACTCAGTTGACCATGAGAGTCGCGAGTGGTCCATTTGCGATGATCTTATTGGCGACTACCTTGCAGGTAGAAGAGGGTAGTTGGGTACTTAAAAATCCTGCACAACAATTTTAAGTAATTTCAGTCAGAAGGTTAGAAGTAGAAGCAGTTAGGCTAGCAGTTCAGGATGAAGTAAATAAGTTAAACAAGAAGCAGTTAAGCAGTTTAGAAACAGTTAGAGTCAGAACAGTTAGAAAGTTAAGATTAGAAATGAAGCCAGTAGTTCAAAAGTTAGAATCTCCAAGTGTAGTTCAAGTCAGTTTAGAAGTTATTCTTGATAAATAGTTGATCGAGAATATTATGACTTTAGTTGTGAAGTGATTGTGTTTCCAGTTTGAAGTATTTCAAGAATCTTACATGTCGTAAGTAGACAACTTGAATGATTGACTGATGAATAAGTTGTATGCCATCTATGCACTTGGATTAACTCATATCCACCGGCAGTTGACTCAGAGTTATTCCACATTAAGTAACCCTTAATGTCTATAGTGTTTTCGCCACTAGCGATCATGATTGTAAGGAAAGAATAAATCAATAAACTGATTATCATTATTGTTCAAGAAGACTGTGTCATAAAATTTACCTGTTGAGTTGGTAAACTAAATTGTATGCGATGTATTGTCAAGATACAGAAACTACAGGTTATAATACAACAAAGAACATCACGACTCTATAACAGTGGCCTATGTCAGTCATAGTTGACTATAGATGGAACAGTCAGTCATAGTTGACTATAGTGGCATAGTTGACTCTGTCAGTCATAGTTGACTATAGTGGCCTCTGTCAGTCATAGTTGACTATAGTAGCCTCTGTCAGTCATAGTTGACTATACAGTCATAGTTGTAGATGCCTCTTTCAGTCATAGTTGACTATAGTAGCCTCTGTCAGTCATAGTTGACTATAGTGGCCTCTGTCAGTCATAGTTGACTATAGTGGCCTCAGTCAGTAGTTGTCACTATAGAGCCTCTGTCAGTCATAGTTGACTATAGTGGCCTCTGTCAGTCATAGTTGACTATAGTGGCCTCTGTCAGTCATAGACTATAGCCTCTGTCAGTCATAGTTGACTATAGATGGTCCTCTCAGTCATAGTTGACATCAGTTGCTATAGTGGCCTCTGTCAGTCATAGTTGACTATAGATGCCTCTGTCAGTCATAGTGACATGTCACTATGGTATCTGACTTTAGTGTCAGTCATAGTTGACTATAGATACCTCTGTCAGTCATAGTTGACTATAGATCAGTCATAGTTGACCTTCTGTCAGTCATAGTTGACATCAGTCATGACTCATAGCTGACTATAGGCCTCTGTCAGTCATAGTTGACTATAGATCAGTCATGGCCTCTGTCAGTCATAGTTGACTATAGTGGCCTCTGTCAGTCATAGTTGACTATAGATGGAACAGTCAGTCATAGTTGACAATAGATGCAACAGTCAGTCATAGTTGACTATAGATGCCTCTGTCAGTCATAAATTGCTATAGTGGCCTCTGTCAGTCATAGTTGACTATAGATGCCTCTGTCAGTCATAGTTGACTATAGTGGCCTCTGTCAGTCATAGTTAACTATAGTGACCTCTGTCAGTCATAGTTGACTATAGATGCCTCTGTCAGTCATAGTTGACTATTGATACCTCTGTCAGTCATAGTTGACTATAGATGCTTCTGTTAGTCATAGTTGACTATAGTGGCCTCTGTCAGTCATAGTTGACTATAGATGCCTCTGTCAGTCATAGTTGACTATAGATGCTTCTGTCAGTCATAGTTGACTATAAATTCCTCTGTCAGTCATAGTTGACTATAGATGCCTATGTCAGTCATAGTTGACTATAGATGCTTCTGTCAGTCATAGTTGACTATAGTGGCCTCTGTCAGTCATAGTTGACTATAGTAGCCTCTGTCAGTCATTGTTGTCTATAGTAGCCTCTGTCAGTCATTGCGGACTATAGATGCCTCTGTCAGTCATATCTGACTATAGTGGCCTTTGTCAGTCATAGTTGACTATAGATTCCTCTGTCAGTCATAGTTGACTATTGATGCCTCTGTCAGTCATAGTTGACTCTAGTGGCCTCTTTCAGTCATAGTTGACTCTAGTGGCCTCTGTCAGTCATAGTTGTCTATAGTGGCCTCTGTCAGTCATAGTTGACTATAGTGGCCTTTGTCAGTCATAGTTGACTATAGATGCCTATGTCAGTCACAGTTGACTATAGTAGCCTCTGTCAGTCATAGTTGACTATAGATGCCTCTGTCAGTCATAGTTGACTATAGTAGTCTCTGTCAGTCATAGTTGACTATATATTGGTCTCTGTCAGTCATAGTTGACTATTGTAGTCTCTGTCAGTCATAGTTGACTATATTAGTCTCTGTCAGTCATACTTGACTATATTAGTCTCTGTCAGTCATAGTTGACGATAGTAGACTCCATCAGTCATAGTTGACTATAGTAGTCTCTGTCAGTCATAGTTGACTATATTAGTCTCTGTCAGTCATAGTTGACTATTGTAGTCTCTGTCAGTCAAAGTTGAATATGGTTTTTGCAGCGCCCCTAGGTAATGTTATTTTTTTCTTTTCATTCACCGTGTATTCTTTTTTTCTTTGAATCTGTCTGCTTTATGTTTCCTAGTTATCCATAAAGTATTTTTGATTTTTTGGCCATCTTTCATACAGACATATAACCGGTAATTGCTGCATCACCGTGTTGTGCCGAAACCAAAATGGCGAATATGGAATGTCCTCGGGCGCGAGCATGGGCAAAAGAAAAATAAGAGATAAGTTGTTGCCCTTGCAATATGTTTCTTCTCTTCACGCTGCCGAGCTCATACAACATGTTTTTTTCTCTCCACGCAGCCGAGCCCATACAACATGTTTTCTTCTCTCCACGCAGCTGAGCCCATACGACATGTTTCTCCTCTCCACGCAGCTGAGCCCATACAACATGTTTCTTTTCTCCAAGCAGCCGAGATCATACAACATGTTTCTTCTTTCCACGCAGCCGAGCCCATACAACATGTTTCTTCTTTCCACGCAGCCAAGCCCATACAACATGTTTTCTTCTCTCCACACAGCCGAGCCCATACATCATGTTTCTTTTCTCCACGCAGCCGAGATCATACAACATGTTTCTTTTCTCCACTCAGCCGAGATCATACAACATGTTTCTTCTTTCCACGCAGCCAAGCCCATACAACATGTTTCTTTTCTCCACGCAGCCAAGATCATACAACATGTTTCTTCTTTCCACGCAGCCGAGATCATACAACATGTTTCTTTTCTCCACGCAGCCGAGATCATACAACATGTTTCTTCTTTCCACGCAGCCGAGATCATACATCATGTTTCTTTTCTCCACGCAGCCGAGATAATACAACATGTTTCTTTTCTCCACGCAGCCGAGATCATACAACATATTTCTTCTTTCCACGCAGCCAAGCTCATACAACATGTTTCTTCTTTCCACGCAGCCAAGCTCATACAACATGTTTCTTCTTTCCACGCAGCCAAGCTCATACAACATGTTTCTTCTTTCCACGCAGCCAAGCTCATACAACATGTTTCTTCTTTCCACGCAGCCAAGCTCATACAACATGTTTCTTCTTTCCACGCAGCCAAGCTCATACAACATGTTTCTTTCCACGCAGCCAAGCTCATACAACATGTTTCTTCTTTCCACGCAGCCAAGCTCATACAACATGTTTCTTCTTTCCACGCAGCCAAGCTCATACAACATGTTTCTTCTTTCCACGCAGCCAAGCTCATACAACATGTTTCTTCTTTCCACGCAGCCGAGCGATCCAGAATGTCTGACAGGGCCAGAAGAATTTGGTGCCAGCTGCATCGCAGGAGTTACCAGAGCTTTGTTGATATCAACACTGAACTACCTTAGGGATTTACTCCCGAAGTATTACTTTAGATAGCACTTTAAGTAATGTCTCTTGTGCTGACCAATGAGGTTGTGTTCAACTTTTAGCTGAGGTAAACTTTACAACTGACTAATTTTTAACTCAGGTAAACTTTTCTTTTGACTAACATTTAACTGAGGTAAACTTTTCTTTTGACTAACGTTTAACTGAGGTAAACTTTTCTTCTGACCAACTTTTAACTGAGGTAAACTTTACAACTGACTAACTTTTAACTGAGATAAACTTTTCTTCTGACCAACTTTTAACTGAGGTAAACTTTACTTCTGACCAACTTTTAACTGAGATAAACTTTTCTTCTCACCAACTTTTAACTGAGGTAAAATTTTCTTCTGACCAACTTTTAACTGAGATAAACTTTTCTTCTGATCAACTTTTAACTCAGGTAAACTTTTCTTCTGACCAAATTTTAACTGAGACAAACTTTTCTTCTGACCAACTTTTAACTGAGGTAAAATTTTCTTCTGACCAACTTTTAACTCAGGTAAAATTTTCTTTTAACTTTTAACTGAGATAAACTTTTCTTCTCACCAACTTTTAACTGAGGTAAACTTTTTTCTGACCAACTTTTAACTGAGGTAAACTTTTCTTCTGACCAACTTTTAACTGAGGTAAACTTTTTTTCTGACCAACTTTTAACCCAGGTAAAATTTTCTTTTAACTTTTAACTGAGATAAACTTTTCTTCTGACCAACTTTTAACTGAGGTAAACTTTTCTTCTGACCAACTTTTAACTGAGATAAACTTTTCTTCTGATCAACTTTTAACTGAGGTAAACTTTTCTTCTGACCAACTTTTAACTGAGATAAACTTTTCTTCTGACCAACTTTTAACTGAGGTAAACTTTTCTTCTGACCAACTTTTAATTGACGTAAACTATTCTTCTGACCAACTTTTAACTGAGATAAACTTTTCTTATGACCAACTTTTAACTCAGGTAAAATTTTCTTCTGACCAACTTTTAATGAGGTAAACTTTTCTTCTGACCAAATTTTAACTGAGATAAACTTTTCTTCTGACCAACTTTTAATTGAGGTAAACTTTTCTTCTGACCAACTTTTAACTCAGGTAAAATTTTCTTTTAACTTTTAACTGAGATAAACTTTTCTTCTCACCAACTTTTAACTGAGGTAAACTTTTTTTCTAACCAACTTATAACCCAGGTAAAATTTTCTTTTAACTTTTAATTGAGATAAACTTTTCTTCTGACAAACTTTTAACTGAGGTAAACTTTTCTTCTGACCAACTTTTAACTGAGATAAACTTTTCTTCTGATCAACTTTTAACTGAGGTAAACTTTTCTTTTGACCAACTTTTAACTGAGATAAACTTTTCTTCTGACCAACTTTTAACTGAGGTAAACTTTTCTACTGACCAACTTTTTATTGACGTTAACTATTCTTCTGACCAACTTTTAACTGAGGAAAACTTTCCTGCTGACCATCTTTTAATGAGGTAAACTTTTTTTCTGACCAACTTTTAACTGAGATAAACTTTTGTTCTGACCAACTTTTAACTGAGGTAAACTTTTCTTCTGACCAACTTTTAACTGAGATAAACTTTTCTTCTGACCAACTTTTAATTGAGGAAAATTTTCCTGCTGACCATCTTTTAATTGACGTAAACTATTCTTCTTACCAACTTTTAGCTGAGGTAAACTTTTGTTCTTATCAACTTTTAGCTGAGGTAAATTTTTATTTATGATCAACTTTTAGCTGACGTAAACTTTTCTTCTGACCAACTTTTAGCTGAGGTAAACTTTTCTTCTGACCAACTTTTAGCTGAGGTAAACTTTTCTTCTGACCAAGTTTTAGCTGCGGTAAACTTTTCTTCTGACCAACTTTTAGCTGAGGTAAACTTTTCTTCTGACCAACTTTTAGCTGAGGTAAACTTTTCTTCTGACCAACTATTAGTTGAGCTAAACTTTTCCTTTTTTCTGACCAACTTTTCGGGGTTCACGCAACCACTCATGTATACCTCAAATGTCATCTCTGGGAAAGTAAGGCGGTATACTGTTGTGCTGACCACGTTAATAATAAATGGGCAGGTTTGGACAGTGTTAAGTAGAAACACAATAGCCTGAAGTTCTACTAAGCTAACAGATTTGTGGAGATACTATTACTATACACATTTATACTGCATAAAACATTATACATTCAAAAACATACACATATAAATTCATACAACATATACACACATGTACCCGTGCACACATATACTCACATGTATACCACATACACACATATGACATATATTACATTGGTTTATTTTAGAAAGTCAGCGTCCCCGTGGCAATTATAGGCTTGGGAAAAAAGTGAACATGGGTTCAAACATTTCTTTTGGGGACAGGTTGATCTATAATCTGGTATCTGGCCCGTTGAGGTGGGGACAGGTTGTTCTATAATCTGGTATCTGGCCCGCTGAGGTGGGGACAGGCTGTTCTATAATCTGGTATCTGGCCCGCTGAGGTGGGGACAGGTTGTTCTATAATCTGGTATCTGGCCCGCTGAGGTGGGGACAGGTTGTTCTATAATCTGGTATCTGGCCCGCTGAGGTGGGGACAGGTTGTTCTATAATCTGGTATCTGGCCCGCTGAGGTGGGGACAGATTGTTAAATAATCTGGTATCTGGCTCGCTGAGTAGAGGACAGGTTGTTCTATAATCGGATATCTGGCCCGCTGAGGTGGGGACATGTTGATCTATAATCTGGTATCTGGCTCGCTGAGGTGGGGACAGGTTGTTCTATAATCGGGCATCTGGCTCGCTGAGGTGGGGACAGGTTGTTCTATAATCTGGTATCTGGCCCGCTGAGGTGGGGACAGGTTGTTCTATAATCTGGTATCTGGCCCACTGAGGTGGGGACATGTTGATCTGTAATCGGGTATCTGGCTCGCTGAGGTGGGGACAGGTTGTTCTATAATCGGGCATCTGGCTCGCTGAGGTGGGGACATGTTGTACTATAATCGGACATCTGGCTCGCTGAGGTGGGGGCAGGTTGTTCTATAATCGGGTATCTGGCCCGCTGAGGTGGGGACAGGTTGATCTATAATCTGGTATCTGGCCCGCTGAGGTGGGGACAGGTTGTTATATAATCTGGTATCTGGCTCGCTGAGTAGGGGACAGGTTGTTCTATAATCGGGTATCTGGCTCGCTGAGGTGGGGACAGGTTGTTCTATAATCGGGCATCTGGCTCGCTGAGGTGGGGACAGGTTGTTCTATAATCTGGTATCTAGCTCGCTGAGGTGGGGGACAGGTTATACTATAATCGAGTATCTGGCACGCTGAGCAGTATCCTCTCGATGAACCTATAAACGGTGATTATGCAGTAACTTCTCAATCAACCTATAAACGGTGATTATGCAGTAACTTCTTCATCAACATATCAACGGTGATTATGCAACTTCTCAATGGGCCTATAAACCTTGATTATGCAGTAAGATCTCATTGAACCTATTTTAATAAAAATCCCCAGATCTTTCGATTGGATGAATTCTTGAGCTCCAACAGCCAGTTTTGGTTCGTTCAATGCAACTTTTCCATACTGACCGGAACTCTTTGTTCTGTAACACGCACATGATGAAGTTTGTCCATGTATGAAACATTGACAGCACTTGGACCACGTCATATCCAATGTCAAGTATAAATAGTTTGTTACCTCTAGATACTGTAAAGAAATAAATATTCGTACACACAAAAGGGGTGACAAAGATGAAAAATGATCCGAACACAATGGTGGGCGTCCGAGCTATGTTCCAGAATGTCTTTAGGCCTATGTGGGAGTGACCTTTGACTTCGGTAACTACTCGAGATTTATTAATAGCCCTAACTTGACGTCGTATTATGGCAGCAATATGCAAGTACATTAAAAACGTGAAAGTGCTGAAAGTAAAGTGGATACTAGAGTCGACGATGCTGTACCATATCATATACTCGTAAACAATATTTGCGCAGTTTGTACATATATAAGATGCTGTAACAAATGGTATGATCCAACATACAATCAAGCAACATAATGTTGACTTTGTTGTTATTACCCTTTGGTGTGTAAAAGGTCGGGCTATATAAATCCATCGCTCAACAGAAATAACCAAATGAGTACAGCGGCTGCAGGTCATACTAGACGTAATCAAATATAAATACACACATCCCGTGACAGGTGACGTCGCTTCATATTGTTCTGAATTTGTTTTGATAATTTCTTCAACATTGAGTACGAGACATGCTATGTTGAACATGAGATCACTGACAGCCAAGGATGCGATGAAAATGTTTGGAAATGTGTGTAGACGTCTGCTGTAAATAACGGTCACCAAGATCGTGGTGTTCAACAGGAAAGATATTGTTACGACAATTATTATGACAGCGGAATCAGATTCCAGTACTGTTGTCTTGATTTCAGGATAGCTTACATCAGAATCGTTTGCCATTTAGGAATGCACGAAGAATACGTTTTAGAATCGTGAGTATTAATTATCTTTTCTTTCGCTTTTTCTCTCTCACGCAGATTCATATGTAAATTACACGAAATATAATCAAATAGTTAATCTAACAATTCTTAAATGTGTTGAATCTTCGCTAAATTAGTCCTCTGATGACACAAAAAGTGCTTGTAAGAGTCAACATCGATATTATAGTAAAAGTACAAGCACCGGTATTCTCTCTGTAGTCCACTGTATCAGAAGATAGCCTGAGTATTAAAGGGATGATTTGTATCAAGTTGTATCACGCTGTATCAAGCCAGGCGTCTACAATTTGAACCAAACAAACTACGGGACCAGCTGTCAATGAGTTCCTGATATTTTAAGTTGGTAACTGGAATCATCACTGCAGACACGGAACTGGTATCTTTCGTCATTAACTTTGATAGCGAGGCTGTGTGTAACTGAAACTCCTGAAAACGTTTCTTTTTTTTCTCTGAACACAGATGCAGATAACGATCAGGTTGGCACAGGAACTAGTTTTCTCACTTTTCCCTTACTGACTTCCACCAGGAGTTGGAAAACTTTCTATCAACACAACTGTTCTATACATAACCCGAAAGTGTTTACACAAAAATGCAGTCTGAACAGTCAGCCATTTGCTCTGTACTTGTTAATATATATATATATATACATCATACATACATTTGTTTGCCTATAAATGTGAAGATATTAGTGACACAAATCAACTGTGATATTGTCTAGCCTGTGAAACCTATAGCTGGAGTTCTTGTTCCCACTTTCATGTGACATCAGACACCGAGGAATAAATAATGGGAAAAAAAAACAATAAATAGATAGATAAAGTTCTTGGAATTTAACGATTCCAGCCCACCGGCTCACAGACTTATCAGAAGAGATGATAACAAAACAACATCAGAATAAACATTAGTTCATACCTTTACTCATAAGACAAATTCATCATTATAGGATTGACTATTTTTCTAAGAGTCTTTAGTCTTCCGTTGCAAGAACATACGACTGTAATATCTCTCTCTCTCTCTCTCTCTCTCTCTCTCTCTCTCTCTCTGCGATCAGGACTCAATCAGAGTAGGACTCCAGACTCTCGCACGAAAACATCTGTCTGTTTAAGCCTGTTAGATCCACTCCGATTGAATACCTGTTAAAACGTTGCACTGTGTTCTGCGCCAGTGGCCCAGTGCATCCGATTTCAGCCAGCATTTTGTTCAGGTTTGCTTTCCTTAGCCTTTGATTGTCCCCAATCTTCCTGCAAGGCAGCAGATGATCTTTTCTGTAGGGGGATTCTGCCCGTAGATGGTCGGCCTTCCCATGTTTACAAGCACCATCTGCCCGAGTCACTAGAGGTGACTAACACAGACATGCGACTTGTAATATGAGGAAACTGCAACTAGGAACACTTTTCATGCACAGCCTCCAACTGTTCCCGCCGCCTATCCCCATATACCGGTAAGTCACGTCCTCTTGAAAATGATGATCGTCGTAGCACTTGATGATGTTAGGCCGTCGTTAATGACTCCATTTTCGAACATAGAGACACACAGTCAGACGTCAAATTTTCCCCGTCGCACATCAAACAGCAGACCGTAAGATTTGCGCACGGCCGGTTTAGGGAACCATTGTTATTGTTATTGTTATTGGTTATGGAAGGCCTCGGCATCACAGCAAACGAATTAAAATCCATAATTGCTCAACCGCCCGTGCCAGTGGAATCATCCGAATTACCAACTCATCTCCCAAACAAAGAAAGGTAACTGTAGTCCCCATCGTAGCAGTCTCAGCACACGCCAAAAGACATAAGGCGAAACCGCGCAGAAAGTGAACACAGCCAACTGTTCCCTGTCATACGATATCATCATTCATCGTAAACAAGCGGGATATCGAAGCAGGATCAAAACGGATGAGACACACAGCTCACGGTGTGCACAGAGCACTTAACTCAGTAGCTCCTGCAACAAGCCGGACTTGGAATATGAGGAAACTGCAAGAAGGAACACTTTTCAGACATAGCCTTCAATGGTTCCTGCCGCCTATCCACCATATACCATGGGAGTTCACGTCCTCCCGAAAATGATGATCGTCATAGCACTTGATGATGTTAGGCCGTCATTGATGACTCCAATTCCAAACATATAGACACACAGTGGTGGTAATTTGTCATTTCCAATCCAACAGAAGCCACATGACCTGTAGTTAGTAAAACCACAGAGAGAATATGATTTTGTGACCTTCACTGATTCACTCTTAGATGTGAATGTGTAGTTTACACAAGAGGAGAAGTTTTCAACTACAGTGATTCCATTTAAGGCAATTCTGGGATAGCAAGGCAAGTCTCCTTTATAGCAGCAGAACTTGATGTTCTCCACTTCTTGTAGCCGCCGCCACACGATTCTGATGTCTCACTAACTTGGACATCATTCAAGAACAATGTCAGATTAACATTCCATAGATATGGCTCTGCTGATGAAGTGCTTGGTGCAACAGTTGTATCAATCATACTGGAGGCTCCTGGTCTGTGGTCATTAATATCACAGACAGCACATGGTGTTGTTATATTCAGTATTTCTTTCTGGGGTGTAAATATGTGGCACACACATGGAGAGTGGTTTGTGGTCACAGTAATCCCATTAAAGGCAATTCCAGGGTAGCATGGCATAGCTGTTTCAGAACAGCACAATCCTGTGATGCCTTCTGTGCTCGCTATAAAGCTGCTGCTGCCACACAATTCTGACCAATTATAGGTGTGGACATTATTCACTTGCAATGACAAAACTGCTTTGTTTACTACATCATAAACCTCTGGAAGCGAATCATTTATGGGACCAATAGCACAATTTATTCTTCCATCGGAGATATCTGCATTGAGTCCCCCCAAAAAAAGGTCTTTGGATAAAAAGCACATATGCGTTTGAGTTAAACACACAATGAGCCCACTTCATAGATTCAAAATGATCCTTGCCAATGCCATCCGCTTGCACAAGTTAGGTCCTTAGCTACCAACGTCTAAAATGTCTGAAACGAAGCCATCCAATTAACGACTTTATCTACAGCGAAGGTTAACGAACTGTGAACAAACATTTATGTTCAAACCCCTGAAAACATTTTCAAAAATCTGCCAACTCGCAGCAATAACATTTATCGTGTTGTTCAATGCAAACATTGCTTGGTCCATAGCTCGAATATAAATAAGCTGCCATTTTGGTGCGTCCCATGACGTCATTACGATGATGTAGCACACACCAATGTCGCCGAACAAATAATCTCGATCCCTTTAGATTTCTGTCTGATTACTCAAGTGTAAGCAGCCTATGACGAATAAAACACGAAGCAAATTCCCCAAAGAGACAAATCTGCGGCTGACGAAGTAGTTTACATTAATGTGTAACATGGAAATAACTTGCGTCAAAGAATTTCAACAACGGCCATGAACAGCACCAATGTGACGTAAAGCGCAGATCAAGTCTAGACAGTGGAAGGTCTCACTCACAACACTTGATTCGTCAAAAACAGACTGTTGTCGGCCTACGACCTTGCTTTAGCGATACAGATGTATCCAGAATATCATCATTTTGACTTTAACGCAGAAAAGTGCAATGAAAATCCGAAATTAATCAGACCCTGGGTGCATTTTCTGCAGCGATCGAGAGGACGTGGACTAGATCCGCCATCTTGGAGACGGAAGTCCGACTGTAATATGTGAACTATTCACAGATCTGCTGAAATCCCCGTTTATTATTTGAATGCAAATATTGCAGAAGAGAACTCAGAATGCCATGGATAAATAAAAATACAAACATATTCATTTCTTAACAATTAAATTTACAGGAGAACTGGTTGCTAAGAAACGTGAACAGGAGACAAATAAAATAGTTGTCATACATTTATTCTTCTTCTTTCTTTTTGTTTAGCGTTTAACCGTTAAGTGAAGTGTATTTTTTGGGTTAAGATTATGGTTAGTCGAAGGCGCCGGTATCACTGCAAATCTATAAATGCTCAACCTCCCGTACCAGTGGAATCATCTGAATTAAAACTCATCTCATTGAAGGATCCAAAGAAAGGCAGCTGCAGCCCCCATCATAGCAGCTACAGCACACACCAAAAGATATAAGGCCAAGCGGCACTTAAAGTGAACGCATCTGAACTGTCCTTTGTCATACGATATAATCATTCGTCGTAAGCAGTCGGAATATGGAAACACGATCCGGATGAAAAACACAGCTCAAGGTGTACACAGAGGACTAAACTCAGTAGCCCCGGGGTCAGGCCGGACTTGGAATATATGAGGAAACTGCAACAAGGAACACTTCTCAGAAAAAGCCTCGATGGTTCCAGCCGCCAGTCCGTCATTATGTCCGGAAGTGTATGTGAATGGATTGTGTCGCTATTTTTTAATAGTGTTGTTAGTTTTTATTTGTGTCGCTAGTTTTGATTTGTGTTGCTAGTTTTGATTTGTGTTTCTAGTTTTGATTTGTGTCGCTAGTTTTGATTTGTGTTGCTAGTTTTGATTTGTGTTTCTAGTTTTGATTTGTGCCTTTAGTTTTGATTTGTGTTGCTAGTTTTGATTTGTGTCTTTAGTTTTGATTTGTATCACTATTTGTGATTTATGTTGCTAGTTTTGATTTGTGTTGCTAGTTTTGATTTGCTTTGCTAGTTTTGTTTTGTGTTGTTAGTTTTGATTTGTGTCGCTAGTTTTGAATTTGTGTCGCTAGTTTTGCTTCGTGTCGTTAGTTTTGATTTGTGTTGTTATTTTTTATTTCTGTAGCTAGTTTTGATTTATGTCGTTAGTTTTGATTTGTTTCGCTAGTTTTGATTTGTATCGTTAGTTTTGATTTTTTTGCTAGTTTTGATTTGTGTCGCTAGATTTGATTTGTGTTGCTAGTTTTGAATGTGTCGCTAGTTTTGAATTGTGTCGCTAGTTTTGATTTATGTCGCTAGATTTGATTTGTGTTGCTAGTTTTGAATAGTGTCGCTAGTTTTGATTTATGTCGCTAGTTTTGAAATGTGTCGCTAGTTTTGATTTGTGTCGCTAGTTTTGATTTGTGTTAGTCTTTATTTGTGTCGCTAGTTTTGATTTATGTCGCTAGTTTCCACTTGTGTAGCTAGTTTTGATTTGTGTCGTTAGTTTTGATTTGTGTAGCTAGTTTTGATTTGTGTAGCTAGTTTTGATTTATGTCGCTAGTTTTGATTTATGTCGCTAGTTTTGATTTGTGTCGCTAGTTTTGATTTATGTCGCTAGTTTTGATTTATGTAGCTAGTTTTGATTTGTGTAGCTAGTTTTGATTTATGTCGCTAGTTTTGATTTGTGTTGCTAGTTTTGATTTATGTAGCTAGTTTTGATTTGTGTAGCTAGTTTTGATTTATGTCGCTAGTTTTGATTTGTGTCGCTAGTTTTGATTTATGTCGCTAGTTTTGATTTATGTCGCTAGTTTTGATTTGTGTAGCTAGTTTTGATTTGTGTAGCTAGTTTTGATTTATGTCGCTAGTTTTGATTTGTGTTGCTAGTTTTGATTTGTGTCGCTAGTTTTGATTTGTGTCGCTAGTTGTGATTTGTGTTGCTAGTTTTGATTTGTGTTCCTAATTTTGATTTGTGTTGCTAGTTTTGATTTGTGTCGCTAGTTTTGATTTGTGTTGCTAGTTTTGATTTGTGTTGCTAGTTTTGATTTGTGTTGCTAGTTTTGATTTGTGTTGCTAGTTTTGATTTGTGTTGCTAGTTTTGATTTGTGTTGCTAGTTTTGATTTGTGTTGCTAGTTTTGATTTGTGTCGCTAGTTTTGATTTGTGTCGCTAGTTTTGATTTGTGTAGCTAGTTTGGATTTGTGTCGCTAGTTTTGATTTGTGTCGCTAGTTTTGATTTGTATCGTTAATATTGATTTGTGTAGCTAGTTTTGATTTATGTCGCTAGTTTTGATTTGTATCGTTAATATTGATTTGTGTAGCTAGTTTTGATTTGTGTAGCTAGTTTTGATTTGTATCGTTAGTTTTGATTTGTGTAGCTAGTTTTGATTTATGTCGCTAGTTTTGATTTGTATCGTTAATATTGATTTGTGTAGCTAGTTTTGATTTGTGTAGCTAGTTTTGATTTGTATCGTTAGTTCTGATTTGTGTAGCTAGTTTTGATTTGTATCGTTAGTTTTGATTTGTGTTGTTAGTATTGATTTGTGTCGCTAGTATTGATTTGTATCGTTAATATTGATTTGTTTTACAAGTTTTAATTTTTGTCGCTAGTTTTGATTTGTGTTGCTAGTTTTGATTTCTGTCGCTAGTTTTGATTTGTGTCGCTAGTTTTGATTTGTGTCGCTAGTTTTGATTTATGTCGCTAGTTTTGATTTGTGTCGCTAGTTTTGATTTGTGTTGCTAGTTGTGATTTGTGATGCTAGTTTTGATTTGTGATGCTAGTTTTGATTTGTGTCGCTATTTGTGATTTATGTCGCTAGTTTTGATTTGTGTCGGTAGTTTTGATTTGTGTCGGTAGTTTTGATTTATGTCGCTTGTTTTTATTTGTGTCGTTAGTTGTGATTTGTGTTGTTAATTGTGATTTGTGTCGTTAGTTTTGATTTGTATCGTTAGTTGTAATTTGTGTCGTTAGTTTTGATTTCTGTCTTTAGTACTGATTTGTTTCGTTAGTTGTGATTTGTGTCGGAAGTTTTGAATTGTGTCGCTAGTTTTGATTTGTGTCGCTAATTTTGATTTGTGTCGCTAATTTTGATTTGTGTCGCTAATTTTGATTTGTGTCGTTAGTTTTGATTTGTGTCGTTAGTTTTGAATTGTGTTGCTAGATTTGAATTGTGTCGTTAGTTTTGAATTGTGTCGTTAGTTTTGATTTGTGTTGTTAGTTTTAATTTGTGTCGCTAGATTTGATTTGTGTCGTTAGTTTAAAATTATGTCGTTAGTTTTTATTTGTGTCGTTAGTTTTGATTTGTGTCGCTAATTTTGATTTGTTTCGTTAGTTTTGATTTGCTTTGCTAGTTTTGATTCATATTGCTAGTTTTGATTTGCGTCGTTAGATTTGATTTATGTCAATAGTTTTGATTTGTATTAGTTTTGATTTGTGTTGCGAGTATTGATTTGTGTCGCTAGTATTGATTTGTGTCGTTAGTTGTGATTTATGTCGTTAGTTGTGATTTGTGTCGTTAGTAGTGATTTGTGTCGTTAGTTGTGATTTGTGTCGTTAGTTGTGTCGTTAGTTTTGATTTGTGTCGTTAGTTGTGATTTGTGTTGTTAGCTGTGATTTGTGTCGTTAGTTGTGATTTGTGTCGTTAGTTGTGATTTGTGTCGTTAGTTTACTGTAAAGCTGCAACATCTGCACCCTTCGGCCTGACATGGTTTCCAAGAGTTCTAGATATGGGTTCTCAGTACCCATAGGCCTGGGGAGAGTAAAGCCCGGAAGAAACATTGATTTTAAGTGAAAGATTTGTACCGTCTATGGCGGTGTTCTAACCCTGAACCTTCTTGTCCAGGGGCTGACATCCAATCTCTAGACCACGGATAACCCCGGCCCTCAATTTCATACATAAAGCGACATGGTAGTCTCAAAATGATCGTTATGGAGGGCATGATATCAGGGAGACGAAGGTGAAGAAATTCATGAGAAAGATGAACGCAAGATGTCACAGACGAGCTGGTCACACGGGACAGAGAAAACGTCATAGCAGTGGTCACTGGAGCCAAGTTCCAACATTGGTGAGCTAGGAATAGTAGTTTGGACTAGTAGTTACAGAGCAGGGCTCCCACAAAGGGGTGGCTGGCAGGGTCCTAGCCTGGGAACCTGGGCTTTAGAGATAGGAGGTGGCCACTTTGAGGTAATGTTTGATGTTATTGTAAGTTTTCATTATGTAAATCCATAGATTCCCCATTATGTAGATCCATAGGAATCCCCATAAAGTTTATTAACCTGATAAAAACAATGTATGAAGGAACGAAATGTAGTGTGGTGCATGAAGGACAGCTTAGAGAAGCATTTGAAATAAGAACAGAAGTAAGGCAAGGATGCCTTCTGTCCCCATTTCTCTTTCTACTGGCCATAGATTGGATTATGAAAATAACTCAAAACAATAGAAATGGGATTCAGTGGTCACTGACCAAACAACTTGATGATTTAGACTTTGCTGATTATATAGCTCTCCAATCACACAGCCATCAACAGATGCAGGATAAAATTAGCATACTTGATGAAAGATCACAACAGCTAGGACTGAAGATTAATAGAGATAAGACCAACATTATGAGAATTAATACAGTTGGCAATAGCCAAATAAAACTAGGAGAAATACCTCTACTAGACGTACAATCTTACACATATCTAGGCAGTAATATAAATAAAGAGGGAGGAACAGAAAATGATACCAAAATAAGGATATAAAAAGCAAGAGGAGCTTTCATGGCACTGGGAAACATATGGAAATCCAAAGAAATTAGGTTAAATACAAAAATAAAAATGTTCAACTCAAATGTTAAGTCGGTCCTATTATATGGCTGTAAAACATGGAGAACAACAAAATTGACAATCACGAAGATACAGACTTTCATTAATGGATGCTTACGCAGAATAAAAAGATGGAAATGGCAGGACAAAATTATTAACAAAGAATTATGGAAATGTACCAGTCAAATACCAGTGGATAAAGAGATACAGCGAAGACGATGGCGCTGGATAGGACACACACTACGGAAGCCAAGTGAGAGTATTACACAACAGGCCCTTTTTGGAATCCCCAGGGGAAAAGACAAAGAAGAAGACCAAGGAATTCTTGGAGAAGACAGATAGAAACAGAGATGAAGATGATGGGGAAGACATGGAATGATCTTAAAAGAGTGGCAAAAAACAGAAAGACTTGGAAAGTGTTTGTTGAAGACCTATGCTCCACTAGGAGCTAAAAAGGCAGAAGACATTCATAGATTTATTTTTAAAGTAAATATAACACTTGTTTTTGTGTCATCGTCTATAGTGAATTATTTTATCCTAAATCCTAAAACAATATATTAAATTATTTTAGATAGGATCAACAGTAGACCTAAAGCTTTTCTTGTTTCAATTGTATTCAAATGTCGCTTTCTCACATCTGATGACATGTCTGAATTACGCTCCTGACTCTCACATCTGATGACATGTCTGAATTACGCTCCTGACTCTCACATCTGATGACATGTCTGAATTACGCTCCTGACTCTCACATCTGATGACATGTCTGAATTACGCTCCTGACTCTCACATCTGATGACATGTCTGAATTACGCTCCTGATTAGGCTTTCATGGCTCATAGCCATTTATCGCACGTTTCCAAAAAATTAATCTTTACCATCTTAAACATGTTGGGTTTTATGGATCTTATGATGCATCGCATGTTTTTTCCCCCGTCCTTTTTTTTAGCAGTTTCTGTCACTTTAGATGAAATACTGGTGTGGTTTCTGTCACTTTATACGAGACACTGATGTAGTTTCTGTCAATTTATATGAGACACTAGTGTAGTTTCTGTTACTTTATATGAAATACTGGTGTGGTTTTTGTCACTTTAGATGAAATACTGGTGTAATTTGTGTCACTTTATATGAGACACTGGTGTAGTTTCTGTCACTTTATATGAGACACTGGTGTAGTTTCTGTCACTTTATATGAGACACTGATGTAATTTGTGTCACTTTATATGAAATACTGGTGTAATTTGTGTAACTTTATATGAGACACTGGTGTAGTTTCTGTCACTTTAGATGAAATACTGGTGTAATTTGTGTAACTTTATATGAGACACTGGTGTAGTTTCTGTCACTTTATATGAAATACTGGTGTAGTTTCTGTCACTTTATACGAGACACTGGTGTAGTTTCTGTCACTTTATACGAGACACTGGTGTAGTTTCTGTCACTTTATACGAGACACTGGTGTAGTTTCTGTCACTTTATACGAGACACTGGTGTAGTTTCTGTCACTTTATATGAAATACTGGTGTTACTTATGTCACTTTATATGAGACACTGGTGTAGTTTCTGTCACTTTATATGAAATACTGGTGTAGTTTCTGTCACTTTATATGAGACATGGTGTAGTTCTGTCACTTTATATGAGACACTGGTGTAATTTCTGCCACTTTATACGAGACACTGGTGCAGTGCTCTGTTGTTGAGAGCTTGCTTGTAGGATCAGGCTAGACCACAGCAGTTTCATCGCGTCGAAATAACTCCGTGCCCTTAACAGTGTGTTCTAACTACTTTGTCTCTGGTGTTTCTCTGTTCAAGGATTCATTGATTCAGCACTGAGAAACTGAAAGGAAAACTAGCTGTGACTTTTCTAAAACCCATTACTAATAAAAATCATCACCATCATCAAGTACCAAGCCTGCTGGTGTAGGTGATCATGTCTCTCCACAACTTTCAATCTCGACAGTTATTTATCATTTCTGTTGTTGACCTTCTGCCAAGCCATTCTCTTAAGCTGTCTGGTATCTTTTTTCTTTGTTTCCCTATATCTCTTAGTCAGTCAATTTTCCCAGTTGTTACAATATATTCCAGCTGTTCTCTTCTCATTACATGGCCAAAAAATTAATGATAATTGTTTCTTCCTAATATTGGAAATTAGCTCTCTTTTTTCTTTGGCCTCTTTCAGAACGTTTTCATTACTCTTCTTACCTGGCCATGGTATTCTCAACATTCTTCTGTAAAACCACATTTCTACAGACTCCAGTGATTTTCTTGTTTGTTGTCCTATTGTCCATGTTTCACATCCATATGTTAAGACTAGTTCTACATAACATTTAATAACTCTTTCTCTTGTTTCTATTGTCAAAAATGGATTACATAGTATCTCCCTCATTTTTTGGAAAGCTGCTTTTACCTGAGCCATTCTGCATCTTACCTATTTTGTACATCTTTCGTCTGAGGTTAACAAAGTTACCAAATATTTAAATTCATTTACCTGTTTTAATATTGTTCCACTTGTCTTTATTTTGCACTGAGGTGATGTCTTTTTCTTTGTTGTTACCATTACTTCTGTCATTTTTCTATTAAGGCTGAGTTCTACATTTTTGCTTTCCTTCACTATAATGTCCAACATTTCTTGTAACTCATTTTCACTCTTAGCGATTAATACTGTATCATGAGCATACCTTAGATTATTTATATTATGACCTCCGATCATTATATTTATCTTAAAATAATCACACTATAAATATTAAACAAATCTGGTGACAGCACACAACCTTGTCTAACACCCTGTTTTATTTGTTGAAACATTCCCAATTGGTTTCCAGTTCTAATAAAAATAGTAAAGCCAAATTGTATACAATATTTATAATATTTGCGTTTCTCAATGGAAGCAGGAATATGCAATTATAAATAATTATTTTGTTCACAAGAATGTAAGTTTTACATTTAAATTAATTATTAACAAAAGTTTTAATTTATATATGTTTTGTGTGTGTGTGTGTGTGTGTGTGTGTAAGTGTGTGTGTGTGTGTGTTTGTATGTGTGTGTGTGATAAAAATTATAACACAAAGTTTTACATTTAAATTAATTATTAACGTGTCACTAATTTTATCAGATGTAATCGTATGTCAGTAAAATTCACATCGAATCAGTAAACAATCAAGAAAACATATCGAGTGTATAAATCACATCCAGAATATTTCGAGCCTCCCTATATATTTGTCAATAAAAATAACTGTAAAGTAAAATTCAAAGACAACACGAGGATTGTAGTAGGTTTGTACAAAATCGCTCCAAATGATACATTGACAAGAAAGACATGATGTCGATGGTCTAAATGGGACATGAAACACCAAGAGAACATAACTAGGCAGAATATCTGAATACAAATATTTATTTATTATTTCATAATATAATTCTGGAGACGGAAAATATCTTTTGTATAAAGTTTGTTACTTTCTGTTACGTTTTGATGCTTTTTTTTACATTTACAGATTGACCTAGTGCTAGCAGTACTAATAACATGGCGATACAATGAAACAATTAACCGGATAATAGTTTTTCGTCTAGAAACGATCAAGGAAGTAGAGCAGAGAGATTAACAAGCAATGACGCACATCAGATATTTAGATGATAAAGCCACAGAGGAATAGAAGGATTCTTGGAGTTAAAAAAAAGATTAATGCCTGTCAAAGAAATTAATTTGTAAAATGTAAGGTCCTTGAACACATGGTCCTATAATAGTTTTAGAAATCAACAGCGATGGATCAACCATTATTTATATTTATTTCTATTTCATGTAATCATTGTCTCATTCCATTACATGTAACCATTGTCCCATTTCATTACATATAATCATGGTCCCATTCCATTACATGTAATCATTGTCCCAATCCATTGCATGTAATCATTGTCCCAATCCATTACATGTAACCATTGTCCCAATCCATTAAATGTAATCATTGTCCCATTCCATTACATGTAACCATTATCCCATTTCATTACATGTAATCATTATCCCATTTCATTACATGTAATCATTGTCCCAATCCATTACATGTAAGCATTGACCCAATCCATTACATGTAATCATTGTCCCAATATGTAATGGAATATATTAGATTAGCCATATTTTAGAAAATAAGTTTTATAAACCTTCCTGGCAGTTTGCTTAAGTTACAAATGCCTCGGTGTTAGTCCATTTTCCTTGATATCAAAGTATGAGAGATCGCATGTTTGTATTCTTATGGAGACTGACAGTACAAATGAGTTCCCGTGCTCAAGGTGAGCACGTACGAATTAAAAGAAACCTTTACAGTTGACAATCAAAACCACTTCCCCAACAACAGTTTTTAAAAGTACCCCGAGGGTCCTCGCTGATGCAACGAAGTTCATGCTTTCTGCTGAGATATTCCTGAGTTATCAGGAAAAACAAGGATCAGAACGCCAATGAGTTTAGTGATGAAGGTCCTGTGACAACCGCAAGGACAAATAGAACGTGGATACTGCAGCCGCATCAGTGTGACAGAGATAGTAAGTGATAAAATACTTTATATTTTTGTGCTAAGAAGCGATAGATGATTAATAAAAAAATATATTTCGATTATAACTAAAAGCTTGAGGTAATAAACTATTTCGTCTACTTTGAGGAGAAGTTTCTTGTCAATACGGTTATCACCATGTAGTGACAGGTTTTTGTGACACGCCCACCTACATCTTGATCAGGTGAAATGCGTCTCAAGGTTGTGGAAAAACAAGAAAACATGAATGGTAATGATCAAGGGGGTGTTAAGAAACTGCCGTTAAAATATTGGAATAGAAACAAACATCCGAAGCTTCTGAAATCAAATAACAGAAAACAACAATAAAATACACACGAATCCAAGTGTTTATTAACTTAGTAAAAAAAAAGTAAAGAACCCCGTCACGCCAAGTGCCGTATAGGGAATATGGTGTAAGTGACCATAATTTTTACAGACCTGCGGCATATGACTTTTTGGGTAATGTGGTCGGTATTACGCCGTGCCGCTTTACTTTCCCAGAAATAATCCGGTACCCATTTAATGGTAGGTGAACCCGATAGCCGTCGATCAGGATTGAACCCGACCTCTAGTCCTGTGTAGTCCAGCTCACTAACCACTGAGCTATCGCGGCTCCCTGTTTATTAACTTACTTGCATAATAATCTGTTACATAGTTAATAAAACAACTCTTACAATGAGAATTATGACATAGAAATTCATCAAAATGCGAAGTTGCAGTCCTTGAATGAGGCAAAACTCCGTCCATCACAGCAACATTTAGGAGTCGTTGACTAAGATGACTTGGTCAGGTGAGAAGAATAGACAATAATCGCATTCCGAAACAAATATTGTATGGTGAATTTAGGGACGGAAAGAAATGAAGGGCAGACCAGCGTCGAGATATAAGGATGTTTGCAGAGCTTCCTTGAGTGAGTCCACTATTAGCGAAAGAAACTGAGAAATTCTGGCATCAGATTGTAGTACACAGAGAACAAACATAAACAAAAAATGGCACATCAAGATTGTAGTACACAGAGAACAAACATAAACAAAAAATGGCACATCAAGATTGTAGTACACAGAGAACAAACATAAACAAAAAATGGCACATCAAGATTGTAGTACACAGAGAACAAACATAAACAAAAAATGGCACATCAACATTTGAGGAAGCGTTGATGTTAAAGTCAGAAGACAAAAGTCGCAGGAGAAAGGAGATGAGGCCAGCCACCACTTATTACCTTGTTAATTCTGCCGTTGTATCTGTCTATTAGATATTGGCAGATTCAACCACGAGAGAAGCTGCTCAGTAAAATAACATCCAGCATAAAGGTCAAGGTGAAGTACGAGACTTGAATCGACGTCCTAACACGAGTGAGTTTCCATCCATATGTGTTCGGTCGCCTATCAGAAGTGTTCGGAGACTTCTGGATAGTGTCGCTTCAAGCATCGAAACTCCCTATGCGAGGAGGCATTTATCACCTTCCCAGAGTACTACCCTGAGTACTACACTGCTTCCAGCGCGAATCGAACACGGGTTGTCCGAACGTCGGTAGCCCTGTGGGCAGTGGTATTTCAATCTAGGTTACCGAGGCCCTCAACGATAGGCGATTTCCTTAGTCTCCGACTCCTAAGTGTTGCTGTGATGGACGGGGTTTTGCCTCATTCAAGGCCTGCAACTTCGCATTTTGATGACTTTATATGCGTTGATCCTCATGGTAAGAGTTGTTTGATTAACTACGTCACAGATAACCAGCATAATGCATTCATATTACTGTACTACTGACAAATCATGATTGCTGGTTACTAACCGTCTGTCAAGACGACAAAGACCACATAGTTAATAAAAGTCCCAGCTCCCTCCATTGGGTGAATTCTCCAACAACCGCATTTTATTCTTTTAATGCAACTTGTCCATACCGACCTGAATTCTTTGTCCTGTACCGCGTACAAGAAGAAGTTTGCCCATGTGTGGAATATTGAGATCATTTTCATCAGGCTGTATGCCGTATTAAATGTGTATGCCTTATCTGCACTTATCGCAAAAAAATAAATATTCGCACATACGACAGGAGTCACACAGAGGAAAAATGATCCAAACACAATTACAGGCATCCGAATGATGTTCCAGAAAGTCTTTAGTCTAATTCTGGACAGGGTTTTGGCTACATTAAACACTCTAAATTTATTAATAGCCCTGACCTGACGTTGTATTATGACGGCAATATGTAAAAACATTAAAAACACTAAAATGTTGAATGAAAAATGGACACTAGCATCCACAATACTGTGCCATGTCATAAACTCGTATAATATGTTTGCGCAATCTGTAAGCATGTACAATGGTGTAAGAAATGATACAGCCCAACAGGTAAATACACAACATACTGTGAACTTTTTTGTTATTACTCTCTGGTGTGTAAACGGCCGGACTATGTAAATCCAGCGTTCAGCAGAAATGACGAAATGAATACAGCGGCAACAAGTCACACAGGACAGCAACATGTACAAAAAAATACATCCTGATACCATTGGTAACTGGTTCTGCTGTCCTGTATTTGCCGTGAAAAGTGCGCTTGATATATATATTATGTGCAGTAGGCAAAAGATAAAATCAGTGACAGCCAAAGACGCAATGAACGTATTAGAAAATGTGTGCATACGTCTTTTAAAAATAACGGTCATCAAAATTGTGGCATTTAGTAGTAAACCGATGATTGATACAGCCACTTCAACGTAAGCGCAATGTTTGGACAATTTATTAAGGTGCTCATAAACGTAAATGGATGTTTCATTAGCCATGATGTTCTTTCTACACGATGAGTCCTTCCCAGATTATGTTCTACACGATGAGTCCTTCTCAGATTATATTCTACACAGTGAGTCCTCAGATTATGTTACACACAGTGAGTCATTCTCAGATTATGTTCCACACAATGAGCACCTCAGAGTTGTAAATCCCCGCTCAATATCACATATATATGAGTTCTGATCACATTATGTACACGAATTATCGAGATTAAGATGGACTAAATAATAGTTAATTCTTGACTTAAATGACTTACTGCAATCAACTGTACCTAGACTACAATCATCATATCTTTGCCGCTATCGCCATTGTGTGACACGGAGATACTATAATATAGAAATTGATTTACACCGGCGATAGAGACGCAACCAAATCCTTAGCTCGACCAGCCAAATCGGTGGGATTCTTGTAAAAGAGGATGCAGGACTTTTCCATTTATTGTTGAAATAAATGTTTACCTGGTAAATTACACACAACTCAGAACTGTAGTCTCTTCAGAAGTAACAAAACATTACCCATCCTCATGTGTTGAGCATCGACAACGATTTACTGTTTCATTCAGTGACGTCAGTAGTGGAACCAGTTGTCCTGTGTGTCAGTTCTTGACTTCCACTAGAAATAAGTACAAAGTTCATGCACTCCAGTTATCTAAAGTATTGAAGTCATGACTTACAATTTGCTTTCGTGTTATTTCAAGGATATGCAACAGCACAACTCGCTAAAACTGATGTGTGCTGAAAATCTGGCCTGCCACTAGTCCAAACCGCTAAAAAATCAGCCAACGAAATATTTATTGTTGTTTTCAAACAATGTTAGTTTTTTTTAACACACACTGAAAAATTAGCAAAAAGACCACACAAAAAGTAGTAAATGAATTTCTCTGGAGTTTAACAGATGTGACAAGTAGGATCCAGTCTACGGGATCAATTGAACTGCTGATAACAAAACCATAACAAACAAAAGTTAATTGCTTACCCTAGGTGATGACACTCAGTACTGGCGGGTTCTCTGGCTTTGAAATAGCAGTAACGGTAGCCGTGCCTATACGTTGTCCTTCCGAATAGCGTGATTGCGGTGTCAATGTTAGAAATGTTCGGGGGATCAGTAACAGTAGTGCTAGACAGTATGTGATTGTAGACAAGTGTTTCAATTCTGAGTGTTTGATAACATCGTAAAAAATAGACAACATTAGAAATATTTTTTTAAAATACTAGAAATAATAGGCAACGTTAGAAATTAGAAATAACTATAGAAATAATAGGTAGCATTAGACATTTTATGTGACATTATAACTAATATATAACATAAGAAAAAATATAGATAAAATTATAAATAATAGATAACTTTAGAAATAATAAATAACATTAGAAAAAAATAGGTACCATTAGAAACAATAGATAACATTAGAAATATTAGATAACATTAGAAATAATAGACAGCATTAGAAATAGTAGATAACATTAGAAATAAAAGATAACTTTAGAAATAATAGGTAAAATTAGAAATGATATATAACATTAGAAGTAATAGATAATTTTAGAAATAATAAACAACGTTAGAAATAATGAATACCAAAAATAATAACAAATAATATTAGAAATATAATGTAACATTATAAATAATAGATAATATTATAAATAATAGGTACTATTGGAAATAATAGATAATATTAGAAATAACAGGTTCAATATTTCGTGTTAGTAGCCCTTGTTAGTAGTCCTGTTAGTTCGCTTTCTTGGTGAGACACGATAATTTCAACCTGAAACAATGTCTACTAGGTTATAACTTGTATCGGATCGCAACTGTCACTTCCTCCAATGTAATCTTGCTTCAGTTTATATATTTATTTCTTCTTCTCCAAATGTTTGGCATCCATCCAGGCAGTCTCTAAAAACAATAGATTCATCTTCCGTACGGAGCTTATCTTAAGACTTCGCTGCTTTCTGTGTGATTTTTTTGCGTTTAGTTTAGTTTAGTTTAGTTTAGTTTAGTTTAGTCAACGGACCATCCTCAATGCACATCGAACATGTCCATAAGTGGTCAGATCTTCTCTTCAATATGTCCATCAGTGGAGACTGACGACTTCAGCTCCACATCAATTTGTTATTATTCTCTTTGTCTCAATGCGGAGCGTTTCTTTGTGGTATCTCCAGTTTTGACCGATAATTGACTGAATCATGATCTCCCTCAACCTCCTTGAGTGGATTCAGAATGTCGTCCCAGTACATTTTACGTCCGGCATCCACAGCAGCCATGACGTCAGCTCGTTCATTGCCTGTTCACATCCGAGCGTCCAGGGACGACAATAAAAACTCTAATAGTCAAGCTAGAGTTCTTTCATGGCGTAAGTTATTTTTAAGGCATGTCAAGATGCATTGACCTGCTGAAAGTTAGCTTGGTAAACGAGGCAGAGGAAATTGTTGTTGCGTTCGCCAGCTGTCAACTCTGACAAAGTCCCCAGAGACTAGGGACTGAGTTTTGCGTGTTAATCCATTGTTCCCTGGCAGCCGCGCGCACAAGGGTACCTTGCCGCACAGGCAGATAACTCCGACTTCGGAGGTACTCATGTCTTTTCCGTCAATGAGTAACTGACGTTTCAAGCCGGGTCTCGCTGCTGAGACCAGGGATGGTTGCCGCAGAGAGAAATCATAAATAAAAATCCCAACCGGTGTAGCCGAGATTTGAACCCACAATCTCTTTGTCCCGAGTCCGGCGTCTTGCCTCAAGGCTAACCAGTCCCCCATGGACATGGAATATGAGGAAACTGCAACAAGGAACACTTTTCATACATAGTCTGCAATGGTTCCTGCCGCCTATCCACCATATACCAGAACTTCACGTCCTCCCGAAAGTGATGATCGTCATATTTCTTTAAGAATGTATAGCGCTTGATGATGTTGGCCATCGCTGTTGACTCCAATTTCGAACATATAAACACACAGTTAGTCGTCAGATTAACCCAGTCGCACATCAAACAACAGACGACCGTAATATTAGCGTACGGCCGGTCTAGGGATTTACGATGACGTAGCACACATAACAATGCAAGCACAGCAATGACGCACCCTTTAGATTCTTGATTACTCGAGTGAATGTAGCCCACGACGAACAGAACACGGTGCAAATCTCCTAAAGAGATAAAACTGCGGCTGATGAAGTAGTTCACATTAATGAAAACATATAAATAACTTGATTCAAGCAAATCCATCAACGGTCATGAACAGCACCAATGTGACGTTATTGAGTTATTTGCGGGTATTCATTTATGCACTCCGAACATGTGCATAGGTGCTCAGATCCCCTCCTCAGCAATTCCCTCAGTGTCCAGCGACTGACGACTCCAGTTCTATGTTGGTTGATAAGTCTTCTTATACGGCCACTAAGTTTCTCATTTCTGGCTGTGCCCATCTTAACTCCCATTTCCATCATCCGAAGAAGTGACGTGGATCTGTGTTTGTCGAAGTCCTGTGCTCTTCCCACATCTCAGAGGGCATTGATGATGTCCGCCCAATCCATCGGTTCCCCGTCCTCGACGACAGCACAGCTACACAGCTAGCCAACCTGTCTGCTATTTCATTTCCCCATATTCCTGCATGTCCAGGGACATAGACAAAGGTGACCTTACGTATTTTGGATTTCTGCAACGACTCTACCCATTGCATGCGTACATAGCCCGCCTCCACTTTTTTATCATGCTCATCGAATCACTTAGTATACATGCGTGGGTGTAGTCTTGTCACTCTAACCATTTGAATGCCTTGGTCACTGCCAACACCTCCATTGTCTTACTACTCGTGGTCATGACGTATGCACCACTGTCTTCTTTGACTATTCTGCCTGCCCAGCGTGCTGTAAATGCCCATGCACTTCTTTGGTGTCGTATTACAGATCCGTCTGTATAGATGACTGCATCTTTCTCATCGGTGTTATCGCAGATGAGACCGTTGACCTCAGCATTAACCACGACCGGGTTCTGTTCCCTACTTTTCCTGTCGAGTGTGACAATACACGAGAGAGTCCCCTTGAATGACGTAGGCACCGGTATCCACTCCTCACCAACACTGATATTGGTAAGCCCACAGACCTGTTTGATGACATCTTCTGCTCGGCCCATCCATGATTTGCCTCTTTTTAGCCTGGCACCTTTCACTGTGTTGAGCACGTGGTGCAATGGATGCTTTGTATCTGTACTAATCTTCAGGTATGCTCGTGCTCTCCAGATCTTGATTCTGTCATCCATGGTTGGAAAGTCAAGAAGATACCTCATTGCTACACCGGGAGTGACCCTCGTACATCCCAAGATAATGCGCATGGCTTCATTTTGTATTTTCTCCAGCCTATCAATTTGAATCGTACTGACAGTAAGAATTGCCAGGGCATACTCGATTGGTACGAGGACACATGTGACGTAAAGCGCAGAACAAGCCTAGACGATGGAAGGTCGCATTCACAACACTTGATTTGTCGAAAATGAAATATTGCCGGCGTACGACATTGTTTTATCGGCGCAGATGTAATAAGTAGATCATCATTTTGACTTTAACGCAGAGGAGTGCAATGGAGAACCGAAATTAATCAGACATCGGAGCACTTTCTGCAGCGATCGAGAGAACGTGGACTAGATCCGCCATCTTAGAAACCGCAGAGGAAATGACTTACGTGGATTGACAACATCAAGATGTCGACAGTAGAACCTGTGACAGCGCGCGCCATCTAGGAAAGAAACACGGCGAAATCGTGGTGGAGACGGTACATTATGATAATCGTTATGTTTAATTTTGTTTCGTTAGTTCTCAAGTTATCATCTACATTTTTTTTTTTTGGCTGGACCTGCCCTACACAAATTATTCCATTCCGAGTGCTCAAGTCACATTTATAGACGACCTTGTGGCAAAGGAAGGTCATTTCTTCGATTCTGTAACCAGGCGGCCAGCACTTCGTTAAAACTATCTTTGCAAAAAATCAGCTATTGTTGGACGACTTTAACAAAAGAATATCACGCAGGGAACTCTTGTCTCCTCGTTGTTTGTTAATCTCTTACCTCCATTGGAATTCAAGAATGAAACTCGAGAGAAGTTTAGAACACTGCGAGCTGCTTGAAAACAAATATACTCTCAAACTCATTATCAGCATAGGGAGGAAACAATCATAAGTCTTTTATTGGCCACGTAATTACAAGGAAACAGCTGGAACCGAACGTTGATCACGTAGTTTTGGTGACGGGCTCGCAGAGTGTACAACGGAAGGTGGATAGTCTCTGCGACAGAAGTGGATTCGGTCCCTGGATGACTAAAGTGAAATTCTTAACTTGGGTGTAATGTCCAGGTCATGCTGGTGTGCACGGCAATGAAATAGCCGAGCGGTTTCTTTTCCTTTACCGCGGACCCCCATTAAATTCGTTTTGTTGTCGCGGACCCCCAGTGTTCAAATTCATCTCAAGATTTAAAACCCAAAACTCCAGCAACAATTTTATTTGAAAAAATTAAATAAACGTAACATTTACATTTGTCCACTCTCCTACGAATGATTGTTATGGGATCTAATTAAAATGAACTCTCCTAACACATTTTGATTTGAATGATTTCTTATCAATGTCATATAATAATTTACTGCTGTGAAATTGTGCATGCAGTCTTAGATTCTCCTCGACCTTACTACAGTATTTAAACAAAAATATTTTATAGTGTAGGATTTAATTTTGATAGATTATATTTTTTTTTAAACAGAGGCTTTCATAACAGACATTTATAAACTTTAGTCAAACCCCTGCTCTGTTCCATAAAATGCACACTATCAAATTTTAAGTGAAAAACAAAAATGGAAAATTTCAAAACAAAATGAATTTTCATGTTAAAAATAGCAGTGACTTTATGAACACCGATTCATCAGTGGTTTACACGATGAATGGCGATGTTATTACTCGTAGTAAAAGCGTATAAGAAAACATAGTTCACTTTTTCTGAAGAGCTAAAATAATAAGCTACCTCAATGATTTAATTCATAATTAATTTATAGTGTAAATTCATCACTATGCAAAACGTAGCTTTAAAGTTGTGTAGACACTCGTGCAAGGAAGCTACGATGAGTCGAGTATATCACATCTCAGAAGCGAACACAGCTCAGGTTGGGTGTAGATTTAAAAGGCTTTTATTCAACGAATCAGACATGACTTTGAATCTAAAAATCTGCCGTCAGTCAAAGAAGACAAGGAAAAGTGGATGATTTTGACTAAGATGTTATTAGAATTAAAGTTCTTAAAATGTTTCAGCAAAATAAAATGATTAAGTTCGGCAAAATGAAAGTTAAGTTACTGTCGGAATGCAATATTAAACTTTCCAAAACTTTTATGTGGAAGGTTCTAAGAAGCGAAGGTTTCACTCTTCGAAAATCTGCAAGCGGCAGGAACATTTATTATGAAGATCCACGATTGAATGCTTCGCGGAGTAAATACCTGAGACTGATCAGAGAGAGAGAGAGAGAGAGAGAGAGAGAGAGAGAGAGAGAGAGAGAGAAAATGATGGAAGGCTACCACATCGTATATTTGGATGAAACGTGAGCTAATGCTCACCGTACCTTTGTGAAAGAGTGGCAATCACTTGACAGAGAGAAAAAATAAAAATATCTGGTAACCTAGGACAGTTCATACCACAAGCTGGAAGGAAAGACAATTGACAATCAAGCAGAGCTTTTTGCTTAAAGCAATCTAGAGACAAAAGAAAGTCTACAGACGATATGTATGTCTACCACTCTCAAATGAATGGGTACATTTTCAGGTATTGGATATAGAACACTATCTTGCCTATGCTGGATAGACCGCCCTGCTATTTGAAAATGCATTCTATCATAATGTTGTAGAGCAGCAAGATAAAGTTCCTACTTCATGGAGTACAAAAGATCAAATCAAGACGTGGCTTACAAAGGAAAACGTCCCCTTCCATGTCAACGAGTTGAAATCACAGTTTTTGGAACGTGTGAAACAAAGGAAGAAGCCAAAGGCATTTTTAATTTACAAAATAATTACTGAGCATGACCACACTTTTCTTCGACTCCCATTTTACTATTTGCACCTGAGACCATTAGAGATTGTGTGGACCAAAGTCTTGTGGCAGATCAGAATATCACGTTTAAAATATGTGATGGTAATAGGTTGGTACGGGATACCCATTTGTAGATAGACATTGAGTACTGGAAGAAATGTAAAGAGCATGTGCTCCAGGAAGAAAATAGCATTGGCAGCGAGTAGTTTGCATTTTCTGCAGCCGATAACAGTTGTGAACCTCCTAGATTCGTTAGATTCTGAATGAAACAGACCATCAGCAACAAATCTCTTTCGTTGACACCCCCTCCCATTGTGCCAATAGCTTTAAAGAAAAATTCGCACTTTCACAAGTTAATCTAAAACCTTCTTGATGCTGATCACAGAAACAAGTACAGAATGAACAACTTATGCTGTTCTCAAAAGGGAAAATCTGACGTGAAACAGACAAATTGCGCCTTTCTCAATGCAGTGTGGATACGCCTTCGAATCACCGTGGATTTTATGATTTTTTTTTTTTTTGCTGTAAATTCTTCTATTTCAACACATTATGTTAGAGTTTAATATTTATATAAGAAATACTCATATTTGCGAAATCCACTTTGTCTTTGAACTTAGCGTTTACAATTTCTCATGTCGAGATTGGTCGAGAAAATTCTAAGACTTTTTGCATAAATTCAAAGAAAACTACTATAGTTTCCGAGAAAATTTATAGTGAGTTTGGGTATACATTTGACACTGAACATTGGAGAGAGAAAAAATTCTGCTTCGAGGATTTCTAATTATGCACGAGTTTCAGATGCTTCTGTCTTCCTGCTAAGAATTAGAATCTGGGTCGTGAGCCGTGACGCCATACATTGACACATGTTGATGTCGCCTCATGACCAGAAGTATTTAGAACCAGAGTGACCGTGTTCCTGCAGTGTTCCCTGATATCAAAGTATGTCAGATCTCTTGTGTGCATTCTATCGGAGACTGATAGTATAAATGAGTTCCTGTGTTCAAGGTGAGCACATACGAATAAAAGAACCGTTGGCAGTTTCAAAATCAGAACCATTTTTACAAGTTACTTCAATTATCACGATGGCCCTCTACGAAGTTCATGCTCCGTGCCGAAATCTGCCTGAGTTGTCAGAAAAGAGATCGCAACGCTAATGCGTAGTGATGAAGATCATGACAAACGCAATGACAAATACAACATGAACATTGCAGTCATATCAATGTGTCAGAAATTGTAAGAGGTAAAGTTCTTGATATTGCAGCCATATCAATATGTCAGAAATGGTAAGAGGTAAAGTACTTGATATTGCAGTCACATCAATGTATCAGAAATGGTAAGAGGTAAAGTACTTGATATTGCAGCCATATCAATGTGTCAGAAATGGTAAGAGGTAAAGTACTTGATATTGCAGCCATATCAATGTATCAGAAATGGTAAGAGGTAAAGTACTTGATATTGCAGCCATATCAATGTGTCAGAAATGGTAAGAGGTAAAGTACTTGGTATTGCAGCCATATCAATATATCAGAAATGGTAAGATGTAAAGTACTTGATATTGCAGCCATATCAATGTGTCAGAAATGGTAAGAGGTAAAGTACTTTTTTTTCCCAAACAAGCGATAGGCATAGAGAAATACAATTTAATTACTGCTAAAAGCTTTGTAGATAACATTATTTCATCTCATTTGATGAAAAGTGTCTTGTCAATATGGTTACCGACAAGTTGTAAAAGTTGTCTTGTCAATATGGTTACCGGCAAGTTGTAAAAGTTGTCATGTCAATATGGTTACCGGCAAGTTGTAAAAGTTGTCTTGTCAATATGGTTACCGGCAAGTTGTAAAAGTTATCTTGTCAATTTGGTTACCGGCAAGTTGTAAAAGTTATCTTGTCAATATGGTTACCGGCAAGTTGTAAAAGTTATCTTGTCAATATGGTTACCGGCATGTTGTAAAAGTTATCTTGTCAATATGGTTACCGGCAAGTTGTAAAAGTTATCTTGTCAATATGGTTACCGGCAAGTTGTAAAAGTTATCTTGTCAATATGGTTACCGGCATGTTGTAAAAGTTATCTTGTCAATATGGTTACCGGCATGTTGTAAAAGTTATCTTGTCAATATGGTTACCGGCAAGTTGTAAAAGTTATCTTGTCAATATGGTTACCGGCAAGTTGTAAAAGTTATCTTGTCAATATGGTTACCGGCAAGTTGTAAAAGATGTCTTGTTAGTAACACGCCCACCTACAATTTGATCAGGTGAAATGTGTCTTGGGGGTGTGGAAAAACAAGAAAAAACATGATTGGTAATGATCAAGATTATGTAAAGAAACAAACATCGAAATGTTGGGTTTGAAATATACGAAGCTTCTGAAATCAAAGAAGAGTGTTAGAAAACACACAAACAAAACACACAAACAAAACACATAAACAAAACACACAAACAAAACCCACAAACAAAACACACAAACAAAACACACAAACAAAACACACAAACAAAACACACAAACAAAACACACAAACAAAACACACATAATCCATTTATTTATTAAGCAACTTGCACAATAATCTGTTACATAGTTAATAAAAGTCCCCAGCTCCCTCCATTGGGTGAATTCTCCAACAACCGCATTTTATTCTTTTAATGCAACTTGTCCATACCGACCTGAATTCTTTGTCCTGTACCGCGTACAAGAAGAAGTTTGCCCATGTGTGGAATATTGAGATCATTTTCATCAGGCTGTATGCCGTATTAAATGTGTATGCCTTATCTGCACTTATCGCAAAAAAATAAATATTCGCACATACGACAGGAGTCACACAGAGGAAAAATGATCCAAACACAATTACAGGCATCCGAATGATGTTCCAGAAAGTCTTTAGTCTAATTCTGGACAGGGTTTTGGCTACATTAAACACTCTAGATTTATTAATAGCCCTGACCTGACGTTGTATTATGACGGCAATATGTAAAAACATTAAAAACACTAAAATGTTGAATGAAAAATGGACACTAGCATCCACAATACTGTGCCATGTCATAAACTCGTATAATATGTTTGCGCAATCTGTAAGCATGTACAATGGTGTAAGAAATGATACAGCCCAACAGGTAAATACACAACATACTGTGAACTTTTTTGTTATTACTCTCTGGTGTGTAAACGGCCGGACTATGTAAATCCAGCGTTCAGCAGAAATGACGAAATGAGTACAGCGGCAACAAGTCATACAGGACAGCAACATGTACAAAAAAATACATCCTGATACCATTGGTAACTGGTTCTGCTGTCCTGTATTTGCCGTGAAAAGTGCGCTTGATATATATATTATGTGCAGTAGGCAAAAGATAAAATCAGTGACAGCCAAAGACGCAATGAACGTATTAGAAAATGTGTGCAGACGTCTTTTAAAAATAACGGTCATCAAAATTGTGGCATTTAGTAGTAAACCGATGATTGATACAGCCACTTCAACGTAAGCGCAATGTTTGGACAATTTATTAAGGTGCTCATAAACGTAAATGGATGTTTCATTAGCCATGATGTTCTTTCTACACGATGAGTCCTTCCCAGATTATGTTCTACACGATGAGTCCTTCTCAGATTATATTCTACACAATGAGTAAGTAAAGTAAAGAGCCCCCGTCACACCAGGTGGCGTATATGGAATATGGTGTTAGTGACCATACATTTTACAGACCTTCAGTACATGAATATTTGGGGTAATGTGGTCGGTATTACGCCCGTACCGCTATACTTTCCCAGAAAAAAATCCGGTACCCATTTAAGGCTGGGTGAACCCGGAAGCCGTCGGTTGGGATTGAAACCTACCACTTGTCCTTTGTAGTCCAGTTCACTAACCACTGAGCTATCGCAGCTCCCTATACGATGAGTCCTTCTCAGATTATGTTCTACACAATGAGTCCTTCTCTGATCAGATTATATTCTACACAATGAGTCCTTCTCAGATTATGTTCTACACGGTGAATCCTTCTCTGATCAGATTATGTTCTACACGATGAGTGCTTCTTAGATTATTATGTACACGATTAGTCCATAGATTATGTTCTACACAGTGTGTACCTCTCAGAGTTGTAAATCTCAGCTCAGTATCAGTATCTTTGTCACTATCGTCATTGTGCGGCACTGAGATACTAGAACCTGATTAACACCGTAGATAGAGACGCAACAGAAACCTTAGCTTTACCAGCCAAATCAGTGGGATTCTTGTAAAAGAGGATGTAGGACTTTTCCATTTATTGTTGAAATAAATGTTTACCTGGTAAATTACACACAACTCAGAACTGTAGTCTCTTCAGAAGTAACAAAACACATTATCCATCCTGATGTGTTGAGCATCGACAACGATTTACTGTTTCATTCAGTGACGTCAGTAGTGGAACCAGTTGTCGTGTGTGTCACTTCTTGACTTCCACTAGAAATAAGTAGAAAGTTCATGCACTCCAGTTATCTAAAGTATTGAAGTCATGACTTACAATTTATTTTCGTGTTATTTCAAGGATATGCAACAGTACAAGTCGCTAAAACTGATGTGTGCTGAAAATCTAGCCTGCCACAAGTCCAAACCGCTAACAAATCAGCCAACGAAATATTTATGTTGTTTTCAAACAATGTTAGTTTTTTACACACACTGAAAAATTAGCAAAAAGACCACACAAAAAGTAGTAAATGAATTTCTCTGGAGTTAAACAGAAGTGACAAGTAGGATCCAGTCTGCGGGATCAATTGAACTGCTGATAACAAAACCATAACAAACAAAAGTTAATTGCTTACTTTAGGTGATGACACTCAGTACTGGCGGGTTCTCTGGCTTTGAAATAGCAGTAACGGTAGCCGTGCCTATACGTTGTCCTTCCGAATAGCGTGATTGCGGTGTCAATGCTAGAAATGTTTGGGGGATCGGTAACAGTAGTGCTAGACAGTATGTGATTGTAGACAAGTGTTTCAATTCTGAGTGTTTGATAACATTTGAGATAATAAAAGTAAAAGTAATGTAAAGTACCCCCGTCACGCCAGGTGGGGTATATGGAATATGGTGTTAGTGGCCACAAATTTTACAGACCTTCAGCACAAGATTTTTGGGGTAATGTGGTCGGTATTACGCCCGTGCCGCTTTACTTTCCCAGAAAAAAATCCTGTACCCATTTAAGGCTGGGTGAACCGGAAGCCGTCGGTTGGAATCGAACCCTACCTCTTGTCCTTTGTAGTCCAGTTCACTAAGCACTGAGCTATCGCGGCTCCAATTAGAGATAATAATATAATATGGCCTTTGGCGTCTCCATTTCTCCAGCATTGGACAAGGAGGTTGTAGAGGTGGAACAGGAATGTTTCTGTTGGGATGTTGTTACTAGAAGCTTTTCCACTTGAGAGATCGTGAATGACATCCTGGAGTTCCTTCTCAGTAGGTTCATTGTCCAGTTCAGTCAGCACTGAGTATTTTGCGACTAGCTGGTCTGTCTACAGAATATAGACTTGGGTAATGTGCTTCGCATCTTTCCAACTGTTTAGTTTTGTCACTGATATTCTTACCCTTTTCATCTTTTAAGGGGCATTTTATTTAGATGTTTGGGCCCAGAGCAATCTTTGTGTTGTTTGAGCATAGTTCGTGAATCGGCCAGCTCAGCAGCTTCCTGGACCGTTGAGCACAGATTTGACCAGTACTTGTCCGCACATCTCCTGGACCGTTGAGCACAGATTTGACCAGTACTTGTCCGCACATCTCCTGGACCGTTGAGCACAGATTTGACCAGTACTTGTCCGCACATCTCCTGGATCGTTGAGCACAGATTTGACCAGTACTTGTCCGCACATCTCCTGGACCGTTGAGCACAGATTTGACCAGTACTTGTCCGCACATCTCCTGGACCGTTGAGCACAGATTTGACCAGTACTTGTCCGCACATCTCCTGGACCGTTGAGCACAGATTTGACCAGTACTTGTCCGCACATCTCCTGGATCGTTGAGCACAGATTTGACCAGTACTTGTCCGCACATCTCCTGGATTCCTGTTGTACTTCTGCTTGTTGGAATTTGTTTTTTGTGTTCTGGTATGAGCAATTCTTTAAAGCTAGGAAAGCCTTGTTCTTCTTCTCTACAAGTGGCATGAGCTTCATTGTTTTGTTTTTTCTTTTTTATCCCAATACATGGTGGAGTGCGTATCTTTACCAAAAGAAGAGATTACAGAGTCAATGGTGTGCTATTTGAGCCGGTCCCATGAACCATCTACATTGTCTAGATCTTCTGTCTTCTCCATGCGTTTATTGAAGACATATTAACCTTCAGCCTGGATGGTTCTCTAGATTTGTATGGTTACCTTTTGGTTTTGCCTTTACTTATGACAAGTGTGTGATCTATGTCACAGTCTTCGCTATGGTATGCTCTGGTGTCACAGTCTTCGCTATGGTATGCTCTGGTGTCACAGTCTTCGCTATGGTATGCTCTGGTCACAGTCTTCGCTATGGTATGCTCTGGTGTCACAGTCTTCGCTACGGTATGCTCTGGTCACAGTCTTCGCTATGGTATGCTCTGGTGTCACAGTCTTCGCTATGGTATGCTCTGGTGTCACAGTCTTCGCTATGGTATGCTCTGGTCACAGTCTTCGCTATGGTATGCTCTGGTGTCACAGTCTTCGCTACGGTATGCTCTGGTCACAGTCTTCGCTATGGTATGCTCTGGTGTCACAGTCTTCGCTATGGTATGCTCTGGTGTCACAGTCTTCGCTATGGTATGCTCTGGTGTCACAGTCTTCGCTACGGTATGCTCTGGTGTCACAGTCTGCGATATCGTATGCTCTGATTACTCTAACATTATTTAGGTGTTGTCTGCGAACTAGGACAAAGTCCAGCTGGTGCCAATGTCCGGACCTTGGGTGGTGCCATGTTGCCTTTTGTTGGTTCTTGACAGTAGTATACAATGGTGTATTTGGATATTATTTAGGCGCTAAATTAACAAAGATATATAGTAGGCGCGCGGCGCGCCTAATGTACCGTAGGCGCAGGGGGAGTTAACCGTGACATTTCGTGTCGGGATATTGACCGCTAGGCCAGGTGCTCCGTATTTTAAAAATTCCGAATTATTTAAAAAAAACAGTCTCCATCTGATTTCGAACACGGGTCTACGGCGTGCCAGGCCAGACACTTACCACTATGCTACAGGCGATCACAGAATTAGAGGCTGAATGAGACAGGTGACGCGTGATGCTTTTGTTGGTGCTCGACAGCTAGCTAGCAGTAGAGAAAGATTGACCCGCATTTAGGCGCTAAATTAACAAAGATATATAGGGCGGCGCGCGGCGCGCATAACGCGTGCGGCGCAGGGGGAGTTAACCGTGACATTTCGTGTCGGGATGCATGGTGACCTCTCGTTGACCTCTCAACCTCTCGGCGCCATGGTCGGGGTGAGCTCTCGCAGTGGGGGACCTGTTATGATCAAAGACCCTATTTCTCTGTGAAATTTCTCACTTGGGTAACTTAAGCTGGTCTAGCCGTCTAACAGAGAGACAGTAAATTAATGTACTTTTGATATTCTATTACTGTTGTGTTTTTTTTTTTTTTGTAGTGGTTGTAGTAATAGTAGTAAAAGTTAAAGTCGTTATTGAAGTTGTACAACTAGTGTGACTTGTATTTTGTAGAGTTATAACAGACAAGTGGGGGCTATGCCTTTTTTTCATGTATAGTAGAGAGATGGTAGAGTCTTATAGTTATTTTTATGCATGACAACTTTAATGTATCTATAAAATTCATTTTGAAATTAATGGAAACATACAACTTATTCAGGGCTTGGCCAACTAACAGCAACGGTCTTGCTAATATATTTAACCCGTGGAAACATCAGCATCATGAGACTTATTAATGTCCAAATTGACCGCTTGTTCATAACACGAATACGACAACGATGATGACTTTAACGGGTACACAATCAAAGATCCCGTGGGTTTTGTTTTAGTCGATGACAACTTTTGAAATAGTAGCTGACAACTTTTGTATTAGCAGATGACAGCTTTCAATGACTGTTTACATGCTATGTCATTGTAGCAGTCATGTATGTCATGTCGATGTAGTAGACACGTATGTCATGTCATTGTAACAGTCATGTCAATGTAACAGTCATGTCAATGTAACAGTCATTTCGTTGTAATAGTCATCTCGTTGTAACAGTCACGTATGTCATGTCGTTTTATCAGACACGTATGGTATGTCGTTGTAACAGACATGTCGTTGTATCAGTCATGTCGATGTAGTAGACACGTATGTCATGTCATTGTAACAGTCATGTCAATGTAACAGTCATGTCAATGTAATAGTCATTTTGTTGTAATAGTCATTTCGTTGTAACAGTCACGTATGTCATGTCGTTTTATCAGAGACGTATGGTATGTCGTTGTAACAGACATGTCGTTGTATCAGTCATATCGATGTAGTAGACACGTATGTCATATCATTGTAACAGTCATGTCAATGTAACAGTCATGTCAATGTAACAGTCATTTCGTTGTAATAGTCATCTCGTTGTAACAGTCACGTATGTCATGTCGTTTTATCAGACACGGATGGTATGTCGTTGTAACAGACATGTCGTTGTAATGGTCATGTCGATGTAGTAGACACGTATGTCATGTCATTGTAACAGTCATGTCAATGTAACAGTCATGTCAATGTAACAGTCATTTCGTTGTAATAGTCATCTCGTTGTAACAGTCACGTATGCCATGTCGTTTTATCAGAGACGTATGGTATGTCGTTGTAACAGACATGTCGTTGTATCAGTCATATCGATGTAGTAGACACGTTTGTCCTGTCATTGTAACAGTCATGTCAATGTAACAGTCATGTCAATGTAACAGTCATATCAATATAACAGTCATTTCGTTGTAATAGTCATCTCGTTGTAACAGACACGTATGTCATGTCGTTTTATCAGACACGTATGGTATGTCGATGTAACAGACATGTCGTTGTATCAGGCATATCATATCGATGTAGTAGACACGTATGTCATGCCATTGTAACAGGCATGTCAATGTAACAGTCATTTCGTTGTAATAGTCATCTCGTTGTAACAGACACGTATGTCATGTCGTTTTATCAGACACGTATGGTATGTCGATGTAACAGACATGTCGTTGTATCAGGCATGTCGATGTAGTAGACACGTATGTCATGCCATTGTAACAGGCATGTCAATGTAACAGTCATGTCAATGTAACAGTCATTTCGTTGTAATAGTCATCTCGTTGTAACAGGCACGTATGTCATGTCGTTTTATTAGAGACGTATGGTATGTCGTTGTAACAGACATGTCGTTGTATCAGTCATGTCGATGTAGTAGACACGTATGTCATGCCATTGTAACAGGCATGTCAATGTAACAGTCATGTCAATGTAACAGTCATTTCGTTGTAATAGTCATCTCGTTGTAACAGGCACGTATGTCATGTCGTTTTATTAGAGACGTATGGTATGTCGTTGTAACAGACATGTCGTTGTATCAGTCATGTCGATGTAGTAGACACGTATGTCATGTCATTGTAACAGTCATGTCAATGTAACAGTCATTTCGTTGTAATAGTCATCTCGTTGTAATAGTCATCTCGTTGTAACAGTCACGTATGTCATGTCGTTTTATCAGACACGTATGGTATGTCGTTGTATCAGACATGTCGTTGTATCAGTCATGTCGATGTAGAAGACACGTATGTCATGTATTTGTAACAGTCATGACAATGTAACAGTCATGTCAATGTAACAGTCATTTCGTTGTAATAGTCATCTCGTTGTAACAGTCACGTATGTCATGTCGTTTTATCTGACACGTACGGTATGTCGTTGTAACAGACATGTCGTTGTATCAGTCATGTCGATGTAGTAGACACGCATGGTATGTCATTGTAACAGTCATGTCAATGTAACAGTCATGTCAATGTAACAGTCATTTCGTTGTAATAGTCAACTCGTTGTAACAGTCACGTATGTCATGTCGTTTTATCAGAGACGTATGGTATGTCGTTGTATCAGGCATGTCGATGTAGTAGACACGTATATCATGTCATTGTAACAGTCATATCAATGTAACAGTCATTTCGTTGTAATAGTCATCTCGATGTAACAGACACGTATGTCATGTCATTGTAACAGTCATGTCAATGTAACAGTAATTTCATTGTAATAGTCATCTCGTTGTAACAGTCACGTATGTCATGTCGTTATATCAGAGACGTATGGTATGTCGTTGTAACAGACATCTCGTTGTATCAGTCATGTCGATGTAGTAGACACGTATGTCATGTCGTTGTAACAGACACGTATGGTATGTCGTTGTAACAGACATATCGTTGTATCAGGCATGTCGATGTAGTAGACACGTATGTCATGTCATTGTAACAGTCATGTCAATGTAACAGTTATGACAATGTAACAGTCATTTCGTTGTAATAGTCATCTCGCTTTAACAGTCACGTATGTCATGTCGTTTTATCAGACACGTATGGTATATCGTTGTAACAGACATGTCGTTGTATCAGTCATGTCGATGTAGTAGACACGTATGTCATGTCATTGTAACAGTCATGTCAATGTAACAGTCATGTCAACGTAACAGTCATTTCGTTGTAATAGTCATCTCGTTGTAACAGTCACGTATGTCATGTCGTTTTATCAGAGACGTATGGTATGTCGTTGTAACAGACATGTCGTTGTATCAGGCATATCGATGTAGTAGACACGTATGTCATGTCATTGTAACAGTCATGTCAATGTAACAGTCATTTCGTTGTAATAGTCATCTCGTTGTAACAGACACGTATGTCATGTCGCTTTATCAGACACGTATGGTATGTCGTTGTAACAGACATGTCGTTGTATCAGTCATGTCGATGTAGTAGACACGTATGTCATGTCATTGTAACAGTCATGTCAATGTAACAGTCATGTCAATGTAACAGTCATGTCAATGTAACAGTCATTTCGTTGTAATAGTCATCTCGTTGTAACAGTCACGTATGTCATGTCGTTTTATCAGACACGTATGGTATGTCGTTGTAACAGACATGTCGTTGTATCAATCATGTCGATGTAGTAGAAACCTATGTCATGTCATTGTAACAGTCATGTCAATGTTACAGTCATTTCGTTGTAATAGTCCTCTCGTTGTAACAGACACGTATGTCATGTCGTTGTAACAGACACGTATGTCATGTCGTTTATCAGAGACGTATGGTATGTCGTTGTAACAGACATGTCGTTGTATCAGTCATATCGATGTAGTAGACACGTATGTCATGTCATTGTAACAGGCATGTCAATGTAACAGTCATGTCAATGTAACACGTGGCAGTTCTGTTGTTAACTGTTTTCCATGTCATGTCGTTGTAGTAGTCATAGGTGTCACACTGTCGTATGTATGTTGTCCAGTGTGACATGAAAGTTGTATGTAGGTTGTCTTCATACAGCCATCACGACACACTAGACAACCTACATACAACTTTCATGTCACACTGGACAACATACATACGACAGTGTGACACCTATGACTACTACAACGACATGACATGGAAAACAGTTAACAACAGAACTGCCACGTGTTACATTGACATGACTGTTACATTGACATGCCTGTTACAATGACATGACATACGTGTCTACTACATCGATATGACTGATACAACGACATGTCTGTTACAACGACATACCATACGTCTCTGATAAACGACATGACATACGTGTCTGTTACAACGACATGACATACGTGTCTGTTACAACGAGAGGACTATTACAACGAAATGACTGTAACATTGACATGACTGTTACAATGACATGACATAGGTTTCTACTACATCGACATGATTGATACAACGACATGTCTGTTACAACGACATACCATACGTGTCTGATAAAACGACATGACATACGTGACTGTTACAACGAGATGACTATTACAACGAAATGACTGTTACATTGACATGACTGTTACATTGACATGACTGTTACATTGACATGACTGTTACAATGACATGACATACGTGTCTACTACATCGACATGACTGATACAACGACATGTCTGTTACAACGACATACCATACGTGTCTGATAAAGCGACATGACATACGTGTCTGTTACAACGAGATGACTATTACAACGAAATGACTGTTACATTGACATGACTGTTACAATGACATGACATACGTGTCTACTACATCGATATGCCTGATACAACGACATGTCTGTTACAACGACATACCATACGTCTCTGATAAAACGACATGACATACGTGACTGTTACAACGAGATGACTATTACAACGAAATGACTGTTACGTTGACATGACTGTTACATTGACATGACTGTTACAATGACATGACATACGTGTCTACTACATCGACATGACTGATACAACGACATGTCTGTTACAACGATATACCATACGTGTCTGATAAAACGACATGACATACGTGACTGTTAAAGCGAGATGACTATTACAACGAAATGACTGTTACATTGTCATAACTGTTACATTGACATGACTGTTACAATGACATTACATACGTGTCTACTACATCGACATGCCTGATACAACGATATGTCTGTTACAACGACATACCATACGTGTCTGTTACAACGACATGACATACGTGTCTACTACATCGACATGACTGATACAACGAGATGTCTGTTACAACGACATACCATACGTCTCTGATATAACGACATGACATACGTGACTGTTACAACGAGATGACTATTACAATGAAATTACTGTTACATTGACATGACTGTTACAATGACATGACATACGTGTCTGTTACATCGAGATGACTATTACAACGAAATGACTGTTACATTGACATGACTGTTACAATGACATACCATGCGTGTCTACTACATCGACATGACTGATACAACGACATGTCTGTTACAACGACATACCATACGTGTCAGATAAAACGACATGACATACGTGACTGTTACAACGAGATGACTATTACAACGAAATGACTGTTACATTGACATGACTGTTACATTGTCATGACTGTTACAAATACATGACATACGTGTCTTCTACATCGACATGACTGATACAACGACATGTCTGATACAACGACATACCATACGTGTCTGATAAAACGACATGACATACGTGACTGTTACAACGAGATGACTATTACAACGAGATGACTATTACAACGAAATGACTGTTACATTGACATGACTGTTACAATGACATGACATACGTGTCTACTACATCGACATGACTGATACAACGACATGTCTGTTACAACGACATACCATACGTCTCTAATAAAACGACATGACATACGTGCCTGTTACAACGAGATGACTATTACAACGAAATGACTGTTACATTGACATGACTGTTACATTGACATGCCTGTTACAATGGCATGACATACGTGTCTACTACATCGACATGACTGATACAACGACATGTCTGTTACAACGACATACCATACGTCTCTAATAAAACGACATGACATACGTGCCTGTTACAACGAGATGACTATTACAACGAAATGACTGTTACATTGACATGACTGTTACATTGACATGCCTGTTACAATGGCATGACATACGTGTCTACTACATCGACATGCCTGATACAACGACATGTCTGTTACATCGACATACCATACGTGTCTGATAAAACGACATGACATACGTGTCTGTTACAACGAGATGACTATTACAACGAAATGACTGTTACATTGACATGCCTGTTACAATGGCATGACATACGTGTCTACTACATCGATATGATATGCCTGATACAACGACATGTCTGTTACATCGACATACCATACGTGTCTGATAAAACGACATGACATACGTGTCTGTTACAACGAGATGACTATTACAACGAAATGACTGTTACATTGATATGACTGTTACATTGACATGACTGTTACATTGACATGACTGTTACAATGACATGACAAACGTGTCTACTACATCGATATGACTGATACAACGACATGTCTGTTACAACGACATACCATACGTCTCTGATAAAACGACATGACATACGTGACTGTTACAACGAGATGACTATTACAACGAAATGACTGTTACATTGACATGACTGTTACATTGACATGACTGTTACAATGACATGACATACGTGTCTACTACATCGACATGACCATTACAACGACATGTCTGTTACAACGACATACCATCCGTGTCTGATAAAACGACATGACATACGTGACTGTTACAACGAGATGACTATTACAACGAAATGACTGTTACATTGACATGACTGTTACATTGACATGACTGTTACAATGATATGACATACGTGTCTACTACATCGATATGACTGATACAACGACATGTCTGTTACAACGACATACCATACGTCTCTGATAAAACGACATGACATACGTGACTGTTACAACGAAATGACTATTACAACAAAATGACTATTACATTGACATGACTGTTACATTGACATGACTGTTACAATGACATGACATACGTGTCTACTACATCGACATGACTGATACAACGACATGTCTGTTACAACGACATACCATACGTGTCTGATAAAACGACATGACATACGTGACTGTTACAACGAGATGACTATTACAACGAAATGACTGTTACATTGACATGACTGTTACATTGACATGACTGTTACAATGACATGACATACGTGTCTACTACATCGACATGACATACATGACTGCTACAATGACATAGCATGTAAACAGTCATTGAAAGCTGTCATCTGCTAATACAAAAGTTGTCAGCTACTATTTCAAAAGTTGTCATCGACTAAAACAAAACCCACGGGATCTTTGATTGTGTACCCGTTAAAGTCATCATCGCTGTCGTATTCGTGTTATGAACAAGCGGTCAATTTGGACATTAATAAGTCTCATGATGCTGATGTTTCCACGGGTTAAATATATTAGCAAGACCGTTGCTGTTAGTTGGCCAAGCCCTGAATAAGTTGTATGTTTCCATTAATTTCAAAATGAATTTTATAGATACATTAAAGTTGTCATGCATAAAAATAACTATAAGACTCTACCATCTCTCTACTATACATGAAAAAAAGGCATAGCCCCCACTTGTCTGTTATAACTCTACAAAATACAAGTCACACTAGTTGTACAACTTCAATAACGACTTTAACTTTTACTACTATTACTACAACCACTACAAAAAAAAAAAAAACACAACAGTAATAGAATATCAAAAGTACATTAATTTACTGTCTCTCTGTTAGACGGCTAGACCAGCTTAAGTTACCCAAGTGAGAAATTTCACAGAGAAATAGGGTCTTTGATCATAACAGGTCCCCCACTGCGAGAGCTCACCCCGACCATGGCGCCGAGAGGTTGAGAGGTCAACGAGAGGTCACCATGCATCCCGACACGAAATGTCACGGTTAACTCCCCCTGCGCCGCACGCGTTATGCGCGCCGCGCGCCGCCCTATATATCTTTGTTAATTTAGCGCCTAAATGCGGGTCAATCTTTCTCTACTGCTAGCTAGCTGTCGAGCACCAACAAAAGCATCACGCGTCACCTGTCTCATTCAGCCTCTAATTCTGTGATCGCCTGTAGCATAGTGGTAAGTGTCTGGCCTGGCACGCCGTAGACCCGTGTTCGAAATCAGATGGAGACTGTTTTTTTTAAATAATTCGGAATTTTTAAAATACGGAGCACCTGGCCTAGCGGTCAATATCCCGACACGAAATGTCACGGTTAACTCCCCCTGCGCCTACGGTACATTAGGCGCGCCGCGCGCCTACTATATATCTTTGTTAATTTAGCGCCTAAATAATATCCAAATACACCATTGTATACTACTCTTGACGCTGAAAAAGGTGTTGGTAGTACACAGGATGTTAAGGGAAAACATTCTAGAAGTCTCTGACCATTTTCGTTAATTTTGCCAATATCATGATGACCTAGACACGATAGCCATGAATAATGGTCAGATCCAATGTAAAGGTGTTCTTCTTTGGGGATTGAATCCAAGGCAACTTGGAGCATCTCGTAAAATGTATCTTTATCTTCTGCGCCATTGTTGGTGTATAGGCGCTGACAATGTTGACTGGTCCAGCTTTTGAGTGGGCTTTTAGTGTTATTATGTGTTCTGATGTGCCATTTGGGGCGTTTATGGAATGTATGAGCTTATTATGTGTTCTGATGTACCATTTGGGGTGTTTATAGAATGTATGAGCTTATTATGTGTTCTGAAGTACCATTTGGGGCGTTTATGGAATGTTTGAGCTTATTATGTGTTCTGATGTACCATTTGGGGTGTTTATAGAATGTATGAGCTTATTATGCGTTCTGATGAACCATTTGGGGTGTTTTTGGAATGTATGAGCTTATTATGTGTTCTGATGTACCATTTGGGGTGTTTATAGAATGTATGAGCTTATTTTGTGTTTTGATGTACCATTTGGGGTGTTTATGGAATGTATGAGCTTATTATGTGTTCTGATGTACCATTTGGGGCGTTTATAGAAGGTATGAGCTTATTATGTGTTCTGATGTACTATTTGGGGTGTTTATAGAATGTATGAGCTTATTATGTGTTCTGATTTACCTTTTGGGATGTTTATGGAATGTATGAGCTTATTATGCGTTCTGATGTACCATTTGGGGCGTTTATGGAATGTATGAGCTTATTATGCGTTCTGATGTACCATTTGGGGTGTTTATAGAATGTATGAGCTTATTATGTTTTCTGATGTACCATTTTGGGTGTTTATGGTATGTATGAGCTTATTATGTGTTTTGATTTACCATTTGGAGTGTTTATAGAATGTATGAGCTTATTATGCGTTCTGATGTACCATTTGGAATGTTTATAGAATGTATGAGCTTATTATGTGTTCTGATGTACCATTTGGGATGTTTATAGAATGTATGAGCATATTATGTTTTCTGATGTACCATTTGTGGTGTTTATAGAATGTATGAGCTTATTATGCGTTCTGATGTACCATTTGGAGTGTTTATAGAATGTATGAGCATATTATGTGTTCTGATGTACCATTTGGGAAGTTTATATAATGTATGAGCATATTATGAGTTCTGATGTACCGTTTGGAGTGTTTATAGAATGTATGAGCTTATTATGCGTTCTGATGTACCGTTTGGAGTGTTTATAGAATGTATGAGCTTATTATGCGTTCTGATGTACCGTTTGGAGTGTTTATAGAATGTATGAGCTTATTATGCGTTTTGATGAACCATTTGGGGCGTTTATGGAATGTATGAGCTTATTATGCGTTCTGATGTACCATTTGGGGTGTTTATAGAATGTTTGAGCTTATTATGTTTTCTGATGTACCATTTTGGGTGTTTATGGTATGTATGAGCTTATTATGTGTTTTGATTTACCATTTGGAGTGTTTATAGAATGTATGAGCTTATTATGCGTTCTGATGTACCATTTGGAATGTTTATAGAATGTATGAGCTTATTATGTGTTCTGATGTACCATTTGGGATGTTTATAGAATGTATGAGCATATTATGTGTTCTGATGTACCGTTTGGAGTGTTTATAGAATGTATGAGCTTATTATGCGTTCTGATGTACCGTTTGGAGTGTTTATAGAATGTATAAGCTTATTATGCGTTCTGATGTACCGTTTGGAGTGTTTATAGAATGTATGAGCTAATTATGCGTTCTGATGTACCGTTTGGAGTGTTTATAGAATGTATGAGCTTATTATGCGTTCTGATGTACCGTTTGGAGTGTTTATAGAATGTATGAGCCTATTATGCACAGCAAAACCCACTGCATGTAAGCGAGGCTGCTCAGGCTTCAACCCCTGCCAGAAAAGAGGCATAATCTTTTTCCCTGACTGAACCACAATCTGCAAGTCTTGTTTCCTGAAGGGCAGCAATATCAACATGTAGTCTCTGCAGCTCCATGTCGGCTGTTTTCCTTATCTTTTCTACATTCGGCCATGAGGGCTGTTTTCCTTATGTTTTCTACATTCGGCCATGAGGGCTGTTTTCCTTATGTTTTCTACATTCGTGAGGTTGATGTTATTTAATCCAGGACACATGGTTCTAACGTTCCATGTGCCGAGTATGAGAGATTGTGTCTTTCTGTGTCCTAACGTTCCATGTGTCGAGTATGAGAGATTGTGTCTTCCTTCTGCTGTGTCCTAACGCTCCATGTGCCGAGTATGAGAGATTGTGTCTTCCTTCTGCTGTGTCCTAACGTTCCATGTGTCGAGTATGAGAGATTTCTTCCTTCTGTTGTGTCCTAACGTTCCATGTGCCGAGTATGAGAGATGGTGTCTTCCTTCTGTTGTGTCCTAACGTTCCATGTGTCGAGTATGAGAGATTGTGTCTTCCTTCTGTTGTGTCCTAACGTTCCATGTGTCGAGTATGAGAGATGGTGTCTTCCTTCTGCTGTGTCCTAACGTTCCATGTGCCGAGTATGAGAGATGGTGTCTTCCTTCTGATGTGTCCTAACGTTCCATGTGCCGAGTATGAGAGATGGTGCTGTGTCCTAACGTTGCATGTGCCGAGTATGAGAGATGGTGTATTCCTTCTGCTGTGTCCTAACGTTCCATGTGCCGTGTATGAGAGATGGTGTCTTCCTTCTGCTGTGTCCTAACGTTGCATGTGCCGAGTATGAGAGATGGTGTCTTCCTTCTGCTGTGTCCTAACGTTCCATGTGTCGAGTATGAGAGATGGTGTCTTCCTTCTGCTGTGTCCTAACGTTCCATGTGTCGAGTATGAGAGATGGTGTCTTCCTTCTGCTGTGTCCTAACGTTCCATGTGCCGAGTATGAGAGATTGTGTCTTCCTTCTGCTGTGTCCTAACGAGGATGGGACTGGCATTTCAGTTTGTTTGCTCTGCCTGTGCCAATAATATGGAGATAATGCTTTGCGCAAAGCGTACAACCATCCTCCCCCCTCCCCGGCTCCTCCTGAAGCGTTTCGAAGGAGGGGTGGGGTCCTTACTTTCGGAGCAAAAGTTGAGTGACGGGGAAATGCCAGAAGAAGGATAAAACACCAGCGACAAATAATAGATAACATTAGAAATAAAATATAACATTAGAAATAATAGGTAACATTACAATTAATAGAAACATTAGAAATAATAGGTAACTCTAAAAATAATATTTAACATTACAAATAATAGATACCATTAGAAATAATAGGTAACTCTACAAATAATATTTAACATTACAAATAATAAATACCATTAGAATTAATAGATAGCACTAGAAATAAAAGAAAACGTTAGAAGGTAAAGGTAAAGTACGAGACTTGAACCAGCGTCTTAGCACGCGAGTTTCCACCCATATGTGCTCGGCCGCCTATCCAGAAATGTTCGGATATTTCTGTATAGTGTCGCCTCAAGCATCAAAACTCAGATGCGAGGCGACATTCCTCACCTTCCCAGGGTAATACCCTGTAAACATTTTCTGCCAACGGCTGGGTCGACCGCGGGGGTATTTTTTTTTTCCAGCCACGAGTACAATCCACACTGCTCCCAGCGGGAATCGAACACGGGTTGTCCGAACATCGTTAGTCCAGTCGGGTGGTTTTCCCAACTAGGCTACAGAAATAGGTTACATTGCGATGTAAAAATATGATTAATGATGGTGAGTGGAAGACAGAAAAGAGAGTGGAATTGTAGGTAGAGTGGTGAGACAGAAAAAAGGTGTGTGTGTGTGGGGGGGGGGGGGGTTAAATAATAAATAAAAAGCTTATCGGTGAGGGTTTCAGCTTTTATGTGTTACTTTATATATACAGTAACCCCTCAGTTATCGCGGTTAATAGGGACCAGAACCGGCCGCGATAAGTGAAAAACCGCAAAGTAGTGTCACCCTCTCATTTTTAACATACGTACATTTTTTGTGCATTTATTAATATCAATAAGTGTATATGAAACCATATAAGTGCATATGCTATCATTAGAACATTAAAGAATATTTTCAAACATGTAAATAAAATATTAATAATATAAATAACATACATAAAATAATGTATAAATGATATAAATATGATACGTGTGTGTGTAACATACGTAGATGTAACTAAAGTGTACATACTGTAAATATGTTTTTAGAACTCTTTTATTCTTATAACAACTTTTCTTTTATAACAAGGTCCGTAACTCACCTCTGACAATACCTTCTCTTCGCGTGATCTTTATAAATGTCGATGAAACACCTGTGCAGTACGGTGGAGGTGAAGAAGATGAAGATGATTTACTGCACAGGTTAATGAGAGCTTTACCGCTCCTCAGATGACGCCTCATCGTCAGGTGCTAGGGGCGCTGAATCGTCGCGGGCAGCTTCGGATAGATCTGGTGTAGCTGCAGTAGACGGCATAGATGCAGCAGGAGGCGGCGTAGAGGCAGCAGGAGGCGGCATAGATGCAGCAGGAGGCGGCGTAGAGGCAACAGTAGACGGCGTAGAGGCAGCAGTAGACGGCATAGATGCAGCAGGAGGCGGCGTAGATGCAGCAGGAGGCGGCATAGATGTAGCAGGAGGCGGCGTAGAGGCAACAGTAGACGGCATAGATGCAGCAGGAGGCGGCGTGGAGGCAGCAGTAGACGGCATAGATGCAGCAGGAGGCGGCGCAGAGCAGCAGTAGACGGCATAGATGCAGCAGGAGGCGGCGTAGAGGCAGCAGGAGGAGCTTCTGCAGAACGTTTTCGGCGCACAAGGAACATCGTGATGGGGAGTTGTGACCGTTGTTTTTTCTTCTGAGCAAAGATGCCCTTGTACAACGCCATTACACCGTCAATACGGTTACTGAATTCTACGGCTCTGAGTCGGGAGGGATATCAAATGGTGGGATGCTAGCAGCCAATCAGAGACGTAGATTTTGAATTGTGTGGGCACTCCCTGCCTTCTGCTGGCGTGCGGCCAACTTTCGCGCCATAATTCCTCAATTTTGAATTTTTGAACAATCCGCGATATACTAGTTCAGTTCTGGCAATGACTAGTTTGAACTGGTGTGTACACAAAATGTGACCTCCAAACAAGCCCGTCTTCATCACCGACATTTGAAAGGACATTTAATGGGCACAAAAGTGTTGTAGCAAGTTTATCCGCGCTAGGCCAGAGTGTTTCCTGACACAGCGGGGATGTGAAATATAATCTTAATGAGATATTGTCTCCGATTCTGACGCAAGCAGTCAACTATGAGTCGCTGTCCCCTTCTGCTGTTGGGCATCTGCCACTAATAAAAGTTAAAACTAGGAGAATCTACAGCGAACATATTAATTGATAAAACATGACATATGAAACATATTCACAAAACATGGCATATCAAACATATTTACAAAAGATGAAAAACACAATATTTATGGACAAAACACGAAACACAAAACCCAAAAACTGTCAGCTCGCATGACTAAAATTTATTACATACAATGATGGCATACAAAATGTCGTAATTATTGTATGTTCAGCACTGTTGAGAAGTCCCAAAACTGAGCAGCAAGTGAAGCAAGAATGTAAAAGAGAGAACCTAAGTTGTATTCTATCGTGGGAGTTCTGAGCATTTTTGGTCAACACTAGACTGTTGATGATGACTAGAAACAATTGTTTCTGGGTAGAAATAAGCAAATAATAACAAGTGATATATCATACATTAATGTGCTGTAAAACATATGAGCCACATAGTAAGCCTTAGAAGCAAAGTTTTGCATGAAAGGAGCAACAGTTGTAATGAAGTGAAGCAATAGCTACATACATCAATGAATTCATTATGGGAGAAAGAAGCAAGTTGTTGAGTCTAAAATAAAAATAATAATGTTTCCTAACTCAATCACACTATGCGGTCAAAACTTGTGTAACTAAAGATAAGACAGATGTGAAGAAACGAGAAATGAATAGCAGAGGCGAAGGCTAGTGCTCATTTGGAGTCTACAATAAAGATAACAATAAGTGTTTAGACAAGTATCGGAAAAAATCACAGCAAACGTTAAAATAATTGCAGATGCTGTTGCATACAGCAAAGAGGCTGTTATTTAAAAATATCCAGTAAGTGTTTTCTACAGCGTAAAGTACGAACCGAGATAAAAGTTATTTCAAATTAGTCTTTCCGTGTAGTTCTATCTCACACATGCCACACTTCACAGCGGAATCCATCGATATAAAATTGTAATTTTGAAAACGTTTTTTTTTTTTTTTTAAATTTAGAAATTGTTACTCGCTTTCAAGCAAACACTTGCGAGAATTAGCTAAAGTAGATAAAGTATGATAACAAGGTTTGATCACTGTGCAGGTAAAGACAATGTTAAGGTGCTCGCCAAGTCTTATCAGATATTTATTTGTGCTTTTCGAAATTGGCAAACCGATTGCAAAACTGATGACTTTTGTCAGCTTTCCAACACTCTTCCTATTATTTGGTTTCACAATATTTCTCGTTCATGCTTTCTAGACCTCTATCTCTCTGAGGTACTTGATCAGTGAACTTTGTCTACCTTCCATATTTAGTATCACTGTTTTATTAATGCTCTTCTTCTCTCTTTTCTTATTTGTCTCTCAGCGTCAGCAGAGATATCAATCTATCTTTGTACCTTTCGAGCCGTAGCCGGCCCATAGGACATAGACCCAGATACCCTTTCTCTTATCTAAATTTTATTCTAGGCAGTTTTCAATCCTTGTAAAGATCTTTTATCAAATCTCGCAATTTGTCTCTGTTCTGTGCAAGCAGCTCTATCTCATTGAGGGAGACGATTCCTGCCGCTCTTGCCTCTCTCAACAATGTTCTTCATCGGGTCGGCCTCTTCTCCTCTTACCATGAGGGCTTGCTTTGTTATTCCGTTTTTATCTCTCCTCATCACATGTACCAACATATGACCATCATCTTTTCTTGATTACTGAAGATATTAGTGGTTGATTGGCGATTTCTCTAATTTCCTTGTTTGTTTTGAATTCGTTCCACGCTATACCAAGTATTTTCCTTAGACATTTATTTTCAAAAACTTTCAACATTGTTTCTATGTCTCTTGTTGTTTTCCAGCTCTCACATGTATACGTAAGGGTTTATAGTACGTTTGATTTGAATTGTCTAAATTTTGTGTTTGTGCTGATGAGTTTTGATTTCCACAACTTTTCAAGGCTTCTGAAAGACATTGCTGCTTTAGCTATTCTTATTCTATTTTTTTTTTTACTTGTATCCCCTTCTCGATCAATGTGACTTCCAAGATAGATAAATTGATCGATCTCTTCCACTGATTTGTTTTCCATGTATCTCATCTCTTGGAATTAAGCTTCATGATTGATCTAAAGCCCCATTTTTCTGGCTATTGATGATCGTTTTTATCTGACTGCTGATGAGGACTATGTCATTAGAAAAGTCAAGGTCCTCCAAATGGTCTCCTTGTATCCACCGATGCCTCTGTTACCAGTTCAGCACTTCTTCATTATGAAGTCCATAACAACTCCAAATAACAAGGGCGATAAAATACATTTTTTAAAAAGCCAGTGGTGGGGAGTGTTAGACACTCCAAGGTATGGTGACAGCTTTACAAGGAAGGAACACAACACAATACTGACGTTTCGGCCTGTGGCCTTCTTCAGAATACAGGCACAATTATCTATAACTACATGTTAGATGATCCGGTGAATGGAGAGGTGGACAGAAAAGAAGAGAAGAAGGTAGGATGTTGAAATAATAAAGGAGGCTACATGAGGGGAGGTAGGATGAGAGTCAAGATGTGTAGAATAGAAAGAGGAAAAAATGAGTAAGAGATAGAAATGTCAATAGTACAAAGTGGATAATGTATCGTAAAACGTATAAGAAAAATCAAACACTTAGCTGGGATAACTTGACTGTCTGCCATGTAGCAATCGAGAGAATGAGAACATGATCGTGGGAAAACGATAGAGAGGGGAGGAAAGAGGGGGGGGGGGGTAAATAGGGGGATGGGGGGAAAAGAAATGGCGGGTAGCCAGACGTGTGAAAACACTGGAGGAAATAAATAGAAACCACAACAGAAGCTCGGGTAAGGCATGTCAGCGACCAGACAAAGGGCGGAAGGAGGAGAGGATAATAGGTCCCATAAAATTAATGGGGTCTAACAGTGGGGAAAAATCCAAGCAAAAGAATCGGAGAAGTAAAAGACAAGGGGGTGAACTGCGGGATGAGCAGCAGAGGTGGTCATAGGTGGGCTGAAAATAGCTGGATGGAGAGGTGAGAGGAGGGAGGAAATAATAACCAGGGGAAGAGAAATAGAGTGGAAGACTAAGAAGGGTAAGAATAAGGTATGGGTGAAGTGGACAGGAGGAGAGGCGGTGGGTGAGGAGTGAACAGATAGAGCGGGAGACCAAAAGAAGTGGAGTAATAGTGGGAATGAAAGCAGGAAGTAGTGCCTAGAGAGGTAGAGAAGTAGGGAAACGGAGAGACTAGAGGGGGATACAAAGTGAGGTGGAGAGAGGTAGAGAAGTAGGGAAACGGAGAGACTAGAGGGGGATACAAAGTGAGGTGGAGAGAGGTAGAGATGTAGGGAAACGGAGAGACTAGAGGGGGATACAAAGTGAGGTGGAGAGAGGTAGAGAAGTAGGGAAACGGAGAGACTAGAGGGGGATACAAAGTGAGGTGGAGAGAGACTAAAGTAAAATTAGCACTTTCACAAGTTAATCTAAAATAAAGTGAGGTTGAGAGAGAGTGTGGGAGATAACAGACAAGTGGAGTCCTAGAAGAGGGCTGAGAGTAGACAAGCTGGAATAGTGAGGGTAGAGAAGTGGTGACACCAGAGAAAAGAGAATACTAGGAGTGTATAGAGGGGAGTAGGAAGTACACATCAGTGGAGGATAAAGTAATAAGTAGGAGGAGAGGCGGTGGGTAAGGAGTGAATAGGTAGAGAGGGAGTCAGAAAGAAGAGGGGTAATAGAGGGAGGGTACGCAGGAGTTAGTGAAGTAGGGAAACAGAGAGACTAGGTGGATAAAAACAGAGGTGGAGTAAGTGGAGCTGAGAAACAGATAAGTGGAGCTGAGAAACAGATAAGTGGAGCTGAGAAACAGATAAGTGGAGGCCTAAGAGAAAAAAAAAGAAGAGGGGGGGGGTGTTTGGGTTTACGAATACTAAGGGTAGAAAAGTGGTGACACAAGAGAATAGAGAATACTAGGAGTGTATATATAAGGGGGAGTAGGAAGTATACACCAGAGGAGGAGAGATAATATAGTGATAAGAAGGAGATGAACAAATAGGTAGTAAGCAGAGAGGGGGTTGGGGGTGATAAAATACATCCTTGTTTAACCCCAGTTTCTATTGGGGAAACATTCGCTCAGTCCTTCCTCTGTTCGAACTGCACATGAATAACCATCATACATGTCTTTGATAATATTTATGATTTTTTATGGTAAGCCATATTGCCTCAGAATTTTCCACAAAGAATCTCTATGAATACTATCAAATGCTTTTTTGAAGTCAATGAAGTTAAGTACAAAAGGTTTTTGCTTTTCAATGTGTTCCTCCAATATAAGTCGTTGAGTAAAAATGTGGTCAAGGCAGCTTCTCCCTTTTCTAAACCCAGCCTGTTCTTCATGCATTACTGTATCTATTGAATCATTTATTCTATTCATGATGATTTTGCAGAATAACTTTGAGGCAACTGTCACGCCTCTTCAGTTGCTACAATCGAAGCTGATATAGCAGATATAGTTTGCATTTTTTTTTTGCTTTTCTGTTGGCCTTTCCTGCTATTTATGTTTCCTGGTGTTTATAATATTCCATCTTTTCCTGGTTGGTCTAGGTCTGGTGTTCTCGTAGAGTTTGTTGAAGGCGTGTGTTGTATTTTTTTTGTCTTATGTGGTAAAACCATTTATATGTTGTTTCTTTATATTTCTTCTTCTTCTTCCCTTTCTCATTTGCCCTTTAGCATTATAGGGAGATATAATTTTCGATCTTTTGCTTTTTTGTTGGCCTCTGATGCTGTTACGTTTGCTAGTGTTTCTACTATCCCTTTAAACCCATCTTTTTCGTGGTCGGTCCTTGAGTCTAATGTTCTCACAATGTTTATTAAAGGTTCATTGTGTTGTGTTTTGGTATTTCTGTCTTATCACGTGGCCAAATCACTTATCTGTTATTTCTTTATGTATTCAAAAGCAGGAATTATTCCTACATTTTTTTTTTGTTCTTCATTTCTGATCTTATCTCTCAGACTGCTTCCTGTCATGCGCCTAACACATTTCCTTTCAGTAATGGTTATTTTCCTGATTGTTCTTGACTCTAGCATCCATGTATGGCATTGGTAGCACAACATTGGAATGAAGACTGCGCTGCTGAGTGCCCATTTTGCCTCTAGTGTTATTTCATTGTTGACAGCAGTGGTGACATCTGATGATTTGGCAGGCTTTGTTGCATCTTGAGTCTGTTTCTACTTTCTTGTGAATTATCGTTGGTCACTAGACTTCCTAGGTATGTATTTAAATGTCTCCACTTGTTTTAACATGTCAACTGTCTATTGTCACATTGATGTTCTTTCTCTCTTGCGGTGTTCACTGTTCACTCTTGCAAAATAAACAATTTCTCAGATCCTCGTGCTCAAGAAAGTTATTTTCAGATTAGAAGATGTAATAGACACACATAACAGCAGGCAACAGCCTTGTCTAGGACAGAGACTGGGAAGCACTCATGACGTTAGTGCCATAAAGGAGACTAATGTTAGCTGCTGAGTGCTTATTTCAGCTCACACCAGAAGGGTCTGGTCCAATTTATGGACGCGATTAATTGTTGTCTGACTCAGTGGTTTCAAGTTTCATCAAACCTCAGAAAATGAGTGCACTGTATGTCTGGAAAAAATAGAGTGACCTGGCATAGGTTGACAACATTACCCACATTCCCCATCAGACGCATAATGAGTTACACCCGTTAAATGGTAGTGTGTGCGCACCAGACACTTTCACTTACAAGAGTCAAGTACACATTTGCAGTAACAACTTGGATAGCCTAAAATTATCATTACTTTCATCTACGTTATACTCTTCAAGAGCATTTCCATTTGGTAAAACTGAATTGAGTATTTATTAATGTCAGCCAAGCGTGGACTCTTGTGTACTTTGGAATACACTAGAACAAACATTTCCAATAAAAAATAAACACATAAATAAAACATGCTCTCCCACACTTACATACACATACCTGCACACATTGCCCTAGGTGAGAGAGAAAACGGTAAAACTCTAATAGAGCTAAGGAAACAATCAAAAACAACACAATCAACTGTCTTAAAACAGTGACCACTTGGCACAATAACACTGATCAGCTGTGCTAACTCACTTGTATTTCAATGCACAACAATGTGCACATTTGTGACTTTTAGAATATCAATTAAATGTAATAACAACAAAATAATGCTTCCCACTGTTATTACAATTTAGCAAAATAAAATTAAAGATTATAAGAAACTTGCATCAAATTGGCTTCAAATGAAATGACATTTTTCTGTCAATTACATATTGTTTTTCATTCTTGACATTTGGTGCTAATGTATAGGATTTTGAGAGCATATTTCTTCCTCATGTTTGAATCTAACAAATGACAATAGACAAATATTTAATTCAAAACTGTTTGGAAATGATCAAACAATAAATGTGCAACACTTAGTATCCATCCCTGAACTAGTATGAATAGATTAATTTCTAAATTTCAAAAGAAGATATGGAAACCCTGAGAAAATGCAAATATTGGTACATGACACAAAGACAAGATACGCACATGTCACCAGGTCATATGAAACACCTGACAGGTAGAATGGATAGTTAACCCATGAAGTGTAGGGTAAGAACCAGCACTAGATGCTGACAAAGGCTTTCAATAAATTTGTTGCCAACTGATGGAGATGTAGGTTACAAATTTACCAGAGGTTGGAAACAAATCAGATGACAACCTTTGAAGGTACTGTCAATATGGTCTTGTAGGGATTATGCATGAAACAAGAGCAAGGCAAGAAATAAAAGTGAGAACTCAATGAAAGGTAGCAGTTAAGTTGTTAAGAAGTATGTTTTTATTTTCCTTAGATTTTACGAGTTTTGTGTTCATCAACTCTTTCAACCTCTGGTAAAACCTGTGCAGGCTTTTCCAAGAACTAAACTTTGCTGTTTATTCCTTGAACACACTGGGCTCCCTCAGTACTCAATTGCAAGTGTCCTCAATGTAAATTAGTACATAAGTTTATAGAGATGAGATTTTACTCAGAGAGGACAGATTAGAATGACTTAAAGCAGAGAATACTGAGGAGCAAGACATGAACAACAAAAAACAATAAAAAAACACAGATTTTGATTAGTAAACATTAGGGATGGTGAGGAACCGATGAATTAATTTATCATATTATGTTATTTCAGAAAGAACAGATGTCATATGATAATTATATGTGGACAAGAGAACTTTAGAGCTAAAAGTCAAGGCCAACATTTCATGATTTCTGAGAGGACTTTTCTGAAGTTGTTGGCAGGGATTGTTATGCTCTCTGGACAGTGCCAATATACTAAGTGGCTGCCTAGACACAGCTGTTAACCATTTGTTTCTACTAAAGTCTTAGAGAGTCAAGATGACCATACAGTTATTTGCACGTAGTGAGAGGCCCTGTTTAGAAAAAAGTATTTTTAAAAATGAGTTTGTGACATGAAATTGAGAAATCTGAACTAAATAACTTCTAGCACAGACTCAAATCTGATTGAATTATCTTATGAATGAGAGAGGACAATTGTCATTACAGGATCTTGGTGTGCAATGTTTCTATGCTGTGTCAATCATGGTATAGTCATCACATAAACACGCAGACACTAGTAAGGGAACATGTTCTCAAATATTAAAAGAATATAAAAGTTATCACTCTGAGAAAGGGTGTAAACAAAAAAACACTACATCAAGTAGTAACAGAAAGTAGTAGTAGAACATGATCTCAAATATTAAAATATAAATGTCATCACTATTGGGAAAGGCTGTTTAAAAAACAAACTACATCAAGTAGTAAAGAACTACACAGAGAGAAAATAATCACACACACACACACACCCAAGAAGTTCTGTTTTACAAAAACACACAATACAAAAAATAAAGTCAAACAAAGTAACCTATTAAAGGTGATTATCAAATACAAAATGCTAAATAAAACAGTAACACAAAGTTCTCATTAAATGTTTTTGATCACAGAATCAACTTTTGACAAAATTATCAACCAACATGGCTAAACAATGATCACCCGAGAACACTTACTACATGTACAACACCAACATTGATAACACTAACTTATAATTTTGATATCAACATTTGCTTACACGCGTGGTACCAAACAAAGCATTCATGTGTTAATTATAAATTACGCACAATCAGTTTAAATGTGTCCTTGCTCCATCAAAAGCTTGATGTAATATACATCTTATTGCTCCTCCACTTACCATAATGACACCCACTAATAATATGATTATCTGTCCACCTTTTTGTGTCAGCTTTCCACTGAAAGTGTCTTTTTATGGCCTTAATTTTTATATTAACTTTGACAACTGTGTCTTGTTTCTATCTCTTTCACAATAATTCACCAAATTTGAAATCCCTCAATTAATTTATATTAACTCACTATTAGTTCTGGTAGTCATGATAGCTCTGTGGTTAGTAAACTGGACTACAAAGGACAAGAGGTTGGGTTCGATCCTGATCGACAGCTTCCAGGTTCACCCAGCCTTAAATGGGTACCAAATTTTTTATGGGAAAGTAAAGTGGCCCTGGCCTAAAACCGACCACATTACCCCAAAAAATCATGTGCTGAAGGTCTATAAAAATTATGGTCACTAAGACCATACTTCCTGTATGCAACTTGGCATAACAGGGCACTTTTTTTCACACCATTAGTTCTACAATTTCACTTTTACCTATTATAAAAGAAATACCATTCTTTTAGTATATCCACCTTACATGAGCATCAATTCTGTTATCAAATGCTTTTCTATGTTTCTCCAACATGCAATAATTATGAACATTTGTAAATAATTTGATGGCTTTATCTTTTTCGAGTATTTTATATCTTAATAATGCTGTTTCAAGATCTTACAATTGTCACTGAACACAATATTTGGCAACTCTTATTTACTTATTTTGTTTCAAAATAATCCTTGGCATTTTTATTTACTTATTTTGTTTCAACATAATACTTGCCAATTTTTATTAACTTATTGTTTGTCAATATAAAACTTAATGACTACTTTTTATACCTATCACGATGTGTTATTATAAATCAAAAAGACAAACATAATTCTTATTTGAGTATGTTTTACAACTTTAAATTAAAGCTTTCAAACTGAATCACCAAATTTTTAGTAACAAAATGTACATACTATTGATTTTTCATTTTTGGCAAAACTGGGAAAAAGAAAAATTACACAAAGTGTGACCTTTTAGCAACTGAATAACACAACACATACTAGTTTTCCATTTCCTTGTCATCAGGCAAGGTCTATCTAGCAACAGTGCTGTGGTTAGAATGCTCAACAACTGTTCAGGTAGGTAGGTTTAGGATTAATTCTAAAATGTAGCAAATATTTTGAAAGCAGCACGACTTTAGCCTCCTAATTTGGGCAAGAGAGACTCTCTCTGAGAAAGTGAGGCAGGCGGATGTGGTAATCACTCATAAACATTCCGATGGTAATGTAAAAATATGGACACTGATACCATACTATTCATACATCACAAAGCAAATGGTTGGGGACTTCTTTAAGGACAACCACATTAAATGTAGCTAGAAACCATAAATTGACAAAACTCACAACAGTAAGCTATGATTTCTTAACTATGCCATGACTCTACAATGCAAACATATGCATTTAAACCACCTAACAGAGATGCTACAAGTAAATACTCAAAATGGATGCAAAAATACCTTGATAATGTCTACCAAGTAGTATAAACATATTTCAAATACAGAAGTGGCCAGAGCATGGTCCAACACAAAAGAAAATACTGTTTCAACTTAAAAAATAAACACTTCCGTCAAAGTACAAATCCTCCCAGACTATTTATTCTAAGCACAATGGGCCTATTCTCAAACACATGCAATGTATTGTACATGGTCACAAACATGCAATGTGTTGTACATTGTTACAAACATGCAACTTATTGTACATGATTACAAATGTAGACAATGTTTTCCTGTTGCTTTACTCTGACTGTATGAAATTTGACAGGTGATTTCTAATGATGCTCCACACATGATACACAACTGATTATTAAAATCAAAGGCCCATCCCAAACAATCTGACTAGCTCTTGTTAAAGAGCTTAGTGTAAAATGCATTACCTCAATCTTTATCCACAGTAACAACAGTAAAGAGCATATATCCTAACAGCGCACATAGTAACATACAATTTAAGGCAGACAATATTTAGATATGTAGCACATCTGTATGTACATATGAAATAATAAGACAGCATCAGAAAATGACAACAGTTATACTAGAAAAGTGACAGAGGTAGTCGTGACAGATTTTAAAAAAAAACATTCAAACAAAAACGTAATGAGGACATGTAAGCACAGACAATAAAATGCATGCAAGATTGGGGGGGGGGGGGGGGGGGGGGGGGGCGCCAGAAACTAGTCAAACATGACAACACACAAACATGGATTTTATTGTCATAATAATATTAATCATAAAGGCTCACTAAATTGAATGACTGACATACACTAGTAATCTAATTCATCACAAAGTATATCAAACAAGGTGAGGAAAATAATCAAAAATTGTGATTAAAGTAAATATAAATGATTCAATCAATATTGAAGGTTACGACAACACAACAATTTATGACTACAGATCAAAACTAAGGATCCATTTATGATTCAGGTCAAGATCCAATCATGATTAAGGTCAATATAAACGATCCAATCATGATTAAGGTCAATATAAACGATCCAATCATGATTAAGATCAATATAAACGCCCCAATCATGATTAAGGTCAATATAAATGATCCATTCATGATTAAGGTCAATATAAATGATCCATTCATGATTAAGGTCAATATAAATTACCTATTCATGATTAAGGTCAATATAAATGACCCGTTCATGATTAAGGACAAATGATCCAATCATGATTAAAGTTCAGATAAATGGATAAATCATGATTATGTTTGAGAGAATTACCTATTTGTGATTTACCAAAATATACAAAACATGTCTACAGAACTACAGCAATGTGTGAGCAAAACAATTAAAGTATTGATAAAATCTGGGTGTAAAGCAAAACAGGCATATCAATATAAACACACTGAAGTGTGACAAATGAGTATAATTTTAAAATTTATGCTATGTTCTTAAAATTTAAACTGGCAGAAATAACATCACACCATCTGTCACCAATTCTTTATCAGAACTGATAACAATATACTAATATATAATCCAATATTAACACTAGTAGAAATTCAATTATCTTTATTAAAATATTTTATACTGACATCAAAAACAATTTATTATAGTTTTATTTTGATTTAATTCAAGTTGAAGAGTCAAACAAAAATTATAAGAAGAAAAATTTGTCTATGTAGAAACAGCCATTTAGATCAATGGCCAACACCATGACATAAGATAACCATCAAAATGCCATGAGAAATTGTGTCATCATTCATTGGATTACCATTTAGTTCTTTCTTGTGACATAACAAACAATTTATGAACAGAACTCAAGAAAATATAACATGAGTAGAATTAAATATGACAGTGGCTGTACAGCATAAAGGAAGCAAGAGTGATGATCAAAGTACACAAGCAGATCACTGATGTGAACATAATGATGTAGATCATAATAAGTAAGAGATTTTTCTGTATTTGTGATCAGATCAAAGGGACAATTAAATTGTGATTTGTGATGATAGTTGCAGATCTTCACGTGCGGAAGCATAATTATCAAATGAACAACACATCTTTACAGTCGCAGACTGCTAAAATTATAAATATTTTTGGTATGTTAAATTATAAAGCCAGAAAAAAAACTCTCTCCATGATGGTAATATAATTAAACCTATTAAAATAGATCTTTGTGATGGAAGACAGCTATAAATAGAGATAGTCAGATCTTTTTCATGATAGAAAAAAATATAAATCTCATATAAAATGTGTGTGTGTGGTTTTTTTTTTCAAGTTTGTGGCTGTAAATTCTCCTTTTCATGATTTTTTTTCAGAGACAAGTTTTGTTGAAAGTTTTCATTGATTAGTTTGATAGTTCCATTCACAAGTAATCTTGGTCATAGTTTATTTGTATTTGATTGTAATGCAACATACTTTGTGGGGCAAAAGAATTTGATTTTGAGTTTTCATACCCAGATCGATTGCCCCCAATATGAAAGACTAATACATTCAGGTCTTGTGTGCACATGTTAGAATGATCATTAGAAGAGGTATCTCAATCAAGCTCTCAATAGAGGTAACCAGTTTACTTCAGTTTGAAACTTCAGTGATCTGCACGGACAAAATATCAGCATTACGAGGAAAAAAAAAAAAAAAAAAAAAAAAAAAAAAGTTGAAATATGCATTCATTCTCAGCAAATGTAAATTAACATCAGGAATTAGTCTAGAAGTAAGGAGACTAAGCAGATGAAGGTGACAACATTTGATAATGCTGAACATTACTAAATCTGGTAAATATTGTTTCATACTATCACTGAAATTAAAATTCAAAGATCAGCATGGCTATTTCAAATATGATCAAAGCAGCTTATTTTTTGGCCAGTAATATTTCAGAAGTAACACACTATAAATCAACAGTACAAAATGAAAACTCAGGCTTGCAAGTGAAGTTACAGTCAATTTAAAATTTGTTAAAATGTACAAAAACATCAGCGGAAATAGGTATGGATCATATTAAATTGCAATTTCTTGATACAAACACTGGTTTATTGAAATGCAAGATTTGTTGAATCTTGTGTCAGAAAACTGCTGTTGGGGTCTTGTTTAAAATAAATCCTTTCTACAAATTGTATTATCTAAACATCCTGTATTGCATGTAGAATATTTTACAAATTAATAAAACAAAATATAGAGCATTGTGTAAACAATTTTGAGCAAATATGTATTTTGCCAATCTGCTGTGTGTTACATTTAAGTGCAGTAAGAGCACAGAGCTAAGTAATTGTTATTCAGCACTCGGTGAAATAGACTTAGATATCAATGAAATGTGGGACTCACAGAGCAAAATACTAATGACAGCAGCAGAAGCAAGTGCCGGACTGAAGAAAATGGAAAAACGAGCTTGGATCTCAGACACCACATGGAAATACATCAAAGAAAGAAGAGAAGCAAAGAGAGCCGTGACTAATGTAAAGACAGATCTTGGAAAGGTTCTGGCAAAAGCAACATACAAAGAATTAGACAACAAAGTGAAAAGTTCGGCAAGAAGAGATACAAGAGCTTATATAGACAACTTGGCAGAGAAAGCAGAGACAGCTGCAATTACAGGAGACAGCAGAACTCTCTATACTGTACAAAAGATGCTGACAAACACCTATACATCCAGTGGAACACCAATTCTAGACAAATCTGGATTAATGCTAACAACAAGCGCAGACATAAAAGCCCGTTGGGCGGAACACTTCAAAGAAATTCTTAACCGTCCACTACCTCACAGTTAATAGATTTTGAAACTGAAACACCAGCAGCAGAATTAGATGTAAATTTAGATGACTTCACCTTGAGTTAAATAGAAACCACCTTAAAGCTAATGACCAATAACAAGGCTGCTGGAGAGGATAAGTTAACAGCTGAGATCCTCAAGGCAATTGATAGCCATAATTTAATACATCTCCAAAAAATGTTCAACATCATTTGGAAAACAGAGAAGACGCCTCATAAATGGAAAAAAGGAATCATTGTTAAGATCCCAAAAAAGGGCAATCTTAGAGATTGTAACAACTGGAGAGGCGTGACACTTTTGTCAGTTGCCTCAAAGTTATTCTGTAAAATCATCCTAAATAGAATAAAGGATTCAATAGATACAGTAATGCGTGAAGAACAGGCTGGGTTTAGAAAAGGGAGAAGCTGTCTTGACCACATTTTCACTCTACGACTTATATTGGAGGAACACATTGAAAAGCAAAAACCTTTTGTACTTAACTTCATCGACTTCAAAAAAGCATTTGACAGTATTCATAGAGATTCTTTGTGGAAATTCTGAAGCAATATGGTTTACCATAAAAAATCATAAATATTATCAAAGACATGTATGATGGTTACACATGTGCAGTTCGAACAGAGGAAGGACTGAGCGAATGTTTCCCAATAGAAACTGGGGTTAAACAAGGATGTATTTTATCGCCCTTGTTATTTGGAATTGTTATGGACTTCATAATGAAGAAATGCTGCACTGGTAATAAAGGCATCGAATGGATACAAGGAGACCATTTGGAGGACCTCGACTTTGCTGATGACATAGTTCTCATCAGCAGTCAGATAAAAACGATGCAGGAAAACACAAATGAACTATCATCAATAGCCAGCAAAATTGGGCTTGAGGTCAATCATGAAAAGACTAAAGTCATGAAAAGTTTAATTCCAACAAGTGACAAAATATACATGGAAAACAAACCAGTAGAAGAGATCGATCACTTTATCTATCTTGGAAGTCACATTGATCGAGAAGGGATACGAGCAAAGAAATTAGAATCAGACTGGCTAAAGCAGCAATGTCTTTCAGAAGCCTTGAAAAGTTGTGGAAATCAAAACTCATTAGCACAAACACAAAACTTAGGCTATTCAAATCAAATGTACTATCAACCCTTACGTATGCGTGTGAAAGCTGGAAAACAACAAGAGATATAGAAACAAAGTTGAACGCATTCGAAAATAAATGTCTAAGGAAAATACTTGGTATAGAATGGAACGAATTCAAAACAAACGAGGAAATTAGAGAAATCGCCAATCAACCACTAATATCTTCAGTAATAAAGAAAAGACGATGGTCATACGTTGGACATGTGATGAGAAGAGATAATAATCGAATAGCAAAGCAAGCCCTCATATGGGAAACAACAGGTAAAAGAAAAAGAGGAAGACCCAGGGAGACACTGAGAAGAACATTGATGAGAGAGGCAAGAGCAGCAGGAATCGGCTCCCTCAATGAGATAGAACTGCTTGCACAGAACAGAGACAGATGGCGAGATTTGATAAAATATCTTTAAAAGAAAACTGCTAGAACAAAAATTCATATAGGAGAAGGTGTATCTTGGTCTACGCCCTATGGGCCGGTTACGGCTCGAAAGGTCAATAGATAGAAGAGCACAGACAGAAGAGAATTTATTATGAGATTGGGTCTTCAGTTGGCCCCTGATACAAGAAGGTGCCAGCTTAACTTTGATGGGTTTGAATTTTTTTTTTGTGCTAATAAAGTCTTATAAAATGATATAACAAGGTGAGAGAACTCTAAGGAAATTGAAAAAAAAAAATGTTAGTTATCACAAAGATTGGATCTGATGAAAAACTTTTTAATGATTGTAGTTTGCTTAACTGATTGTATCCCTGCTGTGCTTCATTAATTAATATCTTTGTCTCTCTCACACACACGTACACACACCCTTGCACATATGTGTACACACACAAAAATTTCAAATGTTAAAAAATACTTTGTGTATGTGTGTGTGCATGCGTGTGTATACAAAAACCAATAACCTACCTAAACATAAAAGGTCTCAGTTAGTGTTTGACAATTCAAAGATTTAGACAAAATGTATCTAACATAGAACAAAAACATAAAAGGTCTCAGTTAGTGTTTGACAATTCAAAGATTTAGACAAAATGTATCTAACATAGAACAAAAACCAACTGTATAAAGTAACATCAAGCTGACCTCAATCTTTGACATTCTCACAAACTTTGTTTAAATAAACTCATTTTAATACATGTAGTCTGTTGTACTGTTGTTTCTATTAAACATGGTCAATAATAATGCAGACATTTATATGTAAACTCAATACATTGTTCCTGATATTTCTTTTTAATCTGTAAATTATTTCTTGTAGGTTTTTAATGAACCCAGATGCAGTGTGAAGACATATTTAGGAATTTATCTATAAGACAAATGGCAACTTTATATACTAGACATAGACAATAGCATGCAAATACAAAAATAAAATACAATAGGTTAGAGTAAGGGTCACACTCTACGGACAGAGACATGCAATTTCCACATACTGCACTCAACAATAGACAACATACAAAATGTACAAAGTATTTACAACATGTTCAGTTCAAAATCTCAATGCCTTTGTTGTAATGTGCTAGCTGTAATAATGTTCCAACCAGAGGCTGTTAAGAAATGTACGACATTTTTATTTATGGGTGTTTTGTATTACAAATGGACTGCATGAAAGTGTGTTCAGATGACTGCAGCAAAACTCACTAGTTGCAACTCATCACAGATTGCAACCAAACATCCTGTACCATAAGCATCAAGTCCCAAAAATGGAGCCAATTTTGTTCCATTAACAAAGGTTAATGTTTTAAAGTTTATCTTTAATTCAGCAGGAAATAACAAATAAATACAATTAACAGTAATGACAAAAAAGCATCCATTACAGTATGAAATATGTTCTTACATCTAAGCAAATATTGTCAAAGTTTAAACTTAGAACAGTTATTTCCATTCAATTCTCTTGAGCAGATTAGAAATGTGAATACTACATGAGACAAAGGGAAAAAAAGTTAAATCTGAGACATTAGAATTTATAGAAGATTAAGAATTGAATTGTCTTTGAGATAAAGTCTTCAGGCAGTTGTAAATGATGAAAGAAATATTAAACAAATATTAACAGATTCAATATTCTAAATTAAAGGCATTTTATAAGGTAAAGTCCAGGGCAAAATATGGTGACCCCTCTCTCCACACACACAAAACCACCCCACCCCCAAAAAAAAAAAATAATAATATAATAATAATAAAAAAAACAGAATGGATTAGTGTATGAGCTAAGAGGCAATAAAACAGGGCTTATGGCAGCCAAACTTCACTTCTATGTGAAAATTATACAACAAGAGATAGCATGAGATTATGAATTCAAAAACTGCAAACTGAATTTTATCTGAAGACATGAAACATTTCTTTATTTTATCTGAAGACATGAAACATTTCTTTAGAAAGTGTGCATGTTTCAGGTAAAACATGTACAATAACATAATCTCAGTGTTTCATGAGAAACCTATAACCATGTCTCTACCTCAAACATGCACCTAATAATGTTAATCTATTTATGTGTCATATGATGTGAATCATGGACAATAGGACAACAAACAAGAAAATCACTGGAGGCTGTAGAAATGTGGTTTTACAGCAGAATGTTGAGAATACCATGGACAGCTAAGAAGAGTAATGAAAGCGTTCTGAAAGAGGCCAGAGCAAAGAGAGAGCTAATTTCAATATTAGGAAGAAACAATCATAATTTTTTTGGCCATGTAATGAGAAGGGAACAGCTGGAATATATTGTGATAACTGGGAAAGTCGAGGGGCAAAGAGATAGAGGGAACCAAAGAGAAAAGATACCAGACATCTTAAGAGAATGGCTTGGCAGAAGGTCAACAACAGATATGATAAATAACTGTCGAGATTGAAAGTTGTGGAGAAACATGATCACTATGCCAGCAGGCATGGTACTTGATGATGATCATGATTTTATGTCTCTACTTGTTTGAATCTATGTATGCCTTTATTAATTGTACCTTTACATATGCATGTATTCATTTGAACCTATGCAAATTTCACCTACCTGAATCTACACATATGTCTACTTACTTGAATCATCTATTCTATTCATGTTTCCATTTACTTAACTCTATTCATGTCTACATTTGTTTGACAACCACTTTTAAAGCATTAATCTTGAGCACAAACAAATATAATATGACAAAGTTTATCTTTACTGATAACATTCAAGTGAATATAGTAAAACACGATATGATAATGAAGGAATGATACAAAAACTTACACCTGAATATATAACAATTCTTAAAACCTATGTGCCTTAAATGTTCAAATATCAAGTAAAAAGCAGCAGTTAGTCAAGTAAACTAATCATTTTGAGCTTAAAACCACCTGCCACATAAAAGCTTCCAATAACATGAGAGTGCATTAACATTTTTTTTTTTCAAATTTACTCTATGTGATTTTTTTTTTACTCTAAACAGATTAAATTTAACATATGCACCAAAAATTGATTAAAACAGCAGGACTGTCTTTACAGAATACTAACAGATAAGTAATTTTTAGAAAATGTTTATTTTTTAAAATAGAAAATATTTAGAAAAATGAGTAAAGAAAATATAAAAACACTATCATAAAAATTAGATAAATGCAGTGATCATGAGCCTGTAAAATAAGAAGTTGATGCAAAAATAAATGAGCGAAACTAACAGAACATAGTTAATGCTGACATTAAATATCAACGCACTCATAAAAATAAACACACAATTTATAATGAACAACAATAAAAGAAAATAATTTTTGATACAGATGGAAGTGCAGATGAAACTGGTTGTTATCAGCTGTTTGTTTATTACAAAAATTAATACAGGTAAATTGCAGTTAAAAGATACACATAGAAATGCAATTAACATAATTAAATGTGGATAGCATTAAACAGATCAGTTACGGTAAACTATAATGTTGTTCAAATAAAACAACAAAAATAATTTTTTTTTAATGTGTAAAACTGCAGCTAAGGCAAGTTCTGTAAGTTACTCAGCTTTTGTCATAATTGATGAAAAAATAAATATCAATTCTGATCATTGGAGAGAACATATGTAAATATGTCAGATAACTGAAATAATGTCACATAATTGTCTCTGCATCAACTAATATTAATGAGAAGTGACTTCTAGTAATACTGGCTACCCACCAATAGTAAAGGACTAAATGAAAAACAAAGGCTCAGCAGTCATTACAGCAGATGATACAATATGTCAAGATCTTGGGAGGTCATTGACAGGGGAATAAAAAACATAATTGACTAACACATGCACACACACACACGCACCACTAGAATATCACAGACAGAGGAGTGTAGCGGATACAATTATCTCTGAGTTTCTTCATTTTTTTTAAATTTAAGTTATCCACTGTTCCTGAAGAGGAACTCATAACTGCACTCAAAAAACATCTGTTTATTGTAGCGTCCTCACATTATTTAAAGCTTTTATTTATACTTGAATCACTCACCTTTAGACTGTTAAGTCTGACTGTTCATTGGTACAGTTCACATGTGCATGTTACTGTTAGGAAAAATTATGTTGTTTTTTTGTTGTTTTTTTCAGTTCAGTTCCATATTGTATTCCCTCTTGCTCATTAAATATTTCATTAGAATTAATCAAACTTCCATATTGTATTCCCTCTAGCTCATTAAATATATCATTAGAATTGATTAAACTTCCATATTGTATTCCCTCTTCCTCATTAAATATATCATTAGAATTGATCAAACTTCCATATTGTATTCCCTCTTCCTCATTAAATATTTCATTAGAATTGACCAAAGTTCCATATTGTATTCCCTCTTCCTCATTAAATATTTTGTTAGATTGACTGGATAGCTTGGTGTCATGGCATGAAAAACAGTCAACAACATAACTGATACGATGCACTGTAGATAGAAGATTGTGGAAGGACATGATCGCCTATGCCAACTGGTATGGCACATGATGATGATGGTGAGAATTGATCAAAGTTCCATATTATTTTCCCTCTTCCTCTTTAAATATTTTGTTAGATTGACTGGATAGCTTGGTGTCATGGCATGAAAAAGTCAACAACATAACTGATACGATGCACTATGACATGATCGCCTATGCCAACTGGTATGGCACATGATGATGATGGTGAGAATTGATCAAACTTCCATATTATTTTCCCTCTTCCTCTTTAAATATTTCATTACAATTGTCCTAAGTTCCACAAAATTAACTTTAACATGCTTAATGTTAAAAAAAAAAAGACAAAAACTAGTTGATAAAACAAGGCTTTACTTTCTTATGTTCAGGATGATCCTAAAGTAACAACGAAAAAGTTAAAACAATAAAATATGACAATAAAGAAATATATGAAGATATCAAATGCTAGACATGTCTGAGTTATGTTTATACAAAGAAACAAAGTGTGGCTAAATGTCTGATATTTCATTTGAGCTATATATCTCTTTGTGCCTAATTGATAGTCTACCAGAACTGACAACCACTGTAATCTTTGTGTGTTTGTAAAATGTGAGTCATGTCTGGAAATAAAGAATATTTGCTCTTAACTCAGCAAATGTTTAATACACACACTCAAGCACACATACAAATAACATGATCTGTCAGTATTGAAACCAAAGGAATGACCAAAACTGATCTCCTAATATACACCAGACATTTGTTGTGCTACACCGTAGACATGGTCAGTAACTGGTTTTTCCTATCTGGATTTATATTTTCTGTTTTGGACATAGCTCTTTGATCCTGTTTAGAAGAAATCAGAGAAGAAACAATTAGTATATTCAGTTATGATCACCAACCTGTTACAAGACTGAAGAAATTAATGGCTCATTTAAGTAGAAGAATCTGCATTGTGCATTTCAACAACCACAGAGACAGAGGATGACACCAATGATACTAACTATCATGAATGATGGTTGCAACATGCAACTGTTTCTGTGAAAATAAATGAAGAATTTTCTTGAATATTCTGCATATTAACTGGATGAGTTTGCTATGTCCATGATATCTTGAGGCTAAATTTCAGTAGGGGGGAAGTTCAGTTTCTGGAAACATCATCATCATCTAGTATGTCCTTTACAGAAAGTTGCATCGCCACAGCCCATCTGAAAGAGTTTCTGTTTCTAGCCAGATTTCCCACTTCTTCTGTTATAATGTTTATGGTCTCTTTGATGTCTTGAAATCATCTTCTTCTTAGTCTACCCCAGTCCATGATTTCTCAGCAGTCTACAATCAGTAGTTTGCCATTGCTTCCTAAACGGCTCTGGCCACTTAACACCTTAGGTCCCTGTTGCGCCCTGCACCCCACACCAGGCTGTTCTAGTTCCCGCCTTTGAGACTGTTGTCGACTGAGTCGGTCCCCTGCCTATTCTGTCAGCAGCTGTGTGTACTATAGAAGGAAGACTTCCTTCCTTCACCATGTATAGTTTAGTTGGCCAGCCAAAGTTGTTGCCCGAGGGAGTGATGCTGCCATAGACAAGCAGACACGAGGAGCCATATGTGGACTGGATATAAGCAGGTGAACCAAACTCCAGTGACATCCCAGAGGATGTGACTCTCTCCTGCCAAGAGGGACATTTCCTTTACACACTTCTACCTTACCCCCCCCCCCTCCTAGAAATAATGTAAAAAGAATATAAGCAGTTTTAGATAAGACAGACTATGAATGATACCTTGAGATGAATGATACATTGTGATGAATGATACCTAGTGATGAATGATAGCTAGTGATGAGTAATACCTTTTTCAGTGTCTAGAAAAGGCCACAGTCCTTGAGATTGTTCTTAATGATGACATCAGTAACAGCATCAAACACAAACTGAACGTTGTTGGTGTCAGTGGCACAGGTGAAATGTGAGTAAATCTCCTTGATTTCTTTCTTCTTGTTGAGGTTCTCAAATTGGAGCTGTATGTAGGCAGCTGCCTCTTCAAATGTGTTGGCACCTGTTTCAATCAATCATTACAGATCTGTTAGTGTGCTACTATTTGATGTCAAGAACAACTAAATATAAAGTAATTGATGTCAAGTACAACTAAATATAAAGTAATTGATGTCAAGAACAACTAAATATAAAGTAATTGATGTCAAGAACAACTAAATATAAAGTAATTGATGTCAAGAACAACTAAATATAAAGTAATTGTCCTAATATCTCTAGATCACAGCTCTTTGTTTTTATCTAAAAGTGACATTTTAGTTCTAATCTTGAGAAGTTTACAGCATTAGTGGATGACAATGACTTTAGCCTAGTACTCTCCTCTCATTCTTATAACTGGTATATTGTATAGAAGTGGTTTCAATTTGTGACACCACACAGAAAATGTGGAAGCCACGATAGCTCAGTGGTTAATGAACTGGACTACAACGGATGAGAAATCAAGTTCAATCCTGATAAACGGCTTCCGGGTTCACCCAGCCTTAAATGGGTACCGGCCTTTTTCTGGGAAAGTAAAGCGGCATGGCATAATACCGACAACATTACCCCAAAAATCATGTGCAGAAGGTCTGTAAAAATTACATTCACTAACACCATATTCCCTATACACCACTTGGAGTGATGGGGCACTTTTCATTTTTTACACAGAAAATGTAACATTTTTAGTTCAAGTAACCATTTATGTATAAATGATATTTCAGTAGTTAGTGCTCATAATAAACAGACTAAAGATGAGCAAATCTGAGAGTTTTGACGGATTCAATATTAATTTTTTTTAACCACAGAAATTCAAATATTTTAAATTACAACTTCTTCTAAATCACATTGAATGTGTAATAGAAGAAGCATGCATATTCCATCTTCATCTTCTTCTACCTTTTTAGCTCCCAGTGGAGCATAGGTCTTCAACAAACACTTTCCAAGTTGTTCTGTTTTTTGCCATTCTTTTAAGATCATTCCATGTCTTCCCCATCATCTTCATCTCTGCTTCTATCTGTCTTCTCCAAGAATTCCTTGGTCTTCCTCTTTGTCTTTTCCCCTGGGGATTCCAAAAAGGGCCTGTTGTGTAATACTCTCAGTTGGCTTCCGTAGTGTGTGTCCGATCCAGCGCCATCGTCTTCGCTGTATCTCTTTATCCACTGGTGTTTGACTGGTACATTTCCATAATTCTATGTTAGTGATTTTGTCCTGCCGTTTCAATCCTTTTATCCTGCGTAAACATCCATTAATGAAAGTCTGTATCTTCGTGATTGTCAATTTTGTTGTTCTCCATGTTCATAGAAAGACATAATTGAGCAAATCAACTAACAACTGAGAAATAAATATGACATGTGCAGGTCAACAAACAAGGAACAGGCTGGAGAGAATATTTGTGTTGAGTCAATAATGTTTAATAAAAATGTGAGTTGACGAGAGTGCATTAGACTACGATGTAAAACAAAATCCTCTAAATGATAAGAAGAATAATAACAATGAAGCAAGTAACAAAGCATAGATATCTAGTAACACATGATGACAAATGAAAAAGTGAACAAAAGTAAGCTAAAACTTCCACAGGATGCAAGTAAAAGTAAAAATAAGTAAAGTACCCCCGTCACGCCAAGTGGCGTATAGGGAAATATGGTGTTAGTGACCCTATATTTTACAGACCTTCAGCACATGATTTTTGGGGTAATGTGGTTAGTATTACGCCCGTGCTGCTTTACTTTCCCAGAAAAAAATTTGGTACCCATTTAAGGCTGGGTGAACCCAGAAGCCGTCGGTTGGGATCGAACCCTACCCCTTGTCCGTGGTAGTCCAGTTCACTAACCACTGAGCTATCGCGGCTCCCACAGGATGCAAGACATAAAAGTAAATCAATATCTAGTACATGAAGTAAGGAAGAATGTTGCATTAAATTATAGAACAAATATTGTTCTATAGTTGTAAATCATGGATAACAGATAAAGAATCTTGACAACAACAAAAATAATTTTATTAGAGCCGTATCCTATTTTTTTTTTACTTGAAAAACGGTTAGTGGTTTATTTATGACAAACATATGAACTTCAAAGAACAAGTAACACCCTACGATTAACAATTTAGAGAGTTATTGCTTTTACACAGAAAAAAATGAAATAATAGAAAGTTTAGGTCTAAAATACCGTCTGAGCTATTGACAATAATATAAGTGTTCAAAATATTATGTGTCATCCGTTCAGTTGAATATGACTTACATTTGTACATTCCTCTCTTGCCTTTCAGAACTGACTTAAAATGGAATGTTTAGGCCAATGTTCTGTAGTGTGTCTCCAGTGCACATTATGATGTCAGTGGTTGGAAAATGCCTTAGGCTTTTTTCTTTTTAAATTTAGTTAGACATTTGTTTTAGTATCAGTTTGGGGATTTTGTATGGAACTAGTTCTGTTTAATTTATGCATGCTCAATATTAGTGTGGGGATTTTGTATGGAACTAGTTCTGTTTAATTTATGCATGCTCAATATTAGTGTGGGGACTTTGTGTGGAACCAGTTCTGTTTCATTTATGCATGCTCAATATTAGTGTGGGGACTTTGTATAGAACTAGTTCTGTTTCATTTATGCATGCTCAATATTAGTGTGGGGACTTTGTATAGAACTAGTTCTGTTTTATTTATGCATGAGTAACATCAGAGTGATATAGTTATTCATTAGTTATCGAGCCAAACTTGTATCACTTGCTTCCAGATGAACATAATGCTTCCCAATCAGATGTGTTTATGTCTAAAGATATCATGTTTCATTTGCAGATGTCTTTGAAGCCGTGGAATTACTCTCTTATCACTCTTATATCAACAGCTATAACTGTCCCAAACAAATATAAACATTACAATTAAGCCCCATAACCAAATCAAGTGAGCCTGCATATCTGCTTGAATTGGTCTTACAAATAAAATATCGCTGCTGAGACAAATCTGACCTGTAAATTCAGGGAAACAAATGGTGAGTGGTGATTTCTTGATCTTCTCCTCAAAAAGGTCTTTCTTGTTGAGAAATAGAATGATGGAAGTCTCTGTGAACCACTTGTTGTTGCAGATAGAGTCAAACAACTTCATACTCTCCATCATGCGGTTCTGAAAATATATTTGTTATGTTATTAACAACAAATCTGCTTCAAATGTCATTAATAACATATTTGTCTCAAACAGATTATTTTATTTCATCATATTTTTTAAAACAAATTTATTAAAAACTAATCTGTTAATAAGATACAAGTTTACTTTTTTATTTCCACATGAGCTAAAACTAAACTACTTAACCCTAGATTATGATTCCATCATAAAATTACTGCCTCAAAATACAAATCCCCCCACCTTTTTTTTTCGCTAATTAAAAAAAAAAATCTCTCAGCTCTCAAATTTTCTCAGTTGTCAGCAGACATCAAACAACCCTTTGTGACTCTGGAAGTACAGCGAATTATGCTTATGTGGTAGCCGACCATACTGATAGACACTGTAACACATCCGATCCATGAGAAGAAACTGAGGTTATAAATAAACCTGAGCCAGGAATTTCGAGTTCCAGTGTTTTGCCTAGTGTGAACACATGGGAGTGTGTCAAAAGTTCAGAGAAATTACTAATTTTACAGCACCTAATGTCACATTTAAGTGGTAGTAATTTATACTATGGTATCGTAAATGGGCGAGTTACAGATATGTATTATAATCTAGGGTTAAAATAAATTTCACCAATTTTCAAAAAATTCATTAATTTGCTTCTTCTCAGAATGGGGGAAATCTCCTTGGCCGTCAGCAGGATATCAAACAAACCTTTGTAGCATGGCTAGCAGGCAAACGATGCTTTGAGGGCGCCGAACATATGGCTGGATTGGCAGAATTAGGGCGGTTGTATGAATAGACAACATAACGGTGCTGTGCATTCAAATTTCAGGCCATAAATCTAATAGAACCCAGGAAATTATTTTTCGTCTCACTTGCACTCCACACCTGTATCCAAATTTCAACAATCTCTCAGCTATAATCCAATTCAACATTATTTTATTCAGTGAAGACAATCTCTTAGTGAACTCAGTCATGTCTCCTTTATCTATCCAGAATCATCTTAAAGCCCATTCTCTAATTGTCTTGGACCCATACACATACATAACAGTAAATCCACATAAGTAATTCAAAACAGAAAAGAAAAAGGGGGGGGGGGGGGGGAGGAGAACATCACTGGTATATGAGAGAAGAAAACAAAAAAAAATTGAACTTCATAAAGATAACATTAAGGGAAGCCGGTTGATAACTTGCAACACAAATGTAAAACACACCAAAATGAAAAAAAAAACACAAAATTGGGAGTTTTATACATATATATATATATATTTATATATATATATTTATATATATATATATATATAACCTGTGTGTTACCAGGGCCTCATTATGAGGGAAGTAAAGAATAGTGACACTGTGACCTTCCAGGCAATGTCGTAAGAGGCGACTAAGGAGATTGATTAATGGCTTGACAAGCTGTCATTGTAACAATTATTGTTATGGAAACAGAGCCATAGATTTTTGGGCAGTGATCTCTGAAATATGTGCCATTTTGGCACGCAAAGTTTCTGTTTTTGAGATTGTGGTTCTGCCCTATGTGCCGTCTTCGGCTCGAAAGGACAATAGATAGATAAATATATATATATAGAGAGAGAGAGATCTATATAAGGTTGCACAATTTGAAAAACAAGCTCACATGTAAAGCATGTACACATTTTAGAAGACAACTGTAGAGGAAACTAATTGCCAGTTATAATATTTTATTTTAGTGATTAAGTAAGAATTGGTTTGATCACAATTAATTCCATGCTCTACGGTTATCAACCAGAAAAAAGAATAGGTTCCTGGTTAGTGTGCTGGAAATATTGTGAGTGGAATATACTAGAGGGCCAGCAATATACCACTGGGCCAGCAATATACCACTGGGCCAGCAATATACCACAGGGCCAGCAATATACCACTGGGCCAGAAATATACCACTGGGACAGCAATATACCACTGGGCCAGCAATATACCACTGGGCCAGCAATATACCACTGGGCCAGCAATATACCACTGGGACAGCAATATACCACTGGCCCAGCAATATACCACTGGCCCAGCAATATACCACTGGGCCAGCAATATACCACTGGGCCAGCAATATACCACTGGGCCAGCAATATACCACTGGGCCAGCAATATACCACTGGGCCAGCAATATACCACTGGGCCAGCAATATACCACTGGGCCAGCAATATACCACTGGGCCAGCAATATACCACTGGGCCAGCAATATACCACTGGGCCTAGCAATATACCACTGGGCCTAGCAATATACCACTGGGCCTAGCAATATACCACTGGGCCAGCAATATACCACTGGGCCAGCAATATACCACTGGGCCAGCAATATACCACTGGGCCAGCAATATACCACTGGGCCAGCAATATACCACTGGGCCAGCAATATACCACTGGGCCAGCAATATACCACTGGGCCAGCAATATACCACAGGGCCAGCAATATACCACAGGGCCAGCAATATACCACTGGGCCAGCAATATACCACTGGGCCAGCAATATACCACTGGGCCAGCAATATACCACAGGGCCAGCAATATACCACAGGGCCAGCAATATACCACAGGGCCAGCAATATACCACAGGGCCAGCAATATACCACTGGGCCAGCAATATACCACTGGGCCAGCAATATACCACTGGGCCAGCAATATACCACTGGGCCAGCAATATACCACTGGGCCAGCAATATACCACTGGGCCAGCAATATACCACTGGGCCAGCAATATACCACTGGGCCAGCAATATACCACTGGGCCAGCAATATACCACTGGGCCAGCAATATACCACTGGGCCAGCAATATACCACTGGGCCAGCAATATACCACTGGGCCAGCAATATACCACTGGGCCAGCAATATACCACTGGGCCAGCAATATACCACTGGGCCAGCAATATACCACTGGGCCAGCAATATACCACTGGGCCAGCAATATACCACTGGGCCAGCAATATACCACTGGGCCAGCAATATACCACTGGGCCAGCAATATACCACTGGGCCAGCAATATAACACTGGGCCAGCAATATACCACAGGGCCAGCAATATACCACTGGGCCAGCAATATACCACTGGGCCAGCAATATACCACTGGGCCAGCAATATACCACTGGGCCAGCAATATACCACTGGGCCAGCAATATACCACTGGGCCAGCAATATACCACTGGCCAGCAATATACCACAGGGCCAGCAATATACCACTGGGCCAGCAATATACCACAGGGCCAGCAATATACTACTGGGCCAGCAATATACTACTGGGCCAGCAATATACTACAGGGCCAGCAATATACTACTGGGCCAGCAATATACTACTGGGACAGCAATATACTACAGGGCCAGCAATATCCTACTGGGCCAGCAATATCCTACTGGGACAGCAATATACTACAGGGCCAGCAATATACTACTGGGCCAGCAATATACTACTGGGCCAGCAATATACTACTGGGCCAGCAATATACTACTGGGACAGCAATATACTACTGGGCCAGCAATATACTACTGGGACAGCAATATACTACTGGGACAGCAATATACTACAGGGCCAGCAATATACTACAGGGCCAGCAATATACTACAGGGCCAGCAATATACTACAGGGCCATCAATATACTACAGGGCCAGCAATATACTACTGGGACAGCAATATACTACAGGGCCAGCAATATACTACAGGGCCAGCAATATACTACAGGGCCAGCAATATACTACAGGGCCAGCAATATACCACTGGGACAGCAATATACCACTGGGACAGCAATATACCACTGGGCCAGCAATATACTACAGGGCCAGCAATATACTACTGGCCAGCAATATACTACTGGGACAGCAATATACTACAGGGCCAGCAATATACTACTGGGCCAGCAATATACTACTGGGACAGCAATATACTACAGGGCCAGCAATATACTACTGGGCCAGCAATATACTACTGGGCCAGCAATATACTACAGGGCCAGCAATATCCTACTGGGTTAACACTACACTACTGGGCTAACAATACCCTACTGGGCTAGCAATATCCTACTGGGCTAACAATACACTATGGGGCTAACAATACCCTACTGGGCTAATACACTACGGGGCTAACAATACACTATGGGGCTGACAGTACCCTACTGGGCTAGCAATACCCTTACCCTACTGGGCTAATAATACCCTACTGGGCTAACAGTACCCTACTGGGCTAACAGTACCCTACTGGGCTATACGGGGCTAACAATACCCTACTGGGCTAACAATACACTATCTATCTATCTATCTATTGACCTTTCGAGCCGTAACCGGCCCATAGGGCGTAGACCAAGATACACCTTCTCCTATATGAATTTTTGTTCTAGCAGTTTTCTTTTAAAGATATTTTATCAAATCTCGCCATCTGTCTCTGTTCTGTGCAAGCAGTTCTATCTCATTCAGGGAGCCGATTCCTGCTGCTCTTGCCTCTCTCATCAATGTTCTTCTCAGTGTCTCCCTGGGTCTTCCTCTTTTTCTTTTACCTGTTGTTTCCCATATGAGGGCTTGCTTTGCTATTCGATTATTATCTCTTCTCATCACATGTCCAACGTATGACCATCGTCTTTTCTTTATTACTGAAGATATTAGTGGTTGATTGGCGATTTCTCTAATTTCCTCGTTTGTTTTGAATTCGTTCCATTCTATACCAAGTATTTTCCTTAGACATTTATTTTCGAATGCGCTCAACTTTGTTTCTATATCTCTTGTTGTTTTCCAGCTTTCACACGCATACGTAAGGGTTGATAGTACATTTGATTTGAATAGCCTAAGTTTTGTGTTTGTGCTAATGAGTTTTGATTTCCACAACTTTTCAAGGCTTCTGAAAGACATTGCCGCTTTAGCCAGTCTGATTCTAATTTCTTTGCTCGTATCCCCTTCTCGATCAATGTGACTTCCAAGATAGATAAAGTGATCGATCTCTTCTACTGGTTTGTTTTCCATGTATATTTTGTCACTTGTTGGAATTAAACTTTTCATGACTTTAGTCTTTTCATGATTGACCTCAAGCCCAATTAACAATACACTACTGGGCTAAAAATACACTACGGGGCTAACAATACACTACTGGGTTAACAATACCCTACTGGGCTAACAGTACACTACGGGGCTAACAGTACACTACAGGACTAGAGACAAATAATAATAAATGAATAATACCCTACATAATGAACAATACCCTACTGGGCTAATACACTACGGGGCTAACAATACACTATGGGGCTGACAGTACCCTACTGGGCTAGCAATACCCTTACCCTACTGGGCTAACAAAACACTACGGGGCTAACAGTACACTACGGGGCTAACAATACACTACTGGGCTAACAGTACCCTACTGGGCTAACAGTACCCTACTGGGCTAACAGTACCCTACTGGGCTATACGGGGCTAACAATACACTACTGGGCTAAAAATACACTACGGGGCTAACAATACCCTACTGGGCTAATAGTACACTACGGGGCTAACAGTACACTACGGGGCTAACAGTACACTACAGGACTAGAGACAAATAATAATAAATGAATATTATTATAGAGGGAAACTTACAAGGCGATAATCAGCGAGTCAATTCAGAGGAAGAGAAGTATGTTTACAGCACTCGGAAAAAATGGCAAATAATCAACAACAGAAGAAAATATGGAACAAAGCAGGATCGAACCCGACTCAGTGGCACAGTGCCTTGCCACGAAAAGCAAAATGCTAGGGAACATTGCCACTCAGCTAACTAAAAAATTAGCTATCGTGAACAATGTCTTTTCGCGCAGGTTTTCTCATGACTATAGCATAAGGTCTTAACAGGAAAAAATACATATACACTATGTATTTCCAAGCTGTGATCGCAGCCTTATGCTATAGTCATGAGAAAACCTGCGCGAAAAGACATTGTTCACGATAGCTAATTTTTTAGTTAGCTGAGTGGCAGTGCTCCCTAGCATTTGGCTTTTCGTGGCAAGGCGCTGTGCCACTGAGTACGGGTTCGATCCCGCTTTGGTAGATATTTTTTTCCTGTTGTTGATTATTTGTCATTTTTTTCTGAGTGCTGTAAACATACCTCTTCCTCTGAATTGATTCGCTTACTACAGGGCTAGCAATATACCACTGGGCTAACAATATATCACTGGGCTAACAATATACTATTGGACCAACCTCACTTCCAAAAATCATGGCCTGATATGATTCTCCCTATGACATTCTACGATGCAGGGCATCACTGACCTCCATAGCAAGGATTTATTGTAAATTGACTCGATATTGATATTAATCAAACTGTTGAAACCATCCATCTTCTCCTACAACCAACAATGTTGAAATTTGTCTTAATGAAATGATTAATGACCATTTAATGTAAATTATTCATATTTCTTTAGTTAATTTTAAAAGAAATTATTCACATTTCTCCAATTAATCACGTGTCTTTAAATGTGGGTAAAGTCTCAGGGTTGTTCATAAATCACTATGAAATTGTTACGAATCCATAGAAATAAATTAACTTTGCAGAGCTTGAACACAAAAGTGTATAATTTAACTTTCCCGTGTGTTGGCTCAAGACAGATCCTTGACCATTATTAGAGTGGCAATAACACATGTAACCACTCACCATTTCCTGATCCTCTGCCAGTGTGAGGTCATACTCACTCATGGCCACAATAAAAATAATTGCAGTCACACCCTCAAAGCAATGAATCCACTTCTTTCGCTCTGACCTTTGACCTCCTACATCAAACATTCTGCAATAAATGTAAAGTGTGCAGTTTGGCATAAAATGTGAAACATTTCAATAGTTTTTAATCAACTTTCATAAAATGTAATGCAAACAAAATATCTGAACCATCAATGCCAATTTTCAAAAATAAACTTGGGATAATTGATACCAAAAAAAGAGAGTAATATACAACACAGTCTTTCTGCCAACATTATGCTATTATCAGATCTCAGAAGATCACATAAACTCCAAAGTGTCCAGCAAGGGTCTGTAATCAATCCACTATGAACCCATATCTTCCAAAATAATTATGGTTCATCACAGGGATTCAATTATTTGATGTCTTTTCATTTAATTAAAATATCTTAATTATATCTATAGCAGCATTTGACAAATTAAAGCATCTAGAAATATTCATGTTGGAGAAATTAGACATTAATGGCAAGGATCTGAGAATGATAAAACAAGATGTATCGGCAACAAACAGCAGCATAAGAATTAGCAACTAAACAGGATAGTTCAAATATATAAAACAAAAGGCTGTGTTCTATTGCCAGATTTGTTCTCATGTTACAACAAAAATATTATAAGATCAATAGTAGACATAAAAGGAATCAAAGTCAATGGACACAACATAAACAATTTGTGATATGCTGATGACACAGTCTTAACCTTACCAAACCATTGTCCCTAGTTTTCGGTAATTTCTGAATCTGCCGCTATCTCTAATTTTTGGTACTTTGCCTAGTACATTAAAAAATGCGTCACAAACTAAAAAAAATTAACCAATCGTGGTCAAACCTCATGGTTAGCCATTGCAAATGTTTTCCCAAATAGCATTTGAGAAAATGAAAAATATCTTATGCAACAAATCTAAGTCAATAGAAGTGAGAAAGAGAGTTCATCATTGCTATATAAAACCAATTCTGACCTATGGAAGCAAATCATGGACAGTAGACAAATAAATGAAAAGATGATTAGAGGCCACACAGATGGGATTTCTCAGAAGAATGTTGAAAGTTCCTTGGACAGCTAAAAAGACCAATGAAGGAATTCTCAAAGAGACCAACACAAAAAGGGAACTCCTAAAAAAAAAATCAGAGAGAAACAATCAACACTTTTCGGGCACATGAGAAGAGGAAAGTTGGAATACTTGGTTACAACTGGCAAAGTAAAAGGAAAGAGAGATCACGGACAACAAAGAGAGAAAATATTGGATAGCTTGGTGTCATGAGCCGCGATAGCTCAGTGGTTAGTGAACTGGACTACAAAGGACAAGAGGTAGGATTTGATCCCAAGTGACGGCTTCCAGGGTCAATCAGCCTTAAATGGGTATCGGATTTTTTCTGGGAAAGTAAAGCGGCACGGGCGTAATACCGACCACTTTACCCAAAAATCATGTGCCGAAGGTCTGTAAAATTTATGCTCACTAACACCATATTCCCTATACACCACTTGGTGTGACAGGGGCTCTTTACTCTACTACTTTGGTGTCATGGCATGGAAAACAGTCAACAACAGAACTGATACAATGCACTGTGGATAGAAGATTGTGGAAGGACATGATCGCCTGCGCCAACCGGTATGGCACATGATGATGATTGTTAACAGACTATATTTTTATATATAACTAAACGTAACAAATAAAGCGAAAAAAACATTGAAAGCACATGACCGTAACACTGTAGATGAATTGGGCACACAACAAATTTAAATGGAACTATCATGATACAGTAAGATTATAAAATTAATCATTACTTATTACAAATTTTATATCTTTCATCATTGTATTTCTACACTTTTTTAAAGCAACTTTTAAAAATTGGCATAAATTTGTATTGTACAGGTTCACATTCTGTAAGGGAGAAAGAAAGAAGGCCAAGAATAGGGCTCACTTGAAGTGCAAGTCTTTGAATGTGAAGTGAGTCTCGACAATGCCTGTTGTCTTCACTCTGGTCCTCAATAAATCTTGTTCTGTGGGGATGTAGCCAGGAGCTGATATCCTGTCCAATGCGTTTAAGTAGCTGGAAAGAGAAAGAGAATTCACAGTGAACAACTTGGCTACCATCCAGGCAACTTCCCAAACAACTGTTTTTATATTGCCTGAAATGTTAATTTAATTATATACAAGCTTGGCAGTATAGTTGTGATATTGCACCGACTTGTAGACTTAATGAAAAGAGTTCATTCTCAAAAAGAGAAGTTTCAAACAACCAGCTGCTAAAAATAGAAAGTAAGCTAGCAGTAAGGTTTATATTAGAAAAACGCAGTCTCTCTCTCCCGTGTGTAAAATTCTGTCTATTGCCTTGCACTGAGAGGTTTAAACATGGACAAACTATAATTGTTATTTCTTTACATATGACATATATCACCTTGGCTGTGAGGTTGAAGATAACTTTATTGCAATAAACTTAACCTACCGGTATGTCCTTACAAAATAACATTTTTGAAGAGAAAATTGATATGGCAAAGATAGACATATAGTAATGTCACAGATGTGTGAAGTATTTTAATCTACATGACTCAGCTGAAGCTGAAGAGGTTTTTCTTTCATAATTATAACCTTGACAAACTCTTACATTTCTGACCAGTTTTTTAATCAGTTGGATTCACCAGAGAATGTTCACTTGTGAATGAATCAAAGGCAATTGGAAAACGAATTCAGCCAATCAGAGTGCTAACTACAAGAGGACTTTTACAAAAAGGTGAAAATAGCTGTTGAATGATGTTACTAGAGCTATAATTACAAGTAAATTGCTCTTGAATAAATATATCAACTGTGAACATAATTAATAAGTAACAAAGTTTTTTTTTCTGCTTTAGTTAGTTATGAACACAGTTTCAATTTATTTAATAATTTAAGCATAAAGTGGATGCCACTTGACACTAATCTAATTTCCAAGAATAAGTACAATACCAATTTTTTAAAAACTCACTATTCTGCTGAATCATTGAGCTGGTACTCTCGAGATCGGCTGAAACATTCCTGAACTCCAACATCCTTCCAGAGCCGTTTCATAATACCAGAAAGTTCAGACGACAACTCTCCTTCATCTGCATGGCCTGCCAGGGCAAAGAACTGGCGTGCATCTTCCTGGAAACAGACAATGCCAGAAAGTGTGTTACAAAAGTGAACTAAGGTATGCTATTGAAACTGAGACTGGCTTTTTGCTTAAACATGCTGAACATAAAATAACAACAGAAATATGAAAATATACAAACAAAAACATTTCAATACCAGAATAAAGAAAGCCATCATATAAAATTAAACAAATAAATAAACCCTTTCATTCCATAAATGAAATCTGCAACAATTTTCTGAGAAAATAGCTTCATCCACTCCAAACTTTGAACTAAACCATCTCAATCAAAATCAAATTAAAAAAAAACTACAATTCAAGATTAAAGAAAGCCAAGGGAAAAATATTGCTCTTCTTCTACATACACTTTTAGGCATCAATAATATCAAAGAAAGCATTGGTCAGCTCAAGGTTGGTGTCATTTCCATATGGTTTGTCCAGGTAAGGTCAATAAAGACTAAAAAAAAAAGCCTTTCCGAAATGACTGCTTCAGGAATATAAGCTCTGTGTTGATATTAAACCCATCATGTACCTATACTGTCTACCTTTCTCTGAAATTATCTCCCATTAAGAAAACATAAACCCTACCTGCCTCAAGAGCGTTTGTTCAGCTGAAGATACTGTTTATTTTTTAATTGCAAGAACCAGAAATGTTTAGTTTATGTAATTCTGCCTCACAAAAATCAATACAGATTTTTTTTTAATGTGCACATCCAGAATTATCTGTGTTTACACCTGCTGTCATGACAACTGAACTAAGATGCTATGATATTAATTCTTTAACTTGAGTTATTATTTTTATTATTTCTTCATACGTGATGGTATTTTGCCCTCTCTTTGGCACCTTGCTATTCATACATCATGGTGCTTTGCCCTCTTTGGCACCTTGCCATTCATACACCATGTTGTATTGCCCTCTCTTTGGCACCTTGCCATTGCATACATTCAGCTTCAGCACACATTTTGATGGGACTGGCTCTCTAGTCTTCAGCTGCCTTTGACTTTCCTTCAAGGCAGCAGTTGTTTGTCTCCAGAGTTGTCTGTAAAAGTGGTCTTACCAAGTCAATCAGACTTCTCTCTATCAAATTTCCTTTTATCATGGATTTAGTTGGACTGCGCACCATAATTACCATGGACTAGGGTGGATGCCCATTCACCATTATTACCATGGACCAAGGTGGATGACCATTCACCATCATTACCATGGATCAAGGTGGATGTCCATTCACCATCATTACCATGGACCAAAATGGATGCCCATTCACCCTTATTACCATGGACCAAGGTGGATGACCATTCACCATCATTACCATGGATCAAGGTGGATGTCCATTCACCATCATTACCATGGATCAAGGTGGATGTCCATTCACCATCATTACCATGGATCAAGGTGGATGTCCATTCACCATCATTACCATGGACCAAGGTGGATGCCCATTCAGCATGGACCAAGGTGGATGCCCATTCACCATCATTATCATGGACCAAGGTGGATGACCATTCACCATCATTACCATGGACCAAGGTGGATGACCATTCACCATCATTACCATGGATCAAGGTGGATGACCATTCACCATCATTACCATGGACCAAGGTGGATGCCCATTCACCATCATTATCATGGACCAAGGTGGATGCCCATTCACCATCATTACCATGGACCAAGGTGGATGACCATTCACCATCATTACCATGGATCAAGGTGGATATCCATTCACCATTATTACCATGGACCAAGGTGGATGCCCATTCACCATTATTACCATGGACCAATGTGGATGCCATTCACCATCATTACCATGGATCAAGGTGGATGTCCATTCACCATCATTATCATGGACCAAGGTGGATGTCCATTCACCATTATCACCATGGACCAAGGTGGATGCCCAATAACCATTATTACCCTGTGACCAAGGTGGATGTCCATTCACCATCATTATCATGGACCAAGGTGGATGCCCATTCACCATTATTACCATGGACCAAGGTGGATGCCCATTCACCATCATTATCATGGACCAAGGTGGATGTCCATTCACCATCATTATCATGGACCAAGGTGGATGCATATTCACCATCATTATCATGGACCAAGGTGGATGCCCATTCACCATCATTATCATGGACCAAGGTGGATGTCCATTCACCATCATTATCATGGACCAAGGTGGATGCCCATTCACCATCATTATCATGGACCAAGGTGGATGCCCATTCACCATTATTACCATGGACCAAGGTGGATGCCCATTCACCATCATTATCATGGACCAAGGTGGATGCATATTCACCATCATTACCATGGACCAAGGTGGATGCCCATTCACCATCATTATCATGGACCAAGGTGGATGCCCATTCACCATTATCATGGAACAAGGTGGATGCCCATTCACCATCATTATCATGGATCAAGGTGGATGCCCATTCACCATCATTATCATGGACCAAAGTGGATGTCCATTCACCATCATTATCATGGACCAAGGTGGATGCCCATTCACCATTATTACCATGGACCAAGGTGGATGCCCATTCACCATTATTACCATGGACCAAGGTGGATGCCCATTCACCATCATTATCATGGACCAAGGTGGATGCATATTCACCATCATTACCATGGACCAAGGTGGATGCCCATTCACCATCATTATCATGGACCAAGGTGGATGCCCATTCACCATTATTATCATGGACCAAGGTGGATGCCCATTCACCATCATTATCATGGACCAAGGTGGATGCCCATTCACCATCATTATCATGGACCAAGGTGGGTGACCATTCACCATAATTTCCGAGGACAAAGGTGGACTTTGCATCATCACTATCATGTTCCTGCTGTATGGGTCTTCTCCTTCACATTGGCTTCGTGAGTTCTGTCACCATGAGTTGACAGCAATAAACGTTTGCATTTGTTCATGCGACAGTCACTCAGTTATTCATGTTTGATACATCTTGTACTATGGTTCTTCACTTCCATTTTCTTAAAATAGCACTGGTTTTCATACCTTGTCATCCTGAAAAAGACTTTACCTCCTGATACTTGCCGATAACGTGAATATTGTCAATATCTTTCATTACAACTAGTGGTTCTCAGAAATAAATTATATTATCAGTAATTCTCATGTATTACGCAGAATAAAAGGCTGGAAATGACTGGACAAAATCACTAACATAGAATTATGGAAATGTACCAGTCAAATACCAGTGGATAAAGAGATACAGTGAAGACTATGGCGCTGGATAGGACACACACCACGGAAGCCAACTGAGAGTATTACACAATACAGGCCCTTTTTTGGAATCCCCAGGGAAAAAGACAAAGAGGAAGACCAAGGAATTCTTAGAGAAGACAGATAGAAGCAGAGATGAAGATGATGGGGAAGACATGGAATGATCTTAAAAGAATGGCAAAAAACAGAACGACTTGGAAAGTGTTTGTTGAAGACCTATGCTCCACTGGGAGCTAAAAAGGTAGAAGAAAAAGAATTCTGATGTAATGTGACAGATAAAACCAACCAATATAAACATATTGACTAGTTTTATCAAAAGCAAATAACTAATAATAATGTCAGGGCAACACCACATGAGACTGGTTCAGTTATAATGAAAAAGATATTTGTGTTCTCAATTGAAAGTTTTCTGAAGATCTCGTTTTTGTAGCACAGATCACTGAAATAATTACGTCAGCACCAAAATTAATTTTCCTTCAATTCCTGAAACTGTTATAGGGCATGCTTTGAATATACTCAATATTATTTATGAAATATGACATCACTCCTCAATGTGGAGTAATTTGTATCAAATTTTAATCTCACTTCTTGTTCCCAGTATAGATTACTTTTTCACTTATTTTTTTCATGTATTCTAGGCTGCATAATCAATAGTGAAAATTAACAATTCACTTTTCAAGCGGGTTGGAAATTATCAGCCGAACTACACCTTTGGTGTGTTCCACTTTAGGTGGTTTTTTTTAGAACATTTTCCTTTCCCACATCCACAAGAGAGTTCTGAGATCAGGCTGAAGTAGCTCACATAAAAGATGACAGTTACTCACACTCAGATAAAGGACACACAAAGACAACACTATAGACTCAAAGACAACATTACAGACACAAAGACAACACTACAGACACAAAAGACAACTCTACAGACACAAAAGAAAACACTGCAGACACAAAAGACAACACTGAGACACAAAAGACAACACTGCAGACACAAAAGACAACACTGCAGACTCAAAAGACAACACTACAGACTCAAAAGACAACACTACAGACTCAAAAGACAACACTACAGACACAAAAGACAACACTACAGACACAAAAGACAACACTACAGACACAAAAGACAACACTACAGAGACAAAAGACAACACTACAGACACAAAAGACAACACTGCAGACACAAAAGACAACACTGCAGACACAAAGACAACACTGCAGACACAAAAGACAACACTGCAGACACAAAAGACAACACTGCAGACACAAAAGACAACACTACATACACAAAAGACAACACTGCAGACACAAAAGACAACACTGCAGACACAAAAGACAACACTGCAGACACAAAAGACAACACTACAGACACAAAAGACAACACTACAGACACAAAAGACAACACAACACTACAGACACAAAAGACAACACTGCAGACACAAAAGACAATACTACAGATACAAAAGACAACACTACAGACACAAAAGACAACACTGCAGACACAAAAGACAACGCTACAGACACAAAAGACAACACTACAGACACAAAAGACAACGCTACAGACACAACAGACAACACTACAGACACAAAAGACAACACTACAGACACAAAAGACAACACAGACACAAAAGACAACACTACAGGCACAAAAGACAACACTGCAGGCACAAAAGACAACACTACAGACACAAAAGACAACACTGCAGACACAAAAGACAACGCTACAGACACAAAAGACAACACTACAGGCACAAAAGACAACACTGCAGGCACAAAAGACAACACTACAGACACAAAAGACAACACTGCAGACACAAAAGACAACACTACAGGCACAAAAGACAACACTACAGACACAAAAGACAACACTGCAGACACAAAAGACAACACTACAGGCACAAAAGACAACACTACTGACACAGAGGTAAGGTAAGGTAAAGATAAAGTCCGAGATTTGAACTGGCGACTTAACACGCGAGTTTTCAACCATAATGTGCTTGACCGTCTAATCAGAACTTCTGGGCAGTGTCACGCTTCAAGTATTGAAACTCACGTATGCAAGGTGGCATTCCTCACCTTCCCAGTACTATACTAGACACAAAGACAACATTAAAGTCTTTAAAAGATAACGCTAAAATGTGAAAAGGACAATACCAAAGTCAATTGTTTATCTCTAATAATTTAGTTGATTTGCTCAATAGTGTCTTTCCATGAAGTTAAAACACATACTTATATTAAACATTCAAAACATGCATTGAAACTTTCGTGGTACAAAATAGAACATTGCATCCCTGCAACTCTCATATTTGTTGATCTTTGATCTTTCTGTCATGATCATTAACTACTCAAATATCATTCATTGATAAGCATTTAATTTAAATGAAAATTGTACGTGTTGTGTGCCATGTCATAAAATGAAACCACTTCCATAAAATTTACATTAAAAAAATGAGGGGAATGTTCTAGGCTCGGGACATATTTATCCACAAATGCTGCAAAATCTCCAAGAAAGAAATAAAATGTCCCTTTTAGATTCTTTTTTGCGTTCGTCAGCTTTCATCTCTGGCGAAGTCACTAGAGATTAGGAACTGAATTTTGCGCGTTAATCCAATTTTTTCTGACAGCCGTCCGCACAGAGGTCCCTCGCCGCACAGGCAGATAACTCCGACTTCAAAGGTACTCATATCTTTTTCCGTTGATGAATAATTGATGGTTCAAGCCAGGCCTCACTGGTGAGACCAGGGCTGGTTGTTGCAGAGAGAAATCATAAATAAAAAGCCCGTCTCGTGCAGCCGAGATTTGAACTCACAACCTCTCTGTCTCGAAACAGGCGTCTTGCCTTGAGACCAACCAGTCACCCCACTATGAGATGAAAGCAAACAGCTGAGAAAGAAAGATAACACTACATGTACACAATAATGACAACACTACATTCTCTCTCCCTCACATCACAGTCACTCAGAGCCATGACTATAACAATTGATCAGAAATAAAACAAAGGCCGAACAAAAACAACGTCACTCAAAAACAAGATCAAAGTGGTTCAGAGGAGATATGATCACAATTCCGACAGAAAACTCATGAACAGCTCGTGTTATCTTCAGGGGTTGCTCGTCCTGATATAAAAACGTCCACTGACTGGCACGAACTCGTTTATCGCACGAACTTAGCGCACCGTGTCCCACTGAGACACTGCCATTCTGTTAATCCCACTTTCCAATCCTGTAAACCAGGTCTTCAAATCTAGTATCTGCGCTACACCTTGTAACGTTTCAATTTTTCTCTCACCTGAGCCAACAGATCGGCAACCCCCCAACCTCTCTCTCTCCGAAATTGTTCGTTGGAGAAAGCGCAGAGCTCAATTGTGAGTGAGAGAAAAGAGGTATTCTGTGACAGTAATAAGCAGCAAGTCTAACGTCTAAACACCGAGCTAGACGTCGAGTCTTACTCAACTCTCTGTTTTGATCAGTTTTCATTAAGAAAATAACAAAAAAGAGATCTGCTTTAGATACGTCACAAGTGATCTCCGTACATTGCTATCTCCGAGTTATCTTGTTGTGGAGGAGGTGAGACGTGTATTCTGGGGAAAACCTGCACTGAGTAATATATATATATATATAGAGAGAGAGAGAGAGGAAGGAAGGAAGGAGGGGGGATCGACGGACAGAAAGGCAGACATACAAGACAGATATAAATTTGAAATGGGCAACTCATTGCGTAAGAAAAAAAAGGAGGGACAGTGAAATTATACATAAAGTATCATCATCATGTGCCATACCGGTTGGTGTAGACGATCATGTCCTTCCACAATTTTCAATCTACAGTACATCATATCAGTTCTGTTGTTGACTGTTTTTTAAGCCATGACACAAAGCTATCTAATAGTTTCTCTCTTTGTCGCCCGCAATCTCTCTTCCCTTTTATTTTGTCAGTTGTAACCAAGTATGAAGTAGAGATTTTGAAGCTGAAACACCAGCAGCAGAATTAGATGTAAATTTAGATGACTTCACCTTGAGTGAAATAGAAACCACCTTAAAGCTAATGACCAATAACAAGGCTGCTGGAGAGGATAAGTTAACAGCTGAGATCCTCAAGGCAATTGATAGCCATAATTTAATACATCTCCAAAAAATGTTCAACATCATTTGGAAAACAGAGAAGACGCCTCATAAATGGAAAAAAGGAATCATTGTTAAGATCCCAAAAAAGGGCAATCTTAGAGATTGTAACAATTGGAGAGGCGTGACACTTTTGTCAGTTGCCTCAAAATTATTCTGTAAAATCATCCTAAATAGAATAAAGGATTCAATAGATACAGTAATGCGTGAAGAACAGGCTGGGTTTAGAAAAGGGAGAAGCTGTCTTGACCACATTTTCACTCTACGACTTATATTGGAGGAACACATTGAAAAGCAAAAACCTTTTGTACTTAACTTCATCGACTTCAAAAAAGCATTTGATAGTATTCATAGAGATTCTTTGTGGAAAATTCTGAAGCAATATGGCTTACCATCAAAAATCATAAATATTATCAAAGACATGTATGATGGTTACACATGTGCAGTTCGAACAGAGGAAGGACTGAGCGAATGTTTCCCAATAGAAACTGGGGTTAAACAAGGATGTATTTTATCGCCCTTGTTATTTGGAATTGTTATGGACTTCATAATGAAGAAATGCTGCACTGGTAATAAAGGCATCGAATGGATACAAGGAGACCATTTGGAGGACCTGGACTTTGCTGATGACATAGTTCTTATCAGCAATCAGATAAAAACGATGCAGGAAAACACAAATGAACTATCATCAATAGCCAGCAAAATTGGGCTTGAGGTCAATCATGAAAAGACTAAAGTCATGAAAAGTTTAATTCCAACAAGTGACAAAATATACATGGAAAACAAACCAGTAGAAGAGATCGATCACTTCATCTATCTTGGAAGTCACATTGATCGAGAAGGGGATACGAGCAAAGAAATTAGAATCAGACTGGCTAAAGCAGCAATGTCTTTCAGAAGCCTTGAAAAGTTGTGGAAATCAAAACTCATTAGCACAAACACAAAACTTAGGCTATTCAAATCAAATGTACTATCAACCCTTACGTATGCGTGTGAAAGCTGGAAAACAACAAGAGATATAGAAACAAAGTTGAACGCATTCGAAAATAAATGTCTAAGGAAAATACTTGGTATAGAATGGAACGAATTCAAAACAAACGAGGAAATTAGAGAAATCGCCAATCAACCACTAATATCTTCAGTAATAAAGAAAAGACGATGGTCATACGTTGGACATGTGATGAGAAGAGATAATAATCGAATAGCAAAGCAAGCCCTCATATGGGAAACAACAGGTAAAAGAAAAAGAGGAAGACCAGGGAGACACTGAGAAGAACATTGATGAGAGAGGCAAGAGCAGCAGGAATCGGCTCCCTCAATGAGATAGAACTGCTTGCACAGAACAGAGACAGATGGCGAGATTTGATAAAATATCTTTAAAAGAAAACTGCTAGAACAAAAATTCATATAGGAGAAGGTGTATCGTGGTCTACGCCCTATGGGCCGGTTACGGCTCGAAAGGTCAATAGATAGATAGAACCAAGTATTCCAACTTTCCTCTTTTCGTGGTGTGCCCGGAAAATGTTGATTGTTTCTTTCTAGTGTTTTTTAGGGCTCCCTTTTTGTGTTGGCCTCTTTGAGAATTTCCTCATTGGTTTTTTTTTTAGCTGTCCAGGGAATTTTCAACATTCTTCTGAGAAATCCCATCTGTGTAGCCTCTAACAGTCTTTTCATTTGTTTGTCTACTGTCCATGATTCTCTTCCACGGGTCAGAATTGGTTCTATATAGCAACGATGAACTCTCTTTTTCACTTCTATTGACATAGATTTGTTGCATAAGATATTTTTCATTTTCTGAAATGCTTTTTTGGCCTGAGCTATTCTGCTTTTCATTTCTGTATACATAAAGTATAGAACAGTTAACTAGGGAAAAATATTATAGTCAACCTGTTGCAGGATGATATCATGTATTTCGTCAGAGGCTTGGTCA